>OY987184.1:0-744359 GCA_963920625.1 Dinocampus coccinellae | reverse complement strand
ACTAAACTCAGGTATGGTTTTCGAATCGACGTGCAAAGTGGAGACGTGAGGAAAAATTACGTACACAGAGGAGGGACAATCCACAACACCAACAACAGCAATCACAGCAGCAACAGCAACAACAGCAACAGCAACAACAGCAGCAACAACAACAACAACAGCAGCAACCACCATCATCATCACAACATAGTGGCGGAGTAAGTCTTGTAGGAGGACATCCAACTCCACCGCCACCTTCGGGAATTCTCGGTGGACAAGCACCACAAGCTCCACCATCACCACCAAGAATTCATCATGGATTTGCACCAACTGGAGTATATCCTGGGATACCAAGTATGCCCGATTCTTACAGGTACAATTGAAATTATTAATTTTTATATATGATAAAATTTTTTCATGATTATTTATATAAAGTTAAAAATAAAAATTTTTCAACAGTCCAATGACATCGATGCCAAGTTTTACAATGTCAGGACAACAGGGTCAACAACACACAACAAGCATGTCATCATTGGGATCGGGTGGTGGTATGGGACCAATGGGAATGACAGTGGGCATGACGGTAGGACCAAGTCCAGCTGCGTGCCTTCATCAACGAGACAATGGCTATTCGTGTGGTGTTGCCCGACCACCAAGTTACGAGCCACTACATCTTGGCTATGGATCACGTCCAAGTTGCAGTCCAACTCAACCCTATCACACTGCTGGATTAAATCAGTACAACCAGAATGTCAGTTCGACGGGTGAGTGTCTACCGCACTCACTGCACTCGCTGCTAGCCCTCTAGCCGCACGTGGGACCGCTCGGCTACCACCATCACACCTGACGCTAAACAAATTATCGGGTAATGGATAGGCAACAAAATTCCGAATTCAATTTTTCCCACAATCTCTCTCGTCAATTTAAAGTGATAAAAAAATACATGAAATTCATTGTATTAATATAATATTAAATAATTCGATAAAAAGTTAAATTTAACGCGAATTAACAAACTTTTAGGATACATTTTTTATTTATTAAAAAATTTATTATTACAATTTATCTCTTTTTCATTTACGACATTACATTTACATGCGTCACCGACAATTTTTCATTTATTTATTTATTCATTTTTTTTTTTTTTTTTTCATCATTATAATTGATATTTTTCTCGTTTGTTAATGGTAATTAAATTATTATAATTTTTTTTTTTTTTTTTGTTCTCTATTCAGGCTTGATATCGCCGGGCGTTAGTGTGCCGATTGCTGTTCCTGGCCAACCTGCACCAGATATAGCTGCCCAATATTGGTCACCAAGAATACAATGACCTTGGTGGTCGTCTACGTCGACCTCAATGTCTTAGATAAGCCTTTAATGATGTGTCACATATAAAAAATGATGAGCGCACTATTGCAAGGCAAAACTTTTACTTTGAACTGAAGGTCTTCGTTGACGATCTTGGATAATCACATTTTAACTGCCACCCTCCCTTCAAATAGAGAGAAAGAGATAGAAAGAAAAATGAGTAAGAACAAAAGAATGATAGAATGAAAAAAAAAAAAAAAAAGTGTGAAAAAATCATTCTGTGTATCACCATTGAATCACTGAAGATAAAAGTGGAGTAAAATTTTCCGAGTGAAGATAGAGAAAAAAATCGTTAAGTTTGTTAAACCGCCAATAAAAAAAAAAAAAAGAAATAATAATAATAACAATAATAATAAAATAAGAAGGAAAAAAAAAAATTTCTTATAGGACAGAAATATTCTTTGTAGCCAAAACCTCTAAGAAATAGTTGGATGAAAAGGAAAATAAGAATAATAAAAAAAAAATTAATAGAAAAACGATGATTAAATTTAGTTGTTAATAAGTCGATATTATTAGTGATATTTATATATTCCGTGTAATGAAAGTGAAAGAGTAAGAATGAGAGTACATATGTATGTGTGAACGAGAGAAAGGGAAAAGAAAATTGAAAAAAAAAAAAAAAAAATGAAATTAATTGTTTTATCATGTGTGTTCTAATTATCCTCATTCAGCCAATTGTCATTATTTCCATCGATTTTCCCTTCATAAAAAATCTATCATATTTTTCTTTTAGTAATTACAAAATAGTTGATTATTATTGAATAATAATTGAATAAAAAAATATCTAAAAAAACAAGGAATAAATAAAAAATATGCAACAATTAAATAAAATGCACGTCGATTCACGATGTATATGATACATTTGTAAAAAAAGAAAAAAAAAAAAAAAATATGTGCGATCGCGTATGTGGAATTTTCGGCGAGGACCGATTGTGATTTATCTTATTTTTAGACTAGTTATGTTATAAGCGTATAATTATGCGAATTCTAAATAAACAAAAAAAAAAAATTAAATAATAAAAAAAAAACTAATAATATAGATATTGTTGCGTAAATCAATTTATTTCCATTCAATTTTTCCTCCCCGGATTTATTTTGTATTATATTCAATCCGAAATATTCATAATTAATCTTAATTATTACAATATAATAAAATAATTGAATGATATTTAATGAATAAATAATTATTTGCACTTACTTACCTTAAAAAACAATTATTTTATAAGGTAAGGGTATAAATTATTATAAAATAATTATAATAATTATATATTTTTGTTCATTATGGATTATCATTGAAAATGTGATAATAATCTTTTTTTTTTTTTTTTTTTTTTTTCAATATTTCTAGTGGAACAACCAGTTTTTGTTTTTCATTTTATATATCTCAAGGTATTTCAACTTTTATTTTGCTCTTATTTATTTTATTTTCATAAAATTTTTTATGACAATTTGTATTGAAAATAAAAAATTAGGTGATTAAAAAAGAAGGAAGTGGGTAGTGCATGTACGTAAAAGAGAATGAAAAAAGAGAGAGCGATAGAGAGTATTATACTGTATAAATATATTAATAATGCAATTGTCAAAATAAATTTAAAAACGCGTATTTCACCCGCGATACACTTTACTATCAGTGGTAATCTATTTTCTATAAATGAGAGAAAAATAGTACGAGAATAGAATGATAATGTTAAATAAATAATTTAATTATGAGTAAACAAACGTGAATAATAAATCATTACAATAACGTTTTACATTCACGTGGAGAATTTACATAAAAAATAAAAATAATTCAGTGAAATTTTAATGACACGAACACTATAAATCGAGAGAATATGAGTCGCCTACACAATTAATCGTGTGTATGCACACGATTAACTTCACGGATATTTAATGCAGTTGTCGTGCGATTACTAATTATGTATGTAGTATATGGACACACATAAAATTTTTACGCAAGAATTGATGATATCACGTTTTATAACGTTGTACAAATACAAAATGAAATTATAAGAAAAATATCGGTTGCCATCTCCAATTTCCATGGCAAAAAAGAAAAAAAAAAAAAAAAAAAAAAAAAACGTCAATTGTATTATTATAAGTGTAAATTTTGTATATTGCATATCTGCTCAAAGTCACCCATTAATTAAATTAATTTTAATATTACATATAATTTTTATTAATTATATAAAAACACAAATTCGATGATTTTCACGATGTCTTTTCCGTTAATAGTGCATCAATATCTTTTAATATATCATCAGATGCTGTATCAAGATAATCATGATCATCATTTAAATGTTCATCATCAATAAATTGTTCTAATTTAAAATCATCAATTGGATCTGTGTGATGATTTTTCGATGGGATTACATTAACTTGATCTAATTTTTTAAATGTCATTGTTGGTATTTGATTTAACGTTGAAATATCATCAGACGTACTACTGTCACACAGACGCACTTCTATTTCCGTTTTTCTCAAATTCTGTTTAACTCGAGTTATCTCATTATTTAATTTATTTGTTACTGATTTATCTTGAGTATTTATTGAACTTTCAACAAATTCCCTATCAAGTTGGATAAATCTTTTGGGTGATCTTCTTAATCTAACTGGTGGTACTGTCACATTAGTAATATTACGTTTTTTACTTTCTTCATAAATTTTATCGTCATCATTTACGCGTTTTCTATTTAATAATTTTCGTTTACGCGAATCTACAATTGATTTTATTTTTATTGGTGTTTTAATATTTTCAATAGTTTTATCTTCATTTTCAATACGTATTTTATTATTTTCACTATTTTCTATATTTATTTTATCATTATTTACTATTGCTATTTCATTGATATTTTTATCAGTGTCAATTTTATTCACGCTACATTTTTTTCGCCTTTTAATTTCATCCAATGTTAAAATTTTAAAATCCAAATCACTCGATGATGATAATAATAATGATGACGACAACGATGACGACGATGATGATGATGATGATTTACCAACTTGTGGTGTTTTCTCACGTCCGTATATACTTAATTTTGTAATCCTTGCTGTCCTTACACTGCTTATTTTCTTCTCTTTACCACCACCACCATCACCACTACTACTACCACCATTACCACCACTATTATTGTTATTACCACCACCAACAATTACATTTTTTAGATAGTCTCTTGGCTCGTACGAATAATATGCAGCACTCTCCGCCTGTATCTCCTCCAGTCGGATTTCCTCATAAGTTTTGCAGTACGGTATCCGCGTTGAGGTTTGAGATTTGATTGGTGATGGATTGGCAACACCTTCACTGTCCGATTCTGCAAGAACATACGAAGAAAAATATCGATTTGACGATTAATCCCATAATTAAGCTTCCATTTTTCATGATTTTTGTTTGTTTTTTTTTTGTTTTAATTTATTTAAATTCACAAAATATCTTTTTTTTTTCTTTCTCTCCCTCTCTCTCGCTTTTGCCCCCTGTTTCTTTCTTTCTCTCACACTCGTTCCCTCTATTCTATATGTGTTTCTGTCCACTCTCCTATTTCAATTTCTTTTTATTATACGCTGCTTTATTTGTTATTTATTTTATTTTTTTATCTGATGATTTCACTCAATATATTTTAGTTTATCATTTTTCATCTCATTCTCTTCACAAAATATTCATGAATATTATTATTTTATAAATTAATATTTTTTTCCTTGTTTATTTATTCATTTATTTATTTATTTATTTGTTTATTCATTTATTTTTTATTTTTATTCGTGCTCAATGTTGATATTAAATTATAGACAAACACCAATTTTGTAGTATCACTCTCCTAAACGATGTTGGAATAAAGAGATTTACTTTTATTTCAATATCAATTATTTCATTATATAAATTAATAAATCATTATTCATACGATATTACAATTAATTATGTCGATTAAACACAAGACTATACAATGACGATAGGGAATTTTTTTTGTGTAAAAAAAAAAAAAAAAAAAAAAAAAATTTTCTTCTTTTTTTTTATTGAAATAATCAAATTTGTAAGTAATAAATTGTGATACGATTTTCAATTAAACAATTTTAAACAATCATTTTTTATAAATATTTTTCGATAAATAAGCGAAAAAAAAATATATATATAATAATAATAATAATAATAAACATAATTTTAAGTGACAAAATAAACTGGAAGAAAAATTAATTTTTTTTATAATGAAAAATAAAAAAAAAAAGCAACAAAAAATGAAATAAATAAATACAAATAAAATATAAATTCTCTACTGTTTATGCGTGTATACTTGTATGGGTGACTGTACATTATTATAATTCAATTTCCTCGCGTGGTTGTTGCCAAATATGTAGATGATCATAGAGGATATTGTGTATCAATAGTGACTGTATCCACAAAAGTGCTGGGAGAACGCATCATAAAGAAGTGAAGAAGCAGAGAAGAAGAAGAAGAAGAAGAAGAAGAAGAAGAAATTAATATTCGTCGCTTTATTTATCGGGAGTTAACTGGAAAAGAAAGAAGCAATAGACGTTTTTAGAGAATAAAGTTTTTTTTTTTTTTTTTTTTTTTTTTTTTTTTTTTTTTTTTCAATGGAGATTATAGAGAGGGATGTTAGGCCCGTAAAAATTTTCTTATCGCATCTAAATACGTCATTGAATATATATACATAATATATAATATATATATGTATATATATTTTTTTTCTGTATTTTTTAATTTTATAGTATGAAGTTTATTGAAATTCAAACACCATTTCAACGTAAAGTAAATTAATTAATTAATTTTTTTTTTTTTTTTATATCTTCATTCGCTTACATTGATTCATATAATTATGCGCAAATACGTATTAAAGTGATTTTTGCTTTCTTTTTGTTTTATTTATTGTAGTTAAAAATTGTAATGTTCTATTATTATTATTTATTTATTTTTTAAATTTTTATTCCTGTTTTATTTCAAATTATTCGGCCCAATCCCTTCCCTTGATCCTGTTTATTGTAATATTTATATTTATATTTTTTTTTTCTGTTTTGCTTTTTTCCTCTTTTATACATATACGTATGTTTTTATTAATTCACGCGTACAAATAGGCACATATGCGCATAAATGCATATACGTCTAAAAAAAAAAAAAAAAAAAAAAAAAAATAAAAAAACATACACGAAAATTTTTTCTATTCGAATTTTTCTTACATGATTCCTTTTTCTTCTTCATATTATTATATGCAATTTACATATTTATTAATTTTTTTTTTGTCGTTTTGCTCTGTATTATTTGCACGTGTTTTTTTTTCTGACAGTTTCAATTTAAATTATCAAATAATAAGTTTACAACCGTCAAATGGGCAGATATAGCTATCAGAATTCAATGATTAAAGTTGTTAATAATTATTCATATTTTTTTTTCTTTTAAATAGTTTTATTTCATCTAGAAATATACTATCTCAATTTTTCATTTCATTTTATTAATGTTTTTCTTTTTTTTTGTTTGTTTGTTATTCCACACCCTCCCATTTTTATTAATTTTTTTTCTTTTCCTTTTTCTCATCGAGTACTTTTACAACGAAGGGTACACACACGCTCAGATACACACACACAAACACACACGACACCCGCACACTTGTACACACGATGTATAAGTGAAAGCGAAGGTAAGATATATATATATATTTGTATACATAAAAAGAAACAGAAAAAGAAAGAGAGAAGAAAAAAAAAAAAAAAAAACCGTAAACGAAAAAAAAGGAAAATAAAATTCATAATAATTTTTTTTGCCAAAGTCTCTCCATATCACTCAGCGTTATGAGAGAGAGGAAGGGGAAGAAAGAAAAAAAAAAAAAGCAGTTGATACATATAAATTTTCCGGATGAGATAATCACGCTCAATTATTATTTTTCATATACAAATTTTTTTTTTTTTTTTTTTTAATTAACGTTTAATTGAAAAGGAAGAATAATCAAATGGACAAAAAAAAAAAGAAAAATAATAATATAAAAAAACAAAAATTTGCACTGCATTTTGTGTTTGTTTTTTTTTTCTTTTACTTCTAAATTCATATTCATATATGAATTAATCGTCTATATATATATATATATATGTTTTTCTTTTAATTGAACGTAAATGCAGGATTCAAACCGACCATACATTTCTCCAACTCTTCGCCACTTTAAATCAAATGAAATTAATTTAAACCCTAAATCTATGAAGAAAGGAAAAACAAAAAATAATAGAAAAAAAAAAAAAAAAAAAAAAAAAGGACGATATTTGGTTATATAAATATTACATATCGTAATTTATCGTACCCATGAAAAATTTTTCCTTTCTCTTGATTGTTTCAATAACAAAATAATTCACGCATCAATAATCTCGAATAATAAGAGTTTATTCCCTTGCACAAAAAAAAAAAAAAAAAAAAAAAAAATTTTTTGCTAATAACTTTTTGTTTCATCTGTCTAACCCTTTCTTTCATTTTTTTTTCTCTCTTACTATGATTACGATTATTTAATTTAATTTTATGTTAATTATTTGCTTATTGCTCATGTGTATTTTATTTTATTAATTTTTTTTTTTCCCCGTAATTTTGAATGCCTATGTAATATTTTTTTTTTTTTCCGGTTTTCTCTAATCCTCTTTTATATATTTATTGTGGATTGGAAGTTATATCGTGTAAAAAGCCAAAACATATGAAGGCATTTCAGCAATTAAACGCTGACGATTGATTTAACGCACGTTTTTTTTTTATTTTTTTTTTTTTATAAATCCCTCGGACTAACAAATATTTAACTGAATAATCAATCAATTAATTAATTAATTCATTCATTACTTAATCAATTAATTAATTAATTAATTATTATACCAACAATAACAGAAATACAAATAATTATTTATGGATAATAATTAACGGTGTGAATATGTACGCGATGTATTTATTTTTTCCTAATCGTCTATCTATATTTTTCCATTACTTTTTCTTTTCTTTTTGCATACTTTGTATCGCGTATTATTTTTCATTTTAAATCGAGACACGATCGACTATCATATACACGTGTATATAATAATAATAATATATATATATATTTTTTTTTGTGTATGTATAGTATTTTTTTTTCTTTCTTGTTTGTAACGAAACAATAAATGCAACGAGGAATTCTATGATAATAGAAATTAAGAAATTAAAAAAAAAAAAAATAAACGAAAAACGAAAAACAAATTAAAAATAAAATAAAATTAACATAATTTTTGTCGATCGAATCCCGAGCGTGACTAGGTAATGTGTCCTAGTTCCAGTTTTTTTTTTTTTTTTATTATTTATTTATTTATCTATGCCGATATTTTAATATTGTATATATGTTTCGCATAATACGAAATTATTTATTGCGAGAGTGTGAATGGGAATTTTTTTTTTTCTTCTGTTCTATTATGAAAAAATTCGAGGGACTATGTGATTGAAGAGAGAAAAAATATATATATTTATATTGAATATTACGGACTACTATTACTGATTAATGTGAGAGAAAGAACAAGAGAGTAAAAGCACGAAATTGAATTCGAAAAAAAAAAAAAAACAAAACAAAAAACAAAAAAAACCTAATTCCCACTATGCGAAATAAAAAGTTATACATATTAAATTGTAAATCAATAATTTAGTAAATTTTCATTCTTTAATGCTTCGTAGTAGAATTTGTCTACTACTAATATTACTACTGCTATTACTATTATCATAATTATTATTATTTCATTTCATTTTTAATTTTAATGTTTTCTTTTTTTTATATATTTATCTTCAATACGAGGGCGATTGATAAATATATCTTGCATGCAAAAATTATGAATGCATTGTTGATTTTATGATTATACTATTATTGAATTTGAATGAATTTTTGTTAAAAATTTTTTCCTCACTTTTCTAACTCTCCCATTTTTTCTTACGTTTTAATTTATGGCCGACAAACTTTTGACGATCGATTATGAAAAATTTCAATTTTTTTCTTCTTTACGTATCTACGTAATGATTCTCATTCTGTATTTGTTATTTTTGCTTAATACAAATTAATATATAGTCATAAACGATCGTAAAGTTTCCGATATGAATCTATTCGCAGCTATGATTTTGTTTTCCCTCTTTCAATTGATTTATGCAATAATTACATAATAGGGAGAGAGAACGCTCATCGCCAGGCTAAATAATTTGTAATACGCTCATCAATTCGCCTACCCCTCAACACCTACACACATCAACTATATATGTTTTTATAGTTTATTATCCCCCACTAACTATCATCTCTTTGTTTCATGAATATTTGTTTGTTTTTATTATCGACCCACCACCTCGTTTTATTTCGTTTCATTAATTGTTCAATATCTCCTCCAGGACGTAAAACCGAGAAAGGGAAAGGGATACCTCGAGCGTTGGCTCGAAGTACTTTGCTCTGGATGCGCATTTGGATTAAACGTCGAGCGATGAATTTGCGTAGGTGCAGTGGCTTGACTCTGTAGCGGTTGTGTTAATTGTTGGCTGTGTGAATGCGAATGAAATGGGCCTTGATGAGGGGCATACGGCGATGCGTGATGACACGCCGCGGTTGCCGCTCCGCCACCACCACCAACTGTTACTGATTGATGTTGTGACTGCTGCTGCTGTTGTTGATGTTGATGTTGTTGTTGTTGATGTTGATGTTGATGATGATGATGATGGTGATGGTGATGATGCTGCTGCTGATGCTGGATCGCTTGCACACTTGTTTGCGATACATTCAAGCCACTAGCAACGCTAGTACCAATATTAATTCGACTCGGTATATCAATATCTATCGGTATTGCCATACGATTTCGTATGCTCAGAGTGTTACGGAGATTCAAGTTCGTTTGTAAATTAGATGGTAGGGATAGAGTGCCTGGCGTGAGGTAGTGTACGTTGAAGGGTGGGCGACGGGGGGGCTAGTAAAGCCTCATACCTTCGTCAAATTTGACGATAAGAGGATCGACAGCTGGACTGCCGATGAAACTGCCTGCTTCACTGCTACCTCGTCCTTGATCGGATTCAGTTCCACTTCCGTCGAATTTACCGTCGTCTACAATTGCAATTAATTCACTATTTACTTCATATCATTTATTCTAGAATTACATTACATTACATTTTTCTCTTTTTAATTGTCATTTTTTTTTTCTTTTCGTTTTTCATTTCAGGTCAGGATAGAAATTGGAAAATATTTTCCTTACCCTGACGATTTGACCATTCCTGATTCACGGGTTTTGATGACGGCAATTCGCTTGTTGGCTTGTTGGGATTATTAATTGTCGTTTCATTCGACGCTGAACGTTCCAAGGAATGCAAAAATGGACAATGTGGTTTTTTGCAACCTCCACGTTGATTTTCCCAATAACATGGAATTGACTTACGATCTTTCTGTTAATATATATAATATTACAATTTAAAGTACATTATTGATAAATTTATAAATTATTTAATTTTTTTTTTCGTTTTTTTTTCTTGTTTTTTCAATATTATTTATTAATTATTATTTACCTTTAGCTCCATATGTCTGAAATTACAATGTTCGTTTAGGCAGTTACCCTGCTGCCAATATGAGCACATCACTTCACATCCTAGCGCTGAGGCTTCATGTCTAAAGCCACAACTATCCCCCTGAAATAATATTTTCCCAATCAATTATATACAACATAAATTTCTATAAATCTCATATCAATAACCTACAAATATAAAATTATTAATGACTTAACAGTGCGAAAATATTTTTCAATAAATACTGTACAGTCATATATATTTTCATTGTAACATTTACAACACATCAATAGAATGTAAATAAAAAAATGGAAAGAAACGATAGAGGATAGAGAAAAGAGAAAAAAAAAAAAAAAAAAAAATCAGGTTGAATATGGTAGGCAAAGAGATTAAGAGAATTTGATATATGAAACATGTATATAGTATAGAGGGAATAGTGTATGGTGCCTATCTCAATATGGCCGATCTAACCTTACACTTCCATGAGAGAATTTATTCAAGCACAATATGGGTATGATGAATGATTAATTTTCAAATATCAAGTTACATAATTATTATTTGAAATATATAAAATTAATATGAAATTAATTATCACTTACCTTTGTGCACGTGGAATAGTAGAAAAAGTAGCAATCATTATTTTTATTGGTGGTCGTTGGCTCCATTTGTAGAAATTTGTAAAATGACGAGTGATCGTGCTCTTTGCTGTAAATAAAAAAAAATGACTGGCAATTAATATATAATATCAATAAATAAAATAATAATAATATATATGATATTTTTTGAATTGATTTTTATTTCACTATAAATTTCTACAATCAAATACGACAAAATGTATATATACCATTTCGTTGGAAACATGGCAAAGCACGATATTACATTAGTCACAATCACTCGCCAATTAATATCATACTAAAATCATTTCCATAATACAAATCTATTCAACTACAAATTCTATTCAATTCCCTACATATTTATACGTATACAAAGTATTATTTTTTTTTTTCTCTCTTTTTTTTTCATATAAAATATTTGGTATAATGAAAATAAACTTACGTTTGTCTGGAAGGTGTTCTGCACGGCGACGTCTTTTTTTTCCTCTGGACGATAGTCTCACTTCCTATCCCTTACTCCTTCTTCTCTCTCACTCACTCAACCTACCATGTCTACCATCTCATGAAATAAATAGAAACGCATTTTACATACGAATGCGCGCGCACATAATACACTAGCGCCATATCCAGTGATTGGTTTATTTTTTGAATAAGAGAATTAGCGCTCCATCTCAATGCATCATTATAGTGACATCTATATACGGTATTGTAGTTAATATTTGAACGTTAGCGCGCAAAATATTTATTGATCAATAAATTTATAATAAAATTTAAATTAAAGATAAGTCGTCTTGGTGATGGATAAATAACTTATTTTATACTTGTAGTAATGGCAAAATATATATTTTCAAAATGTCAGATTTAATTCAGGATTTGTTAAATACTTATTATGGGTTTGGACGAGAAAATCAACCTATCAGGTCATTGGCAAGTCATGAAGGTACAATTGGACAACAAAATGCATTTGGAAATTCAGATTCTACCGAGTATATTGTTGATGACTCTGAAAAAAATATAATAAATGAAGAAATTCATATAGACAAGGTACGTTATATAAATAAGAAAGAAAAATCATTATGAAAAATATTATTGTTGGATAAAATTTTATATTTTAAAGGCAAGTGTTGTTGACAATGATGTGGCTGGAGATGAATCTGAAGAAATACTAGTCCGTTCTTGGCGTGCCATTAGTAACAATGAGGATATAGATGACGTGAATAAAATTATAAATGATAAAGAATTAATTCTAGATACAGAAGAAATCTGTAAAGAGATTAAATCTGATAATTTGAAAGTAGGGATTGACCGAATTTCATCATTAGCTAAAGAAGAAACACGTGAAGGACTCACAGCACCACCAGCCAGCCTGGGAATTCTGGAGGTATTGGTTCAAGATAATGTTCCAAATGTGTCATCATCAATGACGCTAAAGAAAAAAATAAAAAAAAAACCTCGATCAACTACTCCCGCATCGTCTGCGTCAACGCAATTACCTCCATTAAAATTTAGTTCTTCTGCTCAAAAAAATCCCACTTATGATGAGACATTCTTTGACATGTCCAATACATGCATTACAGAATTTCCAGTTCATCTACTCAATGAAATTCATAATATTAAAGTGAGCCAAATTATTTATTATACGTATAAAATCTTTTTTTCTTTTTCTTCTGCAATATATTCATATTAAAAATTAATTTATTTCATGTTACAGATGTTATATCTTGAAAAAAATGAGCTTGAAATTTTGCCTGATGAATTATTTATAAATTTGAATTTTCTCGAATGGCTCGATGTAAGACATAATAAATTAACGAGCCTGCCAACTACAATAAAATATCACTCATCGTTACAGACAATTTTACTACAAAGGAATCAATTTAAACGACTTCCATTAGAACTCGGTCTCATCCCAAATTTAACGGGACTTCAAATAAAAGATAATCCATTAATTTATCCACCATCAAATATTTTGTCACTGGGATTTACCGCTATCATAAAGTATCTCAGAAAACAATGGAATGCAGATCATCCCGATGAGCAATTACATCCACCTGAAGGTGAAAAAAATATAATTTTATTCAATATTTATTTAATAAAAATTTAGCCTTGTGTACCCATCTAAAATTTGCCAAAATTTTATTTATTGTACTTTCAGATGTGAAATCAACATTGACAATTCTCTGTGATAAATTGCATTCAACTCAACGTTCATTGACATCCACAAAAATATATAATAATTCTTCATCAATGAGTCTGCCAAATCTTCGGAAAAATAATTTGTCGATACGTGAAAAATCATGGAATTATAAGCCAAGCAACAGGTATGGAATATTAAATCGTGCAAATTATAATTCCTTACATTTAAATAGTCATAAAAATGATATAAAAAATGAAACTAATGATTATTTGTGTGATGATTGTTACAATAAATTTTGTAAAATGGATATTTTATCAAATAATTATGATGATCATCCAATTACGTATCAACAAATAAAAATAAAAATGAAAGAAAAAAAAAATGTTGCAAAGAAATATTTAGAATCATCGCAAATGTCAATGCCAAGAAAAAAAGATGCTGAAGTACTTGTTAAATTGGATATTGATGATTGTGAAAATTTAAAGGCAAATATAAAATTACCGAAAATATGTAAAACAACTATTGCTGAAGAAATAAAACGTATGGAGGATATAAAAGTAAAAGAACGCGTTTACAATATCATGACTAATGATAGAATAATGACAAAATTACGTCCAATGAGATTAAAGGATCCCGACTGGATATTAGCATTTATTGAAAATTATTTAGATCTTGCTAGTCGACCAATATTCACAAATATTCTTCATTAAAATCTTCTTATCAATAATAAATATCATTTCATATTTTTAATTAAATGGATTTTTTAATATTAAATATGTAGATACAATGGTAATGGAATGAATGCTACGCTGGAAGCAAAGTTTCAATGGATATCCAAAGCCAAAGAGATGCTCAATAAGCAGGCAGCTATTCTCCAAAAAATAAAGTTCAATACTCATGAATTTATAATTTTTAAATTAGAATTATCTTTGAAACAATATTTGTATCAATTATTATTGTATTTTAGGGATCGAGATGTTTTAAAAAAATGGCGTCAAGACCGCAGGAATTTTGATAAAAGTATCAAAAAAGCATTGAATAGAACGGGTAATGATATACCTTTTGGTGTTGATTATACAGATATACCATTTTTAAAGAAACAACAGCAGCATGATGAAAAACAAATTAATACACCTGACAAAGACATTGATACACAAATGTCAGAAATATCAATGTCATTACGACAATTAAAAATTGATAAACAATTAGGAAAACTCGATGCTACAAATGAATTGGAACGTCTCCAAAATGAAGTAAAAAAATTATCTGATTTACAGCGACAAATTTGTAGTTTACGGAATCGAAATCAAACGGCAATGTCAATATACAATGATGCAGATACGGATAAACATGAAATAAAATACCAACCACCACCATCAATAATAATTTGATATGATAAACCATTTAGATTTCCTAAAATACAACTATCAATTTCAGTCTTGATAATTTTTTTATTTTAATAAATCAAATAAGACCGAAAAAAAAAAAATAATAATAATAATAATAAAAATAATTAAGAATTACATAAAATTTTTTTTTTTTTCCAACTTATAATAATGAGATGATTTGAAAATTATTATCATTTACAAAAAATTTTCTAGTAATTTTAGCGGTTACGAGTATACATACACGTATGTATTTAAATGTAATTCATCCCCTTTTTTTTCGTGCATAATAATTATGATAATTATTAATACAGTAAATTGCATTATTGTATAATTATCACCGTTGTATTTTTTCCCAATGTAATAAAAGAAAAAAAAAAAAAAAATACGACAGCTAAAGGAAATTTGTCTGTTGATCATTAATTATTCAAAATGATTTTGACGAAAAGGATTAAAAAATTATCATTAATCATCCATTAATATTGATAGGATGAATCAATACACATATTTTTTATGTTTGCGACACATTAATAAATACAGATAATATATACTATTGTTTTTTTCTTTTTTTTTTTTTTTTTTTTTTTTTTTGTATTAGTTTTTCATATGATAGAATTGTAGGGTAGGCAAACGACATAACAAATCAGAATAAAAATTGATAGAAAAAAAAAAAAAAAATGGAAAAACATAAAAGATATTGCAACGATTTTCAAGCATTTATATAGAAATAAAGGTTGTGCTAAAATTTAGAAAAGCAATTATCGAAAATTCAGTGAAAAATGTATCATATATACATGCAAATACTATCATTTTGTTTTAATTTTTTTTTTTTTTTTTTTTTGTAGAAATAATAAAATGTAATTTTTTATCATCAGAATTAATACATTCTATTTCGTATTATTTCGTAGAGGATGAAAAACTGATATTTCACTGATGGGTGAGGATGTTTAAATTATTATTTATCGTCTTGTCTCAATGAAAAATGTTTTTGATGTTTGTGCGGGAATCAATTTGTTTTAATTATAATTTTCCGAATAGATATTATTTATTTGTGAATATTAATGATAAATTGGCTTTTTGTTAGAAACTTCTGTGCATTATTATAATACCCGAATTTTCCTCTAATCCTTGATTGTAGTCAACAAAACCTAATTTTCCATAAAATTCATGGGTTTCTTTGTCTGTTGATGACATCATTGTATGAACACCAAATGAACCTTGGAGAAAAAACAAAAACAAAAAAACCAATTAAATATCATACAATTTTTTGTTTCTTCATTATTAAAAATATAATTTGAAAAACTCTCACCATTTGCTCGTAGAGCAGCTAAAACGCAGGTTATCAATCTCTTTGAGATCGATTGATCCATAACACTTGGCAATATTGAACACATCATCTGCGATGGATGTTGTCGACACAATTGTTCCGAAATATTCGGTGTAAATGAATGGATATATCTTATTGCTTCCTGTACAAATCACAAACAAAAATAAATATATATTTTTCAATGCGAAAAAAAAGTGGAATAAAATAAAATAAAATAAAATAAAATAAAATTTATTACTTGGACACAAGCAGGTAAATCATTAACAGAATCATCCAATGGATATTTTGCCTGCAATTCCGGAATCCATGATATAGACATTTTCTGATTGAATGATGTAGCATTCAATGCGACAACAGCGTAGCCCACAATGCTGTCTTCATCCTCAACAACCATACAAAATTCTGGACTCAATGTTAAATAACCACCAACGAGTCTGTGGAATATAATTGAAAAATTATTTATACAAAATATTATTTTTCGAATTGAAGAAGAAAAAAATTCTTTTCAATATTAACCTGTCAGCAACTGCCGAAGTGCCAGTGACACTATTAATACGATTGCAAACTGCGTAAACAGCATCTTCATCGATTGGTAAATAAGGTCTAATTGTGTAGATTTTACTTGTTGGCACTTCAGGTGCTTTATAAACAAATAAATCATTGCCACTGTCTACTGGAATTAATCGCTAGAGAAAAAAAAAAAAACAAAAAAAAAATTGAAATTAATAAATCTATCCAATTATTTTATGTATGTAAATGATATTAATATAAATATATTTATTATTATTTTATTTTTATATTTATTAATTTTTTGTAGAACCTGTAAATCGGCAGTTAATCCTCCGCGAAATACCCATGGCTCTTGATCGCCGCTCATAAATGTTTCTTTCCATCCATTTGAGAACCCTAATTTTCAAGACAAGATAACCAAATTTATTAGTATATATGATTTATCAATAAATATAACTGAATATGTTTTTTTTTTCTTTTTTCATTCTTAGATCAAAATAAAAGAGATGATCGCTGCGCCGCAGTGAGTCCAAATTATTCATGTATATATAACCTTTGTACAAATATAAGGTTAGATATTTTCTTATGTTGCACTTATATTTAATTTTTATTTATTTGAATCATATATATATATATATATATATTTTTTTTTTTTTTCAATCAATTAATAAAAACATGAGAAAATATTTTACTGTAAATTCTTTTCGCTTATCACAAACTCTTGTATTAATTGTGTGTACAGCTTAATTATTATTTTTATACCAGATTTATGTGTTGAATAAAATTGTTGTTGAAAAATGAATAAATAAATAAACGATGAAAAAAAAATAATAATAAATAATAAAAAAAAATATGTATAGTTATGCCAAAATATGTGTGCCTGGAATAAAATTTTCATTATATCTCTGGAAAAAATTATTACAACATTTTTTTCTGGAAAAATTATGATTAAATAAATTAGTACTACGTATGAATTATAAAGAATTATGAATATATAATAAAAATGATCCAAGAGTTTGTGAGAATTTTCCAATAAATTTTTTTTGTCAAGAAAAAAAAAAAAAAAGATATCAAATAATCCTCGATTTTTGATCTCTATTTTATATATATATATATTTCTTCCAATTAAACTACGCGCTATTTCAAGTAATATACACACAATGCACATTCCTCGTTGCTATTTATTTATATAATTATTTTTCCCAATTGTTGGAAAGAAAACTAATTATTTTTAATACGCGCGCATCGATTGCAAGTTACTTATTGACAAGTCAATCTCATACATGTGTAGTTGCCTTGGGTATATGTTGACATCGTTGATGGGAATCTGCCAAAAGCTACAAACAAGACAAAAAAAAAAACAAAAATGAATAATTAGTTAATGTCATCAATAATAATAAAAAAAGCATGAAAAAAAAAAATTAATTATTGATTTTTTTTTTTTTTTTTTTTTTTTCTTCAATTCAGAAAGAAATTAATTATATTAATTCAATATTTCAGCACTAAAAAAAATTCAACAAAATTATATGTTTCAACCAATATAAACAAAAAAAAATATAAATAGAAAATAAATTGTTTGTATAAATGAATTTGAAAAAATATAATTAATTCCTGATGCATTGATAGACAATTTATTAGGTCATGTTAACGCAGCTTGCACACAAATGAAAAAAATATATATGAGTGTTATAATATAATCTGCAAGATCCATTCATGGTCCAGTTTTATTGCTGTTGATTTATTCCCCAAAATATATTACTAATTTCAATTAATATATAATATATAGAAAGAAAAAAAATATATAAATGTTGAATTGATTTCTTCTTGTTTATCAATTTTTCATGGAGTTTGTCCAAAGTTCATCTGTTATATATTGACGCACGAAAAGTATTATTAATTTTTTTTTCCATCACTGTCGTTATCTCGTATATCATTATCGTTTATATTTCATTTATTATTATTATTATGTGTTTGTTTGTTACTTGATAATTTATATTTCTCATTTTAATAGCGATATAAATGAATTTAATTGAATTATTATTTGATACAATGCTGTATTCATTTCTAATGCGCAGAAAAGAATATTAGCAATATTTTCTATGTTATGAATTATTATTGAACAAATAAAAAATATTATGAGACGTGTGAGAATAACGTCAATCAGGATAACTAATTAATTTAAATGAAAAATATAAACGTAATGCGCGTATCACAATAATGTGCAATCGTAAAAATTGGTATTACAAAATATTCCTAAATATTTTTTATATAAAAAAATTGCTTCATTAAATTTTTTTTCTTTATCATAAATAATCAATACCAATTTTTTCGATGTTTTCAATCGAAAAATAAAAAAAAAATAATAATAATAAATAAATAAATAAATAAAAATAAAAATAATATCCCTTTTATCAATCCTGCAACAGCTCTCGTCTGAAATATATACACAATTACAGCGAATAAATTAATAATAATATTTTGAGGATGATCAACACATTGGCAAACAAAAGTTGAAACAATATTCATTTATTTTTTTGTTAGTTTGTTTGTTTTGTTTCCACAGATTTACTCACATTGAGCAAAGGAATATTGATATTAATATAAATTAATTATTATATATGCAAGAATAGTGCCAGCGAACGTTTCATGACTCATAGAATTGTTTTTTTTTTAAATTATATTTTTGCGAAAATAAAATTGTTATTTTATGAATTAATGAATAAATTGATAGATAAATAAACAAAGAAATATTAAACTCACCCAACCACTTGACATAGCTATTAAGAAGCGAAACAACTCCACATATATCCCAAATATACGAATAAAGATCGTATAATAATTCACGATTATCACAGTATGTAAGACGTTGGAACAATCTGTTTACTGCTTTACACATATCATTCATTTTAGCAGCACGTGCTTGCCACTCTTCAAACTGTAAAAAAAAAAAAAAATGAAATGAATTAACTGATCAATTGAGATTTAATTAATTTTCGTTACTTTATTAAAAATAAAATATAAATAATACTCACATCGGCCATGTCACTTGAATCATCCCTTTTATGTTGTTTAATTGCCGCGTGTGCATTACTCTTCAACCAATTAAATTCTTGTAGCAATTGAATACCCTGACCTCCATGTTCAAAAGGCAAATAAAAAAGATCACAAAGTAATGATAAATCTTCATGTGTCAATTGTTTATTTTCATCTTTAGCCTCGGGTAAATCACTACGCGTATTTTCTGACACTTCATGATTATCATTGTCATTTTCAACAATCATTTGACTACCATTGATTGTCGGTGATGTACCGTCAATTTCGACTTGCATACTTGCTGATGTTCCACTACACGTTGAAGCATTTTCAACCATAACATCGTCCTCAGTAGCATTAATTTTAGCCACGTGTGCCGGTGAATTGTTTGGTGTTGTATTACAATCCATTGGTTCAGTTGAACCTGGATTTAACATTGTTGGATTATTACCCGTTGATGAATTTACAACTGATATCAAAGGCTCACTCACGACTTTTGTATCAGACACAAGAGAATTCATAATAGGACCTGGTGGTGGTTGAACAAAACTTTCATTTCCCGTTACATTTGAACAAACTTCAGCTAGTGCCTGTAAATGATTTGAATTAACAGCAGATATGGGCGCTGCTGTTGTCACTGTACTCGTTGTTGTTGTCAAACTCATACAAGTATTTACTGATGGTATAATTGGAATAGGAACAGTTGGTGCCACGCACGGTTGTGGTTTCACTATGACACCCCAAGCTGCTCGTTTTTTATTAAATTCCGGTAGCCAATCATTTATTGCATTTTTTAATGCATGTCTGGGATGATACATATTTGGTGATATTGTTGAGGGAACATCTTCACCTATTACACCGTCTTCCGTTTCAGTTTCTAATTTTATATCAGCTGATACGCTATCATTTAATGTTAAATCACGTTTACCATCTACATTACATCGACTCCATTGTGCCAGCGTGTGTATGGCAATAAAATTCGCTCCATATTCACAATTAGGATTTGTTAATACACCACGTAATTTTGGTATTAAATCGGGCGATCTACCAGAATATGGTCCGAGAAATACTCGCTTCTGATCGTAATCATTGGCATGTAAATTATCCCATATAACTGGACGTCTTCGTAATACTTCAGTTATTTCTTCAATTGATTCAATGGTTAATAATCGTGAAATAACTTTTGGTCCAGTCCACATTATATCTATTTCTTGAGCTAATTTACTCCCAAGTGTATTTAAATATTCTGATGTAGCGACATTTGGTACGGCACGAGTGGCACAATATTGCGTTGGACATAATAAAAATTTCGGTTGTCCAAGATGTTGAAATATATCATTGGTTACCGACACTTGTGCATGTGCAAATGATTGAAATATTTCTTTATCAGCTTCACTCATTTCAGGTTCGATGTCATCGAATAATAATGCAAATGCAATACAACCAAATTGACTAACTTGTTCTAATTTACGTTTGAGTGCAGTTACTTCTTTTACATTCGAATATGTTATATCTAATCCAGGTGATAATGCATAATAAAATGTTATTCCAGATTCTCTTGCTGCGGTTATTAGACCAGTTAGATGTTCTGCCTCTTCAACAGTATACAAGTCACGCCAATATGCTCGATGTTTATAATCATCTTTTGGTGCATACAAATATGAATCCATTCCCCATTTTTTCATTCTACAAAGAACAAAGTTATTTCAATAATTTATCCTTAGTGGGGTTTTTTTTTTTTTTTTTTAATTAAAATTTTTATCTAAATCCTACTTACTTTTGAAATAAATCTTTGCGTTGTTCAGTTGTCCAAGGTCGACCATAAAAACCTAAAAAAATCATATATGAATTTTGTATTGAAATCCGAGAATTTAATTTAAATTTAATTCTATTCACCGAGTTAATTCATAATTTTTCTTTTTAAACTTTTTTTACCTTCGACCACGCCACAAATAAAATTTCCATTTTTTGTATTTATATGAGCGGCACCGTTTGTTTCAGCCATTTCATCAACAATAATGAATGAAAAACTGGATAGTTGTAAAATTATTTATCGTGTAAAGAAATTTTGCACGCAAATATGGCCGTGAAAGTTCAGCAAAGTTTAATATATATATTTATATATTATACATCCGTATTGATAATATAAATCTCCAATCATACAAATAAATGCAATATAGAAATATAACTATTCATATCTTCGCGGTATTATTGTTATATTTTATTATTGTAAAATCAGTGATTATTCGAAAAATATGAAAGATACAAAATTTTATACCAATACTTTTAATACACCCAAGGGGGGTTATGAATGTCAACAAACGTGAAAACAGATATACAGTGTATTTGCCGTATACAACGTGTATGTATGTGTATATTTTTGCACATCATTTTTTCCAGATGGCGCAGCATGATTTTAACGCTTAATTTATTATGTGCTCTATTGTAAATATAAATTAAATATTAAATTGAAATATTTCACTATAAATAATCACAATATATAAATATAAATATATTTATTGAACTATAAAACACTATAGAATCAAAATAAAATATTATTTTTAAATACATTACATCTTTTTTTTTTTTTTTTCACTCAAAACAATTAAAAAGTTTATACAAAAAAAAATAATACAATAACGTGTAGCGACTACATTAAAATTATTGTAAATGTTGATAATGACTGAGATAACATAAAAATTATAACATTAACAACAAAGTCATAAAAAAATTACATTTAAAAATACAACAATTAATTTTTATCAAAAGAGTTATGGGAAAAAAAAAAAAAATAAATAAATAAAAAAAAAAATAAATTATACCCAACATGAATAATTGGAATAATAAAAAAATCATTTTTTTCATAATATCCACATCTCAGTCGATACAAAGTGAATATACACATTTTATATATTCGTATATGTATCAATACGATATCAGTAGCCGCATATAAATAATTATAATAAAACTTGCGTGGCAATCGCGCGTTTGTTTAGTCACAATTGAACAATCAAAACTTGATGTGTGAACGTGTAGAAATAATTTTTCGTTAAAAACAATACAATAGATGATATTGTATTATTTTTATTTACCATGAGTTTACTATTGTGTGAAAGTTTCAAGACTTTTTTTGTTTTTTGTTTTTTTTTTTTTTTCCTATATGGAATAAACATAAAAATATAAAATAAAGATTTAACGAATTAGATTATATCATATGTTTTATTTTTCATATGGGAAGTCTATCATTTGTCTCGTCCCAAGTGGCTCATCGATAATTTTATGGTAATTTTAAAATTAATTTGATAAGAAAAATGTCTATATACAGTAGCACTAATATTATTTATACATTATATATATAATATATACATCACTACGATATCAGTAACCGCATACAAATAATTGTCATAAAACTCTCGCGACAACTGCGCGCTTGTTTAGTCACAACTGAACAATCAAAACTTGATGAGTGAACGTATAAAAATAATTTTTCGTTAAAAACCATCATCTATCATGTGTAAACTATTGTGTTAAAGTTCGAGGACTTTTTTATTTTTTTTATTTTTTTTTAATGGAACAAACATAAAAATATAAAATGAAGATTGAACAAATTATTACACTAGATTATATTATATGTTTTATCTTCTATATGGAAAGTTTATCTTCTGTTTTATCACAAGCATATGATCGACCAGTTTATGGTAATTTAAAAATTGATTTGATAACAAAAATATTTATATACAGTGGTGGTAATGTTATTTATCCACATTGCAATTAACAGCAACACCTTGAAAAATATATGAAAAATATAATGAATGAGATAATAAAATGATAGTCGTGACACTGACTTTATGAAACATGATAAGAAAGTAGGAAACTATTTTTTTGTGTAAACAATTACGCGTGAATGAATCACAAATAAAATTAAAAATTCAATTTTTATTATTTATTCATTTTTTTTTTTTTTTTAATTTTAATATCTCAAATGAAAAAAAAAATAAAAGATAAATTTTAGTTTTAGATGAAGAATGTAAAATAGATAATGAAGTTCAAGGAACGTGTAAAAAAATACAAGATTGTCCGCCAATACTTCGAGATGCAATGCAAGGAAGACGATCAGCGACTTCGCCACGATGTGGATTTGATAAATTTACTGAAATTGTATGCTGTCCATTATCTGTTAATGAAAAATTGGGCATACGTCCAGCTGAATCAGGTATAGTTATATTTTTACTTTATATTCATTTAATTATGTATATATATATATATTTTTTTTTCTATCATATATCATTAATTTCTTATTATCCTCAAACAAAATAATCAATCACGTATTCACATCAATTTACAATGCACACACGTGATGCTGTTATAGCCTTGGTATTAATTAACGATGTTATTTTCTATTAAATATATATAAACATGTCATTATTGTACATTATTATATTGTAATTGTTATAATAATTTGTGATAAAACATCATATATAATATATACATATTACGTGTTATCTGACCCGATTTATTTTTTAAGTACAAATCAGGTCACAATGATTATTTTTTTTATATCATTACAATTAAAATTCAATTATTAATTATTGATTAATATTATTAATTTTTTTTTTCTTTTTTTTAAACTGTAGCATGCCATCAGTATGAAAATGAAATATTCACCAGTCCGGAATTAGAAGTATTAAATTTTCATGTTTTGGGCGGTATTGAAGCATCACCCGGTGAATTTCCTTATATGGCTGCTTTAGGATACGCTAAAAAAAATAACGGAAATGAAATTCGAATAAGTTACGATTGTGGTGGATCTTTAATATCATCACAATTTGTTTTGACTGCCGCACATTGTGTTAGCAACATTAACGAATATGTTCCAGTCGTGGTAAGTCGATAGAGTTGAAATTCCAGTTGGGGTTTTTTTTTTTTTTTTTTTTTTTTCTTCATTTTATATAATATACGTTTAGGATATTCTGAAAACTGAATTTTATCTCAAGGTTAGAGTAGGATCAGTTCAGCTTAATGATGAAGATGTTAATATTCAACAAAGAAGAATAAATAATATTATTCCTCATCCAAAGTACAAACGTAGCCAGGCATATAACGACATTGCGTTATTAAAATTATCCACATCTGTATATTGGACACCCATGGTAAAGCCAATTTGTTTACAAACTAAAGCTATTGATACCTTGGACATAAATTCCAATGTGTCATTGATAGTAGCTGGTTGGGGTGCAACAGATATCGATGAAGATTCGTCATTACGATTGATGAAATCACCAAGTTTGGAGTCAGTAATGAATAAATAAATAAATTAATTAATCAATAAATCAAATCAATATCTGTAAATTATAAAAAGATTAATATTATTGTTTGAATTTTAGATTAAGATCACTTAATAGTTGTAGTGAATCATATACAGGATTTAGACAATTACCTCGTGGATTGAATGATGAAATAATTTGTGCAATAGATGGCAATACCACAAGACATTCAGACGCTTGTCAAGGCGATAGTGGTGGACCTTTAATAATGCGTACATTAAATGAAGATATAATTATTGGTATAACATCGTTTGGTCAAAGTTGTGGTGGACCAGTGCCTGGTGTTTATACCTCAGTATATGCTTTTCTCGATTGGATTGAATCAAATGTATGGCAAGAATCAGAAAATAATTAGGAAACAAACAAAAATTCATTTTATTATTCATTCTTCTACCACTCTAGTCGATTTTTTTTTTTTACTTTTCAATTATATTTAAATATATTCAAGTATAAATATTATTTCGTTATATTGAACAAAAACATTAAATTATTTGTTCATGATAAAGTTTATTTTATCCTCTTACATTACGAGAAAATTGTAATTCTACAAATATAATATTGTTTAGATTTTTTTTTTTTTTTTGTTTCTTTCTTTTAGCATTTCACCCACACAATATATGAAAAAAAAAAAAAAATTTACACATTCCTCTTTTTATGCAATCTTCGATATTGCCTCTCGCTTTATATTTTAAAAAAATATTTTTGATATTTATTGATTGCTCTTGATTATATTTCGGTGGATGAGTCAAACATATTCAAGGTATGTATTACCAAATATTTTACATATACATATGCAACACCATATGTAGATATATATTTCTATATATATATATATATATAAGTACCAGAAATAATACATATATACATTTTTATATGCATATAAATAAAGCCAACATTGAGTGATACGAATCTATCGCTATTTTTTCTTTTGTTTTTTTTTGTTATAAATAATTCACAAGACAAAAAAAATTTGAAAATTACATTATTTTCAAATTGTCTGATAAAATTGACACTATAATAATAATATTAGAAAAAGCAAAAAATTTTTTTACGACACCAGCGAAAATTTATCATCTAAAGATTTAATTTATGTCGTTTTGTTTCATAAACAATGTCTAAATCTACTGTTTGACCAAACATATATCACACAAAAAAAAAAAAAGAATATAAAGAAGATAATTATTTGAATTTACATTTATTGATCGCTATTTTGCGAACAAATAAGTGGAAATACCTGAGTTATTTTGCCAATACCTTTTGCACGACCTTCTCGAAACAATAGACGCATACCAACATGTAAATATTCTGGATGACTAACAAAGTGAAATAGAACTGATGCCGTATCATTTGTTTGTAATCCATCATCTTTTAGATCCATTATTCCTTCAATTACACAAGTTTGTCGGACATTTCCAACGTGAACTGTCGCTTGAAATCCTGGATATATTGCGGTAGGATGATAAACAACAAAAACTGTAGCCTAGAATAAATAAATAGCATCAATGGATATAAATATCCAGAAAAATTAATAATAATGAAATTAAATATTTTATACAAGTATTGATTTTATTATTTACCTGGAAAAATACAGTTGCTTGTGGATGATCTCTGATAGACACTAAAACCATACCTGGACGTAGGTGAGGCAGTGTATCATGATTTGTGCATGGTGCAAGTGTTAAACTTGCACTTTGCGATGCTCTAACAATACAGCAAGGTGCTTTATTACGATGTAAACTGATAACTTTTACTGGATTAAATTCACCATCGGGCAATGGACCAACCAATAATCTAGCACCCGGAGCAATCGCCCCTTTTACGAGTAATCCACCGAGAACTGGCTCTGATAATCCTGCTACTCTAAATGTTTCATCAATTTGAAATAAACATGATCCGGACTCAATTTCCATTTGTGACGATTCAGATGGTGATAAATCGCGGATAAATTTTGTTAATTCATCCAATCCAGCGCCAGTCACCGAACTCACAGTAAATACCGGAATAATCGATTCGTAATTAGATGATAATTCGTTATTATTACTGCTGAAGAGAATCAATTCTTTTTCACACCCCTGTGCACGTACTGCATTAGATAATTGATTGAGAATTCGTCGATGATCAGGAAGTGCAAGATCAATTTTTGTTACGACAATAAAAAAGGGTAAACGTAAAGCCAAACACAACGCCATATGTTCTTGTGCAGCTTCATTTAATGGTGGTGCAACCACCAACATCACATGATGAGGCGAATATCCCATTAATCCTAATAGTGTTGTCCGTAAATATTTTCGATGTCCTGCTAAATCAATAAATGTCACAACTTTCGATGCATTTTCACAAATCTCTTCGGCCGTTGTCATTTCAGCGTAATTTAATACATGACCGTCATTATCGAAACCAATAATTTCATGTGATATTGATGATGTACGACCTGTTCGTATTTCATGTAAATGTCGTAACATATTTAATCGTGCTCGTCCTCTGCCATTATCAAGTTCACCTTGTGTCAAAACACCCAAAAGTGTCGATTTACCAGCATCTTGTGATCCCACAACAGCCAAACGCAAATCCGTCACACTTTCCTGATCTTCTCTATCACCTTTTCGTAATTTAGTTATCAATACCTCAGCCACACGTCTTTCACTAATTGTACTCTCATCTTTGCATTTCATTTTAGCTTTAGCGTTTGCCAATCGTTCACGTAAAATTCTTGTGGTTGCGCTCAATCTCGTTGCCATATCACGTAGAGTTTTTAGTGATGCTTTCATTTCATCTCTTGATAAACCTACGAGTCTTCCATTATCCTCAACACCTGTAAAACCATTTTCATCAATTATTGTCATAGAAAAATAATAAATAAATAAATAAATAAATAATTATATATAAATTAGCTTACCAATTTGATAAATAGCCTCACCGTGACCCTCTTGCAATCTCCATTTCATTTGAGTCACTAAGTGCTCAAATCGTTGATTCGATGGGTTGACAAGTTTCAATTTGTACTCTATGTTACCATGTTCAGGTTCAGGTGGTAGACTTTCTTCATTGTCATCATTATTTTCATCACTAACACATCCATAATTATCACAGTCATTTGATGACTTGCAATTGAATTTTTCCCATGAAGTTTTTCGTTTATTTTTACTCATATTTGAGTCATCAAATAATGCCAAAAATGACTCCATGATTTATTTCCCTATGGAATAATAAATAAAATATAAATATAATGATGCAATACAACGTTATAATTATGTTATGTATATGTATGTACAGATATTTATAACATTTTTATGATGAAATTATTATTTTTGGCACTGATAATTTATTGTAAATGGCATTTTATCTATTACAACAGATGGTCTAATATATAGACAAAATAAATAAGATTGTATGTAAATACCTGAAGCTGTTTTCACACTGTGTATTTTTATTTGGGCATTGCACGTAATCACGAAATTCGAAAAATACAAAAAAAACGGGGGTAGGTCACGTGATATTTGACACTTGCATGTGAATGCTAGCGTGATATACAACAAACACAAATACATTCAACATGCACATACACACAACAGATACTCGACCACAGATTGATATACATTGCATGTTTATATACACATGATGACATGATGATAGGTCAAACAATTTTATTTGTTAAATTTTACTTTGTTAAGATAAAAAAAATAATACGAATAAATTGACGTTAATTCAATTTTACACATTATAAAATTGATATATGTAAGTAATAACTGGGTAGTCTACATTGTAAATAAGTGAAAGTGACAGCTGGTTTGAGAAAAATTCCAAAATTGACTTACACAAAAAAAAGAAAATTTTATGTACATATTTATAATTGATCAAATGCAAAACAAAGAATTATTTTACAAAAATTAATTGTACCAATTAATGATTAATATTATTAAAAACTTACGACAAATTTATTTTTTCGTTTTTATCTGTGTTTTGTTGTATTATTATTAATAAAAATGACAATAAACACGAATTTCAAATCTCTTTACCCCTAAACCCTCTCATAGAGTGAGTGTGTGCGTCGGCGGGTAGCCATTATACTGTCCTTCAGCGTCCTCTATTATAGAATTTCATGATTGATACGCGAGTATGTGCACTTGGAGCAGCGTAGACACTCAAACTGCCCGCGCAATTCAAAATAACTCATTCTATTTTTATACAATTATATAAAAAAATATTGACTTACATTGTCAAAGAATAAATATTGTATTTTTAAATATTCATCAGACAAATTATATGCACATATATATATGTATATGATGTTTATAAATAAGAATTAAAAAGGATAATTTAATAATTATTTGAGAATATTTTTAATCACAATAAAAATTAGTCTGTTTTTTTCTTCATGTATATAATAATAATAATAATAATATATTCATTTATTTACTTATTTATTGTTTGTATAACGATTCAATATTAATGTTCAAACTTTCCCGTTTTCAAAATATTATACATTTCATTACAATTTTCTGACGATAAACTTTATATATCCATTTTATTTTTCTCTACATTATTACATAAATAATATTATAGCGCACCGTTGTAACATATATATATATATTTATTTATTTATTTATTTACTTATTTGATGAGTATGCAATTATTATTCCATCAAAATTAATATAGCAAAAACCCCCCACTTATGCTATTATTACTTTATCTAATATTTACGTCATTCACTATATATACATGTGTATCTGTGTATCTGTGTGTGTGTGTGTGTGTGTGTGGGTGTGTGTGTGTATGTATTTATGTATATATGTGCTGCATACTTCAAGTATATGTACATTTTTTTTATCATACAAAACAAATAAGAAAAAAAAAAGAAAATAACGGAAAGATTGACAGAATTACGTAAGCGATAAAAAAAAATAATAATAATTCATTGAGGTAGAAGAGGTTCACTCTCAGCTCTCGCAACATGTTTTGAATGTTTTACGAATTCTTCGTTACTCTGTGGTAATTTTTCTTTTATTAAAAGTGCATCATTGAGGCAAACGTTATTAAGACTGACTGCACTATTTGAAAACATTGCCATACCGCAATTTGAATCTTCCTCGGTTTGATTTATTACAACGCTACTTGCTCGCTTGAACAATTGCGATGATTTTTTCGTTTGATTCACTTTACTATTTTGATTTGTATGAGATACAATGAGATCATATGCTTTACCAAGTAATATTAAACTATTGAGAATACGTAAAGCAACAAGTATTAAATAACCAAGAAAAAATAGGATTAAATTGGCGAATTTCGGTGATGGTGATAGAGTTGTGCATAATACTCGTGCCATAGCAACGCTCAAAGGCAAAGGTATAAAACCCATTCGTCTGGCAACTAAATCCGATGGATCAGAAAATGCCGTTTCTTGACGTGTTTGCGCCATATCGTATGCCAAACTCACTGTATATTCACGATAAACTGTTGAACGTAATTCATTGAAGCGAGTTATGAATGCATGTTTCAACTAGAAAATAAAAATATAATTATATATGTAAATTAATTTTCATCTCGCTTGGTAAATATATATTTCAGTAGTACTAGATGACACTATTTTTACCCAATCAACTAAAACTTCAGCGACTAGCAGCAATATACAATCAGGTAATAAAACAACCAAACGATCAGCTTTCCACGCGTATTCTTTCATAGTTTGTAAACTCACAGCAAGTAGTAGTATCATTAAGTGAAAGCGTTCTCGTACGTCAGCACAAGCCAATTGGAATAAATTACTCTTGTCGAATTTTTTGAAGACAGAACCCTTAAGTTCTACAAACTGTAATATAACAATTATTGAATTTTTTTTTTAATATATTTAAATGCAATATTGATACACGACTTACATTATTGGACATCATAATTGTTAATAGAGCTTTATTGCTGCTGTTAATTGCTACATTCAATGTAGTAGCCTGAAATAGCACCAATATACTGTGCAACACTGAATCAATCACGTTAAAGATTTAATATTTTTAATAAAAATAAAAAATAAAATAAATAAATAAATAAAGAAAAAGAAAATTACAATTGATGAAAAATTAATTCTATATATAAAAAGGATACAGACATATAATAATACAAATAATAAATGTGCCCATGTGCCAAGATTTTGCCGGCCTCTTGGTTGTGATGTTGATCTTGGTTCAGTGGCAGTCCATAATAATGCATCAATGGCATCTTGACCAAATGCACTAAAGAGACGATCACCAACTTCCAACATATTGTAGAAGATGTATAATTTTATAACCGATTGGCTTTTAACTAAATGATACATCATTGAAGTGTCAACTTTGCATGTTGCTGCCCAACAAATTAATACAACTATGCCTTTTAAAAGATCACACATTTCTGCTGGTCTTAAAAATCTTTCACCCTTTTTTCTCGTACTATTTTTTCCTCTAAAAAATTAATTTTAAGGTACTTATGAATAAATAGAAGACTAAAAGTTTATATAATTTATATTTTTATAAATTTACCTTAAACAATGCTTCAATGGTCGGACAATAATTGCCCAAAGCGCCATAATAAATCTCAATGGTAGAAATGTGTATACAAAAAGAAATGAATCTGCACACTGAGATAAAAATTAATAATATCATTAATTCAAAAAGTGTGTTACTATTTATAAACAAGCGTATTTCAATCAAACTGCTACTGCTAGGATTACCTGAAAAAATCCATAAGACATAAATCTCTCAACTTCTCTGGGTATTTTTATAAATGAATAAATTTTTTCTCTCCTAGCGGCAAATCTCTCTTCGTCATGCTCCAATTGATATCCCCTTGTTAATTCCGTTTTTACAAACTCAAATAACGACACACCTATAAAATAAATTATAAATAAATATAAATAGAACTATACCGTTAATGATTATTTACATTCTATACGTTGTCAAACAATGAAGTAGTACGTTTTTTTAAATGTTTCACTTCATCTGTTGAATGTAGCTCATGATGGTATTGTTGGTCAAGGTCCAGGCCTTCAATCCTGTCATGACTTTCTTCATATTTATTTGCAGTTCGTCTAAATCGAATATGTTTTTTATCCATACTTTCAGATTGATTTAATTCTAAATGATTTTTAGCTTCACTCATTATTATATCTGTTTCATATTTATTGTTTTCCTTAGACATGGTGGCAGGATATACATAACCTCAAAATAAACAGCTGTTCAATTATTATAACTTTATGCAATATTCACAACATTCACTTTTCTTGTTTTTTTTTTATTTTTTTTATTTTGTTGTTTTTGTCTGAATTTTATTTCAAATTTATATTACCAAAATTTCAATATAAAATTTTAATGGACATATTGAGCACTTATATCATACTATTAACTGAATGAAAATCTTAATTATAATTAAACCAATTATTTGACATGATTTATACGATATACTGTCCCCATTTATTGTTATCGTAAAACAATCAATTTCACGGAGTGTTGAAGAGTGAAACGTATATCGTTAGTAACTGAGTATCCCCGTATACAATTGACAAGTTAGATTACAGGTGTGCTATGACATGAACATGGCGGCATCCACAGTCGAGTCAGTGGATGACCGAAGTTCGTGTAAAATATGTATTATTGGTGGTGGAATGGCCGGATTATCGGCAGCAAATCATTTATTAAAAAATAATCAAACGGATTTTATTATTCTCGAAGCAAGAAATCGCATTGGTGGACGTATTGTTTCTACAACAATAGGTACGTATGATTTAACCTCACTCTCAGTAATATATATTTTTAATTTTATTGTGTATAAAAATAAAAAAAAAAAAACAAAACAAAACAAAATAAAAAATTATAATAATTACTAACAATAAAAAAAAACATTTATTATGATTCAAATAGATGAAATATAATAAATACTTTGTGTATATACAATTTAATATGAGTGTCCTTGAATAATTTATTATTCGTTCTACTATTATTTGTATATATAACATTCATTTATTGATATTTTTCAGGCGGTGATAAAGTAGAGTTGGGTGCCAATTGGATTCACGGTGTCCTTGGGAATCCAATGTTTGAATTAGCTATGGCAAATGGTTTAATAAATATTTTCAACACACCAAAACCCCACAAAGTCGTTGCCGCATTGGAGGATGGAAAACAATTGCCATTTCCAATATTGCAAGAAATTTATGAGGCTTATGTGTGTTTTTTGAGACGATGCGAAGAATATTTTCTCTGTGCTTACAGTCCACCTGATGATATCAATAGTGTTGGTGCACATGTAGCACTTGAAGCTAATCTTTATTTGTCATCAATGCCACCAGAAACACGTAGAGTAAGAGAATTATTATTTGATTGTTTATTAAAAAGGGAAACGTGTATTACGGGTTGCGATAGTATGGATGAAGTGGATCTGTTAGAAATGGGCTCATACGCTGAGCTTCAAGGTGGTAATATTAGTCTTCCCGATGGATATAGTGCTATATTGGGACCCATAACCAAACACATTCCCAAAGAAAAAATTCTCCTGAAACATGCAGTAACGAAAATTCGGTAATTCAAACAAAACATTTATTATATTGCACTTTAATTAAATTTATATAATAATTTTTATATTTTCAGATGGCAGACGTCCAACAATATTTCACATACTACTCCTGGCAATAATAATTGCATTGAGATAATTTGTGATAATGGTAAAATAGTAATGGCCGATCAACTGTTGTGCACATTACCATTGGGGGTTTTGAAAGAGAAGGCTTGTGAATTATTTGAACCATCACTTTCAGCATATAAATTAGAAGCTATTGATAGACTTATGTTTGGTACTGTAGATAAAATATTTCTCGAATATGAACGACCATTTTTAAATCCCGATATATCAGAAGTGATGTTATTATGGGATGATAGAGGATTGACAGATGAAGAACGTCAAGATATAAGTAAAAATTGGTACAGAAAAATTTATTCATTCACAAAAATATCAGATACACTTTTATTAGGCTGGATTTCGGGTAAAGCAGCAGAATATATGGAACAATTAAGTAACACCGAAGTAATAGATGTTTGCACAAAAATTTTACGAAAATTTCTAAATGATCCATTTGTACCAACACCCAAAGGATGTATACGTACGTCTTGGCATTCACAACCATATACACGTGGTTCTTACACTGCCATGGCTATTGGTGCCAGTCAATTGGACATCGAAGCTCTCGCTGAGCCAATAATTAATCCAAACGATGAAAAATCAGTTATCATTGCCTTTGCGGGCGAACACACACATTCATCATTTTACAGCACTGTGCATGGTGCTTATCTCACGGGTCGTACGGCAGCTCAAAGTTTGTTAGAATCAAGAAAAAATGATGAACCCTCATTAAGTCTCAGTTGTGAAGACACGAGTGATCTTAGCTCGTGGATTCAAGGAATATCGCTTAATTAAATATTCATTTGTATAATTAATCATTTAAAATGCCAGAGACACCAAACACTCATTGAACAAACGCAAATTATTACTTTTTTTTTTTTGTTTTTTTTTTCTTAAACATTTTTTTTTACCACAATATTAATTTTTTTTATCAAGTTTCCGAAATGTATATATACGAATTAATCATGTACTTGAGCATTTGTAAATATCGATGCCTAATTAGTGGTGAATTGAAAAAAAAAAATTTATTGGGTGTATTCTAGTCGCGCAACTTAATGTTACGATCTATGAATCTGTTGAAATTTCGGAATTTCAAAAAAGATTACATTTATTTGAAATTTTATTTATAATCGTTGTACTAAAATGGCGATTTATCGGAGATCTAATTTAAAAAGTGCGATAGATCTGCCATAAATAGATTTTAACACAAGTTAATATTATTGTTATTATTATTACTTACTTACTTTTTTTTTTTTTTTAGATAGTATCAATGACGACAGTAAATAAATTTACGGAGTATTTAATTTATATAACTGCAAAGTGCACAAAACCAAAGCTGGATTTTATTCGATTGAATAATAAATATTTATTTTATAAAATAATAAAGTAAATAAATGAAATAAATCACGTGCAATGTTTTTTTTTTTCCAATTTCAATCTTTTATTCGCCAGGAGTTTATTATATATTACATAATCTTGTACAGACAATGTGTAATTTGTTCATACACATGTGATAGAATATTTATTATAAATATAATGTGAATAAAATACCATAATACCTCTAAACAGGTTTTTTTTTCCTTTTCATGATCTTCACTATTTTTTGTTTTGTTTTGTTTATTTTTATTTTTTCACCCATAACAAACACAAAAAAAAATTCTTATACTTTTATATAGATCGTACAAAAAAATACTAACTCAAACAAAAATATATATATATATATATAACTTTGTGTATGAAAAAATAAACAAATTATTTTTCATGTATATCAAACTTAAATAGATAAATATTATTTGTAACTTTATAACTTTGAATAATTGTGGCACATTGAAAAAAAAAAAAAAAAAAAAAAAAAAAATAGAAATTTAGTAAGAAGCGATTTATATTAATATAATATTGTTTGTTTAAATTGATGAATAATCCAAGTGCTCAGTGCACCAATTTTTTTTCCATAATATTTATATATTTTTTTTTTATTCATAAAATAAAATATTTCATGCGAAAAAAATTTACTAATTAAACGGGAAATTATCATTATCGTGTGTAATTAAACACTAATATCTCATTTAAATTGCTCTCGATTGGCAACAAGCAGTTGTATATAAACCACATTTATTTCTTAATTGGAATATATTAATAAAATATATTGAAAAAAACCAATAAACTATACATATCTTCATATATTCAAAACAGATTCAGCTACCAGAGCTGTTACGACAGTACTATCACTAGACAAAATATATACTTTTATAAGTAAATATATATATATTCCTTTGTTAGTTTTATTTCTTATAGTAAATATCTATAGATATAGTTGTCGTTCAAACATTATGCAGGTATAGCGTTTCTCTCTGAGGTAGACCACGTTAGCCAATCGGTCCATACTTGAGAGGAATGCATTAAAAATAGTAGTAACTGAAATACAATGACAATTAATTTGTTCATTTTATTACTATTTTTTTTTTTTTTTTTTTTTTTTTTTTTTCGTGAAATTCCTCTGAAAAAGTAAGAAATTAAAAGATATATTCGTTGACCCATTTACAATAAATTGAAATACACTAATAATATAATAATGATATTTCGGTTACCTTTCAAGCATGGACACATTTCGCAGCCAACGCACGATATATTATATCCTAAGTAAACTTTATACTTAATAAATTAGCATTAACACTGCTTTCGTTAAATTTTTTTTTTTTTACTTTGTTTTATAATAAAAAATGTGTTGTAGCTATTGCTGTACATACGGATAAAAGTGTCTTTCACTCTCTTTTCACACTCATATATTTAAAGTGTAAAAAAAATATTTTTGTAGAATATAGTTATGTAAATATAGAATGGGATTAAATTTGAAATTTTCAAAAGTACAAAAAATATTGTGTTGTATTAAAAATCATCAATACCACCGTCGGGAACACCGGCACGTATTTTTTCCAATATTTTATTAACAAATTCAGTTGAATGATTTGCGATTCGTATTTCTGAAAAAATACAAGAGAAAAAAAAAAAAAAAAAACAAAAACAAAAAAAAAATACAAATATAATAATAATACTGATAAATGTTAAAATTTGATAAAAAATAATTATTAGTAAATAATAATACTTACTTGTTGCGACTTTGCAAATTTTATCCATTTGGCGTGTTAATTCTTCTTGATTTTCAGGATTGGGTTCAAGTAATTTGGCTGCGAGTGTTGATTTCATTTGGGCAATACCATTGATAAGCCGTTTATGTTCCTGTTCAAGACCATGTAATTTAATTTTGTTTGCTTCGTGTTGGGCTTTTTTTTTCAAGCGACATGCGCGCGACGCTAATTTATTTTTTTCCTTGCGTGTTTTAGGCCGAGCAGTAAATGGCAATTCAGAAACTGGCGTCATGTCATTAATGACACGTGATAACTTATCTAATTCTTTACCAATGACGTGTAATTTTCGTGGATTCGGCGTAAGATCATTACCGTCACCCTTTCGTGCTTTACCGCTATGTTTTATACCACGTAATGCACAATGAGGACTAAATACCGGATCAGTTGCTTCATTTAAAACATGTGGATTTTCTAAACGTGCTCGCGCAACGAGTCTCTGACCTTTAGGACCCTTGGCTTGAACATTGTATTGCCAAAAATATTTTTCCTTTTTCGAATGTTTACATTCTCTTGAATCATTGTTACCTCTAATACTGCCATGATTTTCACCATCACTACCGCTATCTGTAAAAAATTTTTTTTTCAAAATTCAAGAAAATAAATAATCAATTCAGGTAGGGGAGGGAGGAAGAAAAAGAAAAAAATCAAAATATTATAAAGTTCTATATGAAATATCACCATTATCACTGCTGTAATCATCATAATGATCACTGTCATCATCACTTTCCTCGTAGCCCTCATCGTGACTAAGTGGATCAATACTTATAATATCAGCGTGACCCAATGGATCGGGACTCAGAGCACCACCAGTACTTAAACTACTGGTCGAGCCTGCCTCGACCAAGCTAAGACTTCCGGTGCTTAATAAATGTTTACGTGGTTCACGGCGTGCCCATAATTGCTCTAATCCCATTGTCTGTGTTGGTGCCGACATCGATAGTCTTGATGTTTTTAATTTACCACTTGTATTAACACTCACATCCATTGGTGATTGATCCATTTGAATGTACATTGGACTACTGGGTGAATGTTTTTCTTTACGCATCAATAATTCATGCAATGTAGATTGACCACCAACTAACTTAGTCAATGGTCGCGGTGATGTTGATGAGCTTGCTGTTGAACTACCTACATCGTAACATGAATCCACAGAGTCTTAATTAATAATTAGAATTTTTTCTAAATTTTTTACATATGACGAATTACTAATTACATATAATATAAATTAATACATACCAGCTACATTGCTTGTGCTTGGACTGGTATATGCTGGTGGACTTACAGTCTCAAGTGGATCGACGAGGCTCACTTCAGTATTTAAAACTAATCCAGAAGTGGTTGTAGGATGTATTGGACCTTTGAATGTAACTGTAGCTTGTGGAAAACTATTTGATACAAAACCAACAGCACCACTACTGAATAATGGTCCGCCCGATTGTGTTAATAAATTTGTTTCATTGGCTACAATTGGATGTAATCTCTCCTCAGGCAATAATAAATCATCAAAATTTAAATCACCCAAGAACATATCATCATTGGCATTTAATTCAGCCAGTGTCGGTCCCTGAATAAGATCAGCTTTGTCCACTTGAAATATATCATCATCCTCCATTTTAAAAGTAATCCCCAATTGCTCGGGATCCATTCGAAATTGTGAATCATCTTGATCGGGTCTTGTACTCCATATTGATGATACAGCCAGTGGCGATGGTGAAAATTGATCATAAACACCTCGCATACCACGATGACCACCTGGTATGGGCACTGAAGCTGTGGATGAGCCGGTTTCAAGACCTTGTATTGTGGATTCTTGTTTTATTTGATCATCCATGGCATTGGTTCCTAATTCCAATAGGAACTCTGAATAATTTTGATTATTCATAATGCACGTTTTCAAATTAAATAAAAATAGATATTGCAACACGCGCTGAAATTCAAATGACCATTATAAACAAAGGAAATAATATAAATGATACCGTAAGTATAAACTTTGATATATATTTTTGACAAATCTATTCAATATACCAATGCACGTGTTGATATTATGTTGTTGAAATAGTTGGAAAAGGTAAAGAATAATATGCTAAATACGCGTAGGACGATAATAATCTGTATCAGTGGATGACAATGCAAACTCTTCAATCAGATTTGTTCGCCTAACTCAACTTTATCCACGAGACAAAATATGTACACGCGCGCGCCTTTACACACTCCCACACATTTATCTACACATGCACTCATTCACATCCTCACCCAACACGCACACACGCTCAAAACTATACGATGTTATTTATTTACAAACACAAATTTTTCGTGTATTTTTGTTTTTTTTTTTTTTTTTTTTTTTTCCACAAATAGTACAATCTTCAACACAATTTTTTCTTGGATCACATTATGATGTGATACACTATTAAGCATTCATGATTTCATTGCATCATAAACATAATTTTTCGTTATAGATATTATTTGTCGCAAACGGCGAACACGCCAGATCATTGCAAACTATAATTTCACTTTATATTTATCTTCATACAAACGTACACAACATTAATAAAATCAATTCAATTACAAACAATTAACACCAAGCAGAAACTATTTGGATTGGATATTCAACAATGCGAACACTAAACGTCTGTTGTTGTTTTGCCATGAGCTCTGTTGAGAAGAAAAATAAATCCCCCACTATTGTCGACAGGTTTTTTTTTTTTTTTTTTTTTCTTCACATAAACATGTATAGTAAAAAGGTCACATGAAGCAGTGGCGTATCAAACGATCAAATGAAAACTGAATTCAACCAATCATATTGTCAGATTTTTCATTACGTCATACATAAATATTTTCACACTATAAAGACTGGAATACATATGGATAGAATTGTATTATAATGGTATATAATGTAACTTATGGAATATTTTTAATTATATTTAATTAGTAAATATAAATTATTATATTAAATGATGATTTTTGATAATGAAATTACTGTAAATCACATTAAAAATCTTTAAAATACAAAAAATTAATTAGTATAATATTGGATAAGAGATATTATTCGCGCTTTATATTTTCGATATCTCGAACAAGCTCCACTACATTCATTATATCGATAATAAAATTACACCACTGCAATGGCCGCCAATATTTAAATATTTTCAAACAATGGAATTCACAAAACAAAATAATTTTCAAATGTTATTGAGGATAAATATAAAATAAATTGGTATATGATAATTGAAGTTTCAATAATATTTTGATTGTATATAAATTATTACCAATAATACATATTGTAAATGGTATCAATTTTTAATAGCGACAAGTGTGCCATCTATTCTAATACATATAGATTATATTTGCCTATTCTGAAATGAAAGTAAAATACACGTGGCAACCCTGTACACACAGTATAGGAACCATTATATTATAGCAAGATTCATGATTTACCCCGAACGAAGACGCACAATGTGGTGATGGTCGTACTCATGTTCATTACTATTGAGAAATACAATTTTGATAATACCGATAATAAAATTTACCGAAATAATTTAATATGAATACTTTAGTTAATACAAAAACTATGATTGCCGTAAATCGTGGCATTATAAGCCGTATGTATTCAAATTTTTCATACTATATAGTGGTATATTTTTTATTATTTATTTTTGCCGTAAAATTTCCACAGTTACATCAAATGGTATAGGAACGAGATATACGTATTCATATGTGCAATTTTAGCAGTTTGGATTGTGTTTATGTAATATGGATTGTCACTCATATATTAGTGTAAACTATTATTATACATGGCACCGGTATCTGACACAGATCCCTAGACTTCTTATTAAATTTGTTCCTGTCATGTACAATTTTTTTTTTTTTTTCCATAAATTATTTTCTTTTTTTTGATAAATGATAAATCATTGAATTGTGTTGATCCATCTTATACTCAGTTAATGTTACTTAATTAATAGTGATATGAAATATTTTAGATGTAAAATGTCAATAATATTTAATGAAAATATTATGTTTATAATGGTTTGTGATGTTGGAAAATTTATTTATTTATTTTATTATTTTTAGGATGCTACTGCCGTAAGCTATTGTGCTTAAACAATCATAAAATCGAAATTTTATCGAGCTATGTTGATAAATTGGAGACAAAAATAATTTCAAGGAGGTTAGGTCAGCCAATTCTTGGTGTTCCACCTTCTCCAACACATTTACAAATACGGAATTTTCGAATAACACCGTCATGGAACAGTCAAGAACCTTCTTCCAAAGTTGAAGAAACTGTCAAAAGTTTGAAAGAAGACAAAGAGGAAAAAGAAAAAATGGCTGTTGCGGTACCATCTGATAATACTGCCCAATTACCTGAGAAAACTTTAGTGGAGAAACGATCACTCTGGCAAAAAGTTAAAGCAGAAATGCTTCATTATTATCATGGTTTTCGGTTATTGGGTTTGGATATGAAAATTTCAGCAAAGCTTCTTTTGCGATTAGCAAAAGGATACGAACTTACACGTCGAGAACACAGATTAGTATGGGAAAAAAAATTTTTTTTTTATCTATTACCAAATTATTTTTTTGTTTTTTCATAAATTTATCGTAATTATTTATTTATTTTAATTCGTTTCAGTTAATTAAGACAACCGGTGATATGTTTAGACTAATTCCTTTCTCAGTCTTTATAATTGTTCCATTCATGGAATTTTTATTACCAGTTGTAATTAAATTTTTCCCTGGCATGTTACCATCTACATTTCAAACAGCAACAGAAAAAGAGGATAAACTCAAACAAGCTTTAAAAGTAATAATTATCTATTAATTCAATACTCAAATAATTTACTAATATTAATATTAATATTTTGTAATATCTCGTATTTTTTAATTTTCATTTTTACAGGTAAAAATTGAAATGGCAAAATTTCTGCAACAAACTCTCGATGATATGTCCGTACAATCGTCAACTCATAGTTCAAAAAAGGCTAAAGAATTTTCAGATTTTTTTCACAAATTACGATCGACCGGTGGTGAAGCAACAAACGATGAAATAATGAAATTCAGTAAACTTTTTGAGGATGAAATTAATCTTGATTCATTGTCACGACCTCAGTTAATAGCATTATGTCGGGTACTAGATATTCAAACATTGGGTACAACGAATTTTTTGCGATTTTTACTTAGAATGAAATTACGGAATCTTGCTGCTGATGACAGGGTTTGTATATATTTAATTTAATTATAATAAATTTACCATTTATATATAATTATTAATTATTATTACTGAATATTTATAATTATTTCATTGAATAGATGATTGATAGAGATGGTGTTGATACTTTAACAAGGGCTGAATTGCAACAGGCATGTCGAGCACGTGGAATGCGGGCTTATGGTATGCCTGAAAATCGATTACGTGAACAATTATCACAGTGGTTAGATTTGAATATTAATAAAAAAGTCCCACCTACACTATTGCTTTTATCACGTGCGCTTATGGTACCAGACACAATGCCTATGTCAGATAAATTGAAAGTGACAATTTCATCGCTTCCTGAAGATGTTCTTGCACGTACAAAGGGTGCTATAACTGAAAAAGAAGGCAAAGTTGATCACAGGACAAATATTGAAATTATTAAACTTGAAGAGCGTAAAATTGAAGAGGAGAGACAAGAGAAAAAAGAAGAAATTCAACCAGAGCCAGTTGCAGTGTATAGTGAAAAACAAGATGAAATTACATCTGTGGATGTGAAAGTTCTTGAACAAGCTTTGGATTCTGTTGCTAAAGATAATAAAATGGCTGTAGAGAAGGAAGAATTGAAAGAATTGAAAGAAGAAATGGCAGAGTATCAAGAAGACCTTCAAGAACTTCATATGATAAAAGCTGAAGCGAAAAAAGATGGAGCATCAAATATTGACGATTTGAAAACATCTAAGGGTGCTGATCGATTGTATAAAACGGTTAATAAAATGATTGGCAAAATGGATCATGTTCTGCAAGAATTAGAAAAATCCGAGCAACAAGTCAAACAGAAAATTGAAACACTCAAACCTAAAGATGATAAAGACGTAGCTGTTGTTGAAAAAGAGCTTGTTAGAATTGATGAACTTATAGTAGCAATTAAACAAATTCAGAATATACCAGATGAATCAAGATTAGATCGCATAGCGGAAGTTCTTAGTAAAATCGATGATGATAGAGATGGTGCTATTAAAATTGAAGTTGTATTGAAGGTATATTTTCTATTTTCATCATTTATTTCTCTCTCGCTCTATTTTTTTGCAAGTCACTAAATTTTTTTTTTTTTTATTATTTACAGGTAATTGAGCTTATTGGCAAGGAAGACGTTAAATTGAATAAAAAACAGATAAATGAATTGATTGATTTAATGGAGAAAGAGGAAGTATTAGAGGTGGAAGATGAAATTCAAAAAGCATTGCAAAAAGATGGTAAAGGGATGAAAGTAATTGTGGAAGCTGATAAAAAATCACCAGTTCCCTCTATGCCACCAACAAAATCAAGTAAATCTGACAAAGAAGATTTAAATGAAGATATTTCAAAAACATCTATAAAAGTATCTGCATCCGAGGAATTAAGAGACCCTGCTCCAGTTATTAAAGATACAATTGATACTGAAATTATTCGACCATCACCACCACCACCACCAATAACATCCACAGTACCTCCACCAAAGCCATCACCAAAAGCGGAAGGTTCTAAGCAGCTGTGATTCGCACATCAAGCTCTTTTTTAAATATAAAATTAATTTTTAGTCACATAATTTTTTTTCACCAGAATTGGAAGAAAATGAACCAGTTCAAGTGGGAAAATTCAAAAATGGAAAAAAATAACATCAATACGTGTATATCATTTCTTCAAGTTTCCTTGATGATTATATTTTTTTAACACCATTGACGAAGGTATTTATGCATTGGAGTATAGCTGGAATAGAAATCAGTAATGTCCAATAATTTATTTCGAGATAATAGACATTTGAAAGTTGAAAAAAATAAATAACTAAATAAAATAAATGCTCTATACGAATTACTCGTGTGTACATTATAATGTGCGTGTGTTTGTATCACGTAAGATGGTGTATTTTTGTTATATATAAAAAAATCCTACATTCATAAAGAAAAAAAAAAAAAAAAAAAAAATTTCGCTACAGACAGAAAGTGTTAATTATCTATTAATGTACTTCTAATTTGGGAAGACATGTTGAAATTTGTGACAATTTGCAAATGCTGGTCGTATATGAAACGTCACTTGAAATGAATTCATTATATTGTAATTATTATTTGATTTTTCTGTTTAATCCGAAACATTCAATTTCAAGAAACCACTACCATTCCATCTGTAATAATATGTGAAGAGAAAGTCGGAAATAGGAAACAAGAATCAATACCAATACAACAAATAAATAATTTATATTCGAATTTCGTTACATCATACTTTGTGTAGTTAAATGTAAAAGTTTAATGCATTGTGTAAAGGTGAATAAAGTATAAAAAAGGAAAAATAATAATAATAAATAAATAAATAAAAATGAAGAGAGAGACAGTAGATAATTAAAACACACTGATTGTCTTATATCAATTGAATGAGACTAATGCAAATAAATAATTTTCACGCATCATGTTAATTTATATGCATATGAAATGTCGAAATATAATTGAAATTATACTCTCTCGCTGTATATGTATATGTACCAAATAGTGTTATGTAAAAAAAAAAATATAATAATAATAATAATTTAAATCAATAAAAAAAATTAATTGAAAAAAATTCATTAAGTTTTTCTGTGTATAGACTTTTTCATAAGTATAATTGGACACGAAATTAATTATTATGTGGAATAATAAAAATATTTTTACCATAATTTGGGGCTTATTGAGAAATCGTAGAAATTATAAAAGTTAAAACCGGGGAGAATAATACAGCTATTACGGTCCTGATACAAAAAAAGTGAGAAAGAAGGGAGGCGCGATTGAGCTTAGTGGCCCGCCATGTTGTTCACCAAGTGGGGTGTATAGGAAGGCCGGGGTGAAAATTCATCTCTCGGGACGTCCAGGTAAATATTAATTAATCTATTAATCATTTAATCATACAATAATAAGTAGTATTTCTGTTTATACGTAAATTCATATGTTATTATGCATTGATATATTTTTCGTTTCGCAACGTCACGCAACCAGATACTTCAAGCTTTGTACATACAAAGTCGTATGACTCAGAGGAAACGCGTAGTGCAATCAGCAAGGTTATTTACATTGTCGTCGGTGAATCGTCAATGATATTTCACTGATCATCAGTTTGTTAACGTTAAATAAAGAATAACAAAAGAACAAAAAAAAAAACCGAAGAACAAAAATAAAACAAAACAAAATAATTATAGAAAAGACGAAAAATTGAAAATTAAAATAAAATAATGTTAAAAAATAATAACATACGAGTGTGCCATTATATTCATGACGTCACAAAATTTTTGACAGAATACATATATTGGCTCAAGGTAACATACAATACATACACGTGAATATACATACTCACTCATCATGTGTTTATACATATATATATACATACGATAAATCGAGTATTGTATTAAACTTAGTAGGCATGTTGCATCACTCTCTCAAGTCTATCAGGGACCGTTTTTTTTTTTTATTTTTTTTTTTTTTTAAACGTCTGTATACCATTTCTTGCTCTTTGACCTGGTTTATATTCATTAAACATTGAAACACGTATAATATAATTTTATTCCATGTGTTAATAAAAATACATTTCAAGAAGGAAGAAAATATGTGTATATAATGTTATTAATTTTTTTTATTTTTTAATTAATTTATTTCTTCCTCTTATGCATTGCAGTGTCAACATGGGAAGATGATTCAATTTTCCCTTCACTAAACCATGCCATCCTCTATACGACGACACAACCTCCACCCAGGTATCACAACCAAACTCATATTAAATTATTGCAACTGACCAACCAACCAATCAAGAAGAAAAAGAAGAAAAAAAAATAATAATAAATACAAACGGACAAACAACAAGGAAATTATTCTAACGAAATATAAAAAAATATTTAAACGTAAAAGAAATTAAAAGTATATATAAGAAATAAATAAATAAATAAAACATCAATTAACTAATTGAATGTTTACTATAAAACTTTTGGAGAAACTTAAATAAATATATATCTATATTGTTTGGAATAAAAAATAATTAATAAGGTTGGTGGCAAAGTGCGGGGTGATGTTTCAAACCTAATGTCGTAACATTAAAGACATAAAAAATCTAAAGGACAATAAAATTTTGAATAGGTAAGATAAAATATAAAAATAAAATTGATAAATTAATAATTATTTTTATTATTTAATGAATGTAAATTTCGTAGATATAAAAAAGAGAGATGATCACCCCGGAGACAGTGGCAATTGCGAGAGTTTATGGGTCCTGGTGGAAACTGCTTCATTGGGAATGAGGAATCCAGCTTTGCGTCTGGTCGGGATTGGTGTGTCACCTCAAGGTGGCGGCGTATTTGGCACACGGGCCGAGGAGGAGTTGCGCTTGTGGCTAGAGTCACGCTTGGACGCATTGGGCATTGACCCAGTGGCGTACTCGCGCTTCGTACTCAGCCTGTTGCGCCGCCCTGACTCGGCCCTGAGTCCTCCTCACGGTGAAGCCATTGATAACAGCCACACTTCTGGTAAAGGAGGACGACGCTATCGCGTGAAACAGCGTTCACAAATTCAAGGTAATCGGGATCAGCGACACGCCGTTGTTCAGTGCCTCATCAATGCCGCCGATCAGGTACTAACCAAACAATAAAACATACATATATATATACACAAATTCCTGGAGAGTAAACAAAACTTCCCTCAATGACTCATTGAGATCTTTTACCATCTCAATAATAACTATAATATGAATCAGTAAAACAACAAATGTTTTTGTTAAATAGAAATGTGGTGTTGAGTCGTTGGTTGACGAACTGTGCGCTAAACTGAGAGATCTTGAAGGAGGTGGTGACTCTAATGAAGATAAAGAAAAATGTCAAAAAATCGATGAGGAAGAAAAAAATACTGTATTAGAGAAATTGACACCTCGTGACAGGGCTCTCAGATATTACGCTGCATTTCCAGCACTACAATCTGCCACACCAAAGAAGACAATTCACAAAAAGGACAAAAACTTCGCAGGTGCCAACAACAATAATAATCATAAAAATCGAATAATCGGTATCAACGGCAACAATAATAATAATAATAAAAACAACAACAACAAAAATAATAATAATCATCATCATAATCATAATCATAATAGTAGTAATACCCGAGGGCGTCATAAGAAATCTAAAATGCCCATTGTAAGTAAGAAAAAAAAAAATATATATATTTTTTTTTATTCGTATATTAAGCTTTTTTAAATTAATTAAATTTTTTTTTTTTTTTTCCAAATTTTATTCACAACAGACCATTGATGTTCATCCGCATTTTGAGAATAAAGAAACTTTTGGTTTTGCTAAATCGATGGAACGAGAGAGGGAAAAACAGCGCGAATTAGAATTGGATCAGTTACGATTGGCACAATTACAAGCAAAATTCGATGAAAGTCTTGAAGCATTGTGGGACAATGGACCAAGTAATGCACAAGATAAAGCGTCAATATGGGCTGCGCCATCATTGTCAATTCCATCTGGACCATTTTGGCCCATTGATACTTGTGACGTACCACTAATTCTGCCAGTGAACGATTTTGTTTCTACTGCTAACACGCCTTATCATGATGATTCTATTATTAATGAATCGCCGATTATTCCATGGGATATTGATACGATAGAAAAATACACGGATGATACTAGTGGCAAAGATAAAAATGGTAAGAAAAAAAAGAATTTATTTTTTTTAAATACGAATTACATTTTAAATACTATTTCATAAATTATTAACGTAAGTTTATTTTTAATTATTTATATTTATTTTTAGATTACTGTTCAAATTGGTCAGATTATATTGGCGATGGGCCGTGGAATTGGAAGGATCTCGGTAACAATTTAATGAATATGAGTAAAAGTCCAAAAACAACAGGATGTTTTATTCCAGTAACACCACGAAAAACTCCAATAGTAAATAACAGCAACAACAACAACAACAACAACAATAATAATAATAATAATAATAATAATAATAACAATAACATCAACAACAACAATAAAAAAAATAATAATATAAATAATAATAATAACAACAACAAAGAATCAAATCTACAACAAAAGGTAAACAGCCTTGAGGAAGTAGATGAAGATTTATTGACTTCGGCACGTACACACTTTCGACCGATAAAAGACGATGGACATTGGGCGGATGGTACAACATTTCCAGTGAATAATAATATAGAACGGGTTAGTTATCGCCGATCAGAATCTGGCAATCTGCTATATCTACCAGGTAATGAGAGTCCATACATGGAATATCGTGAGAGTATAACTCCCTTGCCAATTTCATCTGCCAATTTGACATTGAAATTTCGTGTGCGCCAATGTGATAAAAGTATACAAACGGATCCAATACGTTCGCCAATAAAGCGACGTATTATTGCTGAGGCGAATCATTTTTATTATTCTTCAATAGATTCTGATGATATTTTAACTCACGAGTGTGATGATATTGAAAAGGATTCATTCACATTAAGAAAATTAGGTTGGATGCAACCAAGTGTATCGCTACTTAACGACCGAAAACGGTATGTAATTTCATTTTTATATATATATTTATTATATTTATCCAAGTGTATACATTGGTATTTATATCTATATTATTTTTATTGATTTAAGGAGGCACAGTAGTAGCTTTCATTGTCGGCCATTGGCAGCTTTGCGCCCGTTGACATTGTAAACTGGTTGACAATAGCTTCTTAACTGGGCCAAAACAAAATGGCAAGATGGGCTTTAGCTGTTTATTATTTTGCAAACAAGTATGAAAAAATAATTAATAAAAAATAAATCTAAAATTATGAAGCAAAAGATGAATATAATGATGGTGATCATGATGATAATGATTTTGAGAACAAGAAGATGAAGAAGAACAAGAACAAGAACAAGAAGAAAAAGAAAAAGAAAAAGAAGAAGAAGAAAAATAACAACGTAAAGAAGTTAGTTGCAAAATTAATTCTACTACGTAAGACAGGGGGGTCCTCTTGGCATGTGGAATTTGTTATGCATGAACCCAAGGAGGCACAGCTAGCCCCCTTGCCACCAGTAAGAGAGCCAGATATTCAAGAGAAAGGAAGAAAAAAATAATAAATATGAAAAATATAAGCAAGTCGACTCTATTGGCCTGTCCAAACAAAGTTATATAATGATGAAGAGAACAAAGGTATTAGTGCACGTGAGATTTTCGCCTTTGTGCAATTGCATGTATGCATGTATATACATATATACATCTATGTATCTATGTATTTATATGCATGTATGTCCATATATACACTCACGTGTAGGACATTTATTTCAGACTTATAAATATAATTGTCTAGAAAACCAAAGTCCATCGTTGCCTTCTAACTCTTCACATTTCATTGGACAGGTCAATAGCATGCGATTAACTATATTATGGTAAAAAAAAAAAATTTATTTAGAAAAATTAATTATCATTATTACAATTCCTTTGGAAAGGAAAGAAAATTTAAAAAGAAAAAAATAATGATTGTGACGTGCGTTACGCACGTCTCCCTAATTATTAATTAGTGTCTCACACGTCACGAAAAAAAAAAACAAAAAAAAAACAAAAAAAATACCTCGTGCCTCACTCTAAATAATTGAGGTAATTAAGTAAAAAAAAAAAAAAAAAAAAAAAAAATAGTACGAGTGTTTATTAATATAATTTTTTTCGGTTGACTATTTATAATTTATGTTGTCCACCAATATATTTTTGGTGAGATGTGTGAACAGGAGATTGCAAAAGGAAATATTATTTGTTACATGCTCTTCTATGATATGAGCTTTTTCTCTCTTCCCCCCCCCCCCCCCCCCTTTTTTCCTCCTTGTTTGGTCCTTTATTTATGAAAGAAAAATGGAACTATTGCGTGACGTGCTGGTGAATCAATAAGCGCAAAACGAAGACGAGTCGTAGTTAGATAAAAATAGTGAGCGTGAAAAATGTTTACTAAATAAAAAAAATATATTGTTGGAGAGTAAGTTTTATTGTTTTATGTTTTGTTTTGTTATTTCTCTTTTTTTATTTTTTTTTTTTTTGAAACGATCAATAGCAGGTCATATTGTGTAAGGGGGTGCAAGAGCAAACTACGATTAGTATGTTGAATATTTGTCTTCGTTTTTTTTTTTTTTTTTTTTTTTTTTCTTGTAATTATTAATGGATTATTCTTAATCGTATTTCGTAACTATAATTTAACCCTCTAGATAAACTACTAAGAAAATTAATTCATCCTCCCTCCCTCCAACCCTTAAATATTCCAAAATAAATTCCCTCATAATTTTCTATATTCACTATCTTACTCTTAACCATTTACATAGACACACAAACACACATGCCTTTACACTATTTCCTTTATTCAAAATGAAAAAGAAAAAAAAAAAAAAATGCAAAGGAAAAATCCACGTAACTTAAAATGTACAACATGCATGAAAACAAAATAAAAAGAGAAAATTGTATTCGTAACGGTATGCCGTAACTCGTGTGGTTGACACGAGAAGTGGTATAAGGACGAAGAAAATAAAAGAGAAAAAAAAAATTGAAGGAATGGGAAAAATAAAAATTTTCACTTATAGTAACAGACAGAATGATATTATTTCTCTTGTAAAAGGAAGAAAATGAGAGACGGTGAAACAGCAGTTTTTAACAAGTTGAACACACTGAGAATTCTACCGCCCGTCCCTATATTTTCTTTTCGTCTCCCTCTCCCTTTCCCTCCTTCCTAAAAAAGAAAAGTCAGACACGTATAGTGGATCTCGAGTAACAAGGTAAAAAAAATTGAAAAAAAAAAAAAAAAAAAAAAAAATTGTGTCGTTAAAACAATACAGAACTATGCGAATTATGTATGGAAAAATGGAAGGTTATTATGAAATAAAAACGATACAAACAATAAATAATTTTGTCTTTATTCCATTTTGTTTACGTATTATATTGAATAATACCTATTTTTATAATAATTTCAATAAGATTAATATATTAATACTTACTCGAAAAAAGATTAAAATTTTATGAATTTTTTAATCCAAAAATATGTGCAATGCTCAATATCTCGAGCGAATTTCTGAATTGGTAAATGTGGCTTTCGCTGGTTTCAATTGAAATCGTATTGATTTAACATCACGCTGTGCAAATTTATTTCCTGCTGGACGATTGTGTTCCTGCATCATTGGTCGATAACGATACCAATAATATTCAAATGCAAGTGTGGCACAGGCGAGAACAATTCCAACCAAAATAACGATAAATACACCACCAATATTTTGAATGCTAATGCCATCACTCTGATCATCCTGTTTTTTACATACTTTTTTTAATGGATTAGCATTCCACCATTTGTTTTTCAATTGTTCGAGTTTTCGCTTATTTAACATTTGCAAAATTCTACAAAATAAATTATTCAATTGAAACAAAAATTAATATGGATCGTAAAAATGATAATAAATGATGAGTATTATTATTATTATTATTATTTTACTAACGCATTGTTTAATTGATCTTTGAGTGGTGAGCCCTGTTGGACAGCAATGGCATATGGTTTTCTTGAGAATTCATCACCCACCACCATAAGATCACAATTAGTCATTGCTAAATATTTAATTACTGTCGCATCACCGATAAATGCAAATTCCGATGACGTATAATTTGCTAATTCACCTCGGACACGTTTCAGTGCTTCTCCAATCGAACTTGGAAAATGTGATTCCTTCATCGCTTGAAACATTTTCGTAAATTTATCACTAACTGGATAATCCCATACAGCAAGTTTTGCTCGTTCAATATCACTTAAACTGTCATTCAAACTCATATCCTTCCAGATTCTATTAAAAAAATAACAATATATTTGATAAATTTAATTTATTATATGTATATTTTTTTAACATTTTACTTGTGAAATAAATTAGCTCTACGTACTCGTAAAATCGAGTTTCAATTGCTGCCATTCGTTCGAAATAGGTGTAAGCCTCGGATGGTTTTTTTGGTGCATACTGTATTTTATACTGTTTACTAAGATCTTCGAGTGATTCAACGGGTGTATCTAATCGTGAGACAGTTAGAAATGCAGCGAGATTAGCGGTGTACGAGGCAATTATAATAAATCCAAATAACCACCAAGTTGCCGCCACAAGTCGACCTGATAAATTTTTTGGTGCTTCACCACCACCTTGTGGTGTCAATGAAGTCATACAAAACCACAAACATTCTTTCAAGTCAAATTCACGTTTTTCTTCATCATCAATATATTTTTCTTTATTATTTTGATAACTATATGGTGACCAACGATCAAACAACCACATTAAAAAACTAGTGAAAAAATATGAGCCAAGTATACATAACCATACTTCATTTTCCAAGACAGTGAGAAATTTAAATAGAGAAGTTGGTATTTTAGGTTTTTGCATTAATATTGATATACCAACGAGATCGTAATATGGAACAGTAAAATCAACGACGTTTTCTCTTTCAGCCATCACTGACAATGCACTTAATGCAATATCTGCCTGTTTATCTTGCAATTCCCTTATCATTCCATTCCACGTACCATCTTCTGCCATTGTACCAAAATGATTATCATATGCCTCATGAATTTCATACTCGAAATTTATTATTTGACGAATTTCATTGATCAAATCAACACAATAACCTGTCCATTCTCCAGTATCTTTGTTTTTCATCATAAATGGCGCCATTTCGACAGTTACAATACGAAAACTCGTTACAGCCGTGTGATTCGCTACTACTCGAGTGTTAACATCACTAAACTGCAAGTGTCAATATTAAATTTAAAAAAAAACAGAAAACAAAATAATAATAATAATGATAATAATAATAAACAATATAAATAAATAAAAAAAATATATATATATATATATATAAGCAAATGAAAAAATTAGTGTTACCTTCAATGGTGAATCAATTCCAGCTGGCCACTCAGCAAGATCATCTGTTGAAACGGGGTTACCATTATCGATCACTACCATACTAACTTTCATCTCAAAATTGGCGCGATGTTCTCCATTTTTTCCTCCCCAATGTAAACCAGCAAATGTCGGTTGAAAATCATTACTCAATGATGTTTTGTTTAACCAAGATAAAAAATTGAAATTTCTCGTTGGTGTATTATTACCATTATATTCATCGCATGTAATATGATGTGGTTCAGATGGCCAATTATTTTCAATTATAGCATTTCGCATAGCATACACAGCCAAACGTGTAATATCATAATAAAATGCTGATGTTAATAATGGTGGTGGTAATACACCCTGAGTTGTTAATTCACTGAGTGATTTCTGATTTTTTATTGTTACACGCGGTTTAAAAAATAATACAGAAATATTTTGACATTCGCATTTTAAATTGGCATCATCATTTAATGTAAATGCATACCAGCCATATTTACGACCAGTAAAATTTTTTGTTTCAGCCACATTGAGAGTTTTCATCAAAATATTTTCATCGCCAAGCACAAAATAATTTACAATATCAAGATCACGTAATTGAGTTAATTGCTTATCAATTTCCATTTCAGTTTTTTTTGCTCGTATAATTACGTGTCTTGTCGGTACATTCAATAATAAACTTTTATATTTGTGATCCATTACAAAATTTTCATCGAATATAATTGCGGCATTGCTAACATTCATTTGCATTGCCAATTGTCGAATGGCTTCTGGTACTAAATCAGCTGGGGGCATTATTTGAATTAAATATCCACGTTGATCGTTTGATAAATGATTCCACTGTCTCAAATCATCTTCTTGACCAAATTGTCCGGATAATGTTGGTACACCAACTGCCGCTGTGAATGAATTAACTGTTTCAGCCCCAAAACCACTTTGCGTTGTATCTAATACAAAATCAGGCACGCCTGGTCCACCATTACGCACTGCTGAATCCCAAACTGAACAAATACGATCGAGTGCTCCACGTGGATCTGTTTTATTTATTTGAACAACTATTACATTGCCCAAAAATCCAGGTTGCTTCGTTGTCATACTTTTTAATGAATTTGCAACGCTTCGATTTGCTACAACGTTTTCTTGATCATTGATGACAACTTTATCACAAATTAAGTAATTATTTATTTTTATTCATATTTATATAAGATTTTTAAATTAATGATTTATTTTACTTACAGATATTGACTGATTTTGGATCCCGTGATGCTGTTTGGGAGTTTTGATTTTGTCCAACTACATGAGCAAGGAAACTACAAGTTGCAATTAATGACAAAATAATTATCTGATGAATTTTCATAGTGATTTTATTCATTATTACTCTCTTGCAAACACCCAAGCGTCATACAGACTATTGTCTGTGTCTATAGATGAATCGAGGAAACTAGACTAAACTCTGAACTGAATTATTTCCGATCATCAGGATCTACGACTTGATGAGTGTTTGTCCATCCGTTGCCGCGGGGACGACCCAATCAATCCACCTCACCCTTCCATGTCGTAATGCCACTTTTTTTATTTGTCTCATCCTCGACAACACCTTTCTGTGTTTTTTTTCTCTTTCTCTATGCCACCTAATATATAACCAAGTGACACGTAGTCAATTGTAATTCTCACGTATATGTCACGCAACAGTTTAGGGTAAGGAAAAAATAAATTTTTCTTTCAAGTTTTTCTCTGTTTATAGCAGATATTTCATATTCAATATGTTTCCACGATGCTTTTGTGTCATCAATGTTTATTGTGCAGAATAGTTTTTGGCATTTGTTACACATTATTGGAAAGAAACTTTTCATATTCAAACAACTTTTTCTTTATCATCTTTTTATTTTTATTTTAGTTTTTTCTCTTTCAATCTATATACTCTCGGTATGGGTTTTTTTTTATTAATATACAGCGAGATATTAGCCTGAGAATTAAAATTTTTGCTATAGTAGAGCGGAAAGAAAATGAAAAAAAAAAAAAAAAAAATTCAATGACGCACTCAAGTTCAAATGGAATCAAGAGCGTCTGGAATAACGTAAAAAAAAAAAAAAAAAAGCGGAAAATATAAGAAAATAAAAATTAACTTATATACTATATAGAAATTATGAATATATTTATATTTAAATACTATTTTTTTTTCTTTCTCTTTTTTCTTTGCAATTTTGAGCTGTACCTAATACAATCTGGAAATAAAATAATTGATTGAAACGGTGGAAAAATAGAATAAATAAATAGATAAACAAATTTGTTGCAGAACATGCATAGGCACTTTGAGCTAAATGTGAATTTCACCTCCTTTATAAAGTGGATCTCACGTTGCTCATTTCGCTATTTCGTTCAATTTTTAACATTGCACCAAGCAGTTTGTAAGTAAGTATATACACAGATAAAACGTATAACGAAGCTTTACCATGAGTTTTTTTTTTCTTTTTTTTTTTTTCTGTTTACCTTATTTATTTTTTATTCTTCTGATGCAGAAAGACGTTTTAACGGTTAAAAATTCATGACCAACGTTGCCGTGGAAAAAGGTACCAAGGGAGATGAAGAAAAAAAAAAAGAACAATCATGTTCTTCCTTATTATTATTATTATTATTATTATTATTATTAATAATGTTTTTTTTCTCCATATTTTTTTCTATTATATATAATTTTATTAGTTGAATTTCAATAATCACCACATTATTTTGCAGATAATCAGAAGAAATATAATCAAATGATTCAACAATAAAAGCAACTGGCTGCATTTAGTCAAACAAATCATAAACAAGTCATATATACTTGGATATATGTGACAGTTTAGAACCTGTTGCTATTGTCAAGTGCATACACACATACACATACAGACACAAACGTTTATATTCATATATGAAAAATGAAAAATTAATGAATATATGCGTTATGTGAAAATTTTCAAGAGAAAATAATTTTGATAGTTCAAATAACTGCATATAACTTGGGGCTAAATCACTGTATATTTACCGTGACACACATACAAGTGTATAAGCGTAAAAATGAATTCATTAATTTATACAATGGGCAGGTATGCAGTTATATATTTATATATAAATGCGAGTCATTCGCAAGAGAAATGTTGGAAAATCATACATTGAGAGATGAAGTAGGAGGAGGAGGATTAGCCTTCAGCCCAAGCGTGTGAATCCCGTGTGTATAGTCGCACGAGAAAAGTGAAAGAAAAAAAGTGTGGGAGAGTGTAGAAGTAGAGGGTACGTTTTGAAATGAAATTGTGCAGTGGGGAGTGAGATATATGCGGAATGAACACAAGATGACTGGGGGTGATGGGGTAGTGGGAGTAGGAGAGAGGGGGTAGTAGTAGTAGAGCAACGGGGGCAACAGTAGTGATGGTAGTGGCGAAAGGGGTGAGGGTCAATGTATGTGTATACATACAAGGGTGTATGTATGTGCAAGGGTGCTGCACTCTCTTCTACAACGTTATCAGCCACGTCAGGTGAGTCCTGGGGCTCGAGCGAGAGCCTTGTCGCATATATCGACCATTTCCCACGCGTGCGCTTTCCCATTACTCGTTTTATATATCAAATATATATATATATGTATGTATAAACATCGTGGTCAGAAAGTCATTTATTGTGGCTTGGTCTTTTTTTTTGTTTATTATTATTATTATTATTTTTTTTTTTTTCGTCTATCCAATTTGATAGGATAACTAAATGAAATTGAAAAAGAGGAAACAGAGAGAAAAAAAAAATTATTTCCTACAGTATTGATAAATTGATTTTTTTTTTTGGTCAAATTATTATTATTATATTTATTATTATTATTATTTATTGTTGATTTAACTTTGTGAATTTTTATGTATGAAATGCAACGAATATTGTTATGATATAGTAGATGAAAAAAAGTTTGATTAAGGAGAAAAAATTCATTTTACATTTACATGTATACAAATTCTTACTCCGTACAGTTACACTTGTAATATTAATTTAAATTATTGTAAATATATGTAAACATTTCCTCTTTTATTTTTATTATTTATTTTATTATTATTATTATTATTATTATTATTCATGATTATTTTTTTAAAATCTTTTAAATTAAATTTATTTTCAATTTTCATATTATTCCACATTAATTACAACCAGGTATTGTCCCATGAATTTTTTTCTCTCTGTCTACTGAATTTTCTCGTTTTATTTTTCACAATGATTTTAAAGTTTTCTTACAAATCTGATATTCTCCTGCGAATTATTTCATATATATATTACATACATTGCCGTTTATCCATGTGATATTTTTGCATTGTCGGTGGTATATAATCGTGGCTACCGTGTAAACACGCAAATAAAAATGCCCACCCACCTTCTAGTGTTCGGTTAATCCATTTGCTGTATTATTTATTGCTTATCATGTAGAATAATGCTTTTTATATTTATATATATATAACAAAAAAAAAATATGTATATATTAGATATATGGGCCAGTGTACAATTGTAAAGAAAGAGAGAATATACAAATAACTTTATGATAAAACTTTGATTTATAACCACCTTAAATTATATGTATATATTTATACGCCATTACACAAATACTAATTAATCATAGAAATATAACAATAACAATAACAATAATTTTGATATTGATAATGATAGTAATAATAATAACAGAAGTAAATAATGCAGTAGTGAGTAGAATAAATTTATACATATGTAATGTTCATCCAATCATGTTTGCATACAATTTTTAATTTTTTTTTTGTTTAATTTTATTTTTATTGAGTTTTTGTTGTTGCTGTAGTTTTTTTTTTTTTTTTTTTTCTTTTTCCTTTCACTTTGTGTGTCGACCGATTTTTTGTTTTTCTCCATTTTATTCTATTTTTATTTTGTTTTTGTTTTTGTGCTTGTTTTTATTTTTTTTTTCTTTTTTTATCAAGGATTGTTAATTATTTACAATTAAATGGCATCAGTCGATATGTGAGGTATTTATTATTTATACCCATTGTTCAATTTTTTTTCTTTTTCACACAATCCGTGAGTGTATGTATAATATATATATTTATTCATTCATATATATAAAGTAGTGAGTGTTTTTGATTTTTTTTTTTCTTCTGTGTGCACAGTCGATCACGCTTTTGATTCCTGGATCAACGAAATTATGTAACCAGAATATGATACTCAAAGAGTATATATTTATTATATATAAATGAATATATATATGTATACTAACATATATAGATACTTACACACACGCGCACACACACGTATTTAATGATAAACTTCTCTTGTATCATCATAACGCGGAAATTTCATCGACGTAATCTTATCATTCGCAATTTTATTATTACACAATCAATTTACAGTTTTTTTTTTGTTTTTTTTTTTTGTTTTTTCTTTTTTATATCATTTATTTATTTATTTATTTTCTTTAAATATAATTACAGGCATATTTTTTTTTTGTTTAAAATTTTTTTTTTTTCTATTTTGCATTAATACAACGAGCACATGAAAAATTTATTAGCGCTCTCGGCTTTTTACGTATATAAGTATTGCTATACTTGAAAATCACAACCAACCGAGTATTTTTATTATTTATTAATAAATTAATTTTTTTCTTATTTATTCAATTCTATTGGTAATTTTTTTGAGTATATGTATTTTTTTGTTTCATAAATTTTTCTCCTTTTATCATAGATATTCGTTTTTTTTTTTTTTTCATATTTTTATTTTCATTTTTTTTTTTTTTTTTGCTAAACAATTTTATATTGGTGTACGAACGAGTGGCTTCAAAACTTTTCTCTTTTTTTATCTTCATTCTCGTTATGTATTCTATGCAGCACATATCATAATTATATATATATATATATATATATATTTCGTCATGTATCGCATATAATACTTTTTTATTTTTTTTTATTTGTTCTGTATTGTAATAAATAATATAGTAATAATTGATTGGGAAAATAATACATTACTCATTCTTCCCTGACTTCTCATTTTCAACTTTAATTTATTCACATATATATGTGTATATTTTTTTTTTTTTGTTTAAATAAAGTGCGCGTGTTTATATGTGAATATTAAATACTTGATATATTTCATAGATAAAAAAAAAAAAAAAAAAAAAATTATTATCATTTGTAAAATTTATAAAAACTTTTACTCAAAAGTTTACCCATTACATATTTATATAAATACATGGAAATTCATGAAAATAAAGCGGCATTTAGTGAATTTATTCTGATTAAGGGTCAATCATACTTTATCACTATTATTCATCATGATAAAGAGGAAAAAAGAGGAAAAAAAAAAAATGGCCTGCAGATTAAAAGCAGAAAATCAAGTACACGTGGTATTTTTTCAAATACACATTATATATAGATATAGTACAAGGATAAAATGAAAGGGAAAGCAATTTTTTAATTTATTTTTTTTTTGTTTTTTTGTTTCTTCTTATTACCCCGTTTATGTGTTGAGTACTTTTGAAGTTCTGTTCATTTTTTTTTGTTTGTTTTTTCCCCATTCGCCAATTATATTTTATTTCAGTCCAACACATTTTATATATGTATGAGTATGTGTGGGCGTGTGTGTTGAAAAATTATATGAATTTTTTTTCTTTTTTTTTTTTCAATGCTTCTCAATATGTAAAGTGATTCTTCTATGCTTGAATAACAGATTATACTACACATCAGAGAATTGTGAAATTGAATTTTTTTTTTCTTCCCCTCTCTCATTTCATCCAAACAACAATTAATCTTTTTCAAACGATAACAATGAATAAATAATCTTTATGTTATATATAATGAACAGAAAAAAAAAATTAAAAAAAAAAATATATATATATATAGATTGAACAGCAATTTAATAATAAATAAATATTAATTATAATTTTATTTATTTTTTTCCTATCAATTGATAATTTGGATTTATCACAAATTACGTGGATGAAAAAATTATATCTCTCAGTTCAATAACATAATATATACAATATTCCAATTTTTTATAAATAATCTGAATCACGATGTTGTATACTATAAAGTCAACAAAGTGATATATATGTATAGAGCACTTGTCATTGAAAAGAAAAAGCTCAGGGAGAAAATCGGCTTACAATAATATAAATCTGTACCAGCTAATAAGAAAATTTTTTCTTTTCATTTCAATAAACAACATCCAAAGAAACAATTCATTATAACTAAATGACAAAATAAAATTCACAATATAAATTATATAACAAATAAAAATAATAATAAAAATAATAATATTGTGAATAATCAATTTTTTATCTAAGTCATCAATGTAAATGTAAATAAAAATATATATAAATTAAAAATATTATAATAAGTTGAATAATATTTCATGATGACGTGTACAATGATAAATTTTCATTTTCATTTTCATTTTTATCAAGGTAAAAATTTATAATACTTGGATATTTTACAATATTACCTGGCGACAACTGAGAAACAATGTGCTATATAACCGGAAACTCAAAATCACGATATGAATGTCATACATATATGTGTTGTGCTCACACAGTTCAGTCAACAATAAACTTTAGCAACTATCTTTCTTATATATATATAAATTCTTCATGCCCAAGTTCCCTCGCAATACGGACACAATTGATTACTTATGTTGGCGTGTACAATGTGAGTATGTGTATGTGTATATATATATATATGACAGTGTGTTTATTTACCCACCGGAAATTTTATTCTGTCACAACAGACATATTAATATCTTTTATTACAATGTGGTCGCTAATTTATCATTTTTTTTTTTTTTTTTATTATTTAATTATTTATATTCCATTTTTTTATTTTACTTTATAATTTTAATTAAATTAATTTTTATTATTTCATCTGAATTAAATGTTCTTGATAATTCAAAGCACGGCTAAGAATTAAATGTATATCTTCACAACCTTATCACAACCTTATTCAACATTATTTGTGTATAGGAGTATGTTCGTTTTTATTGTATATTTATTTTTGATAAATTCGAAAAAAAAATTCCATCAATAATATTAATTTAATTCTTCGGATTTTTTCTTTTTTTTTTTTTTCTTTTTCTTTCTATCTCTTAATCACTGGTATTGTGGATTATTACAAGTTGATAAATTTAATCGTAAATTCAAAAACAATTCTAAAAACATATATCAATATATTGTTTTTTTTTTTTTTTTTTTTATTATTATCAATAATTAATCATTTTATATATTGATAGTGTAATGATACTTGTATTTATGTCTTTTTTTTTTTCTTTTTTTTTAAGTTTTGTTTCTGTTCTTGTTAATTATTATAATACTCACAACCTTAATACTTGTAAATTGATAACGAAGATTTAAAGGATGCGCACTATATTCGCCCATCATTTTTTAATATTTATATATATATAGTCTAAGTATGTAATAATAAATTTTTTACAGTACATGCGAATTTACTGTCGTCGTTGCTATAGTGAAATTTTTATCATTTTCGCCTGGATCATTTTTGTTTTTGTTTTGTTTTTTTTTTTTTTTCTCAATATAATATATATGTCATGTCATTTATTCTCTTTAATTTAAAAATTATATATATATGTATATATTTATATATATACGGGCGTGGTACTCGATCTATGAGTGCGGATGGACTCTCTCAATAATCGTAGTCAAAATCGCAATTTTATTTTGACTTTTTTATTCATTTATTTTTTTCGTTCCATTTTGAATTTGTAAATTTACGTACTTTTTTCCCTATTGCTCCTTTTTATATCATTATACTTTTACAATATATATATATTATGGGGTATAATGAGGAAACGATAAAAGGAACAGTTGGGAAAGACAGTAAAGCGATATTATTCATTATGATTCTAAGTGCAATATTATAATCCAACTATATTTTTTATATAATCCAAATTGGTATTATTGGTCAATTTCGTAGAAAATTTCCTATCCATAAAGGCGATCACGTTCATTTATTTCACTCGTGTACGTCAATTGTTTTAAACTCTATTTCACGACAACCACGAAAAACTTGTATCCACCTGATTGACACGTCAATTGTGAATGAACTTTGTTCACAGAGATTCTCTCCCGTGAGAGTGTCGGTAAACCTCGCAATTCGAGTTGTGATTTCACTGTAGATTTCTCTCAGTTCCCAATTCTATACACAATTATATTGCTTGTTACTAAATATTACAAAAAATTATAACCATAAAAAACAATATTATATATGTAATTTAATCTAATAACAATAAAAAAAATGTAAATTTAAATAAATAAATAGAACGATGAATTATCTAAGAGCAATAAAAATACTCGACAAATTTAATCAATGTGCCAATATAAAAATGGATTGTGAATGGATAAAATGTATTTGTATAAATATAAAATTCGTGACTGTCGTGAGATTATATTTACGCAATGGCATTTGCCAATTGAATCGAACGCAACGATGTATATAATCTTTATACAATTAAGATTAAGTAGTAGCACAACACGTTGAGGATTTTAATCAGCGAATATGGAGAAGCCGTCGAAAGGCTCTCCTATAATCGAGATTGAATATCGTATATATGAGAGGATTGAGCGCACTGTTGATATAACCCAACCAAGTGATAAAATAAACCATACGATCTGACGGACAGCAACCGGGACAAAATGGCACAATTACATACATAAGAAAAAATGGTAACCAACAAACGACAAAGACTCCCATAATAACACCGAGTGTTCTTGCGGCACGTCTCTCTTTTGATAATGATATACGTTGACGTTCTTCAATAAATTGATAAACAGTTGTTGATGTTGTACCACCCATTGCCGAAACACCGTGTCTTCTTGTATGTCCACCATTATTACGTAATGGCGTTGTGCCAATTGTCACTTCCGTTGCGGCATCGTCATCGACAACAACGAGACTTGCTTTTGCCTGAATACGTGGCGTTGAACGTTCATTGTGATTTGTCTCACTGCTAACGGATTCTTCGGCGTCTTCCACTTCATGTCGGTGTCTTGTTGATGTGACTGCACCAAGACGACTTTGTCGAGCACGTTCACGTAATCGTCGTCTTGTTGCCAGAAAAATCTCCAAATAAACCAAACTCATGAGTAATAATGGAATGAAAAATGATCCAAGTGATGAATAAATAACGTAACCCTGTCGTTGTGTTAATTGACAGGGTGTGCCAGGTTCAATTTCTTCTGGCCAATCATTCCATCCGGCAAGCGGGGGCGAACTAATAGCACCTGACAGTATCCAAACTCCAGCAATCGTTGCGAGAACACGTTTCAATGTTCGTTTTTGTGCGTAATTTATTGGATCAGTAATGGCCCAGTAGCGATCTAGGGCAATTGCACATAAATTTAATATACTTGCAGTGCAACAAAGAACATCACATGTAAGCCAAAGTTTACACAGGTGAATGCCAAATATCCATTTGCCCAATAAAAGATATGCAACATTGAAGGGCATAACTAGAATGGCCACTGCTAAATCCGCAACTGCCAACGAGACGATGAAGAAATTTTGGACTATTCTCAATGGTCGATATGTAAATACCGATAATATTACAAGTGCATTGCCAAGAACTGTAGCAAGCACAAGGAAACTCAAAATAAGAGAAGCCGTCGCGGCTTCCCAAGATGGTAAATTCGTGCCTATTTCTTCTTCACCAACATTACATCCATCATAGTCCTCAACACCCATCGTCCCATTGGATTCCCCGCTTGCATTCATCCTCGCCAATTGGTCCTCTATATTTTAACGTACAAAACAAGATTATTATTATTATTATTATTAAAAAAAAAAATTTAATATTAACTTTATATTTGTTTTTTTTTTATAAATCATAGGAATCATGGGAAAATTCTAGCTTTCAAAAACATGCACAATATAATACTGCAGAGAATTACTATATATTATTAAATCATTGAATTATTTCAGTACAACAATTCATCGTATCAACCTGTCAGACAATTTCTCTTCCAATCGAAGTATATGCTAACAAGATTGTATTCATGTGACACAAAGCGTGACGTGAGAGAGCTTTATTTTAGTGTAGCCGACGAGTTGGTGAATCGATTTTCATCCGAATATAATCACATGAAAACAATTGATACATCATTTATTTCTTATCGAGTATTCAAATATGAAAAAAATACGAAATAACTTCATTATTCAGTATTTAAATATATCTATATTTAAATACAATGTATTCTGTCAGATATCTCAAAACAATATGTATTCAGGATGCAAAAGTCAATTATTATTCTATCATGTTATGCATATTATGTGTTCATATATTCAAAATTTGTTCAGGTGAAATTGTATATTTCATTGGGTGGTAGAGAATTAAAAAAACAAAAAAAAAAGAGTACCGAGAGAGGATGACAGAAGTAGCAGGAGTATGATGTACATGGAAATGAAGCAATGAGGATTATATTGCATTCACCGCAACACGAATTTCCGCCCTCATCATGATCGTGTTCCCGTGACCACTACTCGTAAATGCACCGCCAACACCGCCACGTATTCCAATTCCATGGGGATTTCTCTTTGATATCTCGTTAACGTGACTGGCTACGGCCCAGTAGTATAGTAGGTTATCGAAGGTTAACCTCGAGAATTCAACCAAGCAAGATATAACCTAGAGCTTGTATTAAAATCATATAGAACTAGTGAAGTAAAACACTATCACTTACTAGTTTATACAATACAAGATATATATATATATATATATGTATGAATTTTCGTGGTCATGAAATATTGAAGAAGCTTCAACCACTGGGTCAGCAGTGATATATCCATCAATTGTTTGACTCCAATTAACCAACCTCAAGAGGATGAATTTGTTGATCGTATAGATATATGTATATCTTAATTGAATTGGCAACCATTTATATATGGTTATTATTGAAATAAAATCAAATTTTCATCTTGTTTCATCTACATCACTACGTCAAACGATGAAATAACAAAGTACAGGGGAGAATAAAATCTTGATAATTTTCTAGGTCATATTTTTATAATTTTCAATCTAAAATTCAAATGTAATTTTATAAACATAAGTATAATTACAATTGATTAATATAATCTAGCATTTTTGAAACATTATAAAGATACCTGAATTGAATGGTTTTATTTTTTCAATAGATTTTATCATTTCAAACAAAATAGTAGAGCATCCAAAATGTAAAGTGGATACATAATTCCGACTCATGTTGTGCGGTACTTCTTATCATCGTTGTTATTTAAATATATTGAAGTTATATAGAAATGTATATAAACGCCTCTTACGGTTGAATAGTAATTTAAATATTTTTTATTATGGCCATTTTTATAATCACGTGATTTATTTAGACGTAGTTCGATATTTGCACGAATATCAATCCGATATTTTTATAAATTTTCGAAGGTAATCACAAATGTAAAAATTTTTCCAAGTTGAAAATTATAAATTTTCAAATATTCGTATATTCATCTTTTTATGAATAATATATTTGTATGGTATTTTATTTTTTCATATTTTTCATTTGTAATCGTCGTTTTTTTCATATATGTATGCTAATTCACTCGAATCCCAAGATGATTGTATATAAATTTTTTTTTTTTTCTCAAGACTACGGATGACGTATGTTGTGCACATCTTCATAACAATGTGGTATAGAAAAATGTTTCCGACGAGTTGAAAATCCTTATTCATAATAGAAACTATATATCTACACACACACACACACATATATATATATATGTATATAAAAAAGTTTTTCCGGATGTGCACCAACACTAACTTTGAAAAGTGAATAAACAAGTTTCTAGATCTTCAACTTATCGAGGCGTAATTAGGGTTTACTCTTTAAGTTTGGCATTTTTTTTCCAACGAATTATTGACTACACCGCGCGCATCAAACTCTCCTTTTTCTACTGAAACTTTGTTTTATTGTTTTTTGCATTCAACTAAACTTGTATACTCAATTGTCAGAATGTGAAGCTTGAATTTTTAATAAAATTAAGTGCGATGCCATTTTTACGGTTAACATTTTTTTATTATTTTAAATTACTTTTAACCATTGAGTGTGATAATGAAATATCAATTTATAATTTTTGAATAGAACTCTGAAATATCATTTTTTTGTTTAATAAGTTCAATTAAATTATGAACCCAAGGATCGATATGACATACTGACATAGGCAATTTAATTCAAGAATAGGAAGTAGAAAAAGAATAGGAAATAAAAAGTTTCAAGTGGACTTTTTTTTATAAAATATATATAATATATTATATAAAAGAAATAGCAAATGCAGTAGCGAGAACTGTTTGACGTGTCTTAATTCTCTCCATTTGTTTTGTATGTCATTCAAAAAATATATAGTGGCTGAATTGTGTTCCACAAGAGAATTGTACAAACAAGAAGAAAAAAGAGAAAATGAAATATCGGAAAAAAAGGAAAAAAAAAAAAAAAGTTTTGTGTCAAATTCCAGTTCCAATTTGTATTACCAGAATTTTACTCTGGGTCAGCTCTCGCGTGACAGATTTTCTATATAAATGAAAAAAATAAAAAAAAAAAACCAGATAATTTGATAAAAGATAAATTACTGTAAATTGAGGATTAATTTAAATAAGTGAGTTCAACTATATATTTTATTTCCAATTATTAATTTATAAATTTATTTGTTTGTTTGTGTGCTTTTTTTTTTATTATAGTCATTTATATATCCATAGCTATACAATTTTATTAAAATACGTAAAGAAAAGATATGAAATTGCGATTGGATTGTCATGGATAAAATTGAAAGAGAAGAGAAATGAAATTGGAAATTTTTTCATAGATAAAATGGGCAACAAAAAGAAAGAAAGAAAGAAAGAATAGAAAAAAAAAATCAAATAATTATAGATATGAAAATAAAACAGTGAGATAGAGAATCAAAATAAGCATTGGAATATTTGAATAACAGTTGGATTGTAGCTCTAAAAGACGTTGCATAGTACCTCAGGGTGTATAAACGTCGGAAATCGACCCAACCCAGAAACTAGGAGAGCTCAGCCGGTCATGCCATTGTATTTCAATGGATATATACGCTTCAGTGGAAAATTATATAATACGAAGGAGAGAATTAATGGTGACATTATGACGTCCATATGTATTCCTCATTGACAATCTGAATTCATATGTGCATGTAAGTATATAACTGTATACATATTCATGGAAGATAATGACTTTTTTCCTAAAATTTATCATTGTATTATTAAATATAAATTTTTTTTATCAAAAAAAAAAAAAAAAATTGCATATTCATGATGCTATTGTTTTTCTAGACACGCAGCGATGAGAGAAATCAAGAGATGAAAGTAATGAAGACTGCAGTTTCAGGGTGATAAAGAGAGAGGTGGGTTGAGTTTGTAGGCAAAAGTTAAATCTATATAGGATTTTATCGAACCATCAATTTTTTAACTTCTTGTAATCACATTTTTCCTTTTTTTTCTTCCTCAATATTATAATCGCACTCTTACAACGATAAAGAAAAAAAAAGAATGTATAGAACGATGAGATATAAAATTTTTTCGAATAATTCATAAAATTTTTAATGCCACGAAAAATATTAAATGAATATATATATATGTATATATCAATAGATAAAGTTTGAATTGAATCTATGTACTTCATGTACTGTACAATCGGAATTAAAAAGGAAATACATGAAGGAAAAAAAGTCACCCGGAATTACAACGAGAATCTGTAAAATATATTCGCATATATATAATATGAAAAATATAAAGGAACTTCACCTAAAAACTTGAAAGTCGCGGAGGAATTATTGAAAAAATACGAGGTAGATAAATGAAAATGAAGGAATGATTGTGGTGGTTTTTATTTTTTTTTTACCCCTGCGGTCATTTTTATGAGGTAAAGTTTTATATTTTATTTTTTGATTTCATCAAATTGAAATTTGTTGGTAACAATAAATTTTCCATGAAAACCAATTTAATATCATGAATTTATTGATATCCGACCTTGGCGTGTGCGTTGCACATCGTGAGAGGTGCAGCGAGCAATATAACACCATTTATCGTGCACGAAAACGCACACAAACACACATTTCTCCCACACGTACAAAATAAGATTGTTTTACGTTAATACATATTACATACTATGTAAAGTGAGGTGAAGGATTGGGATAAATGGGAGCTCAAGAGTCCCATTGAAAAGTCAAGTCACGAGATAGATCGTATATATATATATGTTGAAAGGTAGAGGTGAAGGGCGAACGAAAGAAGAAAGAGTTATGTAGGTGTGAGCATTTCGATTGGTTACTCATGTCGTTTCCGATCGTGTACCAAATACCAAGATAAATTATCCTTCATACGTACATATATATATATATTCATTTTTTATTTTTTGGTGTACAATTTTGACTGTACTGTGGGCTTTTCGATCTTTGCAAAAGAATAAAAACGAAACTGTGAACGCGCATAGAATTGTAAAAAAAAAAAAATAAAAAAAAAATATATACATATATATATATGAAACAAGGGGTAGAATAAAAAGTAACAAAACGATAGGAAAGTTGAAAGTAAACTAACAAATAAAAAAAAATCCTACTCGTCTCTAGATGTTATGTATACACATATATATATATATAGAGTGTGAGTGTATATATACACAGTTATATTCCAAGTGAGTAAACTTCCTTCTTTCATGTGCGAACGTGCAGAAACTGAGATGCACTTCCTTTTATTTCTTTTTTCCTCATTTTTTTTTGTTTTATTGTCATTGACCAAACGAGACATGAATATCATTATTCTTTCTTTCTTTCTTTTCTTCTTTTTTTTTTTTTTTCTTGTTTATTTGTTTTTATATCCTTAATTAATTTGAATAAACACACATTTCATTATTTTTACTTAATTGATATTATTTGAATGTAATTATAAAAGTTTATATATAAATATATATTGAATTATTATCGCTGTTATGAAAACTCCACCGACTGGATGTATAGACATATGCATAGGTATTTTATTAAAGAAGCTGGTGAACCGAATGACATTTACTAAAGAGTGAGTGTTTATGGGTGAGGATATGAAAAGCACTCATATATGATCAGTTATTTATAAAGTGATTTGCGATAATCGATAATTCGTGAAGTCTCCCCTGTCTATTTTTTTTTTTTTTTTTTTTTTTTCTATCTCGTTCTCTACCCTCTCACATCATCGTATATAGATATATATTCTCTCACATTTTTTTCATCTACTCCCTAAAACACAATGTCTTTCAAACATGGGCCTTTCCATTATATTCACCTCAAATTATACAAAATTTATGTCACTTTATATTGATAATTACACGTATTTATTCAAAATTGAAATAACCAACGAAACACTGAGTATTTTTATTTTTTGTGTAGTGAAATGTGTACGATATAGAGATGAGATAATTCTTGGAAATTCATTGTTTTGCTAATTGTTGAGCAATTAATATCACTCGGAACTGGAAAAAAAAAAAAAATAATAAATAATAATAGTAATAATGAATAAAATAAAATAAAATAATTATTATGTAAAAATATATGGAATAATACGAATAATGAAACGATAGATTAGTGAGTTAGTTGTGAATGAAAAATCCTTTAGAGAAGAAAAATACCCGGTTATAGGAGTAAAAACTTTTCCCGCCGCGTCATCGATTTCACCTCATTTCAAGATGATACGAGAGAATGAGAATAAAATAAGAAAAGATAAATTGTACCAGTAATTATAATAGGATAATGTAAATGTATTTTGCTATTTATTTATTATTATTATTATTTTTTTTTTTTTCTATTTATTTAATTGTGAATTGTGTATTGTATACAAATGTATACAGAAAAAAAAAATTCAAAATATTACACATAATTTATATCATATATATATATTTTTAAATTTCAGGTCGAGATAATTAAATTATTATTTTGTTGAAAAATGTGAATAATAAAAATGGACAAAAAAAAAAAAATTGTGAGTTTAATATGTCAATTTTCGCACACAATGACTCATTGTAAATAAGATACACAACCGAAAATTATTTTGAGATAATAATAAAAAAAAACGAAATTTTATCATCCATATTTAATTGTCATTGTAAAATTATTTATATAAATCAATGACGCGTAAAATAATTTTATATTCACACTAATTATAAAATTTTATTATTTATTAATTATTATTCATTATTGTTAAATATTATTAATGTTATTATATATATTTTAAAACATGAATAAAAAGAAGATGAGAAAAAAAAAAAAAAAAAAAAAAAAAATCACAACATGCGCCAATGAGAGATAACCAGATATAATCACACGGTTATCATTACCTGAGGTCGGTTTTCCGATGCAGGGCACGACGGCATGATCTCTCACCGTCGCACCGTCGTTCGACGAACACTGGGGACAATTTGCCTGTTTTCTCTCTATCAATCTATCTGTCTCTCTCTCCCTCAGTCCATCTCACCCTCTTGCATCCACCTGCTTTTTTTTCTTCTTCTTTTTCTCTTTCTCTTGTGCTCACGCTCTCTCAGCTCTGATGCGCCAACGAGGATTGCGTCGACGCCAACGTCGAAAAGACGGGAACGCAGGCGCGTCCAAATTTCATCAAGAGAATAAAAAATATATATATAATTATAATTATAATAATAATAATAATAAATATATATAATAATTAACGTATATAATATTGAAAATATATACAAATAATAATAATAATAATAATAATAATAATAATAATTACATTTTCATCTTTTATTTTATTGTAAAGTTTATTTTTATTAATTTATATGAAATTGTATCAATATTATATAATTTATTTATAATTTATTTTATATTGGATATGTACAGATTTTGACATTGATATATAAAATTTTCCATTTATAAAATGATAGATATTATTATAATTAGTGTATAAAAAATATTTTATTGTATAATTACTCGTTAACTCTGTACTGGTCTACTTATCGTGAACTTTTACATCAAACATTCAGACTTAAAAAACCATATCGCTATATTTATTTTGTATTTATTCCTTTTTTTTTTTTTTTTACTTCGCGCTTATACACACAAAGAATATGAGGTACAAAAATTTTTTTTATTTATTTCTTTGTGTGTTTTATAATTTGTATTACTGCCACAACACACGCGAGAGTGTTATTTATTTATTTATTCATTTATTTATTTATTTATTAGGATTATTATTATTTTATATTTATTTTTTGTCTCATTATTTTCAGTGTAATTAGAAAATATATATTTTATCAATGATAAAATAATATATTTATTTTGTGTGAGACTAAATCGTTTATCATGACTTAAAGAGTATAGAGAAAGGTTCACTGGTAGTTGAATCACTTCGCACGATCCCCCCCTTATATTCGTATATATCTATTGACCCTAAATATCTTCAACCCCACAATCTCTGGAGAACATTTTCACCCGCATTTGTACCACTTCCATTTGTTCATTTCCTTTAACACACCCTTCTTAACACGTCATTGAGTACTCATGATAAAAGTCTCTGCTAGGAAAGCTCTTACACATGATCATATTAACACATACAATAGAGTATTAATTATCACATAAAGTTAATTATATAGATATGATTAAAATTTTATATAATTATATTAACAAGCATAAAAAATAATTAATTGAAACAAAAACAAAAAAATTCTTATGTATTGATACTAATTAAAATATATAAAAAGAAATGTATATAATTGTAATAATATTTTATTGTTTGAATTATTGAAATATTATAACAATTATTCATATTATTTTATATTACATAAATTTTCGTGCTAAAAATATTGTCATTCAGATTGTGACAATTGAAAGATACAATTGTATAAATATTTATTGGATATTTGTATTATCCCTTTTGACTTATACATTTGTCAATACATAGTGCGAGAGACCGGCTATAATTCTCTTTAATTCCCCATTCTATATAATATATATATAGTGATTTAGTATGTGCAAATTAATATATATATATATACACCACTTATCACACGGAAGATAAACCCACAAAAGCCAGGGAAGCGCAATGATAATATTACCAATCAAATGATTTAATCATCAATGAAACAAACATCAGAGTGGAAATCTCATATACTCATATATCCCATATGTTGACTCTATTATATAGATTTTCCTATTGTTTTCAATCATTCCATTGTGTTATCAATGGTTTGAATATCACAATTCATTTATTCAATGGACTATATATGATTTGATGATTGCAACATTACAATTCAAATTATAAATTTAATTTAATATTGATTTTACAAAATAGATATGATTATAATCAAATTGGCCACTTATTTTCATTAATTACCATTAATTTATCTTTATTAATGTATAATAACTTATGGATTCTATGAATATTATGATAATATCTAAATAATTATTTACAAAATTTTATAATTATCATTAAATTATTGATGTGATGTGTGTATAAATGAAGAATCAAATTAAATTATTTATTTTGTATTATAAAGATGAAGATGAAGGTCTGAGAATTTCCGCAATTGTATTTTCATGAATTGTGGTAAATATAAGACGGGTCAGTGGCATCAATGCATCATGAACATGATACTCGGACTTTGTGTGTTTTTGTGATATAAAGAAACCACAATAATAAAAGTAAACATTGAGTATTACATACAATCATCTCTCATTTATATGCTATACTTTTATTAATTTTTTTTTTTTTTTTTTTCTGTTTTTATCAATCTTGTATTGATACCGATAAGAGTGGGGGCCTTGGAGCACGCAACGCATGAATCCGGCAAAAACGACAGTCATTATTCTGAACATAATGTTAACTATTTTCAGTTGCTTAATATTGTTCAACCGTGAGGCTTTATATTATTATTCAATCTGTATTTTACAGATATTATGTATGCGAGACTGGTGATATCACGATACTCATGGATTGGGTATCAATGGTCACGTAGATTTACCTCAACAACAACTAGCATTGGATGGTCACAAAATCAATGTGTGAGTTGTAATATTGGGAAAAAAACATAAAAAAAAAAAATAATAAATAAATAAATAAATGAATAATATGATTACTTTGATTAGAAACATCGAATGGATCTTCGTCGTCAGGTACAACAATCAGCTGAAAAACCACAACAAACAATATTTACCGATCGGAGCCAATTGAAATACGCCCGACGTTTAGTAGTAAAACTTGGTAGTGCAGTTATAACCCGTGAGGATGAACATGGATTGGCATTGGGTCGTCTTGCATCAATTGTTGAACAAGTTGCTGAATGTCAAATTGAAGGACGTGAGTGTATTATGGTTACCAGTGGTGCTGTAGCATTTGGCAAACAAAAGCTCACTCAAGAATTACTTATGTCATTGTCAATGAGAGAAACACTCAGTCCAATTGATCATACACGTGAACATGTAGGTGAGTTAATCACATACATATTATATTTATACAAAGATATAATTGTGATAATCACTATAATTGGCCTTTGATCTTGCGTTCATCATTGATTTCAATCAATAGTTTTATATATAATTCTTATCTAATTATTTTTCATTTAGAGTTTAATTCAAGTCACAATTAATATTTGTTATGTCATACAATATAATTCAATACACAATAAAAACATAAAAAATTGATTATATACGATTAATAAATATGGAATATTATCAATATTAACAGGTACAATGTTGGAACCACGTGCAGCAGCGGCAGTGGGTCAATCTGGTCTAATGTCATTATATGATGCAATGTTTGCACAGTATGGTGTTAAACTTGCCCAAGTACTCGTAACAAAACCGGATTTTTACAATGAAGAAACACGAAAAAATCTTTTTAGTACATTGAGCGAATTAATTAGTTTAAATATCGTGCCAATAATTAATACAAATGATGCCGTATCACCACCACCACAAGTTGATGAAGAAGTGGCTGGTGGTGTTGGACGTCGTGGTATATCAATAAAGGATAATGATTCATTGGCTGCAATGTTGGCTGCTGAAGTACAAGCTGATTTACTTATTCTCATGAGTGACGTTGATGGTATATATAATTTACCACCATGGCTGGATGGCGCTAAAATGTTACACACATTCAGCACAGATTTACGTGGAACAATTAAATACGGTAAAAAATCTAAAGTTGGTACTGGTGGAATGGATTCAAAAGTGAATGCTGCATTGTGGGCAATGGATCGTGGTGTGTCTGTTGTTATTTGTAATGGTACCCAAGATAAATCAATTAAAAATATTATGAGCGGACGAAAAATCGGGACATTTTTTACAAACGTTCCAAGTTCAACGACACCAATTGAAGTTGTTGCTGAGAATGCACGGATTGGTAGTCGTTTACTCCAAGCTTTGCAGCCTCAAGAACGCGTTAATTGTATTAATACTCTTGCTGATTTACTTTTGAGCCAACAATCAGAAATTCTCGCGGCCAACGCCAAAGATCTCGATGAAGCCGATAAATATGGATTAGCTAAACCTCTATTATCACGTTTGTCTCTCAATTCAAGTAAATTAAAATCATTGAGTGCTGGATTGCGACAAATTGCCGAATCATCATTGGGAAATGTTGGACGAGTATTGAGACGTACAAAAATTGCTGAGGATTTAGAATTGAAACAGATTACCGTTCCAATTGGAGTTTTATTAGTGATTTTTGAATCAAGACCAGATAGTTTACCACAAATTGCTGCATTGGCAATGTCTAGCGCCAATGGATTGCTCTTAAAAGGTGGCAAAGAAGCTGCTCACAGTAATAAATGTTTAATGGATTTAGTAAAGCAAGCACTGAATACTGTTGGTTGTTCCAATGCAATTTCTCTTGTTTCTTCACGCGAAGAAATTGGTGATCTTTTATCTATGGATAAACACATTGATCTTATTATTCCACGTGGAAGTTCAGAACTAGTACGTAATATTCAAGATCAATCGAAACATATTCCAGTGTTGGGTCATGCCGAAGGTGTGTGCCATGTTTATATAGACAAAGACGCTGATCTCAATAAAGCTTTAAGAATTATTCGCGATTCAAAATGTGATTATCCAGCAGCTTGCAATGCTATGGAAACACTACTCATTCACGAGAATTTAATGAGCACAAGTTTTTTCAATGACGTCTGTAATATGCTTCAAAAAGAAGATGTAAGTGTTTCTTCTTGTTTTATTATTATTTTTTTTATTTTTTTTATTTAAAAAATTTATAGTTTTTCATGATTAAAAAGTTATTAAATTCAAAAAATTTTCAAAGTAGTTGAAAAATTACCAGTTAAACTTTTGGATCACTCGTGTTTATAGGTAACAATAAATTCTGGACCAAAGTTGCGAGAACAATTGACCTTTGGGCCACCATCAGCCAAAAGTATGAAAACTGAGTACGGTTCACTTGAGTGTACCATTGAAGTTGTGCCCAATCTAGATGAAGCAATTAATCATATTCACAAGTACGGAAGTTCTCACACAGATGTTATTGTCACTGAAGATGCCAGAAGTGCGGAACACTTCAAGAGAGAAGTTGATAGTGCTTGTGTCTTTCACAATGCTAGCTCGAGATTTGCCGACGGTTATAGATTTGGATTAGGTGCCGAGGTCAGTGTACATAAATTTTGTTTTGTTTTATATATTTCCAATTATTTTTTTTTAGATCTACGGTACTTATATATATATTTTTTTTTTTTTCTTTTTTTTTTGCTTATATTTTTTAGGTGGGAATTTCCACAGCGAGAATACACGCAAGAGGTCCAGTTGGTGTGGATGGTTTACTCACTACCAAATGGATACTACAAGGAGATGGACATACAGTGCAAGACTTTGCCGATGGTGGAACACGCAATTATATTCATCAATCATTACCAGTCGATTGATCAATTACAAGAAATAAGTTATAATTAGTATGGTCGGTTATTTTTTAATTATATTCTTTTATCATTCATCAAATGCATAATGTGTATATATAAAATTCTTCTGGTACCTCCTATTTGTTAATTTTTATTTGATATATATAAATTGTTCATTATATATGTGCGTATTTGTATATTTATTTATTTGATGACACACGAAATTATTTATGAATTATTTGAGTTAAGAAAATACTCGAGAATTCTCCATAGATTTCATATCTCCATCATGCTCGTCCGAAACTTTTTAGAATACATTAATTACTCACTTTCATTAAGACATTTAAATACCGAGACAGAAATGTTTGCAGTTGTACGCGAGATAATGTAAAATATTCCATAGATGTGTTAATGAAATTTTTATATTTAATCGAGTTTGAATAAACCTTTGCATTGCTGAGTAATTATCAAGTTTCGACGGACTTTTCATATGAATAGAAAGTTACTTTGTAAAATGGTCGAGACGTGGTTATATAAGTTATGAAAAGTGTCAGGAAGAATGGATATACTAGAGTTTACAAGATTCTTTAAAGGAGGTCACAGTTTATGTCGGATTTGTGTAAGTAGAAAATTTATGAGATTTTTATACGAATAAAAATAAGAGCTACTTGTTTATATGACTTTTTTTTCCACATTGTGAAAATAAGTATTTCATTTATTTATACAAAGCCATGGACACATAGTGTCTGTGATTATCTTTTTGTAGATAATAATATTAATTGTTGCTTTTAAAAATATTTCGCCATAAACGAAATATAAAATTATAAAAGTACAGACATGAAGAACACAAGACTCTCGGCGAATTTTTAATAAATATATGGCAATGTTATGATAAAAAAAATAAACCAAATCACTAATATAAATTCGTGACAAAAATTTTTTATTTATATATTTACACGATTTCTGGTGCCCACAATTTCAAAGTTCGATCATATGATGTGGTTGCTATGAATTTTTGATCAGGTGATACATCTACCGACATTATTTTACCGTCATGACCTAATAATGTTTTCAATGGTTGCCATGATTTTTGCGACCATATTTTAGCAGTATTATCGTAAGAAGCGGTTATAAGATATTGTCCCTCTCCCCGCTGATACTTTACATCGGACAATAAATTTGTATGAGCCGGTATTGTATATATACAAGTGCGTTTTCTTAAATCCCAAATTTTCGCAATATTATCCCCACCAGCAGTAGCAATATGAAAACCATTAGGTGAAAAATCAATACCAAAAATTGATTTTAAATGGCCTTCCATAAACATAATACAACGGCCAGTTCTCAAGTCCCAAACTCGACCAAATGAATCATGACCGCCTGTAGCAACAACACTACCATCAATCTGAAAACTAAATTCAAATATCCAAACAATATTTATTTAAGAAAAAGTTATATATTAATATTTATTTTTTACCTCATGCAATGTACTGCTCTTGCATGACCTTCTTGATGTAACACTTCGGCTTGCTGCTCCAAATCCCAAAGTCTCCATGACGAATCATGACAGCACGTCCCGAGAAAGCGACCAGATGGATGAAATGCTATCCGTGATACTCGGTGTGGTTCGTGACCCTCTACTTCAGCTAAAGGTCTTTCGCTTGATCCACCAGCCCACAATTTTACCGTTCCTGTAATATGTAATTACACATAAATCAATATGAAAATAAAAAGTTTACAAATCAACAGATATTAATATTTAATTACCATCGGAGGCACAACTGGCAAGTACACATGTTTGTCCATCAGTCTCACTTACTACATCATCCGTTATTGTCGCTTTAGGATGAAAAACAATACAACTAACATTACAAGTATGTCCTTTGAGAGTGCGCACTGAAGTACAATCAGGCACTGACCACAGTTTACACAAACCCGACCACGAAGCAGTAGCCAGAAATTTTGAATTTGGACTAAATTGACAGTAGGATATTGGTCGTGTGTCACCAATTTGTGAGCAATAAATACTCAAAGCTTGAAGTTTTTTTAAGAGTTCTTGTCTACGAGCTGTTCGCGCGGCTCCTGGAAGCTCCAATTCCTCCCTCGATTTGTCTAATCGTGCTTTTGCACGTGGTAATGAATAATTTGCTATCCACACACGAGCTATTTGAAGTGAATCAGGTCCCTCATGGTACCACGTATTCTCTTGTTCTCTTTCCACTGGATATCCCGGTTTTTCATCATCTTCATGTTTTTTTTTTATAGCATCTTCTCCAAGACATGCTAATAACTCTTTTAATCTCGTTCTCCGATCAGCTGGACCTTCACCAAACAAACATATCGGCTCGCCTAACTGTCGTAAATTTTTTTTAACCTCTGAATCATCAGTAGATACATTGATTTGTCGAGCTTTTTTTCTCCTCTCAAATTCTTCAAGCAAAGCCTGTCTGTCTTTTGACATTTCATCCTCCAAATCCATATATTCATTAGATACATGAATATTACCCAATGCAGATTGTGTATTTGAATCATTTGTACCGGTACCACCATCTTTTTCATCATCAGATAATTCTGCTGGAGTATTAGCCAAACGAAGTCTTTCAGATTCTTCGAATGATCCATAATGAACTGTTTTTTGTTTTTTTACATAAACTAAATCTTCATCGTCCGACATAATTGTTGATTATCTACAAACATTATTGACACATTTGTTTATCAAAATAAATATGACATAACCTATATTATCTGTATTCTGAGTAATTTAAAAATAATTAACTTACATTATTGGTGATTTCGTATTTAATTAAATAAAACAATAGCTATTTTTTCTTATTCATATGCCAAACGCGACGAAATACAAAATAAATAATCTTGTTAATGAAATAAATAAAATACCACTTTTTTTCACGCGTATTTAAAGCAAAGCAACATGCTATTTACTATAGTTCAATCAAGAAATATCGCAAGTAATACTGAGATGAATCGTATTGGCTTAAATTTTTATTATTTTTTAAAATCGACCAATCAAAGTACCAATCAAATTCAGTTTGTAGGCACGTGATATCGCGCGTGCGTAATATTCAAGTCGGTAAAAAATTCTACTTATATGAACTCAGAAAAATCATTTTGTAAATATATAATTGTAATATATTTAAATATATATTTATTTCAAAGCATATCGGCACAATTTTTCACAAAATATTGATCTAAAAAATTAAAATTAATTTTATTTTTATTCGAAATTAACAGAATAATTTTTGCAGAGTGTACATCGTACATCGTATATATCGTACTCGTAAACACGAAAAAATAGTTGGAGAGCTGCCTCGAATTTTCATTGATTAAATATTCTCTCTTGTAATCTACATTTTTTATTAAAAATCTTCTGCAATTTTTGTCATCTCACATAATGACTAGGTTATGATAATACATGTAATTCAACAATTGTCGAATTACATTTCAAGTTATAATAATATATAGTAAATATAAAAAAAAAAAAATAAATAAAAATTTATTATTTTTTTTTTTTTTTCATCTTTTCTCATTGTATATCAATCAATATATCGAATTATAATCAATTCACATAAATGTAGAATAATTTTTTGCTTTGGCAGTAATTTCGCTTGATTTTCATAAACATATATATATATATTTTTTTTTTGTTTATTCGATTGTACTTGAGTATTGTTTGAAAATTATTTTTAAATCAATTTAATTATATTAAATACACTAAAAAAAGCAAGTATTATATACCATGAAATACATGGTATGAGGTGACAATTGGACACAACAATTTATCGCGCACTCTAAGATTAATATACATATTTTTAATATTTAGATGTTTTTTTTTTTTTTTTTTTTTTCAATTGAATCGTAAAACATCTATGTAATTTTTTCTACACAACACCATGATACTTATAATTATATTCGGTCACAAATTTAAATATTATATGGACGATTATTCAAAAGAAGAAGTCATATTTTCAAATTTACCTCATCTTTTTTTTTTTTTTCTTTCTTTTCTTTTTTTTTTTACATTTTTTCACAGGAGCATGATTTGCACGTGATTTGCTCGTGATTTTAAATATTACAGAAATATATATTTACATATAGAGATATAGTATAAATCTAAATTTCAGTTCAATAAGTAAAAATATTGCGAGAACACAGCATTGGTTATATACTTCCGATGTCGCAAAATAGTATTGGACTGGGTCCATTCTCGTGTAAACAAATTATATAAAACAATAATAATACAACAGAGCTTCCAGAAGCACCAAAAAATTATTTAAAAAAATTAAAAAAATGCGGAGTATGAAATATTCGATGAGTGGTATGGATTTATCAATTTATCAATTTATCTCTCATCAACCCAACAATTTCAAAAATAAAAAAAAATAATAAAAAAATAAAAATGAACTATATAGTTATTATTATGTCCCCTCCTCATTGATTAAAATTTCAATTTATTGATTCAGAGATCTATGTTTCATTAAAAGTCAATTCAATGATATATTTTTTTTTTTTTTTCATCATTAATTTTGTTAATACGAATGCGTCAAAAAAGCAAACTATTTCTATTATTTTAAATATCCAATGTCATCACAAATATTCATTTATACTCAAAAATACTTTAACGAGTGAATACTTATAATGTGATGTTAATCATTAACAGCCAACAACAATACGTAGATCTACATAGGAGAAAATTTCACATATAATAATATTCACTAAAGCTCCTTTCACTTAATTTGAATTTTTTGTGTCCTTTTCAAGACCGCCAAAAATTCACAATAGACCATTCTGCTTTATAATTTTTAAAATTATTTATATGAAATTTTTCACAGTGAAAAAAATTTAAGAAAAGTTTGCGGTGGAATTGGAACATGGAGGGATGATTGATCCACATCAGCGAGTTTTTCTTGAAAGGCAGGATCTTGATCGGCAATGCAAGGATGCCCAAGTGATCGCCAGAAAAGACAGCGACAATTCCGACAGAGTTGTATCATTTCTGCATACTCTTCTCTTAATCCAAATGATCTGAGTAGGCGATATGAAATAATATATAAATATCATAATTAACCTCAATTAATTTATAATATATTCTAAAGAGAAAAAACTTTTTTTTTCATATTGTTTACCTTCGTGCAATGGTAAATAATGTTTTCCAGTCTTTTCCCGGATTATTTTGCATTGTTGTGGCAATTTGTTGAGGAGTAAAATGATATTGTGCAAGCTCACGCCAGATTCTTTGCTCTTGAGCAAGGACAGCGAGATATTCACAAGCCTCTGATGATGCCTCAATATCTCGTGGATCACTGAGACGAAGAAGAACTTCACGACGGCATTCAGCTGGAAGATCGACCCATTGTGGACGTTGTTCCTCATCCGGCTAATAAATTTAAATTATTCATATATTAAAAACACTAGAAAATAATCTGATTTTCAATGTTTATAATAATTAAAAATAACCTGAGTTATTGTGATGGACGATGCAATTTGTAGAATTCTCTCCAATGCGGCTTTATGCTTCTCCCAAAGAATAACTGAACCAAGAGGTCTACCTCCCCAACAACAACTAGCACTGAATGCCCTCACGCGTTCAATTAATCTACGAAGTTTGCCAGTTTGTTGTTGCGAGCATGAAACCTCCAATGCTACTTCCTCCAACATATTAAAGAGTACTCGTTGTGCACAGCCACTGAGACCACCCATTGTGTGGCTCACAAGTAAATCCAACAGTCTCACAATATAGTTAAAACGACGGTAATCATGAACGGCTGATAAAAAATCCAGTCTCTTCAGTGCGTCGCTCAATCCATTAAATCCAGCAATCTACAATTTTACAATATGAAACAAAAAATTATTTTACACAAAACAAATTCCAATGGTGTTGAGATTTGTTTTTTTTTTTTTTTCTGCTATCCTGACAGATCGGTTGGTATGCAAGTTATATATCTAAAAATAGTATTGACGCCGGAAGAGTCACTCACCTCACGTGTGCACTTCAGGGTTATGTGACAGTGAGGCTGTACGATAGTATCTAAAAATAGAAGACAATTATTAACAAAAATCTGAATACAAATATATATATATAAAAGAACAATTCTATGATAAATGGATATACATTACCTTTTTTCTTCTCCTTTTCCTTTTCCTTTTCACGTGTCTTGTCGCCATCCTTTTCATTTCTGCACAAAAGAAAAAAAAAATGATAATAATAAATAAATAAATAAATAAAAATATATATTTTCTTTTATAAAAATTTTACATGTCAAGAGAAAAATAATATAATGAATTTTGTATGGTAGTTCCGAGCTAAATGACGTCATTCATCAAACAGTTCATTGACTGGTAAACACCTACGTATTCTTTCAACAAACTACAAATCAATTATTATATGTGTGTACATGTTACTGTATATATATATATATATATATACACCTGATTATTTTCACTGTGTAATCTGAGAAATATTAAATATCGAACTAGACAAGATATATACACACTTCAAGTAAAAACAGATATCATTTCAATTGAAGTTGATGTGTAAAAGGTCACTAGCGCAATAATAAAGACCTTGGTTTATGTGGTTAAAAAAATATATAGGAAAACTTCATATTCATAGTGTATATCAATTTACTTTGCGGTAGAATTGCGCAACTCACAATACTCTCATGCTATCCGTTGCGACTCAATGATTTAACACGTCGCAAAATTGTTTTGACACACGATCCCTCTCCATCATTCGTTAATGATAGTAATAACAATAATAATAATAATAATAATAATAATAATAATAATAATAATACGATGATAGATTATCATATCGCTCACTGTTTTTTTTTCTTCTTTCTTCTTTTAATTTGTTCGAGGCACATAATTGGTCCCCGCCATCAATTTTACCGGTGATAATTTACGCATGTGTGCTTTTACGAGGACACAAATGTACGGTGATTCTACGATACAAATAGAAGAAAGAAAAAAAAAAAAAAAAAAAAATTGGGGCAGTTTTTTCGTGAGGGGAAAAATTGTAAGAGTCGTGTAAAAACATCGATTGGGTCATGACCCATATTTTTTTTTTTTCTTTTTTTTTACATCAGGTCAAACCAATATTTTCCTTTATCACTGTATAATTCAAGAGCAATCGACATTGGTGAGATGATTCCAAGGCTACTTTGTACATTTCATTTTGTCCCGTGGTTTTTATTTGTATTTTTGAATTTTCAAATTATTTCTTTAAAAATTTTTCACGTAATATATTTTACAGACTCGTGTCGTGTAACAGATTATAATTTATAAATTTTTTCTTTTCATTTAATTTTATCATTTCCACTTGGCAGTATACAATTTATTTATAAATTGTATTTGCTGCATGACAACGAGTATTATATCTACTTTGAAATAAATAAAAAGTAGGTAAAAATATTCTCGAGTATTTACTTAGATATAAAATAAAATATTTCCGGACAATAAATTTTATGAATAAAATCAATGATGAATTTGTGAAAATTACGAGTGGATAAATTTTATTTTACCTAGTGTGAAAGCGTGACGATGAATTGAAAAAAAAAAAAAATAATAATAATAAATAAATAAATAAATAAATAAATAAATGAAAAAATAAATTTATTAACATTACTTTTTATCATTTATTTATTTATTTATTTATTTATTTATTTTTTTTTGTTTCTTTCTTTCATTCTATTTTGAATTATTATGCGTACAGACATTGATGGAGAAAAGTGTAGGCACAAATGATGAGAGAAAGGGAGCGTGCGATCGATCGATCTCACAGCTGGTTGCGCGCGATATGTTCATCATACGATGCCTCAAGAAGGAGAGTATTAATTTTGCTACGAAAGTAGCCATTGTTTTCATATGATTATTCCATTGCTATAAATTCATTTTTCGTAATATACAATATAAATTTCTACACACTGAATAACAATATAACTATGCAATAGAGTAATTCATTATTATTAAAAAGTAGAAAAAAAAAAAATAATAAACAAATATAATGTAAAATATGAATTAAATTGAACAAAGGCATCATAGTGTTTTCGACAGTAATAACAAAGCAATAGCACACAATTGAGATTGTTATATTACGACACGCATTAATGCGTAATTTCCTGCAATACGTTCATATAATTTTTGACCAATAGAGAAAAAAAAAAAAATAAAGTAATAATAATAATAATAATAATAATGGAATAGAAGAAGAAATAAAAAAGCGAATTATGAAATGGCTATTCAAATTTGCAAATGTAAACATTGAATGAATGATAAACAAAGATGTCGACTGAATCTATTCAACAGCTGTGCATTGACTCCTATATATTTGTGTTTTTTGACATGTCACAGAATGGAATATGGACAATTTAAAATACAAAACAAAAAAACTAGAAATAATATATATATGTATATATATATCTGATAATTGGCTATTTAAATATGTGTATGTGTGTGTACATAGGTAAGCGAAAAATGGCGTTGTATGGTTTTATATAAATATAAATTTATATATTCACCGAATCAGCAATGACAGTGTCTTGTTGTTTGCAGCACACTCAAGAATTTTCTTTTTCTCCCAACCCTCAACAGTTTTGACCCATTCCTCGCCCGGGCTTCGCCAGTCCTTCGAGATGAACGGCATATCTCGAGAGATGTACGCGCTGCCCTTGGAGCTGAATGTTGTTGGGCAGTTGCTGCTGGTAGTTTTTCGTCGTCTTCAAATTCAGTTCTGAGTATGTGAATCGTGAACTAACCGCTTGCTACCACAGATGCCGAATGATTGTTGGCTGGCTCGCGGGCACTTTTCACCACCACCTCCCCTCTCTCCTCCTCCTCCTCCTCCTCCTCTTTCTCCTTCACTACACCAACACCATCAAAAGTAATCTCATTCACCTCTATACCACGACATTATACATATACACACATACGACTAAACTGGATCGAGAGCGCATGGATTTGTGTTGTGACGTCACATGACGCATCAGCTGGTAGAGTTTATTTTTCCAGAAGCTGTCAAAAAATAAATGATCGATTGACACGCCATCTTGGATTATAATTTAAATTATATCCCCATTTATATTGTTTCAATTTATAACATCGACTGCAGATTAAAGCGTGTACAACTTGAAAACTCATTATTTTCCCGCGTTAATTATTTTTGAACTATGTATTGGCCGCCATTATTTTTATTGAATAAGTGGCGCTTCTACACGGTAAATTATTGTAATAAAATTGTATTTTAGCGGGAAAATAATTTAAAAATATTTTATTGGCCACCAGATGGCCAATGGAATGAAGACGAGTTAAGTAAAATGGTTCATCTCTATTACTAACCGTATTTCCTCAGCTTTCTCGTGTCACTGTTTTTTGACGAGAGAGACCCTCGTCGATTGTGCGTTGTCCAGATTCCTCTTTTGCTCTCTTATCTAATCTACAGGAAAAATAATTTGCTGTAGTATTAAATGTGCATATAAACACGCCGGATTTATAAAATTGCGATCAACAGCGTCGGGACGCTGTGTTGTGACGATAAACAATCCAAGTATACATATACATTCATATACATATATTTAAACAACACACATATACTAATTCAAAGGAAAAAAAAAAGAAAAAAAAAGGCAGTTGTATATATAAAATTAACGGTGGTCAAGAGGGTGAGGTGCGAGAGGCACAAAAATGTTGAACGACAACTCTGTATATGATATACTGCCAACATTTTCGAGTATATAAAGTGTATGAACAATAAGAAATGACAAGAGTGTCATAAATATCAATATCATTGTACATTGGAGGATATTGCAAAGTTGTGTGAACCCAATCGAAGGGTGGTCTGGGCGGGGCGAGGAGGAAATGAACGGTACATCCAAGATATTGCTAGTGTAGTACTTGAAGTAGCGGAAGCTGAGATCATTACTTATTACTAGTGACACAAGAAAAATAAATAGAAATTATATCAACAATCATATCTTCACGTATACACAAGTACATGAATACCATTTGCTCAATTCATTAAATAATTGTTGAAGATTTTTCACAATTGGTATACTTTATATATACACATATATATGAATATTTATACTATAAATTTTTAAAATAACAAAAAAAAAAGTGTTAAAAGTTCAATATCTTCGTATAAAAATACTATATTGGTTACTCTAAAACGCATCTACGACAGTTACAGTTTTGTGGGATTGTACGTAAATTCATTTGTGGATAAAAAAACAAAATTTACATTGTGTGCACGTTAAAAGTGTATTGTTGTATCCTTGTTTGCTTGATTGAACAACCCAATGTATATATGTATATATATATATATTGTAAATTCATCAATTTTATGCAAGGATAGTGCCGTTGTGTAAAGTCATTTAGAAGGCCAGAGAGAGAGAGAGAGAGAGAGAAAGAGGAACGAGAAAAAAAAAAATAAATAAATAAATAAATAAAAAAAAAAAGAAGGAAATGTCTGGTAACTACAAATGACGAAACGGACTAGGAAGAACTTGGGACGTGTGTGGAAGCAACAATCGCTAACGCTGACCTAGCGCAAGGGTAAATAATCAAATAATCATTATAAATAATAGTTCCCTAGATAATTAATGATAAAGTTGCACTTCTCTATTACTTTATTCTATATTTATAGATGTCTAATGTATTTACACGCGACCCCTCAATTCTCAGACTAACAAAATTATTGGATGTTACAGCGACTCGTTCAACCAACCATAATCTAATGCTTTTATGGGTGAGCATAGAGGATAGAACGAGAGAAAAAGAATAAAAAGTATACATTAAATTGGCTCGGGTGCGTGTCGTGAGCAAACCCCTCGTGCAAATATTTATGAATGATTTTGCCTCGTCCAAAATTGGAATTTGACGAGGGTAAAATAAGAATACTTGAAATTGCTGTTGGTAGTTTTTTTTTTTTTTTTTTTTTTTTTCTCTCGGTAGTTCTCTTGAGAAATGTTGGGTTAGTGGCCTCAACGTCGTCGTTGCTGTTGACAAACCCCTCTAAAGTTCATACTTGAGCACGAGAACGGGTCTTGGAATAAATTTTCGTCTAGTAGACACTTCCGAATTGAACGGAAGAAAAGAGGGAGGCTACCAAGAGGTGGGAGACAGAGAGAAAGAAAGTAAGTAAGAAAGAGATGGATAGAGGGAGACGAACGAACAGACAGGCACAGTGAGAATTGACTAACTAAACTTGGTTTCATATCGATATTCTTTTTGTCCAGTTATAATTTCCAATATAACTTTGAATTATTTATTATTTGGTACGTGGAAAAATAGAAGTGTGTAGAAAGCATGTCGAAATTTTCACCATCGCATATTACTATGCATAAATATTATTATATGATTTGAAACCAAACAACAGTGCAGTTAGCAAGATTCAATTTATTATCTTCAATACCTATAACAGAATTTATTATGACCGGGCCAATTTAATCCAACTATTTCATTAAATAAATAAGTCATATTTTTTTTTATCAATGAAGATCAAAAATGTATGAGCGAGTAAGGAGAAAAGAGTAAAAAAAAAAAAAAAAAAAGACATCGGTCGGGTCAATATCAACGGCAGTTGACCCACTCATTTTTTTTCTTGTGTTTTGTGTCATGTGATGTGATGTGTTGATGTTGAATTGCACCAGAGTAATTTTTTTTTTTTGTTTATATAAATCAATAATCATCATTTATCATACATTGATATTTCAATCTATTTGATCATAAAATTCTAAATTTATGGTCTTGATTAATTTTTTTTTTTTTTTTATAATTTTTACTAATCTTAAAAAAATGAATTAAATAATTCATTTGTATACATTAAAATACACGATTGAGTCTACAATGAATTGAAAATGATTTCCCTTGGATTAGTCATGGTTCTATTTTCATATTGATTCACTCCTAATATTCTCTTGATTCTTTCTCAATTTTTATTTTAATTTATTCGTCTATTACACACACAAGAGTTCTCCTCGTGACATCGATCTAGTCAATTGTAACTTCAAGATTTTCTGTTCATTTTTTTTTCTTGTTTTTTTTTTTTTTTTTTTTTTTGCATCTCGGCAGTTTGCTATCCGATTTTTACCCATATTGTTATTCAGGTTTCTATGTTTAATTGGTTTTATTTGTGGATATCCTTTCCCGTATTTTTATACTACTTTCTACCCACACACGTGACAGACCCGGTTAGAATGTGATATGTATAGCCCTATCAAGTTTAAGATTGCGTCAATAGAAAGAAAAAATTAAAAAAAAAATTAATAATAATAATATGATATAGAGTTGATAGATAATATCACTGAATTATATATTGCAGTAACGCGATGCATCGGCGATTGGGTCACAGCAACTATGACGGCAAGATTGCTGGATTATACGACTTGGAGGAGACCCTTGGGCGAGGTCATTTTGCCGTGGTCAAACTTGCCCGTCATGTATTCACGGGAGAAAAGGTTGCGGTCAAGGTTATTGACAAGAGTAAATTGGACGAAGTGTCACGGGCGCATCTTTTTCAAGAGGTAACACAGTAATTTTAAATTCTATTTATTTATTTTTATAGTGGAAAAATTTATTTAATTCATTTAATTATGTATTTGTTGTTGATCCATCTATTAGGTGAGATGTATGAAATTAGTGCAACACCCCAATGTAGTACGACTTTATGAAGTAATAGACACACAGACAAAACTCTATTTGATTCTTGAACTCGGTGATGGTGGTGATCTTTATGATTATATTATGCGACATGACAGTGGACTGAGTGAAGAGGTAAGAGCTTTTATACGATTATATTTAAATTAATAGTAATATAATTATTATTTGGCCATTTATTATTTTTGTATTTTTATAGGTGGCAAGAACGTACTTCAGACAAATAGTAAGGGCTATATCGTATTGTCATCGGCTTCACGTTGTTCATCGCGATTTGAAACCAGAGAATGTTGTGTTTTTTGAAAAACTTGGAACTGTCAAACTCACAGATTTTGGTTTTAGCAATCGATTTTGTCCAGGACAAAAATTAGAAACTTCGTGTGGATCACTGGCTTATTCTGCACCAGAAATTCTTCTTGGTGACAGTTATGATGCACCTGCAGTTGATGTTTGGTCACTTGGTGTAATTCTTTACATGCTTGTTTGTGGACAAGCACCATTTCAAGAGGCTAATGACAGTGAAACTTTAACCATGATAATGGATTGTAAATATTCAATTCCATCGCACGTATCGGAAGAGTGCAAAAGACTAATTGCAAGGATGCTTGTTCGTGAACCAGAAGGCCGAGCTAGTCTCGAAGAAATTGCTACAGATCCTTGGCTGGGAATTGAGACTGATGCCGATATCGTTGATGCCTTGCCGCTAATATCGCGACAACAAGTTACTGATGAAAATCACAATCTTATTATTACAAAAATGGTCAATGGGAATATTGCAACTAAAGAAGAAATTTTGGAGTAAGTAAAATTTTTTATTTTATTTTTATACTTCTATTATTTTTATTTTTTTGTTCCACTTGTACTATAATTACTGGAATATTTAATCTTCTAATTGCTTATGATACCGTATCAGTTCTAAATTGGGTACAATTAAATTATTATTATTATTTTTTTTTTCGACAGAGCTTTGGACAAAAATGAATACAATCACATCACAGCTACGTATTTTTTACTGGCTGAACGAAAATTACGTGCTCATCGACAAGAACAAGTACAAAAGACTCGACCTGAATTGTTGAACGTATCAACGCGGTAAGAAATCAATTTTAATATATAATCCACCTTGTACAATACATTTCAAACATGTTAATAATAATTTTTTTTCTTATATTCCAGTCAGCAAAGTGATCTTGTCGTAAATGATTTACGAGTTGACCCAAATTCTCCAAACAGCGTTAATCAATCACTGTTGACAGTACCCAGAACACCTGGGGACGTACCACAGGTACGTAGCGATACGCGTCTTTATCAAACTTTTCGATAGTACCAAATAAAAAATTTTAATTAAAAAAAAAAAAAAAAAAACAAAAAAAGTCAAATAGAAACCACATAGAAATAAAATTCTTGTATCATATGCACACACATTATGCTCATGAGTTATTCTCAAGCGATGATGTAAATGAAATTATGCCTTGATAATAGTATAAAATAATTATAATATATATTTAAAATGAGTCCTCATCATTTAAATTTAATGAATAATTATTTCCCACCCAAAAATTCTGGATGTAAAAAGTTTTCTCTACTTCTCTTTGTTATTCGTCTATTTTTATGTGATTCTCAATCACAAAAAAAAAAGAAAAAAAAAAAGGAAAATAGACAGTTATATTGATTTACAGAATGTTCGTACACGCAAATGCAGTATCGTACAAGAAGAAGAGGACGAGGATGATGTTTCCTCGTGTTCTGGTCGCGATGAGCGTGGAAGTAATTCTGCATTGAGTTCATTCAATCGGCGTGGTTCGAGATCGGAAGGAAAATTATCGCACGTATTGCAAGAACGTTTGTCACAATTGCCCGAAAAACATACAGTTTTGATACCACCAATTCGTCATATTCAAAAATTAGAGCCAATAATCAAGGTTTCTACTTCGCCAAGTCACACATTTACTGTTGTTAAAGTACAAGATATTTCACCATCAAATACTGTCCCTACAGTTACCAATGAAAAATTCAAAAATGGTTTAGTAACTGTTGAATCAACTCGAGAAGTTAGTGGATGGTCAAAACGATCGATTCATGGTAATTCCGAAGAACGACCAAAGTCTGTTACAGAGTGTTTGAAAGCTACGGGACCTGTGCCAAATAATAAATGGAGAATGGGATCTCAACATCGTGTATCCATAAATGATTCTACCGCAAATATTGTACCGTCATCAAAAAATTTTTCAAATGTGGGAAGAATTGATACCTCAACGACGATTTTGACGGAATCATCAACAGCACCTTCACCAATGCGACCACCACGAAATATTGGTGATAGTCCTCTACCAATTAAATATAAAACTATGCCATCGCCCAGCAGTACAGGTAGTGAATCCCAATTGTCAGATAAATTAGTACTCAATGAAATTCTTGAAGATGGTAATGTAACTGATGAATCAACACCAGAACGTGATATTTTGTTGAAAAGTCGTGTTGTGAGACGTACGGGATATGAACAAAAACGCAGTAAATTTCATAAAGCTCGTACAACATCTTGTTCAAGTTCAGATGCAAGTGATGATGATAGTGAGGGTCGTAAAAAGCGGGCTCATAAATTAGGTGCGTCAACGGGAAAACCATTGCCATCTAGACGAGATAGTCACGATGATTCGAGTGATTCGCAGGATCCCGGTGGCAGCGGAGGTGTTGGTAGAGGTCTTGGTAATGGAGAAAGTGTTCAAGAAAGTGAAACAACAAATAGAAGAAGTAACAGTAATCAAAGTGGAACGTCATCGACCACATCGACAAATACAAACACAGGTGGAAAAGTGCAGAGATCTACGGAAAATCAAGCCATGACATTTGGAAGAAGACATCGTGCAGGCCGACGACGTGCTGGTGAAACACGATTGCGAGAGAGTCAATCGCTCAATCGTATCACTGAGGTACAAGAAGCTGAAGTCCCAAGTGCATGTCATGTGTCCACGCACAATCCTGTAATTATACAAAATGTATCATCTACTACAATTACAAATACTACTACAACTACAACAACATGTCAACAAGTGACTTCACAGGTATCGACTACTGTTCAGCGTGCTAAAGGATTTGGCGCACGGCTATTACAGAGTTGGAATCTCGGTAGTAAAACCACCATATCAATTGATAATAAAAAAAATTTACGTGAAGAAAAAAAATTTGTTGAAGCCATTAAGAATGACAAACGATGTGAGCAAAATGGTGGAACAACAATTAATAATGCCTTTGATAAAGAAAATAGTCGAGGATCAGTAAATAGAAATGATTGTAAAAGCAGAAAAATCCGATTGCTTACTCGATATTTTGCCGTACATAAAAGATTATGTGTACCATTACCGGGTTTTCTTAGCAAGGGTAAACTCTACAAAGCACGTTCGTGTGGTAATATTGCTCGGGAACGTGTATCTCCATCATCACCAAAGTCAATGTTATTGTGTCAAAATTCAGATGAAAAATGGCGAGAGCGTCGTCATTGGTCTGATAATACTAAAGAACAGCATCGAGGCAGTGATGGAGACATTAATCAAAATCTTGATCTCACTCAATTTGTTCAAGATTCAGTTGTGGGCAATGGTTGTGTTGGTTTACCTACCATATGCCATATTCATCTTGGTGATCCTTCCAAATGCTGTAGTCTCTGTTGATATAATTAATTTCAAAACTTTAACGTGGGCTTTTGATATCCTACAGGGAAGTGTGCAATAACGGCGACTTAGTTATTAGTCTCCACAGTTAGATCATGTGTTTTTTTTTTTTTTTTTTTTTTTTAATATTAAGAATTATCACATACCTGAAAAGCCACGAGACAACGACAAATCATTAATCCTGATACTATCACAAATTGAAGATCTCCTTGTTACATTCATAAATAAATCTTTATTGTGTATTTATTAAAATTAAGTTGAATATTATTTGTTTGAAATAGTCGGGTTGAAAATTAATTTAGATAAATTTATAATATGAGCATCGAGCGAAATTTGTTATCTAGTCCGTGTAAACAAAAGTGTATTGATTATTGCAAAATATTATTATTTGTAATATTGCATTATATTTCACTAAATATTACGATATCAAGCGCATGACATGTGTAGTATAAAAATGCTCTGAGTATAGTCGCGATCTGCTCATTGCTCTCATTTATCACTTCATTATAAGATGTATGTATAATAATTATCTCTCCGTCCCTTGGTGCTTCCTTAAGTCTTATTATATATTTATCTTCCTTATTTTTCATTAAATATATTTCTATATGTATTTAATATGTGACCATCGAACAATAATCGGTGCTCATTTTAAATCATTAAATTTGTGGTGACTGCTCTATTAGTCCTGAACAAAATAATACCGTTGATTCGGCCATTGTTTTCACATAATTAACTATAAAGGAGATGAAAATAAATTTTTATTTATACATGTGGCTTTAATTATCCATTGTTCGTATCGGGCCATTATTCGTCAATTATATTGTGAATGGTATTTTATGCCTTGAAGCAAAATAATCATATATAAATATATACTCCTCGGCTGTCAAAGATTAATTGTGAATGCATAATAGGCAATGAATAAGCCTTCAATATCCCTGCCCCTTTGTCTTAAATTAATTAATTTTTTTTTTTTTTTTTTCCTTTCTTTCCCAGTTTGCTTTGACGATCGAGGATATCGTGGTTTTTCACACTTTTTTATAATATTTCAGAGCGATAATCCTATACTCCTTGCACGGTCCAAGGATGTTTATATGTACCTATATTGTCGAATGTATGAAAACCTATATATACATTTATGTACCGAGCCAGACGTTTATCTAGAAGTAATACAACATTTATTTATTATAACAACTTGCGTAAATATTTTTTGATTCTCATTGCTCAAAATCCAATTCCCATATTCTATATATTATAGTATAAAAATAAAATAATTTTTTATATTTTATTTATCAAATTGTAATTTATTCCGTTCAATTACAATTCTTTATTTTATAATAATAGGAATTTATATTTTAGTGTTTCGGAAGCATAAACGTAATATTAGTAGTAGTAATAGAATACAAAAATTAATGCTAAGCCAATTAATTAAATAATAATTATTTAGCGACTTGAAATATATATAATAAATACTCAATAAATAAAATGAGTATTTATGAATCGAGTATAAGATACAATTCCTTAAAATTATTCCATTATCAATGTGAAACATTCAAGATACAAAATATTGTCCTGAAAAAAAAAAAAACAAAACAAAACAAAAATAAAATTGGAACGATTACATAAATATTTTCTGAATTTGGCGCCAGTTTGATGTGTTCTGGAATAACACAATACTATGAGCGCCTGAATAAATCTTGGCTATGAATGCTTAGTGCTATAATAATATACGACATGTCGTTAACTTAACTTGTGCAATAAGTAGATTGCATCTACTATTTTAATCGCAGTCTTCAATTTTATTCTATCTCTATTAAACAAAAAAATACTTATTTTTTACGAAGGACTAGATGGTTGACTGTCCAAATGTTTGAGAGCTTTTTTACTGTTTTCAACAAATTCCTGTAATGAAATATTTTACCAAATTATTGTATGAATTATGATTTGAAATTTACAATTTATTTACCATCAGTCCGCGGCTCATGAAGTAAGGCCTACTAATTCCATCATTACGGGCGCAATCTTCGCAGAAACACAGGAATATCGTATCAATAATCATCTAAAAAGTTTAATAAAAATTAATTTTTACCGGGACACAGTAAGAGAATATTATTTTATATAATATACCTCGTATACAGAGATGAAACAGTGTGCCACAAGAAAAGCAAATACACCGGCAACAGTGATGGGTAGCCAAGGATGATGCAATCCATCTTTTTTCTAGAACAACACATTGAATAATGAAAATATGAAAATATAAAATTATATAAGTGATATATTTTTATTGGACAATAATTTTACCTGTATTAAATAAACTCCAGCGACAACAGTTAGTGCCACTACGAGAACTTTCCCAAGAAATAAAACAAAGTCACCTACACTGTTGATAGCTGCTACTCTCAGTATATTATCCGAAAGTGATCTGAATGCTTTTTTACCGCCTGTACAAAAGCTGCATCCATAAATAGCTATGAAAAACAGAAAAAAAAAATCACCCCAGTATTATAAATATAATCTAGTGTATGTGTGTGAAATTTATTATTTTTTTTTTTTTTTGCTCACCAGTCTCTATATAAGCATTTCTCGATAGAAATTTTAAAGCACATTCAAAACACCACAGGCAACATTGACAACACCACAAAATTCCCTTTACACAAGAATTATCCGTGCCCTTAAGACGATTTTGAACAAAGGCAATTATAGATCGTAATAATCTGACGAAACCAATGATTAATGCACCAAACGCAACTGTACCCAAATGAAAACGCAACAAACAGCATGTACTGCGTGTTACTGCAAGTGACAATCGTTTTTTATCTCTAAAAAATAATAATAAAATAATTAAATATTCATTCATTCAGATTACGATTTTTTTTTTTTTTTTTTTTTTTTTTTTTTTTCATACATAATTGCTATTTTATATTTTTATTTTATGCATAGTTGTTCATAAATTTACCTCGTGAAAAACCAACGAGCAACCGCACCCGCTACAACCATGTGTTGGCATCCAAGATAAAATTCCGCCATCACAAAGTATAAAAATAGATTGTACCACCGTGCAGTCTGTCAATAAATTTGAATTAAAAATTTGGAAAAAAATAAAATTGTGATAATAATATATTTTTTTTATACCAAAAGAATCGCATCTTTTTTATAATGTAAATGATTTTTTCGGTTTTTATACAAGTCACCAGCACTTTCAATCCACAGAAGACAATAAATCCATGCGGCAAATGACAGTCCTACAAGTAAATATGTCTGCAAATAAAAATAATTTCATTTATACGTAGTTGGAAATTTACGAATAGCAATTGTTTTTTTTTTTTTTTGGAAAATAATTATACTCACATAAATAGGTTGAAGTAACAATGCAGGCATAGCATACACGGCTTTACCAGCTTCACGAAAAAGTTGTACAACGAGAGCAATTCGTTTTCTCATAACGAGAACAATTAAGAGTGTCACGACAGCGACTATTGTCATGAGAATTGAGTAAATAAAATAGGATTTTGTGCTTGAATCCTCTATATGTATTGTACCTGATTCTACAGCTTTTTTTTCTTGATACCACGCTAGCCTTAAAGACACATTGAAAATTTATATAATTCCCTTGGATTATTATGTATATATAAATATAATAGATACGAAGTAGATGTGTCATATACATGTATGTAAATACCAGAGGTAAATTGTTCCGCCAATGGAGACTACAACGGCGCCAGTCAATACAATATAAATTACGTATTGCACTATGTATCGGAATGCTATCAGGATGGCGAGTGAAATTGCTGTAGATGACAATATAATATTAAATACATTTGCGTGTTTATTATATCATACATTTTTAATTTATCGTATATAAATAGTGCAAACGTACCGAGGGCAATTAATAATAAATAAATTAATTCTTTCCATGCAATATTCAGATCATTTGTCGCTTCCTAAATAAATAAATCCAGTATATAAATAATCAAAATTTCCAATTTCAATATTTAATATAGTACAAATTAATATTGATTAAAAAATAATATTCTTACACGAAAAAAACTCTGAAGCCCAAGAGATTTCAATATTGAATTGGCACTATCAGTCACTTGCTTTGGTATGCAACGGTTCAAAAATTCTATGCTGAATAAATAATTATTAAATTAAATATTGATAGATTATTACTTTTTTTTTTGTTCTTTAATTATTCACGGAAACTCACGTGTCACTAGTAATGCTACAATTAGCAACGCATGTTCGGCTTTTTACTCCAGTTGCTCCTACTGTTATCAGCAAGGATCTAAATCAAACAAAAACAAAAAAAAAAAAGAGGATTAAAAAAGTTTTATGATATTAATATTTTACTGAGTGTTTTTGAATTTCTCACCGATAATTTCGCATATCAGCACCTTTGCAGGCAAACTCTGGATTTTTTTCTGGTGGCGTAATGCGACCACAAATATTTGCACAATCGTCATATCCATTTATTAATCGATTTGGATCACCTTTTTTCACAGCAGCACTGAATAAGAATGCCTGGAAAAAAAAAAAAAAAAAAAAAAAACAGAGAAATGATCAATAATTCAAAAATTTCTGAATCAAAGTAAAATATTTATACTCACAAAACCACCGATGAGAATTATTAGGACAATTAACGCTGGTAAATCCGTACATGATCGATCTTGTGAAAATACTTTTTCAGTGTCACTTACTGGCAAATCATCACGATCTAGTGTCTAAATCAGAAAACAATAAACATAAACACGATAATAATATATTTTATATAGTAACAAATTGAATTAATATGAAAAATATATATTAAATAAATTTATAATAACTCAGCCAATAGTATATTTATGTTAATCATATTGATTTTGATACTGTAATATGTATCGAATCGTAATTAAATTATTAGATATGTCATCAAATAATGTAAATAAATATTCTAAAAAATATATATTTGATAATATACTCTTACCCGCGGATCAACTCGGGATGAGGTGTCATCGCAACATCCACAACATGCCATTTTGGAAATAAGCAATTGTCTTGCGAGTTTTGATCCCCAAAAACAATTGGGTACTTTAATCTCTTGGCAAATGTTAATTGCACCACATTTGTCTACGCCACCGATCACGTCTCTGCTTTCACATTCGCCCTCTGCGATTCATCAAACAAACATAAATATAATAGTTAATTATCCAAAGTAATCTGTACATACATTCGGTGAAACTCACTGATGTATAATTCAATCAATTCACATTATGAGTGTTACTTTTACTTCATCTCTTGCTTGAGACGTCAAGAACGATAAAAACTGCGGCAACAAGTTAATCTTTCGATAATCATTTTCTATTTAATCGACCATTTATTACTTTTAAATAAGATCCAATTAATTTTCTTCGTATGTATGATTACTTTTAGTCGGGGTTTCATACAAACTTTTGAAGAAAAAAAAAAATAATTTTTTTTTTGACTTGGAGAGAATAATAATTATAGCAGAAGCAATTGAAATAAATAATTGAACAGTGGAGATCGATGAAACATTGAATGAACTGTAAAAAAGTTGATGCGCTTGCACGCGACATTTTAATATATAAAAACACATACACATTTTTTTGTTTTGTTTTGTTTTTTTTTTTCTTTGCTCTCCTATTCCCGCGCTTTCTTGTATTCAACCTCTAGTAAAAACAGCTGTACACACACACCACGTACACTCATATATATATAAATATTATCACTCTTCCTCTTGAAGTATTTACATTTGACTAAATTGTAATTTTATTCAGTGTACTGACGTATATATAACCAATATACGCCACATATGAAATTCTCTACCTTTTGATATTGCACGAATAGAGAATTATCTTTGTCACGGAATGCACCGTGGTCATGTGAATTATACAGATGCATCGTCGAACGAAGCGCGCGCATGTAGATAGTAAATACCATTTCCGGTTAGCATCTTCGAACACGTAATTTTTTCATCCAGGAATACTGATTTAAAAAAAAAAAAATTTTTTTCTTTTATCGAATAAAAAAATTATTTATACGGATTTTTTTTTTTTTTTTTTAAAATTTTTTTTCATCCTCATATTTTTCTCTGTCGTATTTAAATCCATCAATGGATATTTTTATTGCTATTTTGAATGATATTTATCCTATAGTAATTATATTGGATATGAATATAAAAGTACTACCATTGCTATGTATGTAAAAATATATATATAACCTCAATGACTTATAATGTATATCGTATTATTCTGTCATTTCTCTTTATCTCTTATACATTATTGCGTGTGTCACGCGATTTATGGATGGACTGTTTATCGGTTGGTGAAATCATGTGCGATTATTAATTCAAATGATAAATTTATATTGATTGTATATCAAAATAATTTGTTTATTTTTGAATTTCAGATGACAATACAAACAAAGAACAATTGATCGGAAATCAACATGTGTCAAATTTATCAGTACTGAAGAAAAATTAATATACAAGGTAATTTGTAAAAAAATTATATGAATTAAAAGCCCAAGTATTAATTTATATAATACATATTTAAAGTAAATAAACAGAAAAAAAAAAATAATTTTATCTACTTCTAGGATCGTAGTTTGTCATACATTTCTCAAGTACTTTGATAAATTCACTAACTTTTACATTTATATATTTTTTTTTAGAAATGGGTTAGTCGTGTGAAAAAAAAAAAAAAAAAACATTAATACAAGTTTATAGGAGGTATAAAAAAATACACAACTAAATGTTGTTGTACTGTTACTTCAGGTGAGTAGTAAAACGTAAGGAATAAAAAATTGTGTATAATATATTGTATCGTGACCAGCAATACGTTACTAATGTGTTCTATTTCTACTATTCATACAGTTATGCATGCGGGACTGGCTTTGGTACCATAATATTTCTGTAATGATAGTGACACGCAAGGGGCGTCCTGACATATCACTATCAAATTGTGTGTACAATTTTATATGTGGGTTACGACCGTAAATTAATGAGGTAAGAATAAACAAAGAAAAAAATATTGTACAGAAATATGTGAAAATATTGATGTATGTAAAGTTCAATTTTTTTTTTTTTTGTTTTTTTTTTTATATTCACATTTTATATATGACTCACCCACTGCCATAATGGTGACACAATTTAAAATTATTTTCGTTGATTTATTTTTTAAATACACTGATCACACAATCTCTCAATACTCTCGAATTGCAGTAAAATAGGTTGATCAACAAAATTATTTTTTTCCAATTATTTTTGTTAAAAAATAAGAAAAATTATGGCACAAAAATGTTGTGTAGAACTGCACGTTTCATACGCAAATGGCCTATAGAATTTTCAGGTAAAACTGTGTATGGGGAGTATATAATGTAAACTTGACACACCTGCCACCCCTACCTATAACTATGAATGCATGGGGAGTTGTATTATAAAATTACTGTATTTTTTCGTTTGTACAAAATTATTCCTTTACTTTGATAAATACTCATAAAAAAATATGCATGAACATTTATACACATTCCATTAGATTTTTACTTCTTCAGTAGACATGTATATGTAATCAATCAATTTTTCAATTAACAAGATGTAATTCAATACTTTATCCGATTTATCCAAGTATAAACTACAAAATATAAAATTCATTAAAAATAGAATCGATTTAATTAAGTATAATATTTTACTTGGGGATAATTTGTAATGCCATTAAATTTTGTTGGAGTTTAAATTATTCTCTGCTCATAAACTTTAATAATCATACAAATTATATATACATGTGTATGTGTGCGTGTGAAGTTCAATACTGCTGAGTGTGAAGAAAGTCAAATAGAATTGAATATTTGTTTATATTATTATATTTTTGTGTACACATCAATCAAGATACATTTTGTATTGTGATATTCAATCAATTGCTGATGTGTTTAAAGTTTGAAGTGTTAATGAATGGTAATATTTATATTTTATGACAATCAAAATAATAACACGTCACACTTATATGAATAATATTCAAAGGAAATACTTTGATAATATCAAACTTACTTATATACGACCTGTGAAATTATCAAGGATATTCTACGAATTTACAATATAATGACAAAGATTTTTTCTTTGTTAGGCTTTGTTATGAGGTATTGCCTATTTATGTATAGAGTTATATATATACTTTTCTTTTTTTTCTTTTTTTTTTTCACTCATCACACTTAAGAAAGATATCAAATGAGAGTGAAATGGGACCGTCAACACTCCCACTCTTTCGACCTTCGCAGTCTTTACATATGACGGCTCTGTGTGTGTATGTGTGTGTGTGTGAGCATGAAAATGTGGATGTGTATATATTGCGCATGAAGGAATTGGGATGGGAAAGGTCAATGAAACTTCTAGCGAGAGAAGAAAAGAGGTGGAGTGAGTGGAATTGAGACACAACACGTATAACGTGTTCAACGCTAGTCTTTATTCTCATTTATTACTTTAAATACGTTCAAATAAAGTGGATTTATATCATCTATTATTTTCATTTTGAAAATGATAAAGAAATTTCTATCAAAATTGATATATATATAATTATAAAAAATTTTTATAATGAAAATTGTTTGTTGGGCATATAATTCGACATATCGTATCTTATCTTTTTTTTTCACATTTCCAATGTTACACATATAAAAATATATGTCTTCAATCAGTTCAATTTATATACTGACGAGTATCACAAGTTAATATCAAAAGATATAGCATCACTGAGGAATGAAGAACAAGAAAAAAAAAAAAAAAAAACAATGATTCAAGAATAAACTGTGGAGTTACGCAAAGTGTATTAGATACTGTCAAGAATTTATAATATTCATGAATTATTATTTTTTATTTTCTAGTGCAATGACCCCGAGTAAATTGGAATAATAATTTATTTTCTAAGACAAACAAGTAGAATCTTGGTAAAATTAAGTGAGAAAGTAAAATATACACGAGAATTAAGAGTAAAAATGAAAATAAGGTCATACTCACTTTACTTTTTTTTTTATCCTTGCGATTATCTTGTGGTCATTTGTATATATTTTCAAATCTACAGCACTATATGAAATTAACAGAGGGGATAGTATAAAAAATATATATGTAGATGTATATTCTATAGATATGGAGTAGTCATTAGTCACTGAGTGATATGTTCAACAAACAGAAACATAAATTCAACTGAGTACCATGATGATCTTCACTGCGCTCCACATCACGCTCAACTGACAGAATAAACGTTTGAGCTAAGTAAAATCGTTTCAATTGTGTTGAACACGCGAGTGCCGAGCTTATAGCATTCGAAACGCTTGAGGAAGAGCATATACTCTATCATCCTGTTATACGATGAATCTGGTGGGGTCTAACATACAATGAAACAGCAAGTACCAACGAAATTGTCGCTAACCCAAATAACAAATACGTGTCTGCACACGTTGAAGGTCACAATGTACTGATGGATCGGTGGCAATGGAAGTTACTTTCACGTTTACATGGACTACACTGCAAACTGTCTTGTGATTTTATCCTTGATACCCTCACAATATATTATTTGCCAGACGTTTTTACATCTATACCGACCTCCCACCATTTACTCTCTTTGGTAAACACGACCTATCCAATATGTCTTTAGCGAATGATTATTAGTCAGAAAGCATTTGACAGTTGGACATGATGTATTGCGAAAAAAAATTATAATTCAAAAAAAGATTAATAACTTTTATTATTCAAGTTGAATCATGAATAGATAATTTAACTCATTCTCATGTTTCTTATATATATATTATATACACACACTGACTCCTACGCTTGGATACAATTATGATAATCCTAATGCAATGGTTGAAGCAACATGAGACAATTTAAAAATATTCAATTTATAAGTTTTCATATGAAAATAAAAATTAAGATGTTGGATATTTTTTATTATATTTGAGAATAAAGATAAATGAAAGAAATGATGGATGTGAATGAAGCCACGAATAAAATTGATCATTGAAATTTTTTTTCCTTTCCTCTTCAGTATTTTTTTTTTTTTCACTTTTTACAGAGTCATATCGATAATAGATAAATGAATTTCTTGAGTTTGTAATAATTGTATTATCAATAATTGGTACATATAAATTTTTTTACCACAATTTTTTTTACAATTACGTTGATTTATATAAAAAGCTGAAAATAAACGAATCTTATAATACAAAAGATATATATTAAAAAAAATTTTTTTTTTTCTAAATAAGAATCAGTAAATAATTAATTGTAGAATCACGAGAAACTCCAAAATAAATTGCATTGAGACTTGCAGTATCAATTCTGATGAAGATAATTCAATGCCTGAAAGGGAGGAGAGAAAAAAAAAATTATTATTTGTTATTAATTGAAAGAAGGGGATACACAGAGAAAAAAAGAGTGAAAAAAAATTAATGAATTTTATCCTAGAAAATTTATCGATAAAATACTTTATAGATTATATATAAAAATACATACCATTGAATTCTAGATGTCCGCTGGATTTTTATTGGCTGGTCTTAAATTTTGGGGGTGATTGGAGATAATTAATACTGACTTTTATAGCCACTGGTTTCAATTTATTATTTTTTTTTTTCAACTCACACACTATATTATCTAGTTAAGTTTACTTTTTTTTTACAGTTCAAGATCGGCTTACCTTTGCTTCGTCTTGATGAACAATTTAAACGTAACATGTTATCCATCCTGTGATTCCACGCTTATCTATATATCACAGGTCGTTGAGTAGGTAATTCTGAAAAAATGAATATAAATTTATTAATATACTACTTGATATAAATTTGAATAAATAATATCTCATATCTCTCTGTATACAGATGATTGCATTGCAACATTTCTCATGCAATAACAACGCGGATCTCATTGATTCCACCGTCTTATATTGTCATCTCCTATAGTTGTGTAATCATCACGATTGCCTGTACGTTCGATGAATCCAGTCACTCCAGAACCTCCAGCGACCAACGCGCAGGATCAATTTCCCATTGGTTGACGCGCTTGCGCCAAAATTGTTTCATCATTTACATATTATTTTAATATACACACGTATACGAATCAACTAAATCTCATCAGTTTTCTTCTGTATTTATCATTCGTTTCATTCATTTTACATTTCACTTTTTTGTTTATGTACTATATGCACTCATGAATATGAACTGGGTAATATTGCCAACGTAATAATCCACCGATTTTTTTTTTCTCCATATAATATATAATATTCTCATTGCTTTATCGAACGTTTTATTATATTCCACATGTTATCACAAGATACATGCGTGTGTCTGTAGAAAAATTGTACACTTGTTTAAAAGTATTTTTAAGTAAATACAATAATCTCTTTAATGCCACTTGTAATCGGACTATAAATTATATCATTATTATAATTATAGATGCCAATATTGAAACTTTAAAATAATTATATAAGGTTATTCACATTATTTTTATTATGTTGTTGTCTTCATTATAAACATAAACATGTCCACATGACTAGACAATTTTAATATGATAAATTTATTAAAGTTATTCTGGTATTTGGGCCATCTTGATCTCTATCTCTGATCTGCTTACAATTCAACTTTATATTTTCACGTTATCTGCGTATAAAAAAAAAAAAACATTTGTCATTATTTATTTTTTACACTGTTTCCAAATTATTTGTAGATTCAATATCACAATTATCTAGTGATGTGTCATATATAATTAGGTATGAGATAAAATATGTTTGATAGTGGAATAACAATTTTGAAGAGGAGATCGATCGATTTGTCGTTTTCTAAATGTCGTTTTCTCCCTTATACACACTCCATGTTATTATTATTATTTTTTTTCTTTTCTCTCCAAGTTGTTTGTGGGATCTAATCGCGTGCAGGATGCGCATGGCGATTCCAACAGTTGCTCGATGCATATGCGCCGTTAAATTTTTCTGTAAACATACACACATGTAGAGATAAATGCATTTATTTACGTGTGATGATGAATAGTGGATGATGGTAGTGTAGTGACGCCCACAAGTCGGACCGATGCTACAGAGGGTGGAGGGTGGAGAGAAATCTCGATGAACCGACTGTTCACACACAATAGTTTTATATATATGATAATTTCTTCCCTTGGACGCGTGCGCGGGATTCAGCAACGATCAGCTGGGCTGGAATAGAAAATTGTAGAGACGGGAGTGTAGGTGTCAGTGGCGTCGAGCAACCCACCGGCACTCATACCCGCATTTACACGATATATTTTTACAAAAAAGAAAAAAAAGAAAAAAAAAACGAGCTTTAAATTGACGGCGGACTCTCGACGAGAGTTGTTTCGGTGCCGAGTAGTTGAGCTCGGATGGATATCGTTCAAAGCTTTTCAAATATACACAAACAGAAAAACAAAGAAAAAGGAATAAAGTTAAATTAAAAAACGTATAATTTAATAATTTATCATTTCGTAAAAGTTAAGTAACGAATAAGGTGTGTGATAAAACGTCAAGTTGACAAGACTTATATGAGTTTTTTTGGATTACAATGATACTAAAGAGGCGTGGACCAAGTAACCAGTCACGTCGATCAGTTCAACAATCGGGTTGTACAGTTGTGTCATCGTCAAGTGAAGACGAAAACGAGGAAGCAGCGGTGTCAAGAGCGATACATCGTTCACGTGAATTTTCAAGCATTTGAAAAAAATATTTTCTGGCCATTTTCGGCTACACATTCGATATCAACAATCCTCCACACATACATACATCGATATTCTTGAATAACAAGAGAGTAACACCAGTAACAACATATATTGTTGATAATATTATTATGGGGATGACGGTGACGGTAATCATGGGACAATAATTCAGATATCATAGGCATTAATCACTGCCTATATACACACACACAATCATCTTACACATATACACACAGTGACACAAAATTCATGTGAAAAAAACAAAATAATAATAAATAAATAAAAATAAAATAAAATGGCACGCCATAGTAATATTTTTAGTTTGGTATTTTTCCTGAGTATAATGTGTTTGCAATGCATTGCTCGATCTTATGAGGCACGATTGGCAATGGATAATGATGGATCATCAGCAATTGGGAAATTTCCCATGCATGGCCCAAGTTCTGACAATCAAGAATTACCTAAAGACCTTGGTCAAGCCTATCCTGGAAAAAGTTTTGGACCAATGGGTCCAATTGATCGTACCTTTCCTGATGTATCATTGAGAAATCTTGAAAATGGTGTTGCTAATGATGAGAAAAATACTGCCAATAATCCAAGTTCAGATGCAAATATTGCGGGGAAAAAACTTCGGGAATATCAAGTATTTACTGTTGAATTTCATCGAGTTGAAACACCGATTGTTATTGGCATTTGGATATTCTTCGCGAGTATTGCCAAAATTGGTGAGTATTGTATATGCGTGTGGTTCGATATTTGAGTCATATGATACTCTCATGAGATTTTTAATAAATCATTATGTGTACGTATAGACAATGAAAGAAGCACTTGAAAAAATTCAATTTAAATTACACATGGAGATGATTTAAAGTATAATATTCTATTTTATTGTATTATAAATCTATTTTATTTATTATATGTGAAGCTCTACTTGTCAAAAGTAGCTGCACTAGGTTAAGCTTAAGGTCAAACTGAAAATTGTAGCCTTGACTATACTAGAGAATTCATTGCATATTTATGATACAATATATGCATGCATATACTCAAAAGTACATTATGTGATAATAATTATTTAACATGTATTTTTTATTTTGTTTTTTTTTTTTTTGATTGAATAATATTTTTTATTGTGTTTTTCAGGTTTTCATATGGCACCAAGACTCAGTAAAATATTTCCAGAGTCCTGTTTGCTCATTGTTGTGGGTGTTGTTATTGGACTCGTGCTGTTTCAAGCCAGCAGTGTACATGTATCCACACTCACCCCGGACACATTCTTCCTCTATATGCTTCCACCAATAATACTTGATGCCGGTTATTTCATGCCCAATCGACTATTTTTCGATCATCTTGGTACAATTCTTCTGTTTGCCGTTATAGGAACTATATTTAATACATTATCAATAGGTAATTATATAATAAAATATATCCATATGTGTACACGCTAATATAAATATTTTTGTTTATATATTCATTTTTATTTCGTTCATTAAAAAGATTAATGATGTATTATGTGACTGCTAAATTATTTCGCAGTTTATACTACCATATTTATATTTCATAGATAAAAAAAAAATAATGTATAAAAATAGTTAATGACTTCATACCACATTACATCGGAGTTTCTTATGTTGAAATATATTTGAGTTATTTTTGTTTGACGTATCACAGCTGTCGACGTAACTAAATCTCGGTCTAACTCCGCTCGAAATATAAAAAAAAACAAAAAAAAAAAATTTACTATTTCACATTGCCAATATTGTGAAAAATATAAAAACCTCCACTACGATAAAATGAAATTTTTTTTCTCTATTCTATACAATATATATACATATATATATATATTTTTTTTTATATGCGACATGCAGGTGCTTCACTGTGGGTATTGGGAAAAAGTGGCCTCTTCGGTTTCAACACACCACTACTCGATATGTTCCTCTTTTCCGCTCTGATAAGCGCAGTAGATCCGGTGGCTGTACTTGCAGTTTTCGAAGAGATTCACGTCAATGAGATATTGTATATAGTTGTATTTGGCGAGAGTTTGTTGAATGATGCCGTGACTGTCGTAAGTATTTTACAAATATATATGTATATATATATATATATATATTTTTTTTTCATTCGATAATATAATTTATATGTAGATGAAAAAATTTCAAGGTGCTTTTAGTAATTACCATGATGAATTTAATGTTGTTTATTCTCCGTTTTAATTGAATAAATAATTTTCTAACAATTTAAATCTCATGATTGAATAATTAATTCCAGGTGTTGTATCACATGTTTGAGACATATAGTGAAATGGGCCCATCAAGGATAACATACACTGATATTCTATCAGGCTTAGCGTCGTTTATAGTTGTTGCCATTGGCGGAACGATAATTGGTGTCATATGGGGCTTTGCTACTGGCGCAGTAACACGATTTACCCATCAAGTCCGCGTGATTGAACCTATATTTATATTTGTCATGGCTTATCTGGCCTACCTCAACGCTGAAATATTTCATATGTCTGGAATATTGGCGTTAGTACATACACATATACGCTCACGAATATAAATATTTATTGATTAAATTTTATACACATATTATAATATTATATGAACGTGTGATTTTTCACTGATCGATATATTTTATTTTTTAGAATTACTTTTTGTGGCATTACAATGAAAAATTATGTCGAGGCTAATATATCACACAAGTCTCATACAACTGTTAAGTATACGATGAAAATGTTATCAAGCAGCTCAGAAACAATTATTTTCATGTTTTTGGGCGTTGCGACTGTTAATAATAGACATAATTGGAATACTTGGTTTGTTTTAATGACCATTGTTTTTTGTTCGGTTTATAGAATTGTTGGTAAGTATCCATATTTATTTATTTATTTATTTATTTATTTATTTATTTATTTATTTATTTATTTATTTATTTGAACCGCCTCAATGTTCACTGCTTTATAAATTACATTTTTTGTTAATCTCTCGACAGGTGTAATTGTACTAACAGCAATGGCTAATCGATTTCGTTTACACAAACTTGACAAGGTGGAAAAATTCGTGATGTCGTATGGTGGGTTGCGTGGTGCTGTGGCATTCGCCTTGGTTCTCCTTATCGATCCGAAACATGTGCCACTTCAGCCAATGTTTGTAACGACAACTATTGCCGTAATTTATTTTACCGTATTCATTCAGGTAGATATCATACCAATATATTTTTTTATTCATCATTATTTTTATCCTTCATATAAATATTTAATTTTATAAAGTAGTTGTATTGTTTTATTTTTATTTTGATCGTAGGGTATTACGATAAAACCACTGGTGAAAATATTAAATGTCAAGCGAGCCGAAAGAAGAAAGCCAACTATGAATGAACGTATACATGAAAGGGTTTGTATTGAATTATTATTTATTATCATGCAATTGGTTTTTTACGTTGTTATTTTTGAATGATTAAATAATTAAAATTATTATTTCATAAAGATAATGGATCATATTATGGCTGGAGTCGAGGACATTCTTGGAAAACATGGCAATTATCACGTAAGAGATAAGTGAGTACTATTGATTATTTTATCAAGATTAATTAATAACAATGGAATTTTTATTAATTGAATTTATTTAATATAGATTCAAGCGATTTGACAATAAATTTATACGACCGTGGCTAGTACGAAATCATTGTGGGGCAGAGCCAAAAATACTCGAAACATATTCAAAACTTGCGATGAAAGATGCCATGGATTATATCAGGAGAAATGCATCAACAATTGGAAATATAAGTGGAACTGAGAGTATGTCAGCGATATTTCGTAATTACAGCAACGCGGGACAATTCAATTCAAGGTGGGCAGGACAAAAAGGAATGAAAATAAGTCATCACCGTGTCACCCCATATGCTGAGAAAAGTAATTGTTCCAGTAACATTCCTTTTATTCATTCAAGTCCGAGTTGCAGCCAACTTGAAGCTGGTTGGAATATTGATCTTCAAGAGCTCGAATACTATCCGTCAAAAAAAGATTTGACAGACGCTAAAATTCATCATTTACTGGCGGAGGAGCTCTGCAAGCCGTACAAAAGGGTAAGCCGTAATAGAATGGTGATTGAATAAAAAATAATCAACGATTGTTATGCGATTTTTCGTCGGTGGGTGATAGTTTATATTCCCCCTTTTTCTCTACCAACTTTCTTTTCGCTGAACGCACTCGGCTAGACTTACGTGTTTCAGCATCGCCGATTAAGCTACAGTCGTCATGCAGTTAATGATCGCGATTTGTCCACACAAGTCAATTACAAAATGCACATGAACATCCGACGGATGATGGGTGAGCACAAACATCGACACAAACGCAGCAAAAAAATGATGAAGGTAAGCTGGTTCCAATTTTTGTGCCTCACCAAATTCAGACAACATCACCGCAACATTTATAATTTTATTAAATTCTTTTGCTTCTCTATTAATTTTCCATTATTTAAAAAATTTTTTTTTTTTTTCTCTTATTGATTCAGGATGGTGCTAAACAGAATCATGTGAGTTTTCCCGAGTTTCAACCACAAAATGGTTCAACTAAATTATTCTCTCAAGGTTTGTGAACTTGTTGAATTGAGAATAAGAAAAAAAAAAAAACTACAACTCGATTACATTTTTATTTTAGATTATATCGATGGGGTAATATATGAGACTGAGAATGGAGAAGAAACTAAACCAACTACTACTAGAGATCCGGATTGGGATTCTGCAATAACATTTACAGCACGTGCCTCAGGTATTTTAATATAATAAAAAAACAGATAAAAATTTTAAACAATTGGGATTCGTTTATTATATAATCATTTAATTGATACAGATTCTAATCAATATGGAGAAAGTTCTCATTATGAAAATGGTCAATATGCCGATGATAGTGATGAAGATGATGACACAGATACAGGAATGATTCGCAGACATCGGGGTGAATCTGAAGGTGAGAAAATTTTAATTCTCCGTCTTTTTTCCCCCTTCCCTTTTTGCTCTTAAATCAATAAAATAATGGACAATTAATACAGTAGCAAAAAAAATTAATAAAATTATAAATGTTACGGCTTTGATTCCGACTCGTTGAAGAGCAAACATATTTATTAATATTTATTTGAAGGTGAAACGTACAGAGTTACAACACCTACGGCAACTGAAACCATGCTACCGTGGAAACGTGAAGATGATTACGATACAGCGAGGCCAGTGAAGCAAAATGAATTTCCCGCGTGGTGTTCAAATAAAGAATATTTGGCTTATAGCTCACCATCAGCCACATTTTTAGGTGGCATCGAGCAACCAAAGGTACAATCTGTTATTGGATTATTTCACAAAGACAGCGTGGTAACACCAGATATCTCTGGTTATCCTGAACTCGATGAAAATGATGAATTTTTTACGTCGTTGGCATTTGCCAATGGTGTCACATCATCCAGAGAAACTGGTATGAATAATATTGATTTAATTAATTTTCTCAACGGACAATGATTCAAAATGGAATTTTATAGATGAATCTGGGACAGTTAAAAGACGGGGCTCGATGATGGAATTGAGCTCGGCCGAGTCAATACATAAAGAAAAGATCGACAATGGATCGCACTCTTTGCCAGAATATTGGAATTCGCAGAGATTACGTAGACAAACGACTTTTCCATGTCCAGCTGTGAACGTACCGAGTTTGTCGACAGCTCTTATTTCTTCATCAACTGAATCATCCGAGGATTATGAGGAAGATTGACCGTGGATCGAGACGTCTTCCTTTGAGGGGCGTCTGCGCCGAGAAAGTGACCTTTGTTCGGTCCTGTCGGGCTTGTTCCGCCGGCCGAGTGCTCCTGTCTGATAACAAAAACAAACAGATGAATATTTTTTCATAGTAAACCCATTGAGGGTTAAAAAAAAAATGGTAAAAAGTGAAGAGTGTAGGGAGGCAATGCCTGAATATATTTGCTGGGAAAGCAAATTCAGTTAATGACGAATTTTTAACAGAATCGAAAATTCTTCTACTCGAAAAAACGCTAAAAATTGCGGTCGAGTTGAATCAGATAATCAGGTATATATATACATATATATACATAGTTAATTCTTTTAAAGTGCAAACGAAAAAAAAAAAAAAAAAAAAAAATCGTTTAACGGTGATTGTAAAAAATAATTGAGATATGTGGTCTGGTATTACCTCAAAGATGATTGGTCATTCAAAGCTGTTTCGGGCCGCTTTGACACGGGTGCCTTCTGTACAAACACACATTATTCTGTTTGATAATGGATAAAATCAATTTTGATGATTTATCAATTTTCCATAATACGACGGATTATAAATGTTCCATCTAAATCAAAATGTAATTTTAAAGAAAAAAAAAAAAAAAAAAAAAAAAAAAAAGTGATTTGAGGAAATAATACTGAAGGCTATATATAATATATCACATATAGAAAATGATGGAGAAAGTTCAAATTTTTTAAAATACATACAATTACGAATTACACACACGCTCATCAAATATTTACAGTCCCCATTTGTAGAGGTAATAAAAATAAAAACACCACACAGTGGTAAAAACAAAAAAATTAATGGTACATTTTTTTCTGTCTACGTAAGATATTTCAATCAACCGAAATGATAAAAATAAAAACGAAAAAAAATAAGAGATAATTGAAATAAAAAATAATTGATGTAATTTAATTTAATAAATTGTGGATGGGTGACTCGTGTGGGAGCGGATTGTATGATTGAGCGGACGATTTTCAATTGTAGATAATATAAATATAAATAAAATTTAGACAACACCACACGCTGGAGTAGTCTCTACGCTGTTGATTTGTTACATTGATGTTTTATTTCATATTTCCCATTCATTTCATCTCCTGTGTCAAATAAATTATATAATAATGCTCTAATGTATCCATTATTATTGCATAAATAAATTGATTGATTAATACGAATCAATGATCTATAGTGCCTGATATAATTATTATCATGACTCCAAGCTATACAATTTATTCCGTATAAATTAATCATTGTCTGTTTCTTCATCCAATTGTAGCATAATTATCAGATAAGTTGTAATAGTTCCAGTAATCTAATTTAATATTGAATATTTTTATTCATCTATAATAATGAAATATTTCATAAAATTACCTTGTATTGAAGTTTATAATTCAATTGGATTGCTCCAAATAATTTTATTTCCAGTCGTTTTTTTAGAAATCGATGTGAAAAAATTTTCAACTGTGACAAAGTAATAATTCATATGTAATTTATATATGTTGAAATAATTTTTGGTGATTTATTTTAATATTATGAGATATTGCATTACCATTTCTTTGAAGCCATTCGGTGCTCGAGATGCCCACGTCTCATGCAATGCAATTACCATATGATTTGCCTCGGCGCAAGTGGAATCACAAGTATCAATAATTAATATTATATTTACCAATCGTATTAATAGCCAACAAATTATTGGCACCGACGACACGATATCACGTGATGTATTGAAATTACGTGTATCCATAAACATTAATAACAAATATATATTGACAATACATTGGCAAAATTGTATTATGACAATAATTAATAGTGGTAGAGCGACAAATTCTGTTAAAATTGAAATGAAATCACAGAGTTCGGTGTGAAATTGACCAAGATTTTTTAAACGTATATCTACTTCATGTGCATTCAATTGTCGCATTCTATATCCACTTAATGAATTTTTTTTATCATAAATTTCTGGCAAAAATCGAATATTTTCATTTATAAAATAAAATTTTTTTTTAATAATTTCCAATAAAAAAATATAAATAATAATAATATTGAAACTTAATGGACGTAATATGTTGAATGGTATCCACGTTACAAGACTAAAATTAGAATTTTCAATATAATACAATGCATGATCAATAGTTTTTATAACAATATATAATATATTTATTGTAAAAAAGTATATTTGTATTTTTTTTAATATTTGAATGTGAACTTTTTCCATACCAAGTGCAATTGCATTGTCTGTTAAGCTATTAAAAAATTTTGAAATATGTCGAATTTTATTCTGATAAATAATTGAATAAATCCAAATTACCACCACCACACTGTATTCTAATTCTAAAGTAAAAAAATCCATGATAATAGTCATTACTGTTTCTCGTGGGAGACTAATCGACATTCGTGATACAAATACCCCCGAATAGCAATAAGTATAGGTCACAATTAATATTAATGTGTACAATACTCCACTAGTTGATCGTTTAATTATTTTTATATTGTCAAAAATAAATGGACAAACTCCCATAATTTTCCAATAATAAAATAAAATTGGCGATATATGATTTTTAATAGACATTATATTGTATTTATATGTAAATTCTTGAAATGTTCACAACACAACTGCTTATCGCATTGTCACATTAAATATTGACAATACCGTAATGATAATATATCAAAGTTGACAGAGAAAAAAAAAAAAAATATATATTTAATTTTGTTAATGGATTGAAATTATCTAATGTGTTTATATGTGTACATAAATAAAATTAAAAACTTCACATATCAAGAATGAAACATAGGATATTTAAATTCAAATTAGTCAAGATCTCAAATGGAAGTGCTGAGTACTATTTTTTTATGAGACTTGAATCATTTATTATTTATTACTAAACAATGTGTAATGAAAATTTTTATTGATGTGACAAGTAATAATGTACGTGTTGCAATATTGTTTTTATTAAAACTTTTTTTTTTTTTTCAAAAAAAATTAAACATAAAAAAAAAAATTTGTCAGAAGTGGGATTCGAACCCACGCCCTCAGAGAGGACCAGAAGCCTCATGACTCAGCAGAGCTGAGAAGGTTATTAACCTTGAGTCTGGCGCCTTAGACCGCTCGGCCATCCTGACCTTATGAATTGGTTTGTATAAATTCTACAAATAGTACAAGTTCAGGCTTCACGTAATATACTATCATCTTAATTATTTCATCAACATGTAATATCACGCAAGTAAAGTGAAAAATCAATGAGATCATATGCGTGTGTTTGTGTGTGTATATATATATATATATATATGTATATTTATAATGATATTAAAGAAAGATTACACTAGTAATACAATACTTATATAATAATATATCATATACATGTAGTATATAAAGCAAAAATAATACTAGTGCCTTTTTTTTTTTTTGTTAAAGAATATTTTAAAAAATTGCAATAAAAAATGAGTATATTAATAACTACTTATTTGCCATTGTGGATTAGGTCTTTACAAGCCGCATAAAACTATGAGTTGAGTAGTAGGATATTCCTCCTTTTTTTTTTTTTTTTATATATCGACTAGAAATATTAATTAGCCAGCTACAAGTAAAATGTGTACACAGTACACAACATTTATGCAATTGTAGAAAAATCTCTGCTAAATACACTTTTTAATGTATCATGATTCTTTTATCAAATGAGTATATATATTGATATACCTCATCATTGTAGTTGCCATTTGATTATCTATCATTATTCTAATGAAAAATATACATTTGTATTTTTTAAATGATAAACTTGAATTATTATAGCTAAAATTGCTATAATCCTCCCAACAATACTATGTACAATATATATTGTGTTTTACATACATAAATTTGTTTTTGTTACTTGGAAGGGGTATCGCTTACTATAGACGTAGAAGGTAATTGTTGCGGTACGAAATTTACAACCTCATGATAAATTAATTCTTTCCACTTTTCAACAGGTAAATCCATATCCTCAAAGCTTTGATCATACGGTAATGATACTGGTTCATCAGTTGGATCAGCATATTGAGCCAGGTATGAATGAGCGAGTGCTTGATCGGCTGTAATTCTTTTCTCAGAATCCAATTCCAACATCAATTCAAGTAGATTAATTGCTGATGAATCAAAATGAATTTATATAATGTTAATAACAAAAATAAATAGAAATAATTCGAGATAAACACATACCTAGTGGATTAGCACCACGAAAGACATCCTTGAAATTTTTCTTTTTTAGCGGTGGTAAACTTTGAATATAATTCCTAGCCTGAAATAGCCGTGTTAGTTATTTATTCACACATTGATCAACATTGATTTTTTGAATACACGTATGATGCAATCATATAATGGAGATAATTATTGAATTTTTGCACAGCCGAATCATTGAAGGTATTATTTTATAATTCTTAAAATTTTTTTTTCAATTTTCAATTTACCTCTTGACTGGTTATTTTGCTTAGGGTCTTCTCTGTGGGAGTTCCACATAATACGAGTACTCGTGTTAGATGGTCAATGTCTGCATGGGGTTAAGGCTTCACTCATTCCGATAATATAAACTTCAATTATAATTTTTCAAGCAATTATATTAATGGAAGAAAAAAAAAAAAAAAAAAAAAAAAAAACTGAATGGTATATAAATTCTTGAATGAAAATAGAGTGACATTAATTGAAGAATTTATTAGTAGAGACATGCCTCGTGAATTTGTGTGACCCATGCAAATATTTTACTGAAGCCATAGTATTACGAATTTAATTTTTTTTCAATTTATTTAATAAGATGTAGTAAAAAAAATCATGCTTCGCTGATTTTGTTGGGCGTACAGTTTGATCCAACATGAAAATGAGATGTGTATGTATGTGCGTGTGTGTGTGTGAGAGAGTTGGACTTACCGACTCTGATGATATTTTCTGCATAAACTCGTTTCGAGGAGTTCCTAGGATCTCCATGATAAGATTCAATTGATGAATATCTGCTGTTGCTAAGGCTCGCACTACTCTGCGTTTTTGAAATTTAGTACAAACCAAATTCTCCTGCATAAAACTTATCAAGTTTTTTGTCATTTGTAAGTTCAAGCGAAATTTTTATCAATTATAAAGAATATTTGATTGCAATGAATTGATAATTTTAGCAATTATTGTATAAGAAATAGAAGCAAAAATTATAAGCAATGTTGACCCTTAGCAAAAAGCAAATTGAAAGTATAGCAAAATCGATTGATAAATGACGGAATGATTTTTAAGAGAAAGAGAGAGAAAAAAACGGGATGTGCGAATGTTAAGGGTCGTGTTGAGTTAGAATATTGAAAAAAAAAAAAAAACATGCAAGTGCAAAAAAGTTAAAGCAAGCAAAATATATTTTAAGGATACGATCAGTGCCTGGGAATAATGTTCTTCCCGTGAGTAATTCTGCCATAATGCAGCCAACTGACCAGATATCCACTATGAAATTGAAAATAAATTTCAATAGATAAATAAATTATTGAGATGAATTAATGATATACCTGTTTGATTATAATGCATCCAATTAAGCATTATTTCGGGTGCTCGATACCACCTGGTAGCTACATATCCTGTCATTTCATTTTCTGTTGGCCTAGCTAAACCAAAATCAAGAATTTTTAATTCGCAATCTTCATTAACAGCAATATTCGATGGCTTCAGGTCCTAAAAAATTATTTAAAAATTGATTAATAAAAATAAAAATTGATAAAATATAATAAATTATTACGAAAAAATTTACCCTGTGTATAATTCCGGCTGAGTGGATATATTTTAATCCTCTAAGAATTTGATAAACAAGAAATTGTACATGATCATCAGAGAGTTTTTGAGTTCTCACAATATTATTTAGATCTGCTCCCATCAGATGAGTCACCAAATATAATTGTTGAAAATCTTCGAGGGACGAGGCCGGATGAAACACATCCAACAATCCAATTACCTAAAAATAGGAAAATTTTCTTTTAACAAACATCTTTATCGTCATACATGACAATAAATTCTATTGATACCACTTACATTTTCATGATTCATGTGTTTAAGCATACGTAATTCTCGATATGTTCTTTTGGCATGAACAGCAGATTGAAAAGGTCTGGCCAATTTTTTTATCGCCACCTTTTGATTAGTTTGGGTATCAACTGCAGAGCTATGAAATACAAAATAATAATAATAGATGAATAATATTTAATTGTGTGGTCAAGTAAATGGATGTATGCAGTAATGTAGAGAGAAAGTATATATTCTTATAGGTGTCAAGGTTGAATTAAACAATATTATTTCTAGGTCATGTGGATAAACGTAACCTTTACGATTGCTGTATTGTGTGATATATACTGTGTATGTGTATAAATAAAACACACAAATTATAATAATGAACAAAATAATTATATCGTTACTTTATTATTATGATATTGATGGCTAGAACCGATAGCATTTTATCAGATATATCGATTGAGCCACTTGTATTATGTCAACAAGAGTTATCGGAAGAATAGTTGAAGTTAAACAGCAAATAAATTTATTGGTTTACATTGAGTATCATGAGATTTTTAAGGTTTAAGTGTATGAAATGATAAACATTGGAGATATTCGAGATGGATAATTTGTATGGTTGTTTTAATAATATATTAATTGATGATGACGGATTTATTTCGATATTCGTTTTTAGATACGTACCATACTTGACCGTAAGCGCCTGATCCAACTGGTGTGAGCATTTGATATCGTTCAGGAATCTCCCATTCTGATCTATTTATCTCAACTTTGTGATAATTTAACATTTTTTTTAACGTTTTTATTTAAATAATAAAATTATATAATTTATTTCCATAAACTATTATTACTAAAGCGTGAACTAGTGTAGATTACTGAGAACAGTAAATTTTCACTACTGCAATCATTTCCAAATTAGTCTGATTGTAATATCGTAAATACTTTTATACACAAGTAAGATAGTGAGAGTGAATAGAAAAGACGTTGTGTGGTGAGTCGATATACGTATAGATATGATTCGATATATCGAATGAGGAATGTGCGCAATTGCGATTTGATACATCGAGCGCCGCGTTGTTTCAAATTCAAAATCACCGCCATATTGGATATTAGCGTTGATTCGGAATGTACTCGTTCAGTTCTTGAATTATATTCGATTAAGTATTGTATATATTTTTTTTTTTTTTCAAAGTGAGTAAATAAAATGAGTGATTAAAAGTGATACAATTAATATTTTCCATATATATTTCATTATGTATTTACAATTTGACAACAAAATCGTGAAACGTAACATGCAGCCTCGCTCTCAGCCGGGAAGCGGATAAACGGCGTTCGAGGAGAGTGCGGACTTCATCTAAAATCGTACGTATTAATTTTCGTAATTTAATAATCGTAATAAATTTATTCGGTATTTATAATCGAATTCTTTTTTTTTTTATTCATTTTTATTTTTCGTCGATGTCAAAAGGCGGATTTTTTTTTTGTTTGTTTCTGGTTTTATCAAGTTTAGAATTTTTCTAATTATCTAAGCCTTGTCTAGCCTCAAAAAACATTTTGCGTATCTTCAGATAAATGTTTAATTTTAAATTAGTCTTACATTCAAGTTGACCATTCACGTGATTTCAAATTATCCATTATGTATAATTATATATTTATTATTCATTCACACTTTTGTAAATGTCGAAATAATGATTGTGGACAGCGGTGAAATTTATATTTGATGGTGATTTTATCATTGTCGAATAAATATGGTCGTTTCATATTTTTTTGATTTATTTTCACTGTCATAAATATATATATTAATATAAGAATTACTCTTTGATGAAAATAAAAATGGAACCCACGTCCATTAACTTTGTGTTATGTACACAACTAATATTATTTCTCTTTTAAATTTTCACATTAACAGTCATACTAATAATTGTCATCCTAATAATTTTAATAAAGTCTTATATGGCAGTGGGACTTTATCATCATCAAACAACATATTATACATTTTCACATTATCATCATCATCATCATCATAAATGTATCAATATACTCATCATACAATATTTAATAAATATAATATCAACAATTGTGCGTGTTCACGCATCTTTCACACAATTGGCGTCTCAATTAACATATACAAATAGATTAATTATAATTATTATAATTATTATTTTTTACAAATAAAAGTATCAGAAGATTTTAATGTATAATGGCAAGATGCTCAATTCGTTCGGTTTTCATTAAACAAATAATTAATAAAAATCGAACTCGAGCCGGTATCACCACCGCCTTTTGACCTCGATATATAATTTATTATTTCACTATTCGTTCTGGCCAGTTCGTTATTATCTCTCTCGTTCTTTTTTTTTTTCTCGAGTCTTTCTAATATATTTTTCGAGTTATGATGCTTTGAGAGCCTAATAAAATAGGCAATAATAAAAATTATAGTATTGGAGACAACAGCAAAGTCTGGTCGTATAATTTATTTGGTAGCAAGACAAGAATGTGGGGATGGATGATGATAAAATAATTAGGTAATTAAATTTTTTCGTCTGGGTAAGAGTGAGTGTATGTTTACTCATGGGAATATAGAAAATACGATGCGACAAAGTCACTCACTTGGTCGATTATTTGTGGAAATACGGGGAAAATTAAAGTGAGAGAAACTACTTGAGCTTAAATAGTCGTTAGCCACAAGAAGAATGAATTGACTGCTGTTGTTGTTCAACTGCAACAGGAGAGGAAATGCGGAAGTAACATCTGGAAGTTGTATCAGAGAACAAATGTTGCACAGTTTGGATTTAATGCTGCACAAATGATGTCCATTGTTGTCGCAAACGCTTATAGCAGTCTCTCACTTTTCACAGTTCTTGTTAGAGAATCAAACTGAGATGCACTGGAGAATGTCATTTCCACAGTTCGGACATTTACTAGGCCCGTCTCATCTTCCTTATCATATGTATATATATACATACAAATTTATTTGACAATTGTAAAAGACTCGCTGTCATCTCAATATCTGAAAAAATTCATCATCATTTCATCTTTCAAGGGTATGTAATATTCCTTTTTTTTTTTGTTTTTTGTTTTTTTTTTCTCGGTTTCAATGTAAAAACAATACGTAATTGATATAATTCAATACGTACTGGCCTTTTTTTTTGTGCTTTTAGGAAATAGCAAACCTTTGGCATATTTTATATGTATAAAGTTTGTTATTTATGCATTGTGTTTTATTATTATTTACAAGGAACATCTAACATCGTATTTATTTAACTTATTATTATTGTTATTATTTATGGAATGATTATTTTATACACGGGTCTTGATCATCACTTTGCCTTGAGCCATGTTTTTTTTTTTTTTATTTTTTTTTTTCCCTCTCATTATATATAACACCTAAATAATTTTTTTTTCTCTCTCTCTCCCTCAATTATAACTACCTATTTATTTTTATATTTTAAAAAAATTTTTTTCTCTTCAAACATTTTATAATTTGATTTGGCGTTGAATTTTTTTTTTTTTTTTTGATTGAAATTGAAGTACCTATATGGATTTAATTCCATTAATCTCAATTGCCTGTTCATATTTTTTGATTTAAAATTTTTCATTTTTTTGGTTCACTTTTTGATGGATGAATTTTTCACCATTGGAATTATTTATTTTCATGATACTATTGAAAATAGTCAGTCTATTATTCAAATATGTACAGAAGTACATATTTACGTTTATTTCCCGTAATATTTTAAACGTGTATTTGATTTTTATTAATTTTTTTTTTCTTTTCCCCTTTTTAGTAATTTAATTGATATAAATATATATCAATATTAATCTAAAATGTTATATTTGTTTCGTACAATGAGCATTCTACACTTTATTTACGTGATTTCTTCTTCTTCGTTTTCCAAAAACTCCCCTCCGTTGCCCGAATTTCATACCGGATTGAGCATCAAATGAGAATGTATGAAGAGACTTTATACCACCTGAATGATTTTCAGTATTCACTTTGGTAGATTAACTGTATCACGGTTTACGTCTTTATTATTTGAATTATATTTCCAATCGTGATCACAGTTGTAAAAGTCTCCTTGTACAAACATTCACTCAGTGTTTAACGAGCTTCTTCACAGCAAAGTTGACGCTGTAAGCACATCCGGGACAACTCGCCTCGGAGGGGAGTCCATACATCACACTCTCATCTCAGTCATACTCCCTGGAGTCACGCGATTTGAAACTTGACCGCTTTGGAGCAATGGTTGATTTTCAGGTGGACTTTTAGTTCTTGGAGGTGGTGGTGCCCTCGGTACCGTTAGGTGAATTGAACCGTTGGGTGGGCACTGTTGATTACAAGCACACTGGTAATAATTCAAATTTACTGCTGTTACTCTATGCATACACATAAGATAAATTTAGTGATAAACATGATTAGAGTTTCACACACACCTGGGATTGCAAACCCATTTCATGGATTACGGATGTTCTGGGTAAAGTTGCGTGACCCGCATGTGGCTGTTGCTTTTGATAATGATGTTGATGAGGTAATGTATTATGAGTACTTTGAGCTTGTTGTAAAAGTCCAGGATCATTAGCGCTTTTCATAACATTTCTGAAATCGGAATAAGGAATTATCATTGTTGGCACAAGTTTTGTTGTTAATTGTTTATAGTTGTTGTGGAATTACCGTCTCATCATCTCATTCTCGACATCAACAATAACCTGACCACCTTCACCGAAATGCGAGTGAGATAATGGTGGTTGTTTGAGTTCTGTAAAACCCCTCGGGCCACACTGTTGGTTCATCATTTGTTGTTGTTGAAGACTTTTGGCCTCAAGTCGGGTTTTATCACGTTGATAATACACTCCAGCAAATATTAAGACATTCAATATTAACAAACTACAGCCAATCGCTATTGTCACACTCAGAGCAGTTGAATAAGCAGCATATCTAGAATTAAACCAAAAAAAAACTTTATTATTTTTATCCGCAAAAACATAAAAAAAAAATTGTTTTTTTTTTTTTTTAAATTTTACCCAGCAGCATCGAGTGATGCAAAAGTATCTGTACTGGTATTCTGTACATTTTGGAGATTTGTACTTTGAATAATACTGGTACACGTTGTCATACTGTAATCCGTTGTTGTTGGCAAATCTGTCGTGAAATTTCGCCGTCTATATTCCTCACCAATTCTACTTAAAGGATCAGGTCGTACAGACCCATCATACAAATTTGGATCGCTATGTCCACGAAAAAGATTGTGTTTCGGCTCAACGTCTTCCATACCAGCACGATGTAGCTCGGGAACTAGTCTCAACCATACAGATAGTTGATGGGCACGATAGTGATTTTTCATTGATGGTTTTTTAGCTGAAAGAAAAGAAAAAAAAAATATATATATATATATATATTTAAAATATTGGAAAAAAGTTTATTCTTATATGTCATTGAATAGAAGACAAAATTTCCTAGTAACATTGAGTTAGATTGTGGAATGCTCTTATACGAATACTATTCAATGAGCTGAAAGTTGCATAGGTGAAGACGCGTATATGTAATGTTTATTTTGTGTCATGAACTATATAAATATTTTCTGGATCTTAGTAGTTGCATGAGTTGTAGTATCGCAGTGAGTCTAGGGTGAGAGCATAGGAGGGTGGGAAGGTAAAATACCATGCCAACTGTTCTGACGACTCCCGTGTAATTACTTCCTACGTGTTTGGAAATCCTGCAAAGGATGAGGAATGGAGTGTGAGGGGAAGAGTAAGAGAAGAGGGAGGGGAGGAGGAGGAGCAGGTGGTAGACAAAGAGCAATCTGTTTACTGTTTGCAGTAAAGAAAGTTTTGAAACTATATCCGGGCCAAATCGGAACGTGGAGTTAAGATCACGACTATTTCCCTTCTATCGTTGTTGCGAGAATGAAAGTCATACGACAAGATACTTGTGAAATGTAATTTTATATGAATCAACTATTGAAATTTATGGAATATATTAATAAACTACATGACATACATTAATTAATAACGTATATAATAATTGATGAGTTCACAAAGTTGGAAATTTAAATAATAATTTATTATTGTTATTATCATTATTTTTTTTTTGTTCATACGATTATGGAGTGACATTTGTTGGAAGTAGAATGCCAATGTCCATTCTTCACATCCCACATTATTCAACTTATGTGACCAGCGTGAATTGTGAGAGGAAGGATCAACGGTTGACTTATGATATGGCCCTTTGGGATATACGTGTGGATGTATATGAATGTAGTATATAAAAAAGGTACTATATAACGTAGGACGTCTGAATGTTTTAGTTTGATTAAAAGTTTTGTCACTTCTTTATCCAACACTCTATTCTTAAAGGTCCGGTACTCCATTGTGCACCAAGAATCCATAAAGAGTTTCACTTTTCCAGTTCACCTGTTTTTCTACAGTTCAACTATGAATTTCTGCAATTTTTTTTTTTTTTTTGCTTTGACATATTACTGTGTCACTCTTTGGGAATTCTGTGACACATTTTGACAAAAAAAAAAAAAAAAAAAAAAAAAAAAATTTTTTTTGAAGAAATTTATTTTTTTAATTTTATTAATAATTTGAAAGTGTTTAATATTTGTATAAATATACATGCGTATTATTGTTTGGTGGAGGGTAAATGAAGCAATATCAATTTAGCAACGATTTACAGAGTTTGGAGGAAGTTCCAATTTAAATTCTATATACGTGGCCGGGATATAGTCATAATACAGTCATAATATCACGATATGAACGGATCTATATCATCAATCCAAAGTTTCATGCCATCGACATGGATTCTCGTTTACCACCAGTCGCATCATTTCCATATTGATGCAGTGCCGCAAGGCTCAGCAACTTTACAACCATCATCCTCTTCTTTGATCTATCTAAATGTATAAATATCTGTATTCTGCATGTAATATATTCCGATATAGTTGTCACGTGCGTACTACAATTTGATAATTGGACATCACGAGTAAATTTTTACTGGATTTCATTCAAAAAAAAATTACAACACGTTTTTTTTTTTTTTTTTTTTTTATCACAAAAATATTTAACATGAAATAATTGGAATGAATATGAGCCCATGGGCAATCATACACAGATAAATCTTGTTTATATATATATATATTTTTTAAAACTTATAAAAATACAAAGTTATATTTATGCAATATATAATTTTTTTTTTTTTTTTTTTTTTTTTCATTGCATTTAACCGACGAAAGTTACTTGACAAGTTGATTACCAAGTCTGAAGAATAGGTTGGGGGTTTCCTCATTGTTTTTTCTGCTAGCGTTGCGCATTTTCTGCACTTCTGTTCATATTCCTCGTTTCTGCCCAGTAAGAGTTTACGTATATGGATATAGGATATATATGAAAAGCAATGTGGTATATAGTTCAGGCGTTCGAGAAAACTTTTGGACTCTCAAGAGAATTATTTTTCCTTGGTACAACTGGTTACAGTAAGGGGGTCATGTAAAATAAAATAAATAAATAAAAGAGATTTCGTGGAGATTTAGTAAATTTGTAACTGAATCAATTTACAATTGGTTATTCCAATAAATTACGGATCAATAACGGGAATTCCTGTGATATTGGCTTCAATACTGATTTTCGGTGTGATATGGAAGGCAAGAGTTAGTAGTATCCCAACCATAGCCATATTGGCATTTTGCTCGATGAGCCATGGACGAAATGGTTAGAGAGAAAACTATGATTCAACACAGTGGCAAAAGTGGAAATCCAATTTGTAGGCGGCTCCCGTTGATCGAGTCTCCCTCGATATTTTTTTTTATCTCATACTCATTCTATTGCAAATGTCCTCACGAGTGGGTTGAACAATTATCTATATACGTGAGTTGGGGAACATTAAACATTTCAATACTAGTTTCTACTATGCATAGTATAGCAGTGACCAGCAACGAGATTTTTCTTTGTATATATTCGATCGCAAACTCGCTAAAAGTTGAATTTCATCAGAATTTATCCTTCACTTTTGTTTTTTCATATTCATTGTTTTATCAGTAATATATATTTATCATCAATTGTTTCAAAATATTTGTAAATATAACTGAATAAAGTTTTTAAGAGTTGTATAAATATTCATAAAAATCCTTCATAAAAATTAGAATAATTATTGTGTTAATTAAAAAAATTAATTTAACGAGTGTACTCTAACTACATACACTATATGCGTTGGGGATGAAAAAAAAATACAATAATAATAATAATAATAATAATAATATAGAATGAGTTGAGACAACGTGAAAACGTTTCGCAGTAGTTATTGTATATATAGTTTTTGCGAACGAATTCCGAGACAATTCTCTAATTGAGAGCGCGGTCCGTCTCTCGTCTTTTCTCTCCCAGGGACTTTGTCGACGTCTATCGTTCATTCTTCCATGACCTTTTTTTTTTTTTTTCTTTTTTCTCGTATTTCTTTTTTTTTTCCCGAGCTTTATTCAGTACAGGGTTTAACCGAGTAACTATATATATATATATATGTATTGTACGTATATAATAATACATGACTTGAGTTCAACGTAATTTCACGAAGAACTTTGAATTGGTCCATGAAGACAAATTAAAGCGGGTTGACACTGGAATAAGAAGTAGAAACTATTTCGACGTATTTTATTATTTAATTTCACGATGAATATCAATGTAAAGACATTAATTAATTAATGAATAAATGTGTTGGTCGTGATGTCGTCGTATTTTCAAAAATGTCCCATGTAAAATTGGTAAGAGTTAAAATGCATTTAGTATAATTGCCAATGCACTCAAAAGTGTCGCAAGTACTGTGAGTTCTATGCCAAGATTAAATTTCACAGTTACTTATCCAGGATCGAGGTATTTTAGTGTGTGCGCAAAGAACTTTAGATTTCATTTGGATCACAAGGGCTATCAATTTGTCATAGTAATATACTCTGATTAATTTTGAACAATGTCATGTATATATGAGATAGGAAAAAGTGTGTTACAAGCTATCGTACAACTTTTAATTGTTAAGTAGGGAAAAAATAAAATAAAATAAAATAAAATACAAGTGTGAAAAATGCTTGTGCGAGATTAAATTTCTTTAACTCAACTTAAAAACTATCGAGTTCATTTTATATCATCAACGGCTCAATTTTTAAAATTTTTTATTTATATATATTTTCACATATATACAAGAGGAAATTTTTTTTCCTTTTGATGTCAACCATTAAAACGTAAATATATTCATGGAATCCAATGAGATATCGTTAATGCTATTCGACACCACAGCGAGGGCGTCAACAAAACGAAATTATAACTCACCAAGAGGATTGTGGGAAGAGGACATGACTAAATTTTGTTGGCAGATAGGCAGAGGCCATTAGTGGTATGCACCCCTCAGTAAACATGTTATTCGAATTCCGTCTTTATATCCGTTTTGAGACGATGTCGCCGCCAACGACAACGACATTGGCGTCAGGAGTAGCAATACCAAGGGAAGAAATGAGGGTATGAGACTAGTCCAGATTCGAGACGGTAAAATGAGTTGAACGCCAAGGGCACATGATAAAAGATAAATATATATATACAGTAAATGGTATGAGGAGAGGTAGACGGTGCTTGAAGGAAGTTGAGAGTCAAGCTAATTACTATCGAATTAGTTTAGAGATGACTGCTGCTTCCATTTACTAAGGATCATTTTGCTTTTGCCTGTTGAGATATTTGAACAGGATATTTCAAGTCAGGACCTTGATTGCATTATAATTTTATATACTTAATATATACACGATGGATTTTTTCATTCAAAATCATTAACAGATGTGAATTTAATGTGGATGAATAGTAGATTGATTGAGATACGATGGATAAAATATCACTGATAAAAATTGTCTTGAGAATGAATAACGAAGAGAAGAGCGATGAAATGAGATAGAAAAAGATTTGAGAACAAAAGAGACAGAGAAAGAGAGAGAGAGAGAGAGAGAGAGAGAGAGAAAAATAGTGTGTGTATATGGATCTTCTTATCCGATCAAACGCAGTTCGACGATACGAAGGCATCCGCTTGGCGGCACATTCTTTCGTGGAGATAATCCGTTGCCGTTGGATTTGTTCGACGGACGGTGTGTTTCAATAAAAAAAAAAAAAAAAAAAAAAAGACCAAAGAAAATTTATATCTATAGAAAGAGAGAAAAAAGATGGAGAGACAGAAAGAACGAGAGAAAGCAATCCGATTAATTTCCTGCTTCTGTGCGACCACAAAAGGCAACGGGTGGCCGTTGACTATTGAACCTTTTTCTTATCCTCTCACCGTTGCTGTAATATATATATATATGTTGAAGATAAAATCCATTGGTGCAGTAGATGAAGAAATTAAAAGTAAAACAAGTTGACTTTTATAGTGAATGAGTGAAATGGGTGTTAAGTATTTTTCACTGGTATTTTTTTATTTTATCTGGATATTTTTTGTTTTATATTTTTCAAATTATATAAACACTACTTGATAGATTGGGTCATTGTGCCATGTCAGTGATATCTCTGACGTGAAAATGTTGTTGAACAAATGAGTTAGAAGTTAGCTTGAAACGAGATTGCGCATTGCGAATAGCGGATGATAAGTTGTACAGCAGTAGGAAGAATGCCAGAGCGATACGAGCAATAGCCGCATATATGTATGAAGATGGTTTAAGGGGAAATGGCTGTCGCGATATAGCTTTACTCGTGCGATGTGTTTAAACGTGTTTGATTAAGGGTAAAACGTGCGCAAGCGATTTAAGTATATATATATATATCACTTGGTATATGTGAGAAGAGTGAGAGCATCGACAAATTCAGTTGGTATACATAGAGTGGGGTACGCGAGTCTTGAGAAATAGTCGTGGAAGAATTTCTTATTAGTTTGGAAATTGAAATCTGGAGTACGACGCCCGCTGCGCGTGATCCAAAATCGCGAGTTTCCATTCCCATCTGCCTTCGGCATATACGGATCGGAAGTATTTCATATATATATATATATCCATCTCCACACACTCTCATACAATATATATGTTTAGATGAGATACTGAGACACACTTGACGTTGAAGATAATTCTTTTCTCAACATTCACCTCATGTCATTCACGTTTTTTGGTTTTTTGTTTTTTTGTTTGTTTGTTTTTTTTTTTTTTTTCTAGAATTCCCGCGTCTACAGAAGATATAAAAAGTATATAAAAAGGTATATATATATATATATATATTGGAGGACAATAACACGCCACAATTTTCACGTCAAATTCTTTTACAATATAAAGTTGAGTTCACCCAATGAGACGATCCATCGAATGCTATTGCTTTTCATTTTGTCATTATGTCACTTCAAATATTCATCACATTTATTTTTCTTTGAGAAAATTCATAATATGAAACAATTGAATTTTTCTATAAAATTTATTATACACGTATATATATAGAGCACTGTAAATTATCACGTCTAAATATATATATGTATATGTACTTGAATAAAGTCTTGTAAGGACAAGTGACAAATGTGTGTTTGGCCACATATTTTTATTTATGAGTGTGAATCTGTTGTTGGAAGCAGATGCTACATGAGTGCAACTACTGTGTGCATATTAAATATATTGTGTCGTGCCATCAGGTATTGTACATGTACAAATTATTCTAGGTATTGTTGTACCATTGTACATATTACAATTCCCAAATCAACATGTCTGAGTTGATTTAAATGATAAAATCACTATAGTCTATATATAATTGACAATTAATTTTCCACAATATTTTGTACTGTAACAATTTATTATGATGTAAAAAATAAAATAAATTTCATTATAAATATTGAGTGAATGCGAGTGGAGATTCATTGTTTATTTATTGATAATAAATTACATACAAATATTACGAGTTATTGATCTTGAGTGTAATTAGACCAAAGTCTTAATCGGAATTTATCTTACACTGCTGTAACGCATTAGCGCCACGTAATGCAGCAATTTTGTATACGTTGGAAAGTTTACTTAGGTATCGAGTAAATTCATCCCTAGAGAGTTCTCAAGTTGTGGGGTATAGTCACTGGCACTGGTGTGTCTCTCAATGGAGTCTTTGTTTGACGGTAGATTCTATCTGTGTATCGATCGATTAAGTTGCACACACTATTGGTGAATTCACTTTGTAACTAAATATATCTACGTTCATATGCAAAACAATCTCAATTTCCTCCGTTCCAATTATCTCGTACATTTTCGACAGATCCATTTGTTATACGACATTAGTAAGGGTAATGCGATCCCTTTTTCATTTTAAATTTAATTAATAATCAATATTATTATTGAAATAATCTTCTATATATTTAACATGATCTTTATTATTATTATTATTATTTTTTATATCTATGCAATTTAATAAATGCAAATGTAGTACTAATCAGATGTTATGAATAAATGTACTCGTATTTCAAAAATATCTCATGTGATCTACAGATATTTATACACATTGTTGCTGATGCATTTGCATCATTGTTTCTATACGAAACACGTACGAATAAGCGCCTCGGGCTTTTTTTTTTTCTCTTCCGAGTGTTTTTCTCATTTTTTTTTTTTTTTTTTACTATGAATTCGGTGTCGAATATAAATGTAAGATATATCGGGCTATAAAAACTGTCGTATAAAATTGTTAGATATTTTATGAGATCGATGTGAGAATATCTAACTCACGTAAATACACAATGATTTTTTCGTTTTCATAACTACATTATTATCTACTTTTTTATTATTAAATGTTTGAATTAATCTTTATATTTATATAGATTTTTTTTTAGCATTTAATAATTTTATATTTAATTTTGTGTTATTGTTTTTGTGCTGGAAAATTTTTCATTAGAATTACTTAGTAATGCAGGTGACATAACCTCGAATTTGTAAAAAAAAAAAATCTGTGAGTTTAATGAGTTTTTTTTTGTTTTTTGTTTTGTTTTTTGTTTTTTTTTTCAAGTGAAAAAGTAGAAATACTGGATAAATGTGTGAACACACTTGTCGTCATTGGACGACTGTTGTGCACATTGGTTGACATGTTGCCGTGTACTAATTAATTATGCTGTAGCTGTTACTACTGCATATATTTTTAGATGAATATAAAAAAGTAATTTGTGTACGAGAAGAAAATAATTAAAATTAATCAGTGATTACGATAAATTAGGGAAAATGAAAATATTTTTTATTTTTTATTATATAAAAAATAATATATAATTATGAGGATAAGAGAAGAAGAAAAAAAAAAAAAAAAAAAAAAAATATAGACTCTCCGACAGGGAATCGAACCCTGGTCTCCCGCGTGACAGGCGGGGATACTGACCACTATACTATCGAAGAGGATGACAACTCTATTTTTAATATTTTATAAATAGTACTATTATTTTATAAATAGTACTATTATTTGATATTATATTATTATCATTATAAGGTAATATTGAAGTGAATTTGGGACGGTTTTAATCACCAATGATTATGGTAATGATAATGTGTCTCTCTCCATCAACATTTAGGGTTGGTCGTCAAATATATATACATACACACGTGTATTCTATATAATAGAGTGAGTGTATATATATACAGAATGCGGTCATTCTACTATTATGAAATGGAAGTTGATGTATATATGTGTATGTATAACTGTGAATATACAGGCTTGAAGTAAATCAACTGTTTCCGACTGTGTAAAGGTAATATCTCTTCATAAATTTAATGCCCATATAGATGTAATCTTTGACCAATTAATTGGGGAATATACATAAATTATTTGAACAAATATATACTTGGGAATTATCATAGACCCATTGATATAATTATATTTAAATATTCCGTATTACAATATGAGAAATAATATTTTTAAAAAAATAATAAACAAAAAAAAAAAACTTTATATAAAACAATCAGTGATATTTATTGTGGTCTCTAAAATAATATTGAATATTATAGGTTATATTTTATTTGTGGAAGATCAAAATGACATGTCGTTTACGTCTTTGCATAATACGCAATTGCACCAAAGCCGAGCTAGGTTGACTACACTTGTGTGCATTGCACTTCTAACTATCACCGTTTTCCTCTTTCGTATTTACATTCTCATATATAATTCGAATGGCAAACGCACTCAAGCTATTCCGAATAAATACACACTGTTGGATATATAATATATTGGATTTATATTCTTTAATGAATATTATGGTCTCAATATATTATTCAGAATATTAATATGTATAATGATTAAAAAAAATATATAAAGAGCAAGTGGAAATATTTGAGATAAAATTTATATTAAAAATATTATATGATATTGTATGATTATACAAGATGTGGTTGGGTTGAACTTTAAAGTTTTACTTGAGTTTTAGAGTGTCATAATAGAGATAAAGTTTAGTCGATTTGTGGCAAATGTGAAGACAATGTATGTTAAAAATAGAGTGAAGAAAATAAAATCTTTTATAAATGTATCATTTCAATGATCGATTGAACATTTATATATTTGTATGTAGAATTGTGAAATAGAGTTTTTGAAGTTTTCCAAATAATATTAACAATATTTTTCATATATATTATTGTTTTATGTGCATGGGTGCGTGTGTGTATATGCGTGGAAAAATTATATAAATCAATACAGTAGGTACTGGAGGAAAAAGTGAAAAATTTGTTTTTCATTTTATCAATTTATATTTTACCTCAGTATATGATGGTTTACCATTGGCTCATCCAAAATTGAGTGCGGCGAGTGGAAAGTTGTGTTCTGGGCAAATATTGCTTTAATGTACATATATATACATACATAGGGGAATAGAATTGAAATAGCAATCATGCCAAAAATTTTATGTTCATTGTTATAGTAACGCATTTAATTTTATGGATCATGATAAAATGGTTGAATGGCTTCACTTCAATTTTCTAAAATCAAGAGAAGAATTGACTGATGACGTAATAAACCAATGTAAAAAGGTTGTAATAAAGGGTGGGTGGGTGCTTGCTCGTTAGAAGCTCATAACTTAGATCTCAAGATTATCTTAATGCCAACTTTTAATCACTACTTTTGTACCTGGTGATAAAATTCACTATGACACGAGAGGAAAATTTAGAGTTCTCTATCTGACTCGTTGTTTTTACTCACATCAATGAAATGTTTTTTTATATTTATATACATTAAAAAGTTAGCTCGCAATGTTGAATCAACGTGAATCGAGAATAAAAACCAGTGGCAGCAGCTACAGCAATCCAATAATAACACCAGTGAACTTTTTAGATAAATCCAACAAATTATAATCCCTGAAAATGATTATTTTTATATTTAACTATGGCAAAGTTTTTTTTTTTTTTCTTTTTTTCACTTTAGTCCTGGTCGTTGTCGAAGGATTTTTGATGCCATTAAGGAAAGATTTTATGAAAAAAAAAAAAAAAAGAAAATAATAAAAAAATAAATTAAATAAAAGTAAAAAGTAAAAATGCATTTGGAAGAGAGTGAAGGAAAAAAAAAAAAAAAAAAAAAAGTGAAGCAACGTCCGTTGTCTCAGTATTATTATATAATAAATATCAAAGTTTGCAGTGTATAGACGGACGAATCGACCAATCTTGGTAAAAGCAAAGTAGCTGGCGCGAGAAATTACAGCGAAGGGGTGAGGCAAGTAGAGAAGGGAGAGTCGAAAGTTCGACGAGGATTCGCTGTTTAGCGTATTATATCTGAGGCAATAGCCTGGCACGAGTGTTATCGAATTAATCCTACTCTCACGGATAAGATGTGCAATAAGTATAACCAGTATAGCATATACAACGTTGGAAATTCATGGAATTGGTATATGTATGTATATATATGTATATTCCTTGTGCCAATTTCTCTCACACTTTTGTTCGCCCTTTCTCATTTGCTCCCGACTTATTTTCCCGACTTTATCAACTCACAGATGAGTTTTACTTCCCCTTGGGATTTGAGGGAGAGTGAACAAGATGGAGAAATCGGGTGATATTAATCGTTGTTGAGCTTTAATTCTCGAAATTGAATACGATTCATATATTTATTTCATTTATTCTGTTTGGAGTTTTTTCATTGGAAACTCGTGTGAGATTGGAAAGTGATATAAAATCCTGAAAATACATTTTATTTATATTTATTATTTTTATCATTTTTTTTTCTTTGTTTTTTTTTTTTTTTTTTTTTCACGAATCACAGAGATTCTTAGAGGGTCTATCGATAAATCCTACGTTTTCCAGATATTTGTGTATCTGCTGGTTGTATTTATGCATTAGTGGACGTCATTGAATGTTATACCGACCGCGGTTATCCTCATATTTTTGTGAATTTCAACGATTCTACACCATACGAGGTGTAAAAATAATTAAATAATATAAATGGTATTAATGATTTGAAGAAGAAAATTTCTGCCTACTAATGATTTTTTTTTTTTTTTTTTTTTTCTTTTTATTATTATCGATATGTCAATTGTGTTCGCGTGCACGTCATATTGTCAGGCAATTCGTTCAATAAAAAAAATCACACTGGATTTTTCTCCACGGGCGTCACAGTCGCTCATAAAATTGCAGACGTAGCAAAAAATGTTACGGTCTTATACGATGAAAGTTGGCGTTTAACGAACTTCCACTCATCGCTTTACTGTCACACTGTCTACTTTCGTCTGTCGCATCTGCCCCACGACACGTTTCTCTCTTTTCTGTTTTCCACTGGGGGACGATTGCCACCCATTCGCATCGTCTACCAACGTCTTTTATTTCTCTTTGCATTTTCACCACTTCATACTCGATAGAGTGTTCTCCAGGTATAACGTCAAAAGTTTAAATAACATGGACGACTGCGTTGCTCCATGTCCGATAGAATAGTCGACTATTATCCCTACCGTTATACGTGTCCAACTGTTTTACAACTTCAAGTCGTGAATTTTGATGACATCATATATACGTGCTTATTTTATCTACTATATACGTATATCTGCCTATAGATTGATGTCAATCTGGTATCATAAAATTATTTAATGCAGTGCAATATCGAATTTTCGAATTTTACGATTTTTTTTTTTTTTTTTTTGATTATTTATTCTATTTTTTTTTTTCCCTCAACATCATCAAATTTTTATATGGATATAATAACAAAAAGTTATTTTATATTTTATTTATATGTATTTCGTTTTAAATCCTTACCATCCTATATTTTTTCGAGTGATAAAACAATTGAGCTAAAGTATTGCAGTATTTTTTTATTCTACAAAAAAAAAAAAATAAATAAATAAAAATAAATTTTTTTTTTTTTTTTTTTTTTTTTTTCTCTGAAACTGTATGATCCGTAGTTATTCAACATGATTCCGTTAAATTGAACCACACAAATGCCGTATAAACAATTTACAATCCACAATGCAACTGGTCGAGATTGTTATTGAAATATATGTCTGATCAAATTAAAATACAGCGATGTGGATGCGTTCAGGCGAAAACAAGAGATGATGCGTGCGCACGTTAGAGGTCAAATTATTGTATATATGTATAGTGTAACTATTGGATATGAATATAGGAGTGAGTGTACATGCATATAGATAGAGTTGGTGTTGAATATATAGTTGAGAACCCGCGAGCCATTTAGTGGCTTGACGTTCAGGTAGGGAGAAACGTTAGTTATGATGGCAATTTGTTGCTTTGGTCATAAAGAGCCTCCAGCGAGATTCAAGCATCGTCTATCCGTGTCAACCATTGCAATACTGTATAACTTAATCAATGCACCATGACTCGTTTTTATCTCAATGGTGGAATTTGGTCCTGTTGAAAAAAAAAAAAAAAAAAAAAAAAAAAAACAACAAAAAAAAAATAAATTACTCAGATGAAATCACCGTATCTCGTTGAAAGAGGTAAAATGTTATGCCTATTGGAAAAAACAAACTTCAATAATTGTCTGTCAAAATTCAAATAATTGTTCATTGTTCATTGTTTTTTTTTTTTTTTTTTTTTTTCAATGCAAAAACGTTTTACCGTATGGTGATTAAAATTTTTGTATATTGTGTCGATATTGTTCAATAGTATTGATCTGTCGTAAATGGTTGAGATAAAAATGCAATCACTACAGTAAATATATATTTGTGGATTAATCACTCGATTGAGTTTTTTCGTGAGTCGATATGTGAAAGCTTTAAGTCTGAGATTGAGTAAACTGGCAATTAATCGTAACTCCCACATCACTTTCATGGTACAATTTTTTTTTTTTTTTTTTTTTGGTTTACGGAGCTTTGACAGACATATTTAATCACTCACGAAAAAAAAAAAAAAAAAAAAAAAATATTAATAATAATTCATTACTCGATTGTACTTGAAAACAACCAAATTTTTTTTTTGTTTATTCAACCTCACCCACATATATATTTATTATTTATTGGAACAATTTATTTATTCACGTATAGTGACATGTAGAGTTGAATATATTCATATGAATGTTGGTGCTTTAATATTTTTATTTACATATGGCTCTTGAAATTTCAGTGAAGTGTAAATAGTTTGGATACGAATATCGTTTTTGTGTGACATAACGAGCAACATCATTTCATTCAGAGAAGAAAAATTCGTTGTGTCAATCGTCTATTTTTTGTTTTTGTTTTTTTTTTTCTTCCCCTCAGTACGCGTTTTATCGACAAATCAAATACTCTAAGGAAAGAAAAGAAAATAGTTTCAGTAAATGTATATATTGACGTGGTTATCTTTTCTCTTTTACGAAAGATAAGAGTGCGAACGCAGACTTATTTTATGTTTGTTTGACGGACCGTGCACTCAAGTGCAAAGTCTTGGTAGATGAGATTTTTCATTGTACACTCGATTGCACACACGTATCTCACATATTCTTCTCTGACTCGAGTCAATATTACTACACATGTATATTCTATACTTATATGTAACTGTTTGTCGTTTATTTTTCTCTTGGGGAAAATTATTCGATGAAATTCAAAAATATTTGTGGCACTCTGTGTCTTCAATAAATATGAATATTTGATGAATCAATGAAATACGTAGGTACAAATAAAGTTTAATAAAAAAACAAAAAATATTTACTCACTGATTTCCAAATATTTTTGATGTATCGGATCGTATTGCTCCCAATTTATTGATCTAAATCGATTTCTCTCTTTACTAATTATCATTGGCCCATCATTTCGATGATGCTCGTATACATTTGGATTTCTGTAACATAAAAAAATTTTTTAAATTAAACATTAATAACTTTTTGTATATAGTAAAATTTGTATACTTAAACAAAAACATATGTGCAAACATGAATATATTTAACCACTAATTTTGGCTGCGTCATCTCTTGTCGTGAGCATATAATTATGATAGTTTGAGTAAACTGAATTGGCAAGTGGCAAATGAAGGGTCAGTTGAGGTTATGCACAATTCAACGTTAGTGGATTCTCGAAGAGCTTCCGGTTACTTTAGAGTACAAACAGACTCCGTTTCTGGTTACAGGAAGTAAGGCACTGCTAGTGCAGTTGTGTTTACCCTGGCCACAGGACATCCTTGACATCCTCAGAGCACGTGTTCAACATAACCACTACACAACATTACCTCGTTGTGGTATTAAGCAAGCACAGAGTCTGGTTAGCACAGTGTAAACCCAAAGCTTACTCTCAATATTATATGTACAACGTATCCATGTGCATGTGTGACTTGGTGTTTTGATTTTGAAACGAGATCCCATTTAATATAATATTATATGCCCAATTAACACAGTACAAGTGATACCTTAGACTTCACATCTTCATGATATATAAATATATATATATATATATCACTTTATATTCAATAATTATTTTTGTCATGTAAAAAAAAAAAAAAATTCAATTGATTATTTTCTCTATTTTTCTTCTTTTTTTTTCTCTCGAATGATCAGATTAATTGTGAAATCGTACATTGTTCAATATTCAATAATGCGTATATCTAATGTATTTATGTGTATACACAGATGTACGATAATCCAACTAGTCGTTTGTAGATATCTCGATATGTCTAACGTTGGATTTGTTTCATTCGATTGTCGTTATCTGATAGAATAGGAGACAGAGATGGATATGTAGAGAGTAATTATGCGTCGGCGCACAGTGTGTCGCGCATAAGCGTCAATAATCCGTTGGATGTACAGGTGACAGGTTTGTTGGAATGACGCATATCGCAGTGAGATAGGCTTGGGAGATTGACCAACGACCCCTGGTAGAACATCACTCGATGGTTAACATGCTCGAGAAATCGTCAACCCATGATTTGATTAAGAGGATCTCAATCGGATTTTACACGAGAGATATATATGGAATATAATATGCAGAAATTTATTAATTACAACATTTATATAGAGAGTTGGAAAAAATAAAAAAATGAAAATAAAATAATAATAATAAAGTCATAATGTTAATTGCTGTAATTTGATGAATTTTTAAATTAAAGCTCGAAATTGAGATTAAATTATTGACAATAGTTTCCGGGAGAAGATGAGAAGTATATAATGAAAAAAATGATATTGACCTTAGTACGCTATGTTGATTAGCGTTTTTGTTATAATGCAAAGTGTCACGATTCGCATACAACACGAAAATTCCACCTATTAAATTTCCACCCATATATTTCTACTTCATTTAATGTTGAATATCTACATGTGCGTGTATATGGAAAATCATAATGAGATAAAATTACAATTACGTGTATTATCAAATGAGATATTATTCACCGTCTGTTGGACAATTGATTGGAAATTAAATTTATATCGATGAATGATTTAGATGCGGTTGAATTTTCAAGAATTGATATAATAGGAAAGTGAATTGAAAATTAATTCATTTTCAACAGATATTCGGGACACTAAACAGTTCAACAAATGAATGGAAGTGTCAGAGACAGACACCAACTGGCGTTTATGCTTGTTAACTAAGTATATAAGCATAGATTTGCTTCGGAAATTGCTTCTGATGTCTCTTTGCGTTCTCATTTGTTTTTGTGGCTGATCTAGCGTAATGGAATGGTATTGGAAGTAAATTGGCAGATCGCCTTGAGTATAATATATAGTATCCATATATTTACCGGTGAAATTTGCGATAGAGTATACATAACTTATCTTTAAAAAATCCACGATATTTTTTCCATTAATTTTAAATTCCATTCGTTGACGTCAATATTTGGCCAGTGGATTTTATAAAAATTTTATATAATCAAATATACGTGTAGAATATTTTTTTTTATTCAAATAAAAAATTAAAATGTATGCGATGATACAATATTTTATGGTGTTATTGGCGTATCTAAAATTCAATAGATAGATTGAAAGTTCCAATATCGTCTTAACACTTGAATAACGCAAGAATTTACATTGATAGGCGTTTCGGCGTATTTTCTCTCAACGCTTTTGGTCGAACATCCGTTTGTTTGCCAATTTTCCCAAATTCCATTCCACACTTGAATCGTTTCATTCTCATCATTGTATGTAGCTGTGTGAGAATATATACAATCATGTGGATGAGATAACGTCACACACACACACACACACACGCACACATAATCAGTGAAAAAAAAAAAAAAAATTATATGAGAATGTTGATTGATTGATTCAATTTATTTCAATTATTTGTTTGGTAATTGGGTTTTATATAGTTTTGCATTCTCAACAGCAATGGAAATATCACTAGAAAATAATTATGAATATTTTTTTTTCACTCGAATAATTATTTGATAAAAATATGTGGATGTATTTTTAAATTGTTCTTTATCATTGGAAATTACATGAAAACTTGTATGGTAGACACGACAATATATAGATAATAACTGTCGAGTGGTTTGGATCTGTTGAAATGAAAGTTTCATTCGTCCTTTGGATATTCCACGTTCTATATCTTACGAGGTAATTGGAGGTATTTAAGTCTTAGGCAATACTGTTGCAGTTCGTCTCTTGTGGTATAGATCGAAAGTCCCTCGTGCCAGTCAAGTCTACGTGATCGAAATAACGAGGTAATTGGAGCGTTCGTCGACTGCTGACAGAGAGAAAAAAAAAAAATAATAAAAAAAAAATAAAAAAATAGAGCGACAGAGTGAGTGAGTGGATGACCAAGGGAAAGACGAGTGAATTGTATGAGGAATCGGAGACTTTGAGAATAAAATTCCCACGTGAGGGAAGGATAATGTTGTTGGCAAAATTCCATTGGGAATATGATGTCGTATTGAATGGACAATAACCCCATGGTATATGTAAAAAGGTTGTGGCTCTATTGGACAGATATAAGTTTAGTGTAGTCTGTATCATTAATTATTGGAATATCATATTTTTTTTTTTGTTATTATCAAATCGTGATAAGACTTTTAATTATATTATTAAACAATTCAATTATATATTCAAATATACACAGAAACATAAGCAACAGGTATATAATTTTGATGTTGAATTAATGAGTACTTGAATTTTTATCTGTTGTTGATTGTGTGTGTAAAATTGAATGAAATATTTAATTTTAAATATGTCTATATATATTTAAATGATATTTTCAACTTGTGTGGTGAATAATGATGGATTGAATGAGTCATTTGAGTATGGAGAAAAGAGAAATTCAAGAAATAGATAATGTAAAAGTTGAATGCAATCGATACGAATGTTATTCCCGGAAGAAAATTAAGTACGCTAATCTTGGTGAAGCGATGGAACGTGATTATTCTATTATATTGAGGCGAGGGGCTGGAAATAAATCATGATATAGAAGAGAAATACGAGTTTAAGGTGAGTGAAGTAGAAAGTGTGAGGGTGAGAAAGAGGTTAGTTGCCGACAGAATCGATTTATATAATATATATATTGACGTTGCGATTCGTTTAGAGATGAATGAATTTAAATAAAATGTTCAATAATGTTGCAGCAGATATATATAGAGTTTAAATGAAAAATCATAAAGAAAAATTATTTACCCAGAATTATAAATTTTCATTAATACTTTTCAATTATCTAATGATAAATATTTTTTATTATCATAAAATAAAAAATAAATAAAAATTAGTGAATTTAATTATCACATTTATTAATGAATCAATTGATAAAAAAAATCTTTTAGTTCTAAGCAAATGTACGATATAACATTACTCATTGCATTCGATAATTCACAATAATCGTTGAATCGTGTAGAATGAGTTTGGGAAATCATTGGACCATTTATTGTATACACACCCACACACAGAGACTTTGAGAGTTGAACATACAACTGGCCCCCAATAACCGCGAAATGGATAATCGCAAACACGAGGTGGGTACGTGCAACCGTCTCCTCCCTCGTCCCTGATGTACTTTACAATCGTAATCCCAAAGCAAGCACCGTATAATGCAAACATACGTGCTAACTGTCTCGTCCTCCTTCTACCACAAATCCAATACCAACATAACACCAAAATGTCACGGAACTTAATTCGAATTATATTTTAATTTTTAATTTTTAATTTTTTATATTTTATATTATAATTTTTAAATTAGTTATATATATTTTTTGAATGATGATGCAAAAATTTAATTTACAACATTGAAATTTATGATTAAAATGGTGTATACACCATTTGTATTTATTATTGGCTGTTGCTGCACGTTCGCTATAATTTTAAATAAATACGTGGACACATACCAACGTCGTGTACACTAAAATTCCTCTTCCCTCCATTCCTTTAGAGAAATGTAATTCACGTTGATTGACGCTAACTCTACTTGGATTACTCCTATACACATACCCATTTCTCTTCTCTTTCTCTCTTTTATTCTCGTTCCCCTCCTCCAATTCTATACTAGTTGTGGATACATCACCACGATCGCCTCGTGAAACAACCATATCGTCGATGGTGAGCTTGCAAGCTTACGGTACGGTTATGTTGATTTACTCCATTCAATCCTGTTGGGACTTTAATTATCGCATAACTCTATATCCTCACTTCGTTCACTCACTCACTCACTCACTCATTCTCTCGTTCATTCCCCTTCTCTTTGGTATTACGATTTCTCTTCTGTAGAAAATTAATTCACAGTTAGTGAAGGAATAGCGAGAGGGGTCTGTTGAAAAAAAAAATATATATATATATTATATTAATACGTAATATTATATATTTATATCGATAAAAAAAAAAAAAAATTTTGTAAATTAAATAAATTTGATTTATATCACTATAATTACCTTTATTATTATTGTATTTTTAAAAATTATCCTTAAAACTCTTCAATGGGAGTTTGTTAAATAATAAAACCGACAGGAATACTCGGTTAGTTTTTTTAAGAACTTGATGTAATACAAAAAATTTATTTTATTCCCAAACTTTTAGTAAAATTAAATTAAATTTTTCATTATTAACAACTATAAATATTATTATATTGATAAAATAAAATATTAAATATTTATGATTTCTAATTAATAAATTAATAATTGAATTGTATAATTGTAATAAAAATTATTTATTATTTATTGATACAATATTAAAATGAAATAGTTAATTAATGAATTAATTGTTAAAGAAGAATATTCGTGATGCGTATTACCTCGCTCGAGTGTAAATATTAAATGACATTATAATAGGTAAACAAGTGAAATTTATATCATTGTCTCCCATTATCTACCAACAGTTTGGGGGATGGGGAAAGGGAAGGAAAGAGAGAGAAGGAGAGATAGGGAGGGGGGTAATTGTGTAGTGGGGGACAACGATATATAATAAATATCGTGATGACACCGTGATATTAAACGGCACCTACGGCCCTCAGATTGTTCCAAGCAACATTAAACAATAAATATTATTTATTAAATTTAGTCCATTATATTTTTTTCGGCTATCGTATATATCGTATATACACACATATTAATTTTATGTTTCAATATAATTGTATATATACACGTCAAAGTTTTTAACTTTACTGTATAAGCCCATTTTTCGTAATTTTACTCAATTCTATTTACTTTCGACGAATCGTAGATAGTGAGGAAACAAAAAAAAAAAAAAAAAAAAACAATAAACGAGAAAAGACGAGGAGTTTTGTGTGTATATATACGTATAACAAAGAGCAATGGAGTTACTTGCGCGCGGTTACACGTCACTGATTCTTCGTTCTTGACTTTTCCCAAAGCACTATTTATACACACACACACATATATATGTCCTTGTTTTATTTATTTTTTATTTATTTATTCTTTTTTTTTTTTTTTTCATCATTTACTTTTAACTTTTTTTTTTTTTTTTTTTTTTTTCTATCCCTGCAAGTCCAAAAACTCTCATATATAAAATTGTTAGTTGTGCGGTAGTAATAAATAAACGTGTACAACGGGCTCTCTCAACTTTGTTTTGCGCTGAAGTAATACACACATACACACACACATTCGCAAATATACACATGTGTTATGATTTGAAAAATGAATCGAAAAAAGTTTTTCTCACATATCCACACTCACACGTGTAAATATATAAATATAAAAATAATTTATTTAGTAAATTATTTTATTATTCAATATTGCGTAAGATGGAATTTTGATAGTGGCAAGTGTCAGGGGAAATTGAGAGATAACTGTGTGTGTGTGTGTGTGTGTGTGTGTGTGTGTGTGTGTGGTAGTGAATTTGATGTGACAGTATATTTATATTGGTGTAGGTTTGAAAAGCCACGGGAGTCACTTTGTCGACCATTTTATCCAGTCTTATCCGATAAAATGCTAATTCTATTTAGACAGTACACGTACTGAGGGGAGAGACAGAGATGAAAAATTATGGTGAGATAGCAGTCATGATGGCTTGACACAGGGGCGATGACACGAGTCCGTTTAATTCAACCGCGGCACTCTTGTGTTGAGGCGCTTTAATTTTGTACTCGGGTGTAGAGTCTCATGTATTATATATATATATTATATAAAAATGAGGGTGTTGAGTAAATTTCTGTAATAGAAATAGAATAAAAAAAGAGAAAGTATAGACACGGTCAAGTGCAAAAATGTTAGACTGGACGTAGCGGATGATTGACTTTTAATTTCACAATCCACAGTGATAATTTCCTATTTGCGTGGAATTTACATTGTAATGAATTTCGAGTAAATTTTCTCAACAGTTGATTTACGGAAAAATGAAAAAAAAAAAAATAATAATAATTATAATAATAATTCATAGGAAAAATTTATTGATTTTGATAAATGTTACATATCTGTATATGCATGATGGACAATTTAATTTATTGATTTAAAATTTTTATTTATCAATGTGTGAAATTGCGGTGAGGGTTAGATAAACAAAATAATAGGGAGACTGATGGTGCCATCACAATTTGACATTCATGTGTCTGTTGAATTTTCAAATTATCGTGAGAGTAAATTGGACAACAAATGTGAATCTGATTGATTCGATGATGGAATATGACTCACCATGTGTCCTGAACGATTCTCATGTTTTTTTGTTTTTTTTTTTTTTCCAATTTTTTACTATTCATTGATAGACAACGAAGGCTCACAGTATACTCTATAGAGATGGGAATTGAAGGGGGTAAAAGCTTTATATGAATATGAGTAAGAGGAATGGGAAAATATTGTTAAATGAATCACTAGATTTCAATGTTCATCATCCAAATTTCATTTTGATACACTGGGAAAAAATATAAATGGGAAAAAGGTAGATTAATTTCGTTGAAAAAAAAAAAAAAAAATAATAATAAATAAATAAATAAATAAATGAATAATTTTGATAACTGTGATATATTCAAGAATGTAAACAATAGGAAATATATATTTTTTTTTTTTCATTCGTACAATAGCTCATGGTTTACAGTAAAAATAAACAATCATTTTTTCAAATAATTTTTTTGTATGTTTGTTTGTTTGTATTTCGTATTTGCAATGTACAACCATGAAAATTATTGAAAAATACAGAGTGATACTACTCTTGAATTAAAGGTAAACAAATCACAATATAATACAAATTCACTAAAATTATTTAATGACAAAAAAATATTCATTCTTCTCTAAATCAGTTGACGTAAAAATCCTATGATATTATTTTTTAGAACTGATAGACGCATTTTTATTTGTTCATTTTATTCTAATTAAAGCAGAAGTATCGTTGTGAAAAAAAAAAAAAAACAAACAAACAAAAAAACAAAAAAAGAAATGCGGAAAATGAAATTAAATGAAAAATACAATACGTTATGAGCATAAAAAAACTGGGCGGTAAGAGAGAGAGAGAGAGAGAGAGAAAGGGGGGCGAGAAGGTACGTGTTGGAAGCTGGGGGGGGGGGGGTAGGGGGGGGGGGTAGGAAAATTATGAGAGAGATATTTGCGTTGTAACTATTAAGAGTGAATAAATGTACACATGTATACAAACTATATTTTTTGAATTTTTCTCTTTTATTTTATCTCTATGCTAGATGTATACAGTTAGACATTTGTAGCACAAGTTGTCTCCTATTATTTTCATTATTATTATGTCATAACTGGTGTATAATGCTAATGTTTGAGTCATATCAGTGACCACCTAGAGCGACGAAAGATCGTACGTATTGTACAATGGCTTTATATATGTCTCATGGAAATGTCCGCTATAAAAGTTACTTATAAAGAAAATGAAATGAAAATAATTAGAGGGAAAAGGTGAAAAAGAATAATAATAATAAAGAAAAACCGACAACAAAAAATAAACGTAAAGTATAAAAAGTTATTTTATTATTATTATTAATATTATTATTATTATTGTTATTATTTTTTTATTTCCATCTCCCAATGGAAAGACCCGTAGTCCTGTATACAGACACATTTTTCTTATCATTGTTCTCTGCTTTGTCGCGTTTTCCTATACTTTTTTTTCATCCTTATTTTTCTCAACTCTGTGCGCCGCATTTTTTTTTTTGTTTTTTTTTTTTTTTTCCAACATCTACGTTATACGATAATCTCTTTACTATGTGTACTCACACATACGAGGAGAAAACTTTTTCTCAAGGGAAATATTTTTTCTATTAATCGATTTTTGTATATACGGGGAGTACAAACTACAATGTGTATCATTTTACTTCCAATCAAAAATATTTTCTTCTGTATTTATTTTTCAATGTGAATATTCATTAAATAAAAAAAAAATATATATATATATTTTCAATACATTTTTTATTATAATAAATATATACAATATTGCTATTCAATTTTATAAATTTAGTTGGTGACAATATTCATTGACATTGAATAAAATGCAAATGGGGAAGAGAAAATAAATGTGAAAGAAAATGATGAAACGAGTGAATGTGAAGTTGAGTGGTATTGTCAGGATAACTGTATGTATATAGGTATATAAGGTAGATCGAAAGCATTACGAAACGGTACGTGACGACGAGCGATCTTGGTGACTGATCCCGTGAGATGACCACCACTTCAATTTTCCTCTAATCCCGAGCAGCTGTCTACGATGCCCCACGGGTATTTTGGCGTTGGCATCTTGCGCGTCATTTCGAGACTGTGTATATCTGATGTGTATCCCCTCACCTCATTTTCTATGTCATCAATATATATATATATATATATCCAACATTTCAGCTGTATATAGATTATTTTGTACCAACTAAGAAAATTTCCTACAGTCAAACTACAGAGATGACTATATTTATACTGAGAAATATCGTTGGCTCGTTCAATGCTTCCCTTTTGAATATTCATGCAAAGAGGGAGAACATACAAGGATTGAATAATTATGTTGGAAAGTCTCATCTCAAAGGGGTGAGATAGGATAAGAGATGGTTACAAGTGAGGGTTTTACAGACTTGGGCATATGCTACTTATACAAGTTTTCAACTGGTGTGAATATTTGCACGGGTATTTGAATATGTAATTGCGTGTACATTATGTGTTGGATAAAAAAAGTTATGGGTCATGATGAAAAATTTGCGACAACAATTGGTGGTACAGTGAATGAGATCATAACTCTAGGTTATAAGGGGAATTATTCGAGTAATGTTTATTTTTTCCATACAGTTTGAATAGGTGGAAAAAAAAAGGAAAAACAAAAAAAAAAATCAATTGCAAGAGATTGTTTTATTTATATGGTGATAATGAACTCGGGAAGTACTTGAAATTATTGTGTTTATGTGTTGAGTTATGGTGATATAAAAGTTTATGTTTAAACAAATATGTGTAAAATAGATAATCAAAATTATTTCCATGGTAATGGTGTGTAGAGGGTGATGTCATTGGTACTTTGGATGGTTAGATGGCATTTAGTTGTGTGGAATGTAGTATTTTGTCTATGGTTGGTTTACTCAATTGTTTCATTTAAATTCCTGTCTAGTGGAATTTGATATTGTATTTAGTTATAGTGGAATGACAGTAGATTGATAATTTTTTGATTTTTTTTTTTTTTTTTTTTTTTTTCTTTAAAAATGTATGGGAGGAGAAAAAAATTCTATATAATTCGAGTTACCACGGAGAAATATTTCAACATTTTTTTTTTTTTTTATTTATTTTTTATTTTTTTTATCGGCATCATTTGAAACGATATTGCATATGAAGTGTAGCAGATAAAAATTTACGATTAAATTTAATCAATCAGTGTTGTTATACCTGTTCGTGAATTCCATGAAATACGAGAGAAAAAAAAAAAAAAAAAAAAATGAAAAATGAAAAATAAATTAATGCAGAGGCAAAAAACGAATTGTGAATAAAAATTCACAGGAGAGTTATTATGCCGCGTGAAGGCCTCAAAAATATTTTCGTTTTAATTCAAGGATGCTGAACCGAGTGCACGTTGAAAATCATGAATATGGAATAAAAATCCAAACTGCATCTTCAACTACTGTATACTTCATGTCCTTTATATGTATATATACATATTTTTTTTTTTGTTTTTTTTTTTTTGTTTTTGGTGAATTTTCAGTGAGTAATTTTTTCTCACCTTCGACAGCTCGTATTCTTTTATATGCGAATGAAATAAATAAAAAAAAATTTTATATCCTATTTGTATAGTAAATAGAAAAGAAAAAAGAAGAAAAAAAAAAAAAAAAAAAAAAAAATTCTTGATAATATTTATTTACTTACCCAGATTTAACGAAGCTTGCGAACGCTTGGATGATACTTTCCGAGAGTACAATCTCGGATTTCGTATAATTAGTTCTTCGAAAGTATCCAAATCCTTCAACTAGTGGTGCTCCAAAGACATAAGGCAGCTCTTCTCCATGAACGGTTCCCATTTTCTGAAAAAATAAGAATAAAAAAATAATAAAATAAATAAAATAATAAAGGAAAAATAGTGAAGAAAAATAAAAGTAAAGATAATAAGACTCGCTGCAGGAAAAAAAAAGAAAAAAAAAAAAAAAAAGAAATGTAACAATGAGGAAAAAATAAAAAATAAAATAGTGATAGAGAGAAAAATGTAAAGATACACGTATATATCGCTTCGATGTAAAGATGAATCTCTAGAGTGTCATTTCAAATGAGAATGACAGCCGTTGGAAAATGGTTCCCTGTAGAGGTAGGTAGGTAGACTTTCTCACGAAGGCCAACGTTGCCAGATTGGCGCAGTGTCGTGTCCCCCGATGGTTATATACCCATTCGTTCGTTTCGCGAAAAGCGAATGCTATTGTATGTAAACCCATACCCATGCACACCCGCACACGCATTCATATTGGCACATGTATGTTTACCGCAGTATGCTCGAATGCGTTTGTATCAGTAACATATCGTCAACGAGCGTTGGAGCATGTTTCCCGGAGAATCCCCAGTGACGACTTCCGGTGCATCATTCCCCACTTGCCAACCCGCGAGATTCGTTATCGATTTCCATTCGTCTCGTTTACTATTGAATCATTTTCACTCGCTACCAGACGTGCTCGAACGAAGATATTCAAGCGACAATTTATTACTCTCATCAATATATATACATATGAACTGATATTCTGATAATAATCAGATTGATCGCTTGAAGCACTTACCAGTATGATGCTTAATCCATTCTCTTAAATATTCAACCCAACCAATCAACTGTCTTATTGCACTTGTACTTATCTACTTTACATTTTATACCAAGTTCTTGACAATGATACAATTTGAGATACAGTTTGTGAAGTAACTTTGATGAACCGAAACACAACGGTCTATATACAACAAAGCGAAATTCATCTCGTGTATTATTTTCACTCATTTTCCATATCACATATCTACAAATTTAGTTTCAACATCTCCATATTCTATCCAACTTACTTTTCAATCCTAAGCAATAGAAATTCACTAACAAATTACTCTTCTCTACAATAATAGTAAAATCGTGTTGGTTTTTCGTATTCATTCATATACAAATTTTCATTGATCAATCATTGCTCATTTATAATGTAACATATTTAATCATACGTTTAATTATTACGTCAATCACTTTACTTTGTCTCATTTCAATTTTGATGCATTTTAATTGGAAAATTTATTGATCAATCTATTTATCTAAAGTAGAATATATTTAATTTTACATGATATAAATTATATCTCGCAAAAGAAACAAAACGAAGAAAAAAAAAAAAAAAAAAAAAACAATTGCAGTAAAAACAATTGAAAGAAAGTATTATTATTATTTGGAGAGTTGTGAAAATTGAGACGTTGGTGAAATGGAACGAGATGGCCAATACAATATCGTTTTGAGATGTGTAGACATCAATTTCATGGGATTGTAAGAAGAGTGAAGGGGATTCCAAAAGTTTCAAGATCAATTTGTTCATATATGTATATATATATATGATTTCATATTTGTGATGAAAAAACGAGAGAAAGAGAAAGATAAAGAAAGAGAGTAGAAAAAAAAAGTAGTGCCTAACGACTTTTGCTGGTTACACATACTGATTCGAGTGGTGCCTTCTGTTCTGAGTCGATGGCAAGTGTACACCCAAACATGATACTTATATAGAACGATTCTTAAGATCCTATAGAAAATATGTGGATTATTGGTTTGCCAGCGATTGTTGCTATTTCAATAGATGGGGTCACTCTATTGATCTAGAAAATAAAAATAGAAATATATATAAAGAGTGAACTTTTTTTCTTTTTTTTTTTTTTTTTCATCTTCTTATTTATTTTTATTTTTTTTCAGTATAATATTTGTATTGCAAGTTTGGCACTGAATTTTAAACCACAAGTAAAATGTAGAGAGATTGTATGTATACGTGTATTTACTGGTATCGGATAAAGCAATATGACAGTGGCCACTTGGCTGACTACACTTGGTCGTAACTACTGGCATCACTGCGCCACGAATCGATTCAATGCATATCCCATACAGACTATATTATCCAACTCACAGTTGTAGACTAAATTCTACGAAGAAGCGATCACAATAGCGATTAAGCGCAATGACCCAATGGATTTAATCTTATCTTAAATATCCAGAGACTTTAGAATGATGTTGTATCGATTTTTTTCTTTTCTTTTTTTTTTTTTCTCGATTTTTTCTGCGATATAAAATTCTATATAATCAGAATAAAAGTTGCAATCACTTTTATCCACTGTCTTATAAATAATTTCACATGTCTAGTGATTTTTCTAGATAAATAGACAGATGTCAAGGGGATAAAAGAGACGGGGTTTTAAGATAATCAGGCTTAAGTGTTTTCTCAAATGTGCGGCTGAGATATAAAATCCGAGTCTTGAATATCGTATACACGATAAAGGGGATATTCGTAAGAAACATATACAAGTCAAGTGAAATTACGACAGTTGCGAGCCAGTAAAACGAAACGTCAAATGTCTGTTCATGTATGTGAGGGTAAGATGATTAAATGACACTTCATTCACTTAGACGTGTCAACTAAATATCGTACATAAAGTTCGTTGCTATACCGCAATTTTTTTTTTTTTTTGTTTGTTTGTTTTTTTCCATTATACACGCCAGTCAACCGTCTGATTTTATTATTTGTAGAATCCTCCTTTATATAGATTTTATATGAGTTGAGATAAAAAAAAAAGAAGAAAAAAAAAAGCTTCTTCATTTCTTTCCACTTTATTTTGTTACTGGTACGGCAAAGTCTCCGAGAAATTATATATAAGTGTTTACGATGATCGATTAACATTCGAAATATCCCACAATGTCACATCGAATTTGTCAATCGACTACTACATGATAAATATATATATATACATATGTCTACATTATACTTTTGTCTATATAGATATAGATGCAGATATATATTAATGGTTGTCGCGCTCTTGATTTATGGGGCGAGAAAAAGATATTTATATACGTCGAGAGTACCAACAAATTGCGAATGTCACGTCGATGGACACCTCTCACGACGATCTACTAAATTATATTCAAACGCTCCATCTTCACCTGACGCTTCAAGTATCATACATATATCTATGTATGATATACAGTTTTGGATTTTTTTATTTTATTTTAAATTTAAACATCTCTCGTCTTTTTTATTTGACATTTTTTTATGGTATGTGTACAGTAGAATTATTTTGTTTATTTCTTTTTTTTTTCTACTTAATTATGAGTTTGTGCAAGATGAAATGATATTTTTTTTCACGTTATTGTGATTTACACGATTAATAAATTTTTCACATTCTAGAGAGAAATTATTTATTTATTTATTAATTTTTTTTTTATGACATATATATATTGATTTAAATTATTTTGTGCCATAATTTGAGTGAAAATTTTGAAAATTGTGTATGGATGTACGTTGATATAGAAATTTATCCAGCCAAAAGTTTTGAGGTACAAGAGTATTCAAATTACGTTGAAAATATCTTTCAGGGTCTGTTAGAAGTTCGTAGAGGCATGAAAAGTCTCTCTCACGTCCGCTTCTATAGCCGGCGTAATACCAGTGTGCAAGTCGGTTGCTATACGAAAGTTCTATGAGACTGTGTTTCATCAGTGCAACCAGTGAAAGAAAGATGAATGTAATAGATGGATAAGGTGGATTTTCTTTGAGAAAAAAAAAAAAATATTGTCGGGAGTAGCAGAAAAAAGATAGAAAAAAAAATAGCAATAATAAAATAAAGACACAAGATTCACTTCAACGTTTAAATAAATTATTATTATTACGAGATTCACTTTTATTATTTATTTATTTATTTTATCACTTTTTCTTTTCCTTTTATTTTATTTTATTTTATTTTATTTTATTTTATTTTTTTTTTTTTTTTTTTTTTGCAGTCCAAGTTGAATATGAATAATATAAAATTTTATACGGAAAGGCAAAGGAAAAGAGATTGAGAGGGAGAGAAAGAAAAAAAAAATTATAAATTGAAATTATCATGTAACGAGGCGAAAACCTCTCAACTTTTTATTTTTTCTCACTGCATCTTTTGTTAAGTATAATTATATTTACATTTTCCTTGGATCTTATTATATTCTTTGTTCGTCAAACAGACTGTGTACAATTGTGAAGAATAAATATATTGATAATACGATGACAAACAATTAATTTAACTATGTTATATGACATAGTATAATTGAAAGACAACATGATGTGTATGTGTATGAATGAGTATTCGATTGAGAATTATGTGTGAATGCTCGATTTCTATTTCATCGCAAAATCCTCGGTGTAACAATCCTTTGAGATATAGAAAATAAATTTTTCCAAAAAAATATCAATATGGTAAGAGTATAACATAAAAAATAAAATTGCAATTTTATTCACTATCAATATGGGGCGGATTCACACAAATTCTCAACTCTATTTTATCTCTACCATCACGATAAGTAAACACATTGTCATTATGTAGAAAAGAATACTATGTCGAGCTTCCAATCTATTTCCATTATATACATTTATTTCAGTAAAAATATATATGTATTCGGTGCTCGATAAAATATTTCTCTATTTAAAGTACAGTGAACAAAAGTTGATAGTTTTATATATATTTATATCGAACAAATATTACGGAAAAAAACTTCACCTAAATACACACCTGTTATTCCTGTACCATCAACTATTTTATAAAAATACACAGTTCAATGCATAAAATTCAAATTTTTCAGATGAAACAATGTGAAGAGATAGAATAAATGAAAAAAAAAAAAAAAAAAAAAAAAAAAAAGTTTATTGGTAACGTAAACTCGCGATTCAAGTGAAAAATTTTTATTATTTATCATCTTTCATTTTTTAAATTTTTTATTATTTAATTAATTATTTATTTTTATATTATATATTGAAGAAAATTATAAATATAATGAGTGGAAGATTTTCACTCTATTTATCGTGCAAAAAATAATTTTATCCGATAATGACACGTTATGAAGGAAAAAAAAAAAAAAAAAAAAAATGGATTTTTTATCACAGTATAAACATAACATTCAAACATAGATTTAAATTCATCTGAACACATGTACACATACAAAGCCATTAGACTCACTCTTTTTCTACTTTATCTTATAAATATTTTCTGCATCATGCAACTTATATTTTTATATTATTTTCCTTTTTAAGCTTTATCCACATAATGATATCACTGTATACATTATATTGCGTTTTGCCATCTATATTTACTCCAAGTACCCACAAAATGGCGTACATACACACATATATATATATGTAGTAAAATGTGAAAATGTTTGTGCAAACTGTTCCTGATGTCCATATGAGAAACAATGCACGACTCGACTCGGGCTCGCGCATTGTTTCTATTGCCTATTATTTTCGTGTCGCTCATGTGAGCACAAACACTACAGAGAGCAACACCAACCACTCGCAGCGTTACCCCTGTGTGTATTGATAATACTGTAACACAGTACATTCAAGTACATATGTATATGTATAGTCAAATATATGTATATATGATATGATGAGTGTTGTACACGAGCGTTGTCTCTTTCATTTGCACGGAGAATATGCGCAACGTCGCATGAGGCAGTTTCGTCACGGCGGTGTATCCGAGTTTGGTTGTTGCTATATATTTTAAAATATATTATTTATATATATATCAGGCGTTATCTCGACTTTGTATACTTCAGGTCATTCCCCCTAACACTCATTCTCTTTTCCCGCGCGCCTTTTCCATTTCTATTTCGACTTGAGTACACACTCTCATTTTTTTTTCTTTTTCTTCTCGCCTATATATATTTATACCCATTTCCTTCGCGTATCAGCCGCTTCTCATGTCTCTTCTATATTTATTTTATATCCTTGTCTCTTCCTTTATTCTATCTCAATCCTCCAAGTTATATATGCTCCGTCGCGGCGAAAACCTATATCCTATATATACTATTATATATTGTCTGTGTCTATTCTGTCGTGAAGTCACGTGAAAAACGAAAAAAAAAAAAAAAAAAAAAAAAAAAAATAGTCATTCGTATCTAACGTATATAGCACGAGAAGGTTGTGATCAACGAACGAATTGATCCACATATATATAACAAGTAGAGCCGTTATTTTTTCCATTTGGAAATTTTTGTTTTAGATTTTTTCGACAATAAAATTGGTGCATTTGAAATATCCCATGCCATTTTCTCCTCTTTATTCCGATATATTGCACATAACAAATTTTATTTTATTAGTATTATTATTTTTTTTTTCTTATTCATTATTTATTTTTGGCCAGGTAAAATTTTTTTTGTGTCTATTCGTTTGTGTACGACACTCGGTGGGGATTGAATTGGGAGGGAGAGAACGTTCCCTCACGCACTTTGGCCATTTGTGTATAAATATTCGACACTGGCCGTTCTACTCGTATTTACATTTTGACTTTGAAGCCAATCACACGTTTAAACACACGACTATTTAATATTATGCATATTAATTTTCCAATTTATATTTTTCGAACTATTAAACAATTTTATTCGGATGATACTTTTACGTATCTGCGATTTTTTTATTTATTTTTTCAGAGAGTAAAAATTTTTACTGGACACGGTTTATTTCTACTTATTTTTTGCCAATAATTTTCAATTGCGTGATAGGTAAATATTGAGTTTATTTTATTTATTTAAAAAAAAAAAAAAAATATATAATCACATAAAAAAAATAATAAAAATACGTCGTGAATTTTTCTGATGAAATAAATGAATTTGGTGTGTACATAATTTCATTTTGATATGTTGAAAATTTCTCGAGTACTATCAATATTTGTAATGAAAATGTTTTTAGTTGTGAATATATATAAATATGAATAATGTGCTAATATGAATGGTGATATATAAGTAGAAAATAATATAGAGAATGTTGAGGAGAATGAAACGCAGTGAGGGGTTTCTACCACAATGGGTTTCTTCTGTGCCTCTCAGAGATCTCCAGAGTGAAAATACCCATAGAGTTATATATATATATATATATATATATATATGTTTAGGAAGAAACAAGATAAAATGTTGCTCGACGTGATGTTGTATACTCACAAGATTCTATTTGTTATGCAGGTGGTGCTAATTAATTTACCAACAAACGACACAAATGAGCAAAGCAAGATCCATTGAAATATTCTCACGATATATACAGTATATATTTAAATATAAATTTATACAAACAAGTAAAATTAAATTGAAAATTTCTTGCGAATAATTGTATTAAAGAACATCAAATATTTATAATATCTCTATGGTTATTTAGTTCTAAATAGGACTCTATTAAATCATCATCATTATTTATTCAATTTGTTTTCAAAAATTTTACACAGTACAGTGATCAAAATAATATATATATATTTTCTAAGATTGTATATATATACACACGATTTAATATTTAACAAAGCTCATATTCTCATTGTACAGACTATTCATCATATTTCAATGTAAATGTACAATTCACCGTGACTTGGTTGTATACCGATTGTCGTCCAACGATACATTATTGAAATGCCACTATATATATACATGTAGTACATACAATTGGGGTAGATGTATACACATATATATTTGTGAAGGCAACCAATGTGCTCTACGGTCCTTCTATAGTGTCTTGAGGGCTATAGTGAGGAGAGTTCTGCTCTCTCTCTCCTCCTCTCTTCATATATATATATATAGGCGTTTCTATCTCGACGCTTTCTAGATTTCTCTCATCCCCTTGTTCACTCTCAGGATCCTTCATCCTCGCGTCGTGATAACCGACATACGGATCGCAATCTCAAGGAGCCTCGAGAGACAGTATCGCAGATGTGGAGCTAGACGAAGTGAGAATTATTTGGGGCTTGTAGACCCCACACGGATTGACGGATGATAATAATTAATTTTCTTCATAAATTTATATGTGTATGAGTACGATTAATTTGTATATGAATATCTGTGATAATAATTATTTATGACAATTGCTCAAGGAAAATTGAGTACAGAATATAGAGATGGGCGTGGAGAAAGAAAAAAAAAGGAGAAAAAAAAAAAAAAAATAGAGTGAAAAAGTTTTGGCAGATGAATGGTAAAGTGATGAAAATAAAAATGGGAAAATAATCGAGTGACAGAGAAGAATAAATGTTGATAGGTTGGAAGTGAGAATGAGAAAGCGGGTGAAAAAGTGGGAAAATGAACTGGCGGATGTGAAAATCCGCGGAACATTCGAGTGTTCAATCGGCTGTGAAAAATCTTGAATAAGTTTGAATTAAAAAAAAAAAAATATAGTGCGGGTGAAAGAGTGAGAGTCATTCGACAAATCGATATGTAGTTTTTTGAGAGAGGAATTCTACAATTGACATTGAATTATTCTTCACCACTGATACAATTTTTCGATGTATTCCACTTTGTTGCGCGTCGTTCAATGAGTTTTTCTTCTGCATCGTTATAGGTCAGTGTTATATATGTTACTCTTCCTCTTCCATTTACTCATGCAATAAAACTCTCGAGTTGAAATGAGAACAGCAAACATAAAAATATATACATATAGAGTATAGTAGCTCGTTTAGAGATTTTCCTCTAGCGCCATTTCGTAGTTTTATCGATACTCCTCTTCTTCGCTTTTTCTCATAGCCCCTTTTACTCATACCCAACCACACATAACTTTTTTTCTCCATTTTGTATTTTGTTCAAAACATCAATCTCACAATGACTCGGATAAATTATAGACTCGGCGAGATATCGAGCCAAGAGTTTCATCGTAAAACTTTAATTATCACTATTAATTTAACATTTACACAACTCGCATGAATTTCTGCAAGTCTCATAGTTTTTCGACAAAAAATACTCGTTGCAGTTGTGCCAATGCTCGTATTATTTGTGGTGCCTATTGTCAATACAGTTGTGGGTCCAACCGATTTATTTCAATTGCACCCTTGTACGCCAACACATTGAATTCATTTAACATGCAACTCTTCTTCTTTTTTTTTTTCTTTTTTTGTTTTGTTTGTTTGTTTCTATATTATTGTTTCACTGTCGTTGTCACCCACATTGTATTCAAGTCTCGTTACAATTTTTTTTCTTTTTTTTTTTTTGTTTTTTTGTTTTACTATGTATTCATTCGCATAAATATAGAGAAATTGTGTAACACAAAATCTCACGGGGTAACTCCGTGTGTAGCGCATTTTGTTGTCACGTCGCTCGCGAACAATTCGTTTCATTGAATTCCAATAAATACCGCGGTCAGCGCAATAATCCTCCATCTCTCTCTTTTATCGTCCTATCTATATATATATATATAAGAGAGGCTAATAAATTCTTTCGCACTCCTCAAACACATCGTCCTTCGGTGACGGCTTTAATGGTCAAAGCGCTTACACTCTCTCTCTTTTTTTTTTATTTTATTTTTTTTTTTCTCGCCTGCATTGATGATCAACTATATATTGCGTTTTACAGTCGCCTGCTCATCGTCGGTATTGAACTCGACATTTAACGATTTTCCGCTCGCGAACGAAAGAGTCACTCGAAATATATATATATTTTTTTTTTTTTTCAAATTTATTTTCCCGATATTTTATATCATTTTGACGGTGAATAAAAAATTTTTTAATTTTCTTCACAGCTGAAAGAAATGATATATATTATTATTATTATTTTTTTTATTTTTTTTAATGTCAATCTGTATATATAAATGTCATGTAGTGGAATAAATTTCTTTGTTTTATTATAGATATATTGGTTGATATTTGAGAGGAATAGAAAATCCGATTGAAATACAGTCGAAAAGATCTTTTACAGTCACTCTCTCTATATATATGTAAATGTGGATCACTTGAAATGTTTCCATTTTTGTCCGAGTACATATTAATGCACATGCAATACTGTAACAGGTAGATATATATATATATATAAATATAATATTTATATGAGAGTATGTAAAAGAGGATGAACAACGAAGATGAAAATGGTGTAAGATATTGATTTCCATCGTCCATCCGATTCTTTTCATATCACAGATACGTTATCGACATACTGCGGTTGCATTATTCATACGGACATTCAGTGAGCAATGAAAACGATGAATGCCGACGTTGGCTTGTCAGGATAGAGGACATTATAGTGAACGAAAAGTAGAGAGATGAGGTAGGTACCATGTTCTACCTCGTACAAATTCAAATTCAATGCTTGTTCGATAGAATCCTCAACATCGTATTGTGAATATACATTTATGTATAACTATTACCAACAATTTCACGCTCCATCTTACTGTCACATTAACATTCATGATTTTTTTTTTTTTTTCCATTCAAATAATTTTAATTTTTTTTTTTCTATTTTTTTCTATTTTTTCATCATAATAATAATGATTTTTTTTTTTATTGTTATTTATAGGTAGATAATATACGGATGATGTACGAGGAAATTGTGAAAAAGAAAAAAAATATTAAGGAGGAACATTTTATGATATACATTTTCATATAATGCGACACCTAAAGACACAACACAATGGTACGCGGGTGCATGAGTAGAATTGATAAAATAAGGTACGTAACTGCCATACGGCAGGTTAAACCAACTTGGAAATATACAGATGTGTTGGAGTATGTCCTGGGGTATTGAAACTTTCCAATGTTGAATATCCTTTGCGGGTATACGTGCTTGTACTTGCGTTGGTTATATGTGCGAACTGCGCTAGTGGCATTACTGTTGTTCCGGGCTATGGATACCAACCAGTCTTGTGCATTTGTACACACACACACACACACATACATACATATATATATATATATATATATTGGCATAAGAGTACGTGCCATGACTGAAGCCCCAAGCTTCTTCTATGATAATAAAAAATAAATAAGAAAATATTTATATTGATATGTCGATGGACATATTATTTATAATTTTACGCATTCAATATTTAATCTCAAATATAAATTTTTATCACGTACTCTCAAATATTTAGTGCATCAAAGTAGTGAATAAATAACTTTAGTCAGGTATTTAAAAAATTCTTTGAGAGAAAAATTTCCACTTGAAATATATAATTTCATCTGGTTGATTTTAAATTACATTTTTCAATGTAGTACACGGTATACTGTGTACTACTCGTGAAAATAGAGTTTAAGTGAAAGAAAAAAAAAAAAAAAAAACGACTAGATACTTTCAATATACCCGTGCTCGTTTTTGAAGATCGCGTCGGATTGCCGGCGTCAAACAAAGTGGCAGTTGCACCGATAAAATGTAGAAGGAGAAAAAAATCAATGTAACAGATAAAACGAGATATAGGAATGTTCTAGTAGTATTGTCATTCACGGACAGTGAAGTAGAGTAGTGGTAGGGAGAAGGCGTCGTCGCGTCACGTCCACTAATCCATATGTATACCCATTAGAACTCCATTTCCGTTACAATTCGCACTAAATTGTTCGTAGGATCGTTGCAAATCTCAAATACCTTCTCCTCCCTTTTCTCTCTGTCAGCCTCTTCTCATTCTTTCTTGCTGCATTTTATACCTTTCCGTCCATTCCCATTCCCATTCTCATTCTCATTCTCATTATCTATAATTTTTTTTTTCTTATTTTGTCCCTCCTCCTATGTACACACACTTTTTGAAATCAATGTGGAATATTTCTACCGTTATTTTCCCACGGTATTTTTCAATGAGGTAATAGGAAAATTGATCGGTTGCCAAGTGAAGGTGATGGACAAATTTGTATGTGTGTGAATTTGCAATGAATTTGAAATAAACAATCACGTAAAAATATATTGTGAAGACTTTTATATTTTTTAAATGGAAATGAAGAATTTTACTGAATAATGCGAAAATAAAGAAAAAATTTATTTATTTGATTTATTTATTAATTTTTGTTTTCCAACAGTGATTGACACAAATCCATTTTTATAAAGCCAATTGGGAATTATTTTTCATCAATTAGTAGACAAAATAATTTTTTAAAAGAATATAAAATCATAATATATATATAAAGAAAAAAAGAGCAGTGAATTAAACAGAGCGGAAATGAAAATTGGAGTGCAATACTCATGATTGACAAACGTGATATTCCAATGGAAATATCAAAGAACATTTCGATAATTGAAACAAAATACATATACACGTTTGGTATAAATGAAAATAGAGTTTGAATGGGAAATTTGTGTGTGAATTGTAATATATTGTGTGGCATTGTATCAATCAGTACAATTAATGTAATGACATTAATCATTTTAAAAATATTTAAAAATTAAAATTAAACTATTAAAGCCCTTGATTTATTTATAATTTAAAAGGTTAATAATTAAAATTGTAATCAAACGAATTTCATTAATTTTGTAGATTAATTGGCAATAGGAAATCCTTCATGCCCGATTAATCATTACATCAATCAGTACGGATCAATGATGAACATTAATGAGCGTTAGTCATCAAGAGCATTGAATGCCTGTATCCCAACGTACACGTTGCATCCTCGTGCAATTTTATATGAATATCAATATACGAATATACATAAGCGCTCAACTGGTTCTTTATGAATATGTATAGGTCTGTGACCTCTTTGTTGTCAATTATCGATGTGTTTACGTTCAATTATGAACAAATTACATTGTACACACACACACACACACACATATATATATATAAAGAGGAAAGGAAGAGTATAGGAGGATATGGTAGTTTACGAGAGTAAGTTGAAATTGTATTGGCGGTGCTATCACGTTAGTTGAGTGATGCAACTATTGACAATGTGCAATATTGAAATCAATATCAACGAAACTGAACGTTACACGAGACTACTGCATCCCATATAATTTCATTTCTAGATCTCCTCTCCTCTTTCACGTTACCCTTGAGGCTACCATAATAATTATTTACTATCCCTCATTGTTGATTATTAATCGATATATTATTGTAATGGATAGTATTGACATTTTGATCAATGTAATCTTGTGTATTGGATATTAACCATTTAATCGCTATGATCAATTACCATCAGAATTTATTGAACGATTATACAGTATTTTTTATTGTTTATTTCTTCACCCCTCCCACACGCCATATATTTTCGGTTTTATTAGAGAATGCAGAGTGAAATTTATTCATAGGAGATATTAATTTTGATAATTTCACGGTAATATTTCGTAATTTATAAATTAATTGTCACTTACCTCTGGATAATCTCCATCTTTTGTTTGAAAGTCAAATACGTAAAAGTAGGTCTTGGGCATCGGTTCCTTCTCACTATCGGGAATTGGTGTGATGTGTGGATTATTTGGTTGCCTAGTGTGACGTAGAGTGAATAGGTCACCGGTTTGTACGAGAGGCGCTACAAATTGGGCGTCGCTCAATGCACGAATACAACCGTCTCTTGTGTTCGATGGATGTTGCATTGTTCGCTCCCATTCTGTGTACTCATTAACGATCTGTTTAAAAAAAAAAAAGAACAAAAACAAAAAAAAAAAAGTTAAATACACACCAAGTTAATTAATTGAATAGTAAAACATTTGGTGGGAGTAAATATCGAAATGCAAAGTGACATTTATGGATTGAATGTTAGTAGAGTAAATGTTGAACGTTTATAATCAACCAAAATTTCATCGTTGATAAAAAAAAAAACAAAAAAAAAACAACAGAAAGAAAAATCTAATAAAACTTGGAAAGTTTTTTTAAGTCATAATAAAGTTTGAGGAAGCTTCTGGTAATGCACATGGCCAATTAGACACAAGTTCTTTCAAATGCAATAACAAAGAGAACGGAATATTGAATTTGTGTGGAAAAAAATTTTTATTTTTTTTTTTTGGTTATCATTTTCTTCCATGTCCCAGTTTGATTGGTTAGTAGTTTTGTATCGACACAAACCCCAATTATACAACCACATATATTTTTTCATTCATCCATTTATCCATATATATGATTTTTCTATGTATTCAGAGAGATTACGTAATAGTACATGCGTTTATTCAGCATGCACGTGTAGGTACATTCAGATATTCGTTTAGTTAAGTTGCGTTTTTAAAAATTTTTTTTTTTTCTCTTCCGTTTCATTCATATATATATATATATATATAAATACATAAATGCATGCATATTTTTATTATTGTTGTTGTTTATCCGATCCATTTATTTTATCCGCGACCAAATACACCATTTAACGGATGTTCAAAGATAAAACCTATACGGATATTTATTATTTCCAAGGGACGATGGACGTATCAGTCTGGCTAAATGCCTGTGATATGTGATCGAGAGGTATTTGTTTTTCAATGCGACGTTTTTTCTTTTTTTCTTTTTTTGATTTTTTTTTCTTTTTATTTATTAATATTATTTATGCTATTTATTTATCTATTTTATTTTTTATTGAATTTTAAATATGATTTATAACGGGTCAACTTGTGAGGATAAAAATTGAACGATTTAAATAGCGTGTATATATGTGTGTATATTTAATATATTATGTATCATGTCTATAAAGGATTTACATAGGCAAAGCATGTGTATACTAAGTAATAACTTGTCAACGTACCGTATAGAATATCTCTGTCAAGTGATACGTGTAGGCGTTTCTAACATACGTTCGTATTATCCTGTCTCGACGTTCACCCTCAAAACCTGATTGCACGTCTTTTTCAGCGAATCTCCAAAGCGCTTCACTCGTTGTTACGCCAAATAGCAAATCATATTTATTATTGCTTGTAATTGGAGTTCCAGGATCATTTCGTTTTAATATTTGCCTTTGGTATTTTTGAGTAAACAAGAAAAATATGTATATAATAAAAAAAAAACAAAATTTATTTTAATCACAAGTGTTTATGGAATAAAAGTGGATTAGTACTCACGAAGATCCTTGAAATTCTGGACCGAGATAGGACAGTAGGTCTTTTTGAAAATCTGGTTTTATTACGACACCGTCTACACTTGGTCCAAATGCGCTGAGAAATGTTGGTGGTTGAATATCAGCAGACATGAGTTCTTCGAGTCGGCTTTCACGCAGGCAATCCACAATCAATTCGTGTTCTTTCAATAAATCTGATGGCACTGAACAGTTTACCGCTTTTGCCAGTTTTACTGCGTACGTTACTGGATCCTCAATAACTGCCCACGATGATAATGCACTTCCCGATAGTAAAATTGCCCTCTTGAATAGACCTTCAAACAAACAATTGTCAATAAATAATTTTTTATTATTTATACGTATGGAAATATACTGGAGTATTGAAAAATAATGATTGAATATGTATCAATAGAAAATTGGTTCAAGTATTTGTTCAGAATTTTTTGTACAACACGTGCCATTGAGAAATCACTGGTTGTGATCACACACGCCAGACAGAAAATTTATTTCCGCTATTAAAGTCCACTTTAGTACCCGTTGAATTCTCCAACGGATTCATCCAGAAATTGTGCCACGTTCATGGTGGGAGTCGGCCAAAGAATAGGAGCCACCAGTGTACGTGTTTTTTTCTCGTTTATATTCGTAACGGGGCGTTGGTGGCTAAACAATCTTATCAAACAGATGAACTCACTCTACATCTATCCAACTATATAAATCAAGACGTCGCTTTGAGCTATTTCATTATAACTATTTTTTTCTCAAAATAATACATCTATAAAAAAAAAAAAAAAATTATTTTTTTTTTCCAATTTAACTGATTTAAAAAAATTTATCATGAGTATATTGTGACATGAATTGATGTTACTTTAATTTATTTTCCACTTTTATTTCTTCATTTTATTACCATAATAATAATAATAATATTAAAAATTTATTTTTTCTTTTTCATCATTTTTCCTCGTAAATTCTCAAGTGATTTTAGTATTTGAACGAATTGTAATTATAGAATAGAAAATGACGTGTACATCAACGTAAATTGTGCATTGAAATAATATAATGTGGGATTTTATCATTAGAATCGTGTTTCCACAATCATAAAGCACTTTGAATAATTCCGTGATTTAATGGAAGTGTATTGTTAATCTAAAATAATTATTACACAATAAATTTATGTGTATAGGTAACTCTTGATAATAACATTAACCTAAGAAATTCTATTTGAATTATTTTACGTATATCATTATGTGTGTTTGTATTCACAAGTAAAGTATTACTGACACCGACATAATTTTTATTTAATTTCCCGTGTGTGAATGTGTAAAATAGACGGGAAAGTAACTGTAAAGGAATAAATATGACTTGGTACTTTCATCACACGCGATGCATTAACGCCCTTCCGTATCCGTTGCTGTATAAACCGTGTTTTCACTATTATAGGCGAAACGACTATGGCCATTTTCTCAACGGGAAATCCTTACAAAATTCTCAACAATCTCCGGGGATGCTATGCTCATCTCACAGACTGCCGGAATTCATCCTAATTAGAGGATGTTGGAGCAACCACGAGACGAGACCTTTCTACTCGTCCTTTATCGTAAGAGTTTACAAAAGAGAGGTAGAAATAGACGAGGGTAGATAGATGAGCCACTGCTAACAAAATACATGCCAGTTGTGAACTTTGTCATTTACTCTGATGTTTCTGGTATGTCGAATCTACTGCTCTTCAGATCTTTATTTAAGTTTCATTCATTAAGACGCAATTAATTGTTGTGAGATCTATTGTCATTCACTTGAAAATATAACGAATAGAGTAGAATTGAAAGGGAAAAATATAATAAATTGAAATGAACCAAAATTGTTGGTGTTGAAAAATGAAGAAGACAATTTTGGTGAAAGGTGAATTAAATTTGAAAAATGGGAGATAACGAAAGAAAAAAAAAAATAGTAATAATAATAATAATAATAATAATAAAATAAAATAATCTACCGAAGAAAAATGAAGAAAATGGAAATTCACTGGGGGTAACACTTTAGGCTCACTGTACTGACAAAGAGATTTAGTATCTTCTATTTATATAAAAAACATGAATATATATATATATATATATATATATTATGTGTGTATTTTAGTGTAGTGCAGTGACTGATATATAGTGAAGGATTGAGATTGTGAAGGAATATCGTAACACCCCAATGTCGATTTTGGCGAATATCCAAGAGTGCACAATTCAACCATAACACAGAGAGAAATATATCGATCGAATAACCCTCTCTCCCTCTCTCTTTCACATTAATGCACCCAACTGTGCACTGTCATTATTCGTGGGGAAACAGAAAAATTAATAAGAGAAGGAAAAAGAAGAGAAAAAAAAAAAAAAAAACGTTGCTTTTTCATTTTACCACCAAACTATATTACATACATAAAAATCGGAATATTGACGAGGGGAAAAAAAAAAGAACAAAAAAAAAAATGTATATAAATAAAGTGATGGAGATTAAGTGGAGCAACTCAACTGACATCCTAATCCTCATATAGTCTGAGTCTACTGGCTGATATCCAGAACACGCGTGTCTGCATTTTTGGCATGAGAGAAAAGAATTTTTCAATAATTTATATAGATATGAAGGACCAATATTTGGAGATTCAAAGTGGTACTTGACAGTCAATATAAATTTTAAATCAATTATAACATCAACATTAACATGAAATAATTTAAATTGAAATGAAATCAGTGTAGGAAAAATAGATTAATTAAGGATAAATGTTGTTGTGGTTGTGTGACTGGAGATTTATTTCTGTACATATTGAAAGACAATCTAAATTCCCACTGATGTATTATCCAAATGACATTGGATGTGTGCATATATGACATGTCTCTATAAGATGAATATATATGTGGCCATCGATATATCACACATGTGTTTCCCCTTCCCGAAATATTACGGATTTGTGCACGCAATCCACATATATTCAGCTTTACAGCTTCTGTATATGTCACAGTCATTCGGCATATCACCAGAGACCTTCCATTTGCTCGAGCATAAGCTTTGAGTGAATACAGTTAATCTGACGTATAATCCGGTATGTCTCTTATATATTTGGGCAAGCCCAAAAGTTGCCACCAGTGTAATTCTCATTGGAGGAAACACCACCTCGGATACATAACGGAAAACGAGAGATAGTGAGAGAGTGAGTTTAGGAGAAATATACGAGAGAATATATACATATGCTCACAAATTACGTAGCCGCGTGTGGTATAATGCAGCAACTGGTGCACAATTTGTCACTGTCACTTGAATGCATTGACAGAAATTTCATTTATTTTATATATTCGTTGTCGAGATTAAAAAAAAATAATAATAATAATATTTTATACTTGATAAAATAGAGATGAGTATGATAATAAAAGTTTTTAAAAATCTTACCGGGGATAACAGTTGGACTGATGGCAAGAAAATTAACGCAAGCCGCACCAGTACCATGACCCATGAGCGTAACATTGTCACGATCTCCACCGAAAAGTGCTATATTCTCATGGACCCACTGTAATGCAGCCAATTGATCCATGAGACCATAATTTGCAACTCGAGCTTTCGTATGCGGTGAAATGTTGGCATTAAGAAAGCCCAGTACTCCAAGACGATAGTTGATTGTTACGATTACTTGGTCAGTGTAACTAGCTAATACACTGCCGTCATACGGATTTCCGCTTCCCCAGTCGTAACTTTCTCCGTGGATATACAGTAAGACCGGATGTCTCTTCCCACTGTCAGACATTCCTGTAACAAGAAAAAACCAAGTGAATGACATCGAGTGCCGGTCTTATGATAATGTGGATTTGACATTCGTATACACATCACGTAGACTGATATTGTATGTGACGATATCGACATTTCCTTCTATTTCTCATATAAAAAAAATACATATATGATGAATAAGTGCAATGAAAAATTTACAACCATCATTCTTTTTTAACATTCGAGAGTTTCCCTTTCGTGACTACAGATTTTTACTTTACAATCACATCCACGTTCATCTTTAAATCTCGTTGTCGTACGCGTTATTGAATCCATCAAAATTATTTTTTTTTCTCATCTCCTTATTTTTCTTCTTTTTTTTTATTACAATATCACGTTTCTTTTTTTTTTTATATATATATTTCTGATACAACTGTACCAGATGGTCCCTTCTCACGAATACCACTGGCATTGTTTGAATATAAAAGAGCTTTGAAAAAGCTTCATCACCTTTACAATAATACATTCGATTGTTGTATTTTATTACCTTTGGTATTTTACAAAATAATAATAATAATAATAATAAAAGAGAAGAAAATTAATGATATGGAACAAAAATATGTAATTTAAAATAGTTAATTTGCGTTTATTGATTCAAAAATCTATATTATGATTTATTGAACTCTTTTAATAACGATACAGGGGAAGAAAGGAAAAATAGTGAGTCTCTAACAAAGTTTTGTTTTATTGAAAAAAAAAAAAAAAAAATCGATATTCTTACGTGCATAGGAAAATTAATTGTGGTTGATTGTTACATTGGAGCTTTTCACTGTCTATTGACTTCGTTATATATGTAAATATAAAGTGAATGTTTGAAGGCGAGGGTTTCATATATATATACATATATACATATATACATTTACAATTTATATAGATATACGAGTATAAAAGTGGTGAGTGAGTCAATGAACTGATAGACCCTTATCGAAACAAAGAGCTTTTAGTGTTGACCGTGTGTCTAGTCCCATAGAAAAAGTTATCACTGCATGAAGAGAAGCAATTGAGTGAGGTTTTAGTTTTACTCAAAGTCCATATATATAATATATATATATATATATCTAGTAGAGATTCACATTTAAAAAAAATTGAGGGTAATGACGACACTTGTGACCAATAAGAATCACGTAAAAATGATGACAATAAAAATCTCATGAACTTTTTATAAGACTATAGATACGAATATCTTATAAGATTCTTGATAAAAAAAAGTTTTTTTTTTCTTTTTTTTTTTTTTTTTTTCCCATTGAGGCTCGAAAAACTTTTTTCACTAGCAACTTCTTACGTTCGCAAACAATTCACACAAAATATAAATATATATATATATATATATGTGTCGAGTTATACGATTCATCCGTTTTGTGCGAAAAACTTTTACTTCCACGCTGTAATATTATTTTGTCATTTTTAACTGGACGGTCGAGCAGGAGAGACGAAGGAAAGAGTGTAAAGTATGGGAAAAAAAAGGTGCGGAAGCAAAAAAAAAAAAAAAAAAAAAAATGGTGAGTAAAAGAGAAAAAAGAAAAAGAAATTATAGGGAGTAAGGAAAAAATATAAGTCTATCCTCCTTGTTTACTGGGCTTTATTTCTTTCGTCAGTTTTCCCTTTGTTTTTTTATTATAGCTCAGTGGCGTACCTAGATATTTCGTCGGATCACAGTTCTGTTGCTCACGGATATACAATGTCTCAAGGCCGTGAAACCTCTCGAGAAAAGAAAATAGATGAAACTCCCAGAGATGTTATGACTCACTGTCACTTACTTACGGGCTCCACTTTTTTAATTCTTCCAACAAAAAAATTGTTAAAAAAAAAAATAAGAAGAAAAATAAATAAATAAATAAATAAATAACAATAATAATAATATATATATATTAAATAAAAATTTTCTGTTGGCGAGGAAAAATACAAACTCTAATTTATTTTAATCCGTGCGTTGAATTGTACATGGTAGAACTTTAGATAATACTTTAAGCCGATGATAATGCAGAGCTGTAGAAATGAGGAATATTTTATGGCGTATGAATTTTTTATTCAAATTCATTTGGATTGACAATGCTGTCAAGTGCTAGATAATTGAAAAAAAAAAAAAAAAAAAAAAAAAAAAAAAAAACCTATTAAATTGTTCATTATTTTATATATAAAATGAGGATATAAAAATAAAAATAAAAATGAAAATAAAACTATTGTCACTATACATAGATGGATATTATGTAGCTGTATGTATCATATGTGTGTATGGAATATGAATATATGGAAAAATATAAATTGGTATAATGTTAATTTCAGCGTTGTTGCGTTGGAAAATAATAGTGGCTGTATAATATCATGAATGATCATTAAATAATGTGGAGACAAAGATAAAAGTTTGTGGCAGAGTGCGCACAAATGGTCGATATAGAGAAGGGATGAGAGCCATGAGATGGCTGTGACAGTGATAGTTGTGCCACTAAAAAGTCATGTAATTCTCAGAGTTTATCGTCGACTAAATGTCGCGGGGGCAAATTAAACGATGGGTGTTAGTGCCACGATGGGATTCGGCATTTCATTGTCACTAGTCGCTAGTCCCTTCACGTCCTTTACGCAACATTAAAGTCTCACTACAAGGCAATTTAAATTAATTTTCCAGATGTCGCTATTATCCATTTTTATTGAATATCTCCATGCATAAATGTGTCTATATACAATTATCTGATACATATGAGTATTAATTTGTGTAAATAATTATTCACTCTAGTACTCTTCAGTTGGGTTTTTTTTTATTTTTTAAAAATTTTTTTTTTTTATTTTCTATTTTTCCATTTTAACACATTGGAGTGAGGTGAAAAACCAAATATCAATATTATTATTTGTTGAGGGTTACGATTTTGAACTCGATTAAATTCAATAAAAATGATAGTATCCACACGTGATCGATCAATGTGTATATGTGTATGAGGCAAAGGAGTAAAAGCTCGAATGGCTTGCGGTGAATACACAACCTCGGGTGCACATACACGTGAGCTCTTCCAGTCCTTCCCATCCTTTTTCATTTCGTATTTCTCTTCTACTCTTCTTCCTTATCATTGCTTATATCCATACCAAATCCTAGAGATGTATATTGATTTGGTGGTGGGATACTGCATAATACAGTCCAACCATATGTAAGAGTTTGACCTGTATCTCCACTGCAAATCGAAAAGTACCGGTGGAACTCGTTGTATATTAAAATGTGATGTAAAAGAAAATAGAAAATGTATTTTTTTTTTTTTTAATATTTGTGAAGATTGAATATGATATTGATGTGGGTCCAAAGTGAAAGAAATAATAATAATAATAATAATAATAATAATAATAAATGAATAAAATAAATTTTCATTAGTGACTTATTTTATTTCACTGTGAATAAAATGTGCCCGTGAATCGTTTTTTTTTTTTTCGTTTTTTCGTTTATTTCTCCATTGGTCCCCACAGGCAATGTGTAAAAACATCACACGTCACACTATTTCCACCTCGTAAACTTTAAGGATTTTTTTATTGCCATTCTCAAGGTAGTGGTGTAGATATAATACGCATATATGCGTATATGATTATATTCAGTGTTCATGCTATTGCCATTTTTGCAAATGTCTTTTTCTCTTCTTTCATCATTTATATTTTATACTTATATGAATGGTGGATTATATATATTTTACTTTAATCATTTATATAGAATACTTGTGGATAATTTATTATTTATCATTAAAGTAATCTTTATAAATTTATCATTGGTTTATAAATATTTGAAAATCTAAAAATATTTACACTTGTAATTTATTGTATATTTTTATTCGTTTAATGGATATATTTGGGTTATTATGTTTTGATTAAATTTCAATTAAATTAGAATGTATGCAGAGATAATTTATACACCAAGTAATGACCCAGTAAATACACACTCTCTATGATTTGGCACACAGATGCATTGCATATGTATGTTCATATATTTGTAATATTTGCACGGTATGCGACGACTTCCATTTGCTCTCACTACACTGAGCTCAAAAGTTGTCATGTATATTTGATGATGACGATGAAATCCCTTGTTTCGAGTACTTTTGATGTCAAACATTTCCAAATATTAGCATATTAAATATAATAAATTGACCTTAGTTTTTTGTTATCAATATTAATTTTTGCTATGTCAACGACAATTGAAATATTTTTAATTGAATATACACGTTATTATTTGTATTATTAAAAAAATTTTCTCTACACTAATTCATGATACTTGATGGAAAATTTATTTTTCCTTTTGATTTATAATATTTAAATATTTACCTGATGAAATATTTTACGTTGATAGTGAGTGGTAATAAAATTTATGAAAATTATATTTCCCCAAGTAGCAATAAAACGATGGAACACTTCAACACTTGGAAAAGTGTAACAATCAAAGTATGATGGTCCCGTGAGCGTCTTCAGTTCTGATTGGAAATTCAAGCTCGCAGTTAAATCGATAAAGTTCATTTAGCTTTTCTTATTTATGAAAAACGATAAATAATAGTTTCGATTATTTTTTTTCTTTTATTTACATTTTATGTTTTTTTTTTTTTTTTTTTTTTTTTTTTTGCATCGTCGATGATGAAAACTGTTGCACAATTTTTATTCTTTTCTTAGATATATATAAAAAAAATTAATAATACTAATAATAATAATAATAACAATGGTAGTAAATAAAAAGAATAATGTAGTAGAATATATAGTCGATGAAAAATATACATTGAAAGGAATATTTTGTAATTTTTCAATTACTTCGTGACTAAAAGGAAGAAAAAAAAAAAAACAAAAAAATTTAATAGAAAATCCCGTTAATTTTTATTATCGTAAAAATGAATTTAATATTAAATAAAATAAAGTGCATATTCTCTTGGATAAATTACAAAAGCTCGGATAAGTATCGTGAAATATAAATTACTATCGCCATAATTTTACAGGGGTCAATGTAAAAATTACATAAAAGTTCTTGACTATACTGGATAGTGTAATCGGAGGTATTTGCTAACGATGTTTGAGTATTCGTGAGTGATTCAATTTTATGCTTGACTTGATTATGAATTTGCACGGTACAACCAGGCCAACCATCCAGCCAGGAAGGAAGGAAGGAAGGAAGAGTGAAAAAAAAAAAAAAATAATAAAAGAAAAAGAAAAAAAAAATCAAACAAAGTACTGATGATGGTACCGTGCTCTATTGCCAACTTTGTCTTCCCTATTCCATCTCTCGATTTTTTTTTTATCCCCTTTTCTCAATCCTTTTTACTCTTTCATCGTTCTCGTTCTATCCAGCACAACTTTTATCTCAAGTTTTGCATCTCTAAGTCATCTTATTTTCACAGGTACAATTCACACGCTCAGTTGATTCGTTTTCACACATTTTTTTTTTTTTTTTTGTTCAAACAAAAAAATTTATCTACTAACAATTAAATATATATATATATGAATTATTACATGAATCTCATATAATTGTGATAAATTTTATTTAACTTGAAGAAATTGTGAAATAACAAAAAATGAACTCACATAATATTTCGTTTCATTTCGATATTTTGTATTATCCTTATATAATTTGATCCCACTGTAGACTGGACCATGTGTATTAGTATTGACGAAAGATGATATTTCGTGGCTCAATAACCAGAGAGAACGAAAGATATGGATTACGAATGTATCCAATTACATATCCGTTTCTCTTTGTTACAATTCTGCTGTATATATATATATATAATTTTGTTTTCGTTATTTTATCTCACCATAAGCACATTGCTACAAAAACGTTGATATGTGAATTTAATCCACCGAATATAAGAGACGAAAAAAAAAAAAAAAAAAAAAAATATGTAATAATATAAATATGAATATTTCGATGAAAATTAAAAATATAAGTAAAAACGACGAATTAAAAGAGGATAAGTGAAAAATAATGAGACGATTTGCAGCGTTCCTGTTAACACAGGATAATATAATTTGAAAGTTAAATTTACTCAATATACTCACACATTAATTTCTATTCAATGAACATAGTGGATAAATTTATATATTCGCTATTCATGTGTGCGCTCTTAATCTTCATTCTTTTTTTTTTTTTCTCTCTACTCTCATTCACATGATGGCATTTGATTTTCAATCTTCAAAAATCAACCAACCAAATTTTCTCGTATTTTATTTATTTTTATTTTTATTTTTATCACTACTATTAATTTTTTTTTTTTTTTTTTTTTCATCCAACTTTAATTACTCTTTTCATTAACAATGCGATATATGCTCATTGTATATTCGTTTAATTGTAAAAATCAGTACAATACAATTGTACATGTATCATTTTAACGAATTAATTTACCTTTTTCAAACAAAAAAATCCTTTGGGTATATATTCAATGGCCAGAACGCATTCTGCTGACAAACGAGTGAGGAATACTCCATTGTGTGGGTCGTTGTGCTTCATGAGTGTGTGTATGTATATTGGGTTATATATGTATACAAGTGTAGTTTATATATTTATATATATAAAGTGCCTGTCTCTTTATCTTTATCGGTAAATCGGATTACAAGATCAATTCAGAATTTCTTCGTTAGACTGATTGACGAGGAGTGCCGCAGAGGAGAAACATTAAAGCGATTAAGGATGAGTGAATTGCGGATCCTTTACGAGGCAATGGAATGTAGAAAAGAGAGAGACAGGAAGAGAGAGAGAGAGAAAGTGTGAGTGGAACGTTGCGCGTGTTCGCAGACCGTGAATCGAAACTTACAACGGACAACAGAGAATGATAGTCATTAACTACAAGTAAAGACTCAAATATATATATATATATATATATATATATATATATATACATTATGTAGAGTGGAAAAAAGGAGAAAGTGTACTAGGTGAAGGCTTTTCATTTATTTCTACATACGAGAATTGAGGGTTTTAATCGAAATGGTAAATAATAAAAATTAAAATTTTATAATGAGCTAAATTTATTTCATGCGATTCGAAGTTTTTAATATGTGTATACGTATATATATATTTTTTTTACATCATTGAATAAAAGTAGTTTGTGAAGAGGTAATGGAAAAAAAAAAAAAAAAAAAAAAACTACAACTCTTGTTATAGCTACGTCACTGGATTTAGATACTCTCGCGCTGTTGCAAAGTTTTTGTGGAATTTTCAGTATTGTTATAATCCTATATTTCTATCTTATCACATATTATGAGTTATAACACAAAAGTACACATAACACTTATACACCCAACATTTGTATGTATATAATTCACTGTGTAAACTTGTGGGATATTCGAATAAATCAGTTTTGGGTTGTGTACAGCAGTCCTGTCTCTTGTCCAACAATCCGTATGGTGTAATAATTTAATTTTATCCTGTAAATATTTCTCTCGACTGAAATTGGTATTAAATTATTGATGAAAATATTTTTCCATCTGTAAATTCCTATTTACAAATTGTATTACCAGAAAAAAGAAAGAATAATAATAAATTATTCATCACGTTTTTCAAATTATTTTTTAATCATTCAAATTTTTCTGGTAAAAAAAAAAAAAAAAAAAAAAAGAAAACAAGAAAATTCAATCATGAAAATTTTATTCATTTTTTCAAAGGTTCAATTATCATTGTTCATACATTTTTTTTTTCTTTCTCTTCCTGTTCATTGACTATGAAAGACCTCAACAATATTGACGGATAAAATCAATGGTCAGGTGACGCGTATAATTCGTATGAAAAAGAATATTGTTACAATACACATTGAATACAAGTGTGTGTGTGTGTATATATATACATGTATAAAGTATTGTAAAAATACTTTTTTTTTTTTTTTTTTTTTTTTTGAGAATTCATACGAAGTCTTTTTATAGTGACACCTATGTATAATAATAGCCGTTCTTTATGTCAAAATCTTTTCATCAGGTCGAGCGATTGTTCTATCTGTCATTCGAGACCAAAGACGCAAATTTTTTCATCGGCGACAACGCAATGCCAACATTCATAGCAGCTTTACAATATTCCTGTATATACAAAGAATGAAAAAAAAATAATGATAAAAAAAAATTACATGAGGTGAAAGATAATTATATATATATTTTTTTCAATATTCTTATTTCAAATTTTATGACATTTCCAGAGTAGCAATTCAGATAAAATATTCCAACACATTGAATCTGTATATTATTATTTTTTTTTATTCATCTATTTTTTCTCTATATCTATAGATATACAGTTATAAAATACATTGTAAATAAAATGAATTACACCATATTACTGTATTGTGTGTGGGTATGTGAATTTATACAGGTTCAATTAAGTTAGACGAGAATCAATTGGTGCTTTAACAAGAGAAAAGGTTTCATGTACATACAGATATATTTATTTATATGTGTAAGTGTGTAAATGCCTCTAGTTGTGGCGATCCCTCGGCTATTGTGGTGGCGCAAAGGGAAAATTTAATTAAGCTAAATGAAAATTAATTGCTGCAAAAACTCACCATCCACCGTCTACATCGTCTTTCCATATAATTCAACTTTATATATATTTAAATATGTTGTATTGTATACATTATATACTAAATTTATCACATAATATTTGATTATAAAAATGTGTGTAAATATATTTATTTATTTTTTTTTTGAAATTGTACATTAATTACATCTTTTCTCGTTAATATATTATGTTGATATTGTTTCAATTAATTCACGTGTATGCAGAAATATTTATTGGAATATTTTGTAATTTAATATATTCATAAGCTCAAGTAGTCAGAGAGAGAGAGAGGGAGAGGGGGGGGGGGAAGGTTTAATAAATATTTTTGCGAGTGAGACGTTATCATTCGGATAGACAATAGCATTTCAATACACATAGCAATGCAGAATAATGGGAATTAAATTTGTGGAATATTTTATAAATTCCTCTTTTTTTTTTTCGTTGAGGATTAATGAATAGAGTACAGGACGGTAGATATGAAATTAATTTTGTGTATTGTTCGTTTTGTTTTATATCCATATATTGTTATTTGTCCAAATAATTTCAACAACAATAGGAACACGCAAAAATTTTTTTCTCTATATTTAGATTATATTTTGTATAGAGACATTGCATTATGATTAAATGCTTACATAATTTTGTGTATGATAGAGGAGAGGGTAAAAAAAGTAAAATTAATTCATGGAGATGTGAAATAAAAAATTTTTGAATATATGCAAAATACTGTTGAATAAAAATTATTCATGAATGTGTAGACTAGAACAAAAAAAAAATAATTTTCATACGTAAACGTAATTTTGTATCAAGTTTTTTACAAGACTGTGGGTACAAAAAAAAAAAAAAGAAGAAATATTTGAAATGCGGACAGGAGAATGGTAGTTAATGAGGAGGATAAAACGAGAAGAGTTCTCGGTCAATGAAATAAAATCCAAAGTTGCTCGGGGGACTTGGTGTATGCAAATGAAAATAGTTTGGGAATGCGGAGTAAAAGTTGTATAAATTGATTACCGAATTATTTATTGGTAACACCAACACTCTTTTGTCTACGTTAAGATATATACTGTTTATTCTATTTTTTTCCATTTTATTTTATTCTATTTTATTTTATTCTATTTTATTTCATCTATTTATTTATTAATTATTTTTATTTTTATTTTCATTTTTTTTCTCCATTTATTCCCACGATTTTTAAATACTTTTTAAAGTAATAATAAACAAAATTGAATTCTAGTTAATTCAATTGATATAAAATTCATAGGGAATTAAATTTTATATAGTATTACTCGAATAAAATTATTCAACACAATTGTTAATTTATTTTTTTGTTAATCATTTTTTTAATCATTCAATTATATATATATATATTTTTTTTTTTCTTGTTATTTTCATTATAATGTATATATATATACATATATAAATTTTTCATTTCCAAATAGAACATGATTGAAATATATTTCGTACTTTTCCATGTATCGATATTGAAAATTAATCACAATATCCTGACATGTATTATTATTGGATAGTTCGATATATTCAATTGTAAATAGGATTATCTGCATAATGTTTTCGAATTGATTTTGTATGTTAATGCGTATAAATAATAATAATAATGAGGGAGTAAATAAAATTGGTCTTTAACGATGAAAATTTGGACGAAACTAGATAGTTTTAATCATAAATATTTATAGCATAAACTACTATGATACATTATGAATATGTAAAAATATACATATGTGTTTTGTATATTATTATTATTATTATTATTATCATTAATTTATATTCTCTTATTTCGTTTCATTTATGATAGTTGTTATTACGTATTAAAACGTTCATTTTACCTGACAGAATTTTGTGTTATTATATAGCGTTGGTGCAATGCTATTATAAAAATAATACTAAAAGTTCTGTATATATATACACATATTTTCTCTAGTTTTTTCATTATTGTTCTTTTACTCTGTTGAATTTTTCTCTCATTATTTTCGCTTGATGTCAGTGGGGCTTAATGTATGTTGCATATTTTACGGGACTAATTAAATGTCAGTGAAAAAATTGTTTGCCTTGTGGTCAAATACTGTCAGTAGAATGATAAGCATCCGAAATATTTGTGAGTTTCAATATATGGTATATAAAAATCTTCCATGACACTGATGTCTTTGGGGGATTTAATGAATTGTTTATAGTGAAAAAATATCTTTGTTTTTTTTTATTAAATAAATGACAGGATTATATTTTTAGTTATGAGGTATATGACATTTATATATATTTTTTATTCAATTCTTGTATTTTCCACTATTACTCTCTGTATCTTTATTTATTTAGTCTTTCTCTGCCGTCTTACAATTATGTATATATATATTTAGACTGTACACAATATTTCCATACAACTATATTTTCCCAAGAGATTGACGATGAGACAATAACTCGACGACGACTTCTTTGCATTTACCAAGACCTCCCCATCCACCTTTTTATTCGTGAATGAGACGAAGGATATGAAAGATAAAAATTTTCTTTACTATCCCCCGAACGAAGTGAGATGATGGTAGAGGAGTAGTCTCGAAAGAAAAGTGGCAACTGAAAAGTGCTTTTCTACTCTTTATCCCCTTCACTATTTTCACTCACTCCTTTCTCTTATTATTCTTTTCTACCGTAAACTGTCGATTCATCACTCTCCTACTCTTCCCCTCGAAACATTCGAAATATTAAAATACCGCGCCGTCTTGGCAATTCACCATGGGTTTTTGTTTGGAGAAAGGTTGACAATCAACTTGAGAAAAGACCGACGAGAATGTACAGGGAATAACAAAAATAGCACCTCGTATTATCATTAGCTTGTATTATTTTATTCTCACTCCCATCTCAACAATCATTCATTCATTTTATATATATTGAATTTGAAATATTATTTTTATTTTTCTTAATATTCATTATATTTATAATTATGATAAAGATAAAAAATATATACACGTATAATATTTTATCGTGATATTTATAATGAAAAATTTAATCTATGACTAATTGTGTACATGTGCACTCTGGCAAAATTCAATTTTCTATTAAAGAGATTCTCATTATCTTGAGTAATTAATTAACTTGGATGATACAATCGTGTATCTCTTTATCTTGATGAAACAATTTACGTGTCACTAAGACGGATGAATCTTCAAAATTGAATCGTTGACCCTTGCAAAGTAAAATTTTATTCACGATAAAATATTAAATTAATAAATGGAGAATAAAATTAAGGTGCAAATTGAATTTAACTTCACTTATATACTAATTTTATTATACACATGATAAACACACTATTGAATTTATATTAAAATAAAATATTATTATGATTATTATTATTACAAAAAATAATTTATAATCAACTTGAGTTTGAATTTTTTAACGGTATTATTTAATATTCAATTTGTAAATGTATATAATTAAAGTTACGATGAAAAATTAATTTTCAACGTAAAATCAAATTTTACATTTATTCTTCATATGTGAATTTAATATAACATTTCTCTATCTTATGATAAAGTATACTTGTCAATTTACAATGTCTTAATATGCACAGACTCATTTACTCTATTCGCGCTTGAAGTTTTCATTACATTCCTTACTTGATTCAAACATAAATATTCAAGTTTATTCTTATATACTGCAGTAAAATTGCCCTTGTACGGGAAAATACGTGTAAAAGGGTAGAGTGGAAAAGAGAGTAGGGTGGAATTAAGAGAATGATGGGTATATGCAAGATAATTCTGTAGGTTTCATTTTAGGCGTTTCCATTAACGCCAAGTTTCATGCTTAAAAGAGAGGTTGGAGTGCCCACAAACGCTACACCACTGGACGCATATTCGGGACTAAGTGCGCACATTTCTCTCACCAAGTGGGATGGAAGGACAGGGTGGGATGACAGTGGGGGGGGGGGGGGGAGCCGGGAAGAGGAGGAGAATCAAATTGCATTCGTCCATTTAACCGCTACTACTATCTCTACTCCCACTTCATCTACTTCTTCTTCATCATCATCATCATCATCTTCTTCTTCTTCTTCTTCTTTTTTTTTTTTGTTTTTTTTTTTTCATTCAATTTCATTCCTTCTATTTTCATTATTTCAAACACTTGAAATACCATCAATATTTTTATTGGAATAAAAAATTTTGTTAATTCATTTTCATCTGTATGAAAAAGTGAATTCATTTTGTGAAATAAAATTATTGCCCGACATTTCATCGTATATGTATGTATACATTGCTAGATATTTATATAGAACTGTCAAGATAGTAGATATGAAATGCAGGTAGTTATATATATATATATTGCGTATAGAGATATAAGGAAATGTCTTGCCCGATATAATTCCCGACCCTGGTACAACTTTTAATTTCCATAAAACTGCTTCGTCGACGTTATATATACAACTTTACATCATCATCTCTCTTATCCTTCCCTGGTGGGTTTTTTTTTTCTTTTCATTTTGGATTTTTTTTTTTTTTTTTTTTTTTTTTTTTCGTCTTCTTTTTCACTCTCACTATATACACTATGCCATCATGAGGCGTAAGCAAATAGATACGAAGGAAAATTCAAATTTCATCCGCTATCTGGTTGGCTGCGTTATTATTTTATTATTTTTATTATTTACTTTTTTTTTTTTTTTTATCAGTTTGGCTCGTACCACCATGACAGCCATCTTAATATTATAACTCTAAGCGAGCAACGCGTAAGAATATAAAAATGATTTCAAATAGTGAGCGAGAGTGTATGAGAGAAGAAAATAAAAAATAAAAATGTGATTTAGATTTACTGAGTACGATGGGGGAAAAAAAAAAATATATATATATATATATTTTAGAAAAAGTATTTAATGTATGGAATATATATGTATCTCAGCGGTGCATACTCATCGTTTTTATTATTTTTTTTTTTTTTCCTGTTTTTTGCTTTTTTGGCTAAAGTAATTTTTTTAATGTTTCGCCAATGTCCTCTTGCTTGATTTTTCTTTTTCTTTTCTTCTCGTTCGCCTTCTTATGCGTTTTTTTATTTTTTTATTTTTTTTTCTTTTTTTTTTTTTTCACTACGTTCAACGCCAAAGTTTCATCGGTAGGTTTTTCACCGAAGTCAAGGAAATACGAACAAGTTACGCTGCAAAGTTTCTTCAGTGAATTTTATCCAAGAGGCCGCTGGGCTCTTTACACTGTATATATCTGACCGCGCCTATATGTAGAGCTTTGCCAGTTTTTTTTAATTAAAATCCCCGGTGATTGGAGGGCGGTTGATATGAAACTTTTTCAAACAACATTTACCTTCTTTTCCTTCTGAAGTCACCGAGCTTTTTAACTCCTTTTAATTTCTCTTATTACTCATGCTTTCTATATTAGTTCATCATATATATTTTTTCTTTATATTCACTTTCATTTTTTGGTTTTTTTGTTTTTTTTTTGTTTTTTTTTGTTTTATATTTTCCTAATATTTCTCTTCACAAAATCCCACAGTCAATCGTGTTCAAATTTAAGCTCAAGCCATTTTACGATAACAGACAGTGATAAAACACTCGTACTGTACAAGTTATCGCGTTGAAAGTGGGAAATACACTTGTGCACTCCATTACAACTTATTCCCATGGTGCTCTCGATGTAATGTTAGAAGAAACTTATCCTCAGAGTCGTCACGCGTATTTTCACAAAATACATTGGATTCTTACTTTTCTCTACCATCACTATTATAATATATATATACAGTTTCTCAGTGCGCGAATTGTATCTTACAGTTAAGACGAAATCAGTGTTTAGTGCGTCTAAATCAAGCTACTTTTTTGCCATTCGCTCTGACGCTCGACACACCCTTGCACTTATTTCCATTATTTCTCGTTTTTCCTCTGTTGTATTCATTTGACCCCTTTCACATGTGCGAAATATTTTGTCAACAATACTTTGATGTTTTTTTCTTTATTTATTTTTTTTATTTTATTTTATTTTATTTATTTATTTGTTTTGTTTTGTTTGTTTTTTTTTTTTTTTCTATACGATATTTATACCAGAGTATTTTTTCATTAATGAATTTTTTTTTTTTTTTTTTCATATATATATATATATATACATATTTGGAAATTCCAGTTTGGTGATATATTTCTGAATTTTCACATGACTGCATAGGTCACTTCATTCTTTCCATTGTGATTTTTTGTGACAAAAGCATTTGACTAATTGCATGAGGGATCAAATGGAATTGCATAGTATTGAATCTCATCGTGAATATTTTTTTGTCATGATTGAATTCTTGTATATATGTGTGTGAGATACGTATAAATATTCAATATATATATATATTGATACACAATCAATAAATATATGTTATACACACATGATTAATGCAACAATTTTTTCGTTTATTTATTTATTTTTATTTTTCTTTTTACGAGGGAATATAAAAATAAGTATATATGTTTGAATTTATATTGAAGCAAACGTAGTCGCATGAATCTTTGCGTAATTTATATGCAACTGCGTTCGTACGAATATATTCGTACGAGGAAGTGGTATAAATTTTAGTTGTGTGTCCAACATTGGCTTCTTCGAAGCAGCATCAGAATTCGATGGAGCCTCATGTCCGCCTCAAACCCTACATACACATCTATATGATATATGTATACATGTATCTGTATTCTCTGGACGTTCGCCATTGCGACAGCAATGCAAAGTCGAACGGAATAATAGTCGTGGCGTGATGAGCGTGCAACGATCTGCATGACAATGTATCCAAGGGACACAGATTAGCCCCAGTAGCGTCGCAGTGCCCATTAAATAAATAGGGTCTGACTCGTGTAGTGGTGTGACTACTGCAGCATAAATTCAAGCGGCCTCAGCGGCGTGCGCGAACGTTCACCAGTTCGTTCTAGGAAAAAAAAAAAAAAAAAAAAAAAAAAAAGAAATAAAAAAAAAATCCATGTGTATAACCTCGTGTGAATTCTACGCGGTGAAATGAAAAATTCCGTTTCATATACCATATACGTCATGAAAAAGAGTCGAGGAGAGCAATGAAAAACTTGTAGATACACATATATATTTCTTTTTGTTTATATTTTTTCACAACGATGATAACTACAATGGCAATATTTTTTTTTTTTTTTTTTTTCTAGCAATTCATATTAAAAATTTGTATCTATAATAAATATATATACATATATGTATATATAATGTTTATATTATGGATTAGATATACGTGGAATGTTTTCATTAAGTTTTTAGTTGACAGTATAGATTTTGATTAATAATTCACATTTATTATGTCATGTGGTTAAATAAATGGAACGCGTTTCAAATATGAATGAATGAGAATATATTATTATTATAGTTACATAGAATATGCATAATATAAGTACATCATCATATACGTATATATATATATATATTAAACGATCGACGTATCTTCTTCATATCTCCATGGGTAATATCGTATCTGAGATGAGATCTCTGTAACTATAACGATGTCGCCGATGTGGCTTCATCCTTAACGCAAAAACGACCGGGGCTACGCAACTCGATTAGCATATATAGAGCCATTCACTGAAAACTTTCCATTAACGTTAGTGCGACAGGGATCTGACGTGGCTCGTCTCAAAGATGGTTATACTTCTGAAACAAACGTTGGGGTTCGCTTACACTCTATATACGCATATCTACTTTATCCATCCCTTATCCCAATATTGTAGGTTAATGTCTCGCACGAGGTCACATCTAAAATACTTTTATTCACCAATATATATATATATATATATATATATATTCGTGTGTATTTCAATTATACGTTAATCCTCACATTGCCCAGTCTTCATGTTTTATCTATAATATCTTGATATAATCATTTTTTTTTTTTTTTTTTTTTTTTTTTTCACTTTATCAAATATCCCATGATAAATAATTAACAAATATTAATTCCATACAAATAGTTATATCATCTTTTGATATTCATTAATTCAATGAGTATTTAGGTCAAGGGAATATCGAGATAAATATTTTTTATATATGAATAAAGTTTATTTGTTATATCTGCGTGTATGTGTTTGATGAAGAAGAGAGAAAGAGAAAGAGGGGGGGGGGGGGGATACACCCACACACACACACTCATATATATATATATACATAATATTTGGGTCGACTCTTCGCCCTCAGCGTGTAGCATTGTGACTCGTTTCCTCTCTCTTATTATTATTATTTTTTTCTTTTTTTTTTTTCTTTATTTCTCTATTCATCAGTTTTCTTCGGGCGCTTTCGCCTCTTTTTCCTATGTTCTTCTTCACGCGACGTTCCGGCGTCATTGCGCTTTAATTACTCTAGGCTGTTGTGCCGAGTGGAGAGGAAGATCAAAGCAAGATTTTTGAAGGTGGTGCAGTACATAACATCATTGGACATTTTTTTTTTTTTTTTTTGGTAAAGTTTTCGTCGTTTTGACTTTATATTGACGTTGGCTTTAATGGCGTGATCTTTGCTGTGATACAAGACAATCGGTACTAAAGAAAAGTAGACACTGAAGATACTATTTTTTTTCTTTTATATATATGATATGGTCAAATGACTGTCAGATTAATTTTCAGAAAATTATAAGTATCCTCTCTATTTTATTGTTTTGGAATCTTTGGGGATTACTTAATTATTTCAATGAATATGATTTATACATTTACTATATTATCAAATTTTTGTGTAAATTTCCTTCATTTTATATTTATTTTTTCTACTAGGGTTTTATTTTTGTGTTGGATTTATTTATTTAATTTTTTTTTTTTTTTTTTTGGATTTAGTGAATGAAGTGAAGTAAAATACAAAGTATAAAGTAGAAATTGCGTTTTGCTACTGAACAAAAAAAATGTCATGTTTTTTTTTTTTCATTTCATCGGTATATGGATACGGGAAATGCGCCAGGGAATCGACCACTTGCGTGGCGAAACACGATATTGGAGAAATGAATCTGCTGAATCGAGTCCAGAGTTTCATCTCCAGTGCAACTATATCCATATACATATAATTTGAATACAGTACGTGTATCCCGAGGCTTCGAAGAGATCGCCTACTACGAGGTTACCACCGAGTAATAAATATACGAAGTTATTGTTACTGGCAGTTACACTGTCTGTGGATAGAATTCTCACCTAAACATGAAAATCTAACATTACAAGAGGAAAATCAAGAGAAATATATAGGATTTTGTTGTTCAATTAATTCAGTTGACGTCTTTACTAATCCTACATTTCCTTTTCTACTGAAATTTTCCATGGCCTTGAGGCACCAAGCGGAGAAATGTCATTTGATATGCAGTTCAAGTTTGTACAGTAATTTAATGCAAATTCACTGGTCAAACAAGTCCTTATCTGTCCAAGTCTTTTGAAATATACAAGAAAAATTTTGTTTTCTCCGTAGAAGAAACAAAAAAAAAAAAAAAAAAAAAAAGAAAAAAACAAAAGAGAAAAACAAAAAAATAGTTTACAAAAGAGGGATAAAGCTTTTCCATGTATGGTAAACTCGCGTACACTTCCGTGACAATGACATTCGTTGAATATAGAAGAGAGAACAACCAAAGCTCTTTTTGTTTCCCACCCTCTGCTTTCTGTCTCCTGTATAAAATACGCTCGACTGGGTTGTACATATAGTCGTGATACATGCATCGTTCTCGGGTGCGCACTGTTTCTGGCAGGTTCAACTGCGGGAATAGAGATATGGCTTGTATATATATTACATACACATACACATATGCGTGTTATATCTTTATGTATACATGTATATTATAACGAAGGAGTTTTCGTAGTAAAGTTATCTGTATAGTGAAGTAGGCGTAATTTTCAAAATACATTGATGGAAAATTCTACTCATTTAATTCAAAAATTCGAATTTTCATGATTGTTTCAGTCTAAATTATCATGACAAAATTCTCAATTGGTTGGACATTAATATATATATGCATGTGTAAATGTTTTGGTTGCGTGTAGTACTTATGTATTGCATATACAATATTCAGTTGGGCAATCTACTTCAAAGTTTACTCAGGCGACAATCACAACTTCTCCTTTCATATATATGTATATATATAATATTATTTCAACTTTGTCATATCGTTATTCACGCTGTATATTGAATTAGTCTGAGTGAAAAGAACTCGTGAGATTTACTTTGAATTATTCAATTGTTTCTCAACTAAATTTTCCAACACAAACTTATGATGAAAATAAAAAATTTTCTGTAACGTGATATTTTTTTTAATGAAAATAAAAGAGTATACGAATAAAAATTTTTCAACATTACAAATGTATAATGCAAAAAAAAAAAAAAAAAGAAAAAAAATAAATAATTATTAAAGCTAATAAATTGAGGCACAGATATTCTTTCACATGCAGATTTGAAACTTGATAAAAGTCCGCTCTCACCTCTTTTTACTTCACTTGTATTTTTTGTCTCAGCTTTCTCTACCCTCTTCTCTTTTTCATCAACTCTATATATATTTCTTTCTCGTATTTTTATTTTTTATTCTTCTTCACTGTGGCGTAATATAGTTTTTCTATAGCACGGCGAACCGCGACCGGATTTTATTTTACCGTTCACTCGTTCAGTTCACAGAAATAAAGAAAGAATGAGAATGAGAACGAGAACGAGAACGAGAACGAGTGTGTAGAGAAATTGAAGAGAGAAAAAACTAGGGAAACGAAGTGAAGGCAGGGAAAGAGTGGTCGGAGGAAAAACCATAGATGAAGGTTAGTTCCCCATCTTCTCATTCCTTTCCGCTCTATTCACTATAGTGGATATACCACCGAGAGGAAGAGAGAGTGAGAATTGCTCGGCTTGGTCGTTCGGCGCGTTACCTACGGGTACCTTTTATTTCCACTTAAGGGCCATTCATATTTAAAGCCGCGTCCGGCCACGCTGTAAAGATTTACTGTGGCGTGCTTAAAGTATGTAAAACAGTAACTGAGTGCACTTGAAGTACAGGCCATGTTGTAGATATGACGGAGAGCGAATTTCTCCCGTTGAATTATGAAATCAACTATTAGACTTATGCACGCCGGCGTAAAGAAAAAAAAAATAAGTCGAGACCTTTTTACCTTTTTTTTTTTTTTTTGTTTCTCATTTTTTTTATTATTGTTGTGCATGTATCCATATCGATGCTTTTTTTTTTTTTTTTTTCAATAGCACTCGTGATATTATTTTATAATTTATTTATAGAATTTTTTTGGAATTTTTTTATAATAAAAAAAAAAAAATTATGATTTCACTCAAGTATATTGAAATTTTGGCAAATAATCGATATTAAAAAAATGATGTTAATGAAAGTGCTTTCTTATCTGGCTTACACTCACTCTTCAATCTCACTCATGTTGAATTGAAAACTCTCATGTCCAAGCCACACTTTTGTTGCTGATAAATTTTCAATGCATTGTGACAAAAGTTTTGTGTAAAATGAAATGTATTTTTCGATATTTTTATATTTCTTTCGTCTTTTATTTTATCCCTTGATCCATTTTTCTCTATTAGATTGTTCCATTTAGCAAAAAAAAAAAAGAATTTTTTTATTTTTTTTTTTTTTCACATTTGACGTTTTACTTTTATCATCACAAAATGAATTTCATTGATGGAATGAAAAATATAAAAAATTTTGTCTCACTCAGTGAATCCAATGTTAGTTTATGATGGTAACTGTTGTAAAATAAAAAATTTATCGTAAGAAGATTTTAGTGCATTTATATTCAAAATTGAATATTGTCAATTCATATTAGACATTCATATTTGCTTTTCTTTATTTTTCTTCTATTTTATTTCTCTGAATCGTTGAGACAAAATCATTCGTGCACGATATATTTTGCTTTCGATTCACAATGGTTAACCACTTATACCAAGAGTCTACTAAATATTCCAAATAAATGCACCGTCTCTCTATGTATTTCTGTATATTCAATAGCTTATCTTTTTGGTCTTGCTTGGTATTTTACATTGAGAAAAAAAAAAAAAAAAAAAAGAAAAAAAAAATTGGAAGAATAAAGAAAAAGATGAATTTTATATGAGACACTGGTAGTACAATGTACAATGTACAAGTTGAAATTCACCCAATGTTTGCTTGATGAAAAATGTTTGAGAAATTTTATTACTCGTCGACGATATAATTTTTACATGGAATATCATTAAATTATTTTTTCAATGGATATGACACATATTAAAAAGTATTAATACCCATGTCCATTGTATATCTAAAGGAAAAATGTGTTATACTAGAGAGTGCGGTATAAGACGTTATCCGAGCACGTCGGATACATAAACACTATGGGATTGGTACACGTTCTACTAACGGTATCGGGTGTGTATGTGTCCTCAAAAGTCACTAGTGAAAGATACATATATGTAGAACGGATGAAGTAAGGGGAGAGACTTCGTAGCGAACACGTAGATTCTTAAGTCGAGCGTAAAATATACAGGGGTAGAGGAAAAAAAAAAAAGAAAAAAAAAAAAAATATCAACTGAAATGAGTGGGAAAAGCGCACGTTCTGTTATCTCGAAGGAGATAGGAAAAGAAATTATAGTGGAATATAGTATAGCTTGGAGCAAGAGGGTTTCGATTACACTTTCCAGGGCAATGACAAAGAAACTGAGCGCTCCACATCAATCACCGCTTTTTTTTTTCCTCTCCTCAACTTTTTATTATTATTATCATTATTTATTTATTTATATATTTTTTTTTTTTTGTTTTGTTTTGCTTGTTAAAGATATCACTCTCGTTTTCTTTTTATATTGAGCCATAGTATGATACTGTAAAATTGACTTGGGCAGGATAGAATACACGTATAAAAATCATTCGCATCGAATATCCTATTTTCTATCATGTAGAAAACGTGGTCAATTTTCGAACCATCTGTGTCGATGGGACAGAATGACGCGAGACATCGAGTTGTAGGCACTTTCTTCCAATGTAGTCATGATCACTGGAGTGAAGTCAAGTATTGGATGTATAAAAAAGTATAAAGGGAGATGGAACGGAAGGAAATGTATTTGATTTTATCTTCCGATATACTCCAACAATACAATGGGAATGAGAGTACATTTATATATACATGTATTTTGGATAGTTGAAATGATTATAGAAAATACGGAGAAGACGGAATTTTATATTGTCTTGGATATTATAAAATTATGTGTTATTGAATTTTTTTAAATATTATCTGTATAATTGTTTACGAAATTTTATTCGTGATATTGAATTTTACTACTTCATTAAATTTACAGACAATAGGAAATTCTGTATAAATATGATTTTCGATAATATTATACAATGAAACGATCAAAGAATTATTGAGTTTGTTTGTTTATTTTATTATTATTTTTTCTTTCTTCTTTCCATTTTCATACATCACAGTATTTCAGTTCCATTTATCCTTCGACTTTTCGCTCACTCGATTCGTTTACATGAAACTTTTTCGCGTGGGAAAGAATTCAAATGGAGGGAAAAAATTACCGCGTCGTCTGTTAGTGAATAATAGCAAGAACGCGTACAAGATAAATTGTTTGAATACTTTTTACGTCATTAATATATATCCAATGAAGTAAAGTCTCGATTTTAGTGGGCTACTTCTCAAATAGTTTGACGTTGTGAACATTAAAGTTGAGTAAAACTGTTGGCCCACGACTGGATTGCCCAACAATCAAGTAACCAATTTATAAAACTATTTATAATTTATATTCATCAGAAAAAAAAGAAAAAAAAAAAAATTATTTATAAAATTCAATATAAAACTGTAATATCTCATGAAAATATTTCTATGACAATATTTATCGTATTATTATTATTATTTTTTTTTTTGTTTCAAATAAAAATTTTAGTATTTTTTTCTTATCATTTCTCCTTTTGTTTATTCCGTGATATACAACTCTGATGAAGTTTCTCGGGTCAACGATATCCCAAGTGTATACTCTGGCCACAATACGACAATGGACCGCGAAGTAGCATGATATGGCGATGAAGTAGAGGATAAGAGATGGTAAAATAGAAAATAGCAAAACGAGGAAGGAAAATAAAATCCAAAAAAAAATAAAAAAATAAAAAAATAAAATAAAAATGAATAAAATAGGGGGGAAAAAAGTGCTCAGAGAAATATCTTCAACGATCGTATTCTCCGCTTCTCACTCGTACTCTCACACTTTTCTTCATCATTTTATTTCTCTTTCACCATCTTCTGTTGTTTCTATATATATATATTTTTTTTTTCTTACTCGTCATGGGTTGCACTGTACAAACCATCAGTGGGTATATATGCGTGTGCCCAAGAGCCCAGATTTCCAGGCGATGCACGTAGCTCTCTGTCTTGCGCACTCCCCATTTATTTAGTTAAGAAGATACACCGCGACACCTTCGTCGAGATGAATCCTAAGGGGGTGAGAAAGTGGTGAAGCGCATGGTAAGAGAAAAATATAAAAATAAAGAGTGTACGGGAAAATGTTGAAGTTGCGAGTCTTCTTCAAGATGTAAAGCTCCAAGGATGAATGATATATATATATATATATATAACCCCAGTAGAGCATTTGTTTCCCTTTATTTTTTTGAGATCCAGTGTCTCAAGAATGAATATGCTGGCACTTGGGTTTTGTGAAAATGAGACATCGTGAGCTGGCCAAGTGGAGGATGCAATAGCAACGTGAAAGTCCACTCTCACCAAGCGTCAAGCACCAATGACGGATAATGAAGATCTTGAAAAAATAAAACTAACGTCTCCACGAAGGAGAATAAAAAATACACACAGTATATCGTATCAAATTTTTTTTTTTTTTTTTTTTTTTTTTTTTCGTTTTTATTGGAGAAAAAAAAAATTATAAATAAATTGTTATTTATATTTGTGTGATGTGAAAAAGTACAACGTGAAAAAAAAAAAAAAAATAAAAAATATAAAAATCGAATGTGAAAGAAGAGCACGAAGTGAATTGCGACACGTTGGTGGTTATATAACCTCTCGTTCATTTTAGCGACGACATGGATAAGTGTCCAATTATATTCGTCCGAGAGTGCGTTGTACACATGATATACCAGACGGGATAGAGAACAACAATGTGAAAGGGGCTTACACTATGAGAGGTAATGACTGAAAATCTCTGCATATATATACTTGAAAAAAAAAAAAATATATATATATATATATATATATATATATATATATATATATGGATTATACAGAGTTGTTGAGAGAGAGAGAGAGAGAGAGGGACGACAATTTTACATGCGTATGTTATTATATATTTGAATATTTCTATCCTTCATCGTAAACCTTTTTGCCTGATCCTATCTCAGACGTCACTTTCAGAAGTTGTAGAGAGGCAACATGAAAAACCGGAAGTATGAGAGGTAGAAGAAGTGACATAAAAAAGTTTTTGTTTTTCTGTAGTGTTTCGAGGCGAAATATTCATAAAGCTTGGGTTAACGGACTTGTAATAGTTTTTCTTTCGTCGTTATTACGCTCTCAATAGTCATTTGGACTTGATAATAGTTTCGGTATATACAAAAAAAAAAAAAAAAAATTCAACAAACGAATATAAAAGTTTAAATACGAGTTTCATTATATTAATCAATACACTCGGAATGAAATAAATAAAATTTACACATTTATATTTCAATGAATAAAAAGAAATATATCACAGGGATTTTTGAAAAAAAAAAAAATGAAAAAAAAAAACCTAAACCACTGACAAACTCTGGATTATTGTTAGTATACGTGGTCATTCTCAAGTTACTGTGAGCCCGTGGTTAAACGCAATTTATCTTGGGTAATGATACACTCAAGGAGGATAGGGTAGATGGCTGATATTAGCCTAGAGCGGAAGGACAGTAACTTGAGATAAAACTAGTTGCCATGACGCAAGGCATAGCCACAAGCGTAACTGTAACCATCACTTATTTCTTCCCTCTCTCATTGTATAATTGGTAATGGGACACGTTATTAAATCGTTGCCATGCAAGAAATAACACTGACAAACATATGAATTGAAAAGTGAATATAATAAATTATTTCACCCCCAGTATCATTACTGTAAAATCACATATAAAAATTAAAAAAAAAACCAAAATAAATTTAATTTCATGTATTTATCAATTATTGATGTGCTATGTAATTTTATATTTTTCGATAAGAATTTATTTATTTATTTATCTATTATTTATTATTTATTAATTATTATTATTCTGATTGATGTGCGAATTATATATGGATAAAGAATTGTTTCACTACAGTACACCGCTTACGGATATTTGCTACTATATTATACAGTGCTCGCACTTTTCGTCACTTTCTCACTCTAACAACGAGCCCCCTCCGGGCAATTCTACGACGTAACGCGCACAATATACGCCACAGCAGAAAACATATACATACACACACACACATATATATATATATATATATAGTTGGGTTTGTGAATTCTCAGGTTGCGTAAATATTTTCACAAAACTCACTATCAATGAAATTTTCTAATGCCAATATTTTGTCTCCATCACTGCAGAGCATGAAAAATTCACGAAAAATAAACTCACGAACTGACGCTCTATGCTCTTATACATTTTTATTGCTATTTCAATTTTTTTTTTATTGATCATTTTATTTATTCATGTTTTTTTTTTGTTATTATTATTATTATTATTATTTTTTTCTTCAATTTTATTTTATCGATATTGTACATGTTAGATGAATATATTTATTATAACTGCGATAGTGATATATGAAATTTTATATTGAATTTCGTTCTTTTTTTTCTCTCTCTTTTTTTTTTTTATATACTTTATATCGTTATTATAAATTTGTAAAGAAATTATTTATGAAATAAAAATATTTGGAAGGAGAAGTTGAGCATAAACATAAATGTAAAAATGTGTATATATAAAGTGTATATATAAAGTTGAGAGGATAAGGATGAAATGTTTGGTAGGTTAAGTACAACGCGAGGCTTTCACGTCTGCCTAAAATGCTCGTAAAATTCACCTACATTCTTGCCATAATGTTTCTCCCACGATATTGACGGACACGTTGTACATGCCTCAGGACGATAAAGATAACGTAAAATCCGCGGGGACTAGTATCATTATAATATTACAATGTTGCATGTGCATGTGAATATATAAATGTGAATTTTCATTTCTTGTATTCAGTAAAACTCTAAATCCTTCACTCTCGACCACTTCTACCATCAGTTTTATTTATTTATTTATTTATTTATTTATTCTATAAAAATATATTTATATACTATTTAATGTTGCAATTAACGATGATGTTGCTCTTTTTATATTTCTATTTGTACATATTTTACTGGTCATTGCACACATATATTTATTCATGGATTATATTTCTGACAATGAGACATCGATAAATGCGGTATGTGCATATCCATGCCACATGGATTCTCATCGATTAGTCTTCATGTGGTGATATGTGAAATGACGCATATCGATTACTTCACTCTATGGAAATTTTACACAGAATAAATCTCCCAATGATAATCAAAGGTTGATATTCTGTAAATCAAATGCATTGGCTCACTACCACAAACACGATTGAACTCATGATACAAATGACACGAAAATTCATATAATAATAATCGATTAAATTCCAATATTATTTCTCAATTATATTTACAACTTTATATTACGTATTTTATACGTGAATAAAATAAAATTTGTAATAGGAATAAAAAACAAATAATAATAATATTATTATTTCATAATTGTATGATATAAGTAAATATAAATATAAATACAATAATAAAATAAAAATACGGATAAATAATTTTCAAATAAAGTTAATCTGGCATTCAGAGGAAATGCAATGCAATTCACGCGCGACTATTCGGAACAATTGGCTTTATTCTTGAGGTATATATAGTACACTATGTTGGTCGTACTACGACGAACTTTGGTGTCGCATCGACGCGTCTCCACGACACGTTGAATTGCGAACATTTGCGTCGGGTGCTCACTTCTATGCTGCTCTCTCGAGCGTTTCTAGTCGTAGTCGTTGTCGTATAGTTGTCTCAGTGTTGCACGTCCCGTATCTCCCTCTCATTTTCTCTCATCTCTCACCACTCTAACACTACATACCTACTATATATTACTATTACTACTACTATCATTATTATTATTATTATTATATTTACGTACAATTGTGTCTATGATACATATTTATACATTTAATGAGGATTCTCAACTACAAAGCTCCAAGCTTTTCAATATACCGAAATATTATTCATCATTTATTTATTCATTCTGCTTGTATCTCATTATGTACATATATATATTTTTTTTATCATCCTAAATTGCACTTTTTTTGTTTCGTCTTTATACATTTATTTATTAAAATTTTTTTTTTTAACTCATCTCGTCTTTCCTCCCTGACTGTGATTACAAATGTCACGTTTTATCGTGAAAAAAAAAAAAAAAAAGAAAAAGAAAACACGTAACTCCTCATTATCGTCGTCAAAAAGGTGAGAATGAAAAGAGAGTAAAGAAGAAGTAAGAGAAAGAAGAAAAAAAAAAAAAAAAAAAAAAAAAGAATGAAGAGGAGAAAAAAATCGACAAATTGTGTAAGCTCCTGGTTTCCGTTTGCCATTTTTCCCATTAGGAGTTTCAAGAACCAAGCAAAATGCGCTCCAAGGTTTTTATTTTCTTTCTTTGATTCTGCGTCTTCCGTCCCCTACGTCTATTCGTTTCCTATAAAGCGGCTTACCAATTTTCTTTTTTTTTTTCATGTGTACACGCGGATAAAGAAAATATTTTTTTCTTAATGCCAACATGACAGATATTCTCATTGTTGCAATATCAACGTTTCAACAATTTACTTTATCATAAAAAATAAAATTTAATTTAAATACTCGAATTTTTGGTGAGTATTAATTTGTCATAATCGATGATAAACCGAAATTTGTATGAAATTTTTTATATATCATTTTATATATATTAATATTGAAATAATATTGTAATTCAATATTGAACTTTTATAATTACATTCACTCAAAAATATTGCGCTTTTTTCAATTATTATATTCATATAATATAATATGCTTTATCATATTTTTGAATGACTGTTTGATTAAGAGCAGTATAACGACTACAGTATTCACATACTGCATATTAAATGATGATGATGATATATATATAGCTAAATTAATTATGATAATTGAAAAATAAATAAATGACAAATTTTACAAATAATATTTGTGTAATAAACTATAACGGTTTAACGACAAAATATTATTAAACGAATAATCAAGAGGTTTTAATATTCTCCATAATTATTTACAAAAATTAATGAATATGTGAATGATTAAATTATTCATGTATTTAACTTGCAACAATTTATAGTTGTATAATATAAATTTATAATTGTAACATAAATGTAGATGATTATCAAGTATTTCGAGTACGTATCGTAACAAATGTCACGATGTTTCTCTTATAAATTCAGTGAATATAGGTATGCTAGAGAGAGAGATGCATGGCAAAGATCTTTTGAAATGACATTCATACCTCGGGTATAATGCTAGGAATGTAATGTGACGTTAACAAATTTTACTAGGTCCATGCACCGCGAATTCACGCCACGTCAGCGTTACCGCAATTATACCACGCGGGGGCTTCTAATTAAAATTAGTGTGGAGATAGACGCAGAGGATCTGATGGCAGTTGATGGTTTAGTGATGGGTGGGGTTGAATGAGAGAACGACATGTGAACATGAATGATATTTATTGTGGATGTAGTGGTGTATACAGTTAAGGGGTGATTAAAAAATTATAGGATGAATGTAATAAAATCCCAGATAAATATTGATTTATCTGTAATATTTTCAATTATTTTATACACGAATGAATATTTGTACTATTTCAATAAATCTCAAAATAATTTTTTTAATGATGAATAATTAAAAAGAAAAAAAAAAAAAAAACAAACAAACAACAAAAAAATATGAAGCAAAATGGCTGAGAAATTTTTTGAATTTTTTTTTTTTTTTTGAGAATAATTTGAAAATAATTTAAAATTGAATTGATGGCAGAAAATTTCTAGTTCAAAATCCCGTAGGATGTGTGTGTATATATTCTTCGTATCTGCTGACATAGGGTGACGTGGAAATTTAAGAAAAGAGATTTTTTTTTTTTTTTTTTTTTTTTTTTTATCTCATAAGTGCGTGACGAAAATCTTCACAGGAAACACGGATGATAAAAAAAAGAAAAAAAAAAAAAGGTAATGTAACCGAGGGATGGGATGTTTGGGTGGAAATAGAAGCGCGAAAATATAAGGAAGTGGGAGGTTTTATCCCTCGTAAAGAGGGTCGCGACACTTTGCAACTGATTTATCGTCAACTGTGATATGGTGAATGATAGTGGTGGTACCGATAGTTCTTGGCATATTTTTATTTTTATTTTTTTCTCTTTTCCCTTCTCAGTTTACGTAAAATACATGACATGTTAGTCATCGCAGTTTTGTATATGAATATATTTATATGTGAAAAGAGAAGAAAAAATAAAATAATAATAATCAATAGTAATAATAACAACAATGACTAATGACAGATTGTTGGTGTATCATTGATTAATTTAAAAAACGTGTGTGAATATATAACAATTCATTATAATTTTATATTTATTATTTTTTGTTCACATTTGGAATTATATTTAAAAAAAAAAAAAAAAAAAAAATATATCAAACTCTACGTGAGTGTGGGACGAAAAATGTGTTTCATGTATAAAACCTGATTATTAAATAGGACAGGGAATATAAATATATATTTTTTTTTTATTTAAAGTTCATGATATATCATTTTTATATTCAACCATAAATATACTTGATGACATAACCGACGTGTTTAACTGTTTCCTCTAACGATGAACTAATGATAATTTAAATATTATGGGTACTTGAGCCAACTCTGTTCACGGTCCTGTGTGTTGTAAACTTTTCGAGTGGAATTCAAATATCTATACATACATGTGTACATATATGTTTGTTGCATAACTCATTGTTTGTTTGAAAATCACATGCACATGTGTGTATAGCCTCACTTTTGTATATACAGATAAAGTTGTGTAGTTCAACACGACCTATCATCACATTTGTCCTCATATCTGTACACTCGTATATGTATATTCATTTATTTTATTATAAAAATACATTAATATTAACAGGAGTATCTTCAATAATATTGAATTTTTTTTCTGTTTTTTTTTTTCCTCTCTTTCCATTGATATTCGTGAATGTGAATGTGTAGAGTGTATGATAAAACTCAATGATACGAGTTTCTCATTGATTTTACATTTTTTTAATGGTATTCTAGTGGAATTCGAATAAGCCTTTTACAATTCGTTGTGTCAGTTTTTCCTCGCATTCGTGGAGACGACTACTGATAGAGATTTACTGTTAGCACGCGACCAGAATGATGAGACACGAGTAGGCAATGGAGTTAATATAGATGTGGAAAGAACATGACGGAGAAGAGAATTTTTTTTTTTTTTTCAAAGTACATATCTCTGGTTTATATACTGTGACTTATATACATTTATATATATATATATGATACAGATTAATGTCGACTGTTCTTAATTTTGTTTCACTACGTGGCGCGAAATGATAAGTACATGAAAAGTCGTCGATTGGTAACAAAGAAGAAACGTTGATATCCGTAACGTCAAATTGTGAAAGATCTCATAGACCTTGATGATTCCATCATTTATTTTTTCTTCCTTTACCTTTACTTACTTTATCATTTTTTTTTTTTTTTTTTTTTTTTTCATTCTTGGGTAAAGGCTTTACCAGTGGCATCTCGACAAAAGCAACTCATCATCGCCCATCCCGCTTTCGTTATAAATCCTCTTGTTCACCAACTGTCGACTTTTCAACTGTCTCTCGACCCGAAATTCGTATATCCCGCAGAACACTAGAAATTTCCGAGCATATTACAATCTTTTAGTTTCAAACTTCTTAATTCTTTGGGTTTCTGTAATTTTGTTGTTGTTGTTGTTGTTTTTTTTTTTTTATTTATATATGGGTAATTTATACGAGTATATATATATACACTTTATGTTGAAGATATAGGGGGTAGACTGTAAAATTTACAGTTGTGTAAAAAAGTTTACTGCTTGTGAAGGCAAACAAACCAAACAAAAAAAAAGAAAAAACAAGCACTCTATATATGTATACGAGTATATATATTCAGCAGTGAGTATATGAATGTGTATTTTTTTTTTTATTCTCCGATAAACGTTAGTCGAAAACGTAGAAACGTCCGGCACTCGCAAGTGGCAATCGTTTGTACTCGGGCGTTCCCGACGGAAGACCAACGGGCCACATATACCAACCCACACATATATATATATATATATAAAATAGTGGTACCTACTATCCTTTTACTACACAGAGGAAAGTCAATTCAACCGGGAGTTTCACTGCGATGTGGGGTTGAGAACGAATGGGTGAAGCCACACCGAGATCTCGAGCTCAATAAATGGTCGACAACGGTAAAACGACGTTGAGCTTTTTGTTGTCCTTCAAATTTCATTGTTCACATGGGAGTGAAAATATTTCACAATTTTCATTCAATTTATATATTTATTTGTATGTTTGCATATATATATATGTGTGTGTGTGTGTGGGCGTGTATGCGTTAACATTTGTATGTTCATAAAGTAAAGTGAAATATCAAATTGAATAATAGAGAAATTAAATTTGTAATTTGACACATATCATTGTTGAATTTTTTTTTATGATTTTTTGATGGATACGGAACTGGAATAACATAGAGTTGTTGAGATTATAATATAAATAGATTTGAAATATTTCGTTTTGAATTATGCGCGGAATTTTGGTAATCAATTGAGAAACTCTTTTCAAGCTCAGCCACCCAAATATATATATACATATATATAAGTGTATATTTCATATAGTACTTTAATAATGAAAATATTTTTATGCACATGACTGAAATTCAATGAGAATAATTTCAAAATTCATGACACGTTTCGTCATGTTGCATCGGATGACGTAGGTAACCGGTGGTAATACTTTTTCGCGCAATTTCGAGTTCAAGGTGGGATGAAAAAAAGCGAGAAAAAGAGAGAGAGAGAGGGAGACGAAAGCGTCTCGCGGTACACTGCAGAGACGTAATAGAAGTGTATGTGTGAGGAGTTGGAGGAGAAGTTTGGTAAAGTGACGATAAATACAGCATCAAATGGAATGTAGAGCGTCAAGAAAAGAAAAAAAATGGTAAAGATGAAGTAAAAGAGAGTAGGGAATAGGTGACGTGAGCACAATGATCCTAGTGTTATATGACAGGACAGTGTATAAAGAAAGAGAGACGAAGAAGCCGTGGGTATAGTGTAGCAACTCGGAGTCCGGAAAGAGTAAAAGCTTAGTATGAAAAATGTTCGGATGATCCCTCACTTACCGTCGTGCACGCGAATCTTCCCCGCGGCTAACGCGCTCACCGTCTCGGTGAGAAAAATTATGTTTTGAGCCGCTACGTGTCCGGCGTTCAACTCCCACACATTTTCTACCACATATACGTCCTCAATGTATACGAACATTCATCACAATATATATAAAATGTAATAGCAGAGAAAAATAATCTATAACGTTTTTACTCTTCCTGGGATATTTTGCAACTGTTTTACTCCGTATATTGATGGTACATGAGATAAATTAAATGTACATATAGACGTATCTTATACGTGTGACGTAAATGATAAATAAATATTGTTTTTATCTTATTTTTTTTTTTTTTTTTAAATCTAATAGAATAATGCAATTCTTGGATGCTTCGTTGAGTTTGATATTGTATTTTGGACAATGAAATTTTCGAAAACGAGGCTAGCTAATGTAATGATCAAGTTAGTGGTAGTGAGAATGTGATAAAAGTTGGAGAAAATTAACAAACTTTCCTATTTAATGTATATCCATTTACTGACTACTCGTTGATTCGTGAGTTTAACGTATTACAAGCTTTCACTGTAACTTTATAGTACATATATATTTATATAAATCAACATGTGTGGAAAATACGACAAACTTATTTAATTACACAAAATATTGTATAAATAATGTTGATAATTAAATATACATTTATCCACAAAATGTGCAGTAACATTGTCCAAAATGCAAATAAATTGAAAAATTTATTTCAAGTTTTTATATATATTAATGCAAAACTTTATGAAGAATTTATTGGTTAGTTTTTCAACATATAATTCTATGTGTATATGTACAATCTGTACATGTAATATACGTGGAAAATAATTGAAAAATATTTTTCATCGAAATATCCTTGACTATATTTTATTTTTATTCCTAAATAGTCAAATTACGAGCGGTATTTCCATATATGTTACCGCAAGACGACACAAAACATAGTTTTGTAGACACACAATTGGTGCATACATGTAAAATGGAATGTAAATTGATTCTGGTTTTGAAGTTACAGTTCTCTTGGGTTTTCTTTCCACCATTCAGACATTATAACCCTTTTCTCCTTTACTCGTTGCTATTTGTCTCATTGTTTTTCTCCCATTCTCCCGCTTTGTCTCATTCGAGTAGCACGAAATACTAGAGAATGTGGTCTCCGGTGGTTGACCGACTTTGTGGTCAGCTCCACCGTGATCTTCACCATTGTCACAGGAGAATTGCCGAGATTTATAGCTTATATATATATATATATATATATACATATGATTCCATAATTTTTTTCTAACTAACCCCAATTTAATTATATAATTTTTTTTTTTTTCACACGTATTTTATCTATAATTACATATATATACAATTGAAATATTAAATAAAAATCAATTAATCGATTTATAACGTAATTTTAAAGATAAAATTGAACGTAATTGAGTGGGAGGTAGAAATATCAATATTCGTTGTTATATTCTATGTGCTTCCTCTCAAATTATGAAAGTGACTGGTGGTGAAGTGGTCTACGTATGGTTCACGGGCGATAGTACCCCGTGGCACATAATTGAAATCCAATACTCATCGTGCAATTACTTCTCATAGCAGTAGTAGTATAGGTACTAGCAAAGGTAAAACAGTGTGATAGTTATATATAAAGTGATAGAGGCGGGGCTGTGATACGTATATTTTTTTTTTCTCTTGCTTCTCTTCATTCATTCACTTCATTTTTATCATATACTAATTTAATTCGAGTGTTTTATTGACATAATAATTTTTGTGCGTTGTCACATTAGATTACTAATTAATTTTAATTATTTTATGATATATTTTTTTTTTTTTTTTTTTTTTTTCTCACAACAAAATAATGAGTCATTATAAATAAGAAAAGGAATAATTTGTTCATGCAAATTTTTACGGTTAAATTTTATTGTGCTATGAATTAATGTACGAAGATTTTTGAATAGGCATTCGACTGTTGTTTATTAAATTAAAAGATGAACATGAATTGATGAGAATATTTCAAACTGCTGTTTCAGATTTTATGAAAGATGTGTCTTGCAAAATTGTCAAATTCAGAGGACACAACATTGTTATTGTCAACGGAAAGTCACTCATTGGAATGGGAAGGGACAGGCACGGCCAATGGTTCACCCTTCGTCAAATACATCCGTCCTTTTATTTTTTTATACAGTTTATCTAAGCTGGTACAAAGTTGCCCCAATGATGATGGCAGCGAGGCAGGTACGCTTTTTAAATTGTGTATTCACGACGTGTTTGCATGACACACCCTCTCAAGATGTTTTTTACTATTCGAAAGACAATTTTCACAAACTTCTATCGGATGAAAACAATACGAGCTTTACCATTACTATAGCTATTACTGCTACTACTACTACTATTAGTACCATCGTTATTTGTAATTATGCCAAAGAGCTTCAACTTTTCGAAGTAAACAAAGAATAATTTATACGAATGATAGAATTAGTTTGTAAATGTTAGAATAATAGATGCAATTATGCTTGAAATTCCGTACTGGATAGTAAAAGTTGTCAAACAAAAAAAAAAAAAAAATTAAAAAAATAAAAACATGTTCAATTTTTATGATTCATTACTCCTCTAATTAAATTGCTTTTGCCAATTTTAATTGTTGTATTTTCATCTTGACAATCAATTGAGATTATAAATATTACTCTATTGCCTGTTCCATCCAACAAATTGATCGTATTTGTAGTGTAATGGCTTCTGTCACATATTTTTTTTTTTCTTTTTCTTTTTCTTCTTCTTCTTCTTCTTCTTCTCATAGTGGCATGCATAATTTAACATAGCACTGATATAGACTGATATTATAGACGGTATTGCACCTGACACTATTCCCGTTCATTTGCTGCCACTCCCAGATGAGGTGATGATGGGATGAGTAAGAGAGTGAATGAGCGGGAAAATAGAGACCGTGAACTCCAGACACTCGTGGATATCCTTTGTCTCTAGTGTTAGCTGGTTGCTGTAGCGCGCCAACTAATGGTGGGTTGAGGTCAATGCGTCAACTATAACGCGCACGTTCTATTTCCCTTTGTTCACCAGTAGCGTCACGGAAAATGATTAATGCACTTTACCCAGCCAAAGCGAATACCTGTATGCAAATGGAATATAGACCTAAAAAGGCTCGCGGCATTTTGAACTAACAACAATCCTGTCAAAGTACAATACACCAACACGAATGTATACGCAAATGCTATATACATTAAGTCTTTTATACTCTACTCTTATCATTAGCTTTTGTCTAAAATTAATTTATAAATTTGTAGGGAGGGAAAAAAAAAAAAAAAAAAAAATTGTTTTTTAATTTTATTCTCCTTCCTTGATATCTGCATGAATAGCAGCATAAAAAGTTTTTTTATTTACCAGCCTTTTTATCCCCTTCTGTATGTATATTGGAGGCTGATTAATTTTAATAAGAAAAATATTGTGAATTTTCAATTAGTATTGAGTTTCTTGTCTCACATCAGCATAAAATCTCTTTACTTTGTCGTATCTTGTTATTGTGGAATAACCCTCACCATTACTCGATTTACCGTGAGTCAACTACACTGAAACTATTCGTCTCTACTCCCTTGAATGTCGGAGTTTTTTTTTCATTATTTTTTTTTTTTCCCCTTCTTTTTTTCTTTTAGGTTCCCTGTTGCAAAGCAACGTACCGGAAAATCAGACCATCTGCTCGAGACATTTATGTCTTGCGAGTGTTACTATATACTTATATATTGAACCGTCGGCTGCGACGCTCGACGTCCATTCCTTTCACAATTCTTCTTGCACTTTGCTATATCTTTATGTATACGAGCACAATATTGAGGTGTTATTTCATGTATTTTTTCACGTATAATAATTTTTATTGAATTATTCGAGTTATATTTGAATATATATGAACAAAAGGTAAAATTGAAGTAACATATATTACTATCACTGCTTACTGGTGCGGTTGACGTAATGGCAAGTAACAGTCGTTGGAAGTTGGAAGTTTCACAATTATATATGTCGCGAGAAGTAATTTCAACTTTGAATGAGTGAGACAGAAGTGGTCAGGGTATGCACCAAGTACGTCTGGTGACACATTTATTTTATACATTAAACATCTTGATTAGATTGTTTCAAAATTTAATTATTGGCATAGCATGTGCTCCGGATTGATTCAATTGTAAATGAATTAATTTGTAATAAATTTTTTACAATTTCATCAATTAATATTCCGATAAATGAATAAAGAAAAATATTTTGAATAATATTTTATTTATTTCAAAAAACAAAAAAATTGCTACGTATTTTTATTGAGAAATATTGATTTATTCCATAAAAAAAAAAAAAAAAAATTAATAAATAAAATGAATTGTAATATGGAGTAGGTAATGGGAAAGTTGTCTGAGAAATGATGATTAAATATAAAATACACTCACACAATTGATTTTTTTTTTTTTTTTTTTTTTCTTCTTATGTATATATTGTCGCAGAGATGCGCTATATCTGCATATTCATTGTATATGGACATGAAAAACATTTCAATGTACAAGAATGTCCTCGAATTATTTGAGATTCTTGACATTTCGCTTCGGCAGTCATCATCTCATGTAGTCGGCGAGATACTCTACATTGTATTCCAAAGGAAAAAGTTCGTCGACTTTTTCTCATTCTCCGTCTATGCTTCAGTTAATTCCAGTATGGAAAAAAAAAATGCCGATATACGTTTGTGAAACGTTGCACTTGTGAAAAGATTTTTCATGAATTTGCGAACACGAGTACACCGGAATGTCTGCTCATTCAAAATTACAAGTGTGTATATAAGTAAAATAGAAAAATATAAAAATGAAAAAATAAAGGGTGGGCAAAATACGTTGTGTAATGAGAAATAGAAAAAAAAAAAAAATAATAATAAATGAATAAAAAATAATATCTGTACATAGTGTAGGAATTTTTGTATAATAACAATTGTACTTGATGAATATTTCAATTCAAGAACCCATACATATTCGTATTATTTTATTTTCTCAAGCATAATTTCCTGAAGATACAGTTACTGATATAATTGGTATTATAATAATGAAATTAATTTACGAATGATTTAAGTAAGAGCCATGTTCACATAAGTAGAAAAAAATCTGTAAGACGATAAAGAACGTACGTAAGTCTGAAATAGATTCAACCTTGGGTCATTACTGTGCAAATCCGATATTTAATATTCACCGACTTTTGCCAAGTATTCCGAATTTATTTCAACTTTTTTTTTTTCTTACTTTCTCCTTTCTTATTTGTTTTTTTTTTATTTTTTTTTTTTGTTTGCCAACTCTATACATTGCTTTTCTCATCTTTCTCTTAACTATTCTGCTAGAGTAAAATTGATTGGTTATAAAAATCATATTTCAGTCGTTTCAATAAATCGTTGATCAATCATAGTTAATACTTTATTTATTGAATCAATCATCAAATTGTTTACTCTTCCATTTTTTTTTGTTCTCATTTACATTACATTGTTTATTTCAATTTTTTAATTTTTAATTTTTATCCCTTCGAATTAAAATTGATTCAATTATATAATAATTCCACCCACGTAATTATTTAAAAATAGCAAAATGACGTGGAAATTTCGAGAAATTGCAGAAAAATGAGTTTGAAAAAAATTATTGACGCATTTGAAATTGATAATTCAATTTATTATTATTATTATAATTATTATTATTATTATCTTCATTTTTATCTTCACTGGTTTGTGTTCCTAGTGAGTTTTTAGTGAATACACAAATGGCACACACACATACACACACACCCACACACCCACATACATACACAGTCGTATATATCTAACACCGTGGCCATTCGATGCTAGTACTTGTTCTCGCCGCTTCTGTGTCTGACTTAAAATATGACCACCCACCACTCCTCCTTACAACCGTGGAACTATTGTCCGCCCAGCTACGGGTTATACCACTTGCATCACAAATTCTCCTGGACCACTGTAGATATTTATCTGAAAATTTTTGTTTATTCACGTACGTATACGAATAACAGGGAGAAACAAAAAAAAATATATATATACATATATATGTCCATTATTATTCTTCCTTATCTACTTGACACACTGCACAACACATGTAAAGAATGAAAATTATCACGACGAGTGATAAGTATTTTATATGTGTTAATCGTTTACAGCGATTCAAGAAATGGATTGTCACAGTGGATACGGAAGGAGTGGATAAATCCACGAGACGTGTGCACCACAGCCATTCCAAAACTTTTTCACCAGTCTCTTAAGTGCTCGAAACAGTTGCCAACACGGCACCTATATAAATATACTCTGGTTTTCGTGTGAGAGGGTGCAATAAGATACACCAGAACAAAAACAAAAAGAGGAAGATATATATATATATATATATATATATATATATATATATATAAGCGCGTACATGTGTCTGTGATAGTGAAGAAAAGTCAGGGGTTGAACAATAAAATGCGTCCTTTTGCACGCCTTGCACTTGCCGCATTGCCATATCACATACAAAAAGTGGGAGTTGCCTGCAGAAATCGTAACTTATTTCACAAGTATAATAAGTAACTATACGTCCAAGAGCACTTGACCCCTTCAACATCAATTTAAATTACTGTGCAATTTACACGTCGCAAATTTTATTCACTTCTATTTATATTTCTGTAATCAATTGATATTCAAATTATTTTTACACTGTCAATTTGTATAATTTAATTATTTCCTAGAGTGAAATTGTAATTAAATTGATGACAAGAAATTCTGTATAAATATGTATATGGACGTAAATTATGTAATTTGGATATAATTATCGATTGCATTTTAGTAGTAGAAGATAATGAGCTTTTAAATGTGTTCGTGTTGTTCAACAAAGTTGAACGAAAAAAAAAAATAAATAATAATAATAATAATAATAAAATCCCATTCACAAATCTGACATTCGATTATCTGCCAGTCACTTAATGGCCACCAACTTTTTTTTTTTTTCTCTACATATATACCATAACGTAAAGTCATGCCATTTTCTTTTATTTCCACCTTTTTTTTTCTTCTACTTATTTTACGCATAGATACAGTTCAACTTCACATTGTAGAATGTACATTACTCTTATATATATATATATATATATTTTTTTTTTTTCTACTTTTCACAAGCATTGCCTGACTGCCGTTTCTTTTCTCCGGCAATCCGTGTTTGTGGTTGAATGATTTACCAGGATTGTTGCAGGCACGCAAGGAGTAATGGTCCGCGCGTTGTAAGACTGAAAGAAAATCAATTTTCATGTCAATCAGCACTTTTTTCTCTCTACTTTCTTCTTTCACTCACTCTTTTCATCATATTCATTCATTGTACATGTACATTCTGGTTGGTACGTGACGATTGAATATAATTCAATTGCAATATTAATTTTCTCGTGGTTTCAAATTTTTTTTCCTTTTTTTTTTTTTGTTTCTCACTATAGCGTGAATAATTCAACCGTGATTAGATTTTCACTGCAACCAAGAAAAAAAAAAAAAAGAAAAAAAAATTCCATATTCACAATTTGACGTGGAAATATAGTAATTTTTATTTATTCATTTATTTATTTATTTATTTATTTATTTATTTTTTGTTACTAACGCCAGTATTTTCGAGTAGTTATTGTGAATACACGTGAACGTTTACGTGCCAACTGATACTTTCAACACGTTACACTCTTCACGCATGAATTCACTAAATTTGTTTTTTTTTTTTTTTTTTTTTGCCTTTCGCTTCCACACACATAGATATTGGTGGATGACTATTATACAGCATCATCACGAACGTGTTCGGTCCTTTGTACCTTGGTGAATTGACTTCATGGAAAAGTACCTCCCTTCCCCTTTCCTTCCACCTACTATTCACGTCTGACATTGATCCATGTCGTATTAGTTTGTCTAGAAGTAGTCACTATACACCATGTGTATATATCTGTACGTAGGAAGTCAATGGAAATGTGAAATTCAATACATATACTACGTATATAGAGTTAGAGTTTCCCTTTGTCGCTGTGAGTCTACTCTGTCTCTAGACGTATATGTATGTATATAATATGCATATGTGTGCTTCTGGAAATTTTACTGATAATACTGCATGCTCATTGGTTTGACTTTGGTGCGTTGACCAGCAACCATCCGGCAATTGAGCTTTTGTCATCGGTCTGACGAGTTTCTCTTTGATCTTTAAACGACTGTACATCCATACGGCTTATAGTATCCTTTATTTTTCATCACCTCTAAATCCCTTTCATCATTTATAACTATAGAGTCAAACGTGAATAAAATATTCATGTTGAGTTATTGACAAACGAACAAAAGCTTGAGGACTTTATTTAATTCGTTACACTGTATGAAGATTAAATTTATTAATTTCAAATTTTTATTTTTTTTCATCTTTATTTAATTTGATAATACTCATGGTGATTTTGTCGTCAATTTTTATTAGAGCTTTATAACAAGCTTTGACATTGAGTTTATTATTATATATGTATAACTATTCATTGTGTGGTCTCAACGGAGCGACAAAATAAAAACTGAAAACGAGGTCGTGTACCGATATATGCAACATGAAATCAAACTGCATGCGAAAAGTGTGTATAGGTGAGGTTGGGTCAGGGAGGGTAAAACAACTCCCGGTTGTGTACTACTCGTGAATCCCCAAGAGCAATTCCAACGGACAAATAAAATGAGACATAAACACCTCGACAATTCAGCTCTTGCAACCTTCCCAGATTATGTGATCGTATCGCGGAGTGAAACGACCCGACTTTATACTCTTCTCCTCACTCTCTTTGACATTATATCCTCATACTGTCATTTCTCTCACCTCATCTCATCCACTATATCGTCACCTTCTCAGGCACTCGAGTAATTTATTGCCTGTTATTTGAATCTATTCTCTTAGAAATTGATATGATGAATTAATGTAGAATAATGTTACACGACGTGTCTTTATACAACAAGAAAAAAAAAAATAATAATAATTATAAATAAATAACAAAATATAGCACAAACTTTAAAATAATAAAATAAAAAATATATCACATTATTCTCTGTTAAAAATTCATTGCTACGTGTATATTAATTTTGTTGTTGCATTTTTAAAAAAAATTTTCTCTTTTTTTTTTTTAAATAAATTGCAGCTCTTTCTTTTCACCCTGTCCTTGTAACAATAGCAATGACTGTACTGTGCATTGAATTCATACGAGAAAAAAAAAAGAAAAGAAAAAAAAAATTTTTTTGTTTTTTTTTGCGCGACCATTCAACTATTCATTATCCGTGAGAGCGCGCAGGAGGAGTCGAGATATTACGAGCGCCAGCGACTGGCACACCATCTCTGACCTCTGCAACTGCCTGAGGTGCTTTTCACTATGGACCAGACTTCCGGAATAGAAACTACAAAAAATACCACCGGAAATGCGCGAGAACGAGAAGGAGGAAGGGAGGGATCGTTGTGCGTCTCTACACTCTCACATATTTCTATATATGCAGATTTCTCCATCACTTTGCTTTGCAAAATTTCTTTCTATTTTTTTTTTTTTCTTTTTCTTTCCACTCTTTTATTTTATTCCTCGTTGTCGTGCCAGCTCGCCAATTGTCTCGCCCCATTATATTTTTACATGAAAATATCTTGCCCTTTTCCAACTCATCCTCTCAATTCATTTTTTTTTTTTTTTTTTTTTTTTTTTTTCATACCCATCGTCATCTCATGTTGAAATTGTATATGTACATGAATACTATTATTGCAATTGTGTTTTACTTGTACATTTTTTTTTTTTTTTCTTTCACACTATGTTACATATTGTGTTTCCTCTAGGTTTATCTTGACTTTTAATATTTTTTTATAATGATGTATTATTTATGTGGATGAATAAGTAAATTATAAATATTAAATGAAAGTAGAATGAAAATTATTGGAGAATTTTGGAGTTTATGAGATGAATAAAGTGAAGTAGATTGTGACATAGAGGTGAATATAGAGAGAAAATCATGGTTTGTCGCACATGTCGATAAGGCGTAATGGTCGAGTTCCCCCTCTCATTTTCACCGTATGTATATATGTATATGTATATATGTACATCCTCTCACCCTTAATCTGATGTCGAGAGCAGCTATTAGGCGAATCATCGTACTTAGCGTCGATAACAGCATAGGCGATCCTCCCGTTGGGCGTTAATATCCTAATTAAATGGAGGCATCTCGTGTCATCCGCGTGCGCACGCGTTTAGTGCTAGGATCGATAGCGATCAAGTTCGATTTTCTCTAATTATATCGGAATGAGAACTCGACGTTAACGAGAATGTTGCTCTTGTTCAATTAATGGTTCAATGACTGCACATCTGTCACGATGAAGTTGTAGAGAAATAAGAAAAATTGATTGATAGCGAATAAAAATTCTTTTCATATTTTTTTTTTTGTTCTTTCTTTTTTTTGTTCTTTTTTTGTTTTTTATTGTTCCTTAATTATAAGAATGGTTTCTGTGATGGGTAATCAGGCAGACAGTCATTTAATTTGAGATAGTAAAAACCATAGCCATTGTCAAACGTAAAAGTACTAAAGTTTTTTCGTCGTTAGACTAATTGGTAGGTTTACTGTGAGAACTAGTATTTTCTCACTGATGGAGAAAAAGCTTTTGAACTGGATTCGTCACCAGCAGAGACAAGTAAAGAAAAATGGTTACAAAAGTTTAGATATGTATATATAGAGAGGGTAAGTTTTACTTTGGGGTTGAGCCAGTTTTAAAGTTCCACTGAGAGTGATACTCGGTAGAATATACGGTGTGGTTAAACACGAAAGTTACAACATCCATGTGCAAAAACAATTCTGTATATGTTGAATTATAAATTTTAGAATAGGAAAAAAAGAAACAAGAAAAAAATACAACTTACACAAATTGTTTATATATTTAAATAAAATTACGAATCGAAAGAAAAAAAAAAAAAACTGTTTCAATTTCAATTACAAAATCTCGTCTTGACAATTATTATGGAAATATAAATGAAATAAAATGGAAATCACTGAACTCTATACTATAAATTAGCATGTGGTAATGAAAAATGCTAGAGAAAATGATTCTCAACGTGAAAGTGTGCACACGGTATTTCTCTTACACACTTATTCATCACACCAACACTAGATGTTGCTAATGAATTTTTAAGTTTAAACTGAGCGCTCTCGTAGCCCACGTTGCCCATCCCGTGCCCTACATTATATTTGAGCGAAATGCCTGCTCTTCCCAAAGTACGATGGCCGGAAAGTTTTCAGTACCGGAAGCGCCCAGAGTTTTATTCAAAATTACTCTTATCACGCGTTGAAAAATACCCCATAATATATTATAAATGTATTATTTTCAGAATAATTAATTTATTCATATCATCGTGATTCTTTAACGATCTATCTCTCGTTATATATAAAAATTTTTTTTTTCTCTATTCTAAATCAAACTTCAATTAATTTCTAATTATTTGTACTCAATAATTCCAATATATTTCATTTGATGACTGAACCCTGATATATTAACTTTCATAAGGAATATCTTTATTGTTTTTGTTTAAATACCAAAAATCCCAAGCTCCAGTTACATCCTCCCCCGACATTGTGCCCATTATAAATGTATGTATGTATACATAACATATATATTCCCTGGGCCGCCATAATTCACTAGTTTTCGTGAAAGTTCTCAAACTTAGATTAGCGATTCAATTTAGGTCGACGATAAATCATTCTTCGAATCGTTTTTTAATCGAAAGCTCGCAAAAGAGCATACGCACATATATTCAAAAAAAATAGCGGTAACATCAAAATGGCAAAATGAGAATAAACGAGTATGAACAGTGGAATGAGAGAGTCAAATGACAATGGACAAAAAAAAAAAAAAATATTTAGGTCATTGCACTCATTTGACCGTTAAATTCACGACATTATACTTTTCATATTTGTATGTTTGATAAAAATAAAATACATCAATATATATATGTGTTTTTTTTTTTCTTCATGTTTATTTCTAATTTCTTTGATGTAACAAAAAGAATTAATTAGTATCTAGAAATTTTCTCATTCATAATTCGTTGTGTGAAAGAGCACGTGAAAATAAGGCTGTACGGTTGACTGTTACAAACAGGGTATGCTTGTTTGTTTATTTGTTTGTTTGTTTGTGTGTTTGTTTGTTAGTCGAGCAGGAAACGTCGGAATATTTGTAATTATACGTCTGGTTTTAAAGTGCCGGCTCCTGCTGATGCGAATTTAATGGAAAAAGAGAGTTAGAGAGACACTGTAGAGAAAAAAATAGTGTTCAAATTGACGATTGGAAAGGGGAAATATTTTGATCGATGTAGATGTGATGATGAAAGATAGAACGAGAGAATGAGAGAATGGAAGAGTGTAGGGTGGATGGGTGAATGGGGATAGATGTGGGGTATTGGGAATAGTGTGGGTTTCGTGCCAGTCCAGAAGTCGGATTTTCTCGAAGGGAACTAATAATCGAATTCTCAACTCGACAGAGTTTGTTTCGGGTCACGGAATACTTTGGCAGGAGTTTCTTTATCTTGCATTTCGCGTACCCGGCGCCGATGTCGTGCCCACACCCCCTGTTGACGCGCTTCCTCTACCCATGAAAAATATAAGGGTGGAGGGTGAATTTTCCATTGGAATACAAGTATATTCTGTGATTCATCTATTGCAATGGTGAACGAACACATCTGCTCTTCTTATATATTCAAATATTTTACTCACTATCTATTTTATATAAAAGTTACAAACTTTTGATAAAATACTTTTTTTTTTTTTGATGAAAAAATTTTATGAAAAATTGAACGAGTGGTAGTAATGGATATTAATACAGATAAATGATTTGCTCAGTTAGTCGACGAACGTTGGATAATTCATGTTATTTTTTTTATTTTTACGTTGTTTTTTTTTTGTTTTTATTTATTCATTATTGTTATTATTATTATTTTTTTCCCATTTTCACTGGCAAAAGAATATACTCACGATGAGAAAAAGCAATAGAACACGTACACATGCAGAGAGAATAGATTGTTGAGAGTGAGGCATTCACGCAATGATTTACAATCTACCGCCATTGCTGCTATTCTCAGTAATTAATAAAATGATTAAATGAAGCTTCCTTTATCGTCCATTAATTACTCAGTGAGTAAAAAGAGCTAGAGAGTTGTGTATATAACTATGGGATAAAACCGAACGGTGATGTGTATATATACACATACACATTCTCTGATATTTTATACTGACGAGAAAAAAAAAAGAAAAAAAAAGAAAGAAAAAAAAAATATTACCTGGACATCAGTTACTCAGGTTGTGACACGCCATCTGGAAAAGAGAACCGTCAAGACGCTTTTCTAAGAGTACATGTGATCGTAGGTAGTGAATCTGTGTCTAAATAAATCTATATAGACCTCCATATATATACATATATACATATATGTATACTCTCTTTTCGAATTGAAAGAGGAAGAGGAAGGAGGTCCAAGCTCCACTGTAAAAGCTGAATAAAATATTCATGATACTTTTCATTCTGCATGGGCTTATTGCGTCTACATACGTCCCAGTCATCTTATTTGACCTTTTATTTCTCACTTTTTCCATCTTCATTATTTATCCCTGTCGGTCTGAGTCATTTATTCGTAAATTCACACTTTTCTCATCTTTAAAAATACACGTAAACTTTTTTTTTTTTTTCTTTTTTCAGATGCGATATTTTTATAAGAATTATCGTCAATATAAATTTAAATAATTATTTCACGATAATTTTATAATGAAAAAAAATTTTTTTTTTTTATCTTTCATATTTTTCAGTTTTTTTTAATTTTTTAATTTTTTAATTTTTTTCCCCATAGTGTCTTGTTGATAAATTGCCTGGTGTGGACAGCTTTGAATTCGATTTACAATGTGAATTCGTATTCTCGAATCCACAATTCGAGCGGTCAACCATGAGAGCACTTCACGTGTGTATCATACACGCAGGATTCCTCGTTAAAAATGCAATTGGGATGACACGACAATTCTCTCCATCACACTTGTTATATTTATCAATGCCATTGCTACAAGCAAACGACCCTTATACATATACATCTATACAGATATATATTTGTAATATATTTTTTTTTTCCATGGTGGTAACACGAAAAAAAATAAAAACGTAAATTGCAAGTCCAAATTTTATTTTATTTTATTTGATTTTTTTTTTTTTTTTTTTTTTTTTTTTGTCTTTCATTCGTAGTGTATATTTTTTTCTTGCATTTGGTTATAGTCTGTACATGGCTTGAGGATGAGGGTTGTGCAGAGAGAAACATGAACGCCTTTTGTATTGTGGATCGTTGTCGTGGCTTAAGTGTGGAAAAGGTTGGTGTGGGCTACAGAAACGAATATACACCTACAAACAGATTCATATATGATAACGTGTTGTAAATGTGTGTATGTATTTGTGTGTGTGTGTGTATGTATGTGTGTGTACGAGAGCGTTCAGGTTTCCGTTTCCGGTTTACATTTTACGTCTGGACGTTTCATTGTCGAAAAGCGAGTCCATGCGCATGCAGGATGTACGGTGGAGATGAAAACAGTTGACCTAGATGTGTGAAGGGTAATACAGGGAAAAAGCAAACGCCAGGGTCAGCCACACACTATAAAAATGAAATCAAGAGAAAGCAAAAGAATGAACAACGCTATATATACATATATAAATAACCCTGCCTACATGTTACCATGTACTCGTATATATATACTAGAACATTTCTAAATTTTTTTTTTTTTTTTTGGGTCGCTGAAAGAATCGGCGCCAGGCCAATTCTCTCCCATATATTTATATGTGACTACTTTCCTCCTTATTCCCCTCGCCCTATGTCATTTCATTCAATCACGTAACGCACGACTGTTTACTCATGTGAATCAAATATTTACATCACGAGTTTTCTTCCCATGTATCAAATGAAACTATCATGAATTGTCTGATATTCTTGTCAAATTAAAATCAATAAATGTTATGTTGGTAATTGCGATAAACATTCAATGATTCACAAACAAAGCAAAAAAAAAACTTTTTATATATTTCATTATATATTATAAATAATACAATTAAGATAGAGTTTGTTGAATAAAAAAAAAATAATAATAATAAAATAAAGTGTATTATTAGTTGTTGGTGTTGTTGACGGAGGAAGTTTGATAGTGAACATCAGTGTGTTGGAGGAGTTAGTTTTAGTCTGAAATCGATTGTTGCCTCGACTATCTCTAAGTGACGGCACAACGTTCGAGTGATAGATATAGATAGAAGAGACAAGAGGTACAGGGTGGTGTAGGATGGTATAGGGTGGTATAGGGAGAATTGGTAAAGTCAGGATACACCAAGGGTTGTTATTCAATGAGTTACATGCAGCTGGACCACTCCAAGCGAGTTTCTGTCGCCTATTTTTCTTGCCCAATGCTTCGTAACTTCCTCGACGCGTCCCGTTGCGTCTCTCTGCCTTATACACTCTCTTCCTCTCTATCCATACATTTACTTTCATATACAGGTATACAAAGACAGTCTGTTGTCACGTGAGTGTTTCACAATGATGCCAACGAACTTGCATTGTATTGACCTCGGCTTGCAATACATTTCATTGACATATAACCGCACAGACAACCGCACAGATTTACATTTTCAAATAAATTCAATAGTATGAATAAACTTCATTCGTCATACTTTCGTTATGCATAGTCATAATATGAACATTTTTTCGTATTCTGCGGTGTTGTATGAACATACATATGGTCCATACACCATCTTTAGAATTTATTTTCATACTTCAATGCCTACATACATGTGTATCAGATATGAGTGTGTATGTGTTTGTCGGTGGGTGAATGTTGAGAGATGAAGTAGCGTCCCGACATTGAATTCACCGCTTTTCCTCATACCAAGTTCAATTTCCGCCCTCAAGCCACGATATAAACCAGTATAGTTCTTATATACACATATTTACCTATATAAATATACATATACATATGTATATATGTGTTTATATATTTTCACTGTGAATAGAAAAATATAGATATATATATTTATATTTTTCTACGAGTGAACGCAATGATATACGATTATTGAAAACATTTCACCATTGGATGTTCACGTTTTCTCAACAGTGCACAACAAACGTGCTGTGAAAGAAAAGAGAAAATATAAAATAGAGGGGACGAGTGAGAGTAAAGTGAACGTCGTGAAAAAAAAAAAAAAAAGAAAAAAAAAATCGAATAAATAAATTGTAGGAAATAGTAGAGTTGACTATTGAACATTGAATGTGTGAAAGTGTCTCACGTTATCAAATATTTTGCAGATGTATGATATGCCTTAGTTTAGATAAAATACATATAGATTAAGTTGAATGTTGTGTATGTGAATTTATTTGTGTGTTAGCATATGCTGTGGAGATGTGCAGTTAGAAAAAAAAAAAGGAAAAAGGAACGCTTGACATTAATACTTTTCACTGAGAATAGTTTGGTTACGAGTGTAGTCGGCTTAGTGGGATTAATCCATGAGATGCGGTTTAGTACACGATCACCATAGATGCACCGCCATGTTTTAATGTAATTCCACTCTTTGTGTAAAGCCAAGTTTTCTAAATACAATCTGAATGTAACAGGAATATTTTACGAGTCTGGTCATTGGTCTGAATGACCCAAATACAAGTAAAATAAAAAGGAGAAATAGTAACAAAATGGATTATCAGATTATCAGTATCATCATTAAATAAAAAATATTCAAATATATCATAGTAGAGATTTGTATATGTAATTTTGAATAGTTGTAGAAGAATCATTATAGTGTGCAAATGAACAAGTACACTGATGTCATTTAATTTCCATGCTCACTGAACGTCAATTATCAAGAGTCGAATGACGCTCGAGAGAAAAAAGTAATTACCAACAAATTGGTATTTGGTACTTGTGAGTTCTCAATTCGTTCATATTGGCAATTGGAATTGGCTCGTAAAGATACAAGTAGGTATGGGCTAATGAACATTTTATGATACAACATGAATTGAAAAAGAAAGAAAAAAAAAAAATTATTTTTATATCAATTGTATATTGGAAAAACGTGATAACACATTTTCAAATTTAATAATTTACAGCTGTAAGAATACACAGCGAAACATTAAATATTTTTTATTGCTAATTACTCTAGTCGAGTGATTTATCGTAATATGTTTATCGATTGATTTTCATCAAATTTTTTGTCATTTTTATTATTTATACACTTGGAGAAAATTTCATTATGAATTTATAAATGAAAAAAAAAAAAAAAAAAAGAATAAATAAAAAAACTTACCCATAGCAGGAGCGTAGATGTTCAAATAAAGACAATCTTCACTTTGATTTTGTAAGTGAGGCAAGAGTCTTTTGAGATATTCCAGTCGACCTCTGGGCATTCGTTCTAGTGCTGCTGTCTCGTTGGTAATATCGGGAAGCCTTTGTGGACAAACTGGACTAATTGAATGTGCCAGTCTATTAATGTAGGAAAATTGAATTAATTTAGTATCGTAGAAATGAATGGATAGATTGAAAGTTTTGAGGTGAGCACTTACCTAACACCATCCCATGGGCTTGGTGCTTTAGTTGGTGAAAATCTGTCACCACCAATGGGTGGTGTAGCATATGGTATTCCAAGATAAACATCAATTGGTCTTAATGGTCTATTTTCAAATGATTGAATGAGACCTTGAATCTGTCCATTACGTAATTGAACAATTCTTGCATTGAGTTTTGTTGTGACAGATAGCGATAATACGGTGGGTGAGACGACAAGACACACGAGAATTCGGAATATTTCCATTTTGCTCGTGTAAACACCACTCACTATCAATTTTATTTTCGTCTATCGACAAATTGATAGGAATCAACAATCACCCTTTCACTTATTACGTTATGTTTTCTCATTTGTACTCTGATAATTTTACTATGTAACTACGTGTCATTGCAACTTATTATCAATACTATTTTTAGTTGCCATCGGAAAGTTAATTTCATCGTCCAATTACTTTTTTGGCTTCCACTTGAACACGTACAAGATATTTGTGAGGCAACAGTCAAATGTTCACATTAATTACTTTTCAACTGAGTTTACAACTTCATCAGTCTCTAGATGTTAATTATTCAAAAGATTGATTTGAACAACTAAAGAAAAAAAAAAAATGAAATGACATAAAAAATAAAAAAATAAAAATAATAATTAATTGCCACAACTAAATTATGTGTCCTTCTACTGTTGATATTGAAAGATTCGTTGGCACTTTCACCTTAAAATCTGCAACAAAAAAAAAACAAACACTTTTTTTTTATGATGTATAAATTTATCAAAGACGAAATGGTTTTTGTCAAATGTCATATTATATATATACATGTATACACGTGTATACGTATTGATCTCGAGAGATTGGATTTCAGTAAATAAATGGGATCACACCTTGAGCTCTATGAAAGAAAAAGTGAGTCAGAACGTTCGTCAAACGAAATGTCCATGGGGGATCCCCCACAGATCGGTGGTGTGTATGGCCCAGAAAAAGTTTCGTGACAAAGTCACATTGATTAAGTACTATCCTCTGTGTAGTCTGATACCACTCTACCATATTGGATGTACGACATTTTCTTGTCTTTCACGTGACAAACGCTGCAAGTAAACTTTTACTTTTCTTTTTTTTTTTTCCTCGATTTATTTTATTTCCACATTGCACTGTATTTTCATTCAACAACTTCAATTGTAATTTCCTTTATTATCAGGTTAATTATTTTTATCTTAATTACCATGGACTATTAAATTTAATGTTTCAACGAGTACACATCAATTAATCTATATTTTTTTTTCTTATGGACAAAATGTAGAAGTTTTGTCCATAATAATTGAAAATACTCATATAAATAATAGATTTTTCATTTGTGGAGTATTCGTCATTCGATTATAAACTTCGATACTGGTTGTATTGTTTCAAAGTTTAAACAACTGAGTCAGTAAAGTGAACAAATACATTATCCAATGATTAATTCTCCAATACACAATTTAATAGTTTAGGTGTTGCTATCAGTTGTCATTGGATATTCTTCTTGTCTTATATTCACCATTGAACGAGTAATTTGCATATTATTTGGTGAATAAATGAAGATGGACTTTGGACTTTGTCTCTGTATAGGATAGATATTGTGTATGTATACTGGCTAAACTCTGAAATATATCCATGTTTACGGTATGTAAGATGCAAACCGAGTTGCTAAGTGTTATGTTGGTGGTCTTAGGTAGATAGAGTGAGACGGAAATATAGTCGAAGCAACTGCTGTAGAGGCTGTTTGAGTTTTCCAACTCGCAATAATTGTTTCACCTATACTAAGAACATAGCATTGGGCTTCCTGTAAATGGTACCTAACAGTTTCTGACATACTTCTTGATTAATGATGTCCCATTATCCAAAACTTTCTCGTTGTGTCCACAGAATAAATAAATTTACACAATTTTTTATTCCTCTTCTTTTAAATATATGATCAACTTTAACAAAAAAAAAAATGTATATCTATAATTGTTTTTTTTTTTTAATTTTTTTATTCGATATTTTTTACAATAATATAGCAAAATGAGTTATTCTATATGTAGTAATTCAATGTTATCTACCAATAGAGTTTTTATAGAACTCTATCCTCACGATTTGTGATTTTCTGAAATTCACCGTGATGGATAATATAATGACACACACATATATATAATAATGAACAAGAAAAAAAAAAAAAAAAAAAACGAAGTTTTGTGTCCAATCTTTTTCAAGGAATGGGTTTACAACAGTTGAAGCGCACGCGACGTCTGATCAGCGATGTGCTCGCATCACTTGTTCGCTTCTTGTGAGTAAAGAAAAAAATATATTAAAGATGGGGAAAAAAAAAAACAAAGGGAAAATGTAACCTACGTATATTCTTTGAGTTCTATTTGATCAGCAATTTTTTTTTTTTTTTTTTCCTCCTTTTGCATGAAGGATTTTTATATTTATTTATCATAAAAAAGAATTATCTTTATTGTTGATAGAGATTATATTATAAAATATAAATGGAAAATATTTATTATTCACATTCAGTTGATTAACTCGTGAATAATGTGATTGTAAAATATTGGAAAATGAGTATAACATTGTGTATATCTTATCAGGGGAATATGTTCTCGAGAATAACCGTTTTCATGTGGTCAAAGCTCGATTTTAGCCATTTCGAATTTGAATTACGAGCGTGGAACACAGAGCCGAATTGGTTATTTGGGTGATCGAAAGTGCATAGCCGATAAAGCAAAACGGAATATAACGTGCCATAAACCACTGCTTGGTAATTCTGCCCGCCAGCCCGATTAATATGTAATGTAATAAATGTATCCGAGTCGACCAACTAAACTCGAGTCGCTCGGTGTACGGTCTTCGTTCCTGTTATCCAATGTTTGAACTTGCCCGCTATATAAACTTCTCGGTTTAACCTACAATATCCTTTTACTCGACAGCACAATTAGTCCCACCTACACGGAATTATAAATACAGATTTACAGATATGATCTTTAATATAAAAAAATTAATTAAAAAAAAAATTAATCTCATATATATATTTATATATCTGTATGCAAAGTGATACGTATTAATTATCTTGACTTGAATAAATATTGAATTATTCTCAACAAATAAATAAAATGCAATTAAACAAGTGTCATTTTCATTTCATATTTAATGATAATATACCGATATATTTTTTGTGAAAGAATTTTTTAGTAATTTAAATAAAATTTATGCATGGAAATAGCGCGTTATATTTTTCATATGTATTTAAAGATAAAGTCATTTTAGTGGTTAAATAATGTCAATCAGTACATGGGTAGAAAAAATATTGTGCAAAAAAATTTTGATAAATTTACTAGTGATATATATATTGACTATTTAAATGTCAACTGAATTTCCTCCACTAACACTCGCTGTAAATCGATTTTATTCCCCGTAAAATTTGCTGTTTTCATTAAATCCGTAGGCAGCCAGAATAAATGTTGACCCAACGCGTGTGCAAGTTTCCCAAGCTTTACGTGGTTCCATAAGCCGCTGATTTATCGAATGGCCAAGTATTGTCTCAGAGTAGTAACCCAGTGGATACGTGTACATTGGCCGTGGGGTAAAATGCGCTTCACATGGATACAACCAACATAATATACAAACTTTGTGAGTCGATTTTCACACTAAATATTGAGCGTTACTATCGTTATTATATATACATATATATATATATATATTTATATATATATTTATATTGTAAAATATGAAAGCAAACGAAAGTGCAATGCAATATATTCAATGTTTTATTAAGCAATTGGAAATATTTATTAAGAATGTGGAAAATAATGCAATGGGTGTATATTTTAAAATTTTTTATCTATTCAATTTTCAATATTCATTTTATTTTCACAATAAATAATTCAATTTCATCGCATCATTATGAATTTTTTTTTTTTTTTCATTTTTTTTTATTTTCATTGTATTCACTTATTCTTTTCTTCATTTTTTATACCTATATAATCTATTGTTCTGTATGGAGGCATCACATATTTTTGTTTAGTCGATGTTAAGATATACATAGATGAAAAAAAATACGTATAAAACCCTTGTTAGTAAATATATGTACATGTTTATGTATATCGATATGTATAGCTTCATGAAAATATAATGCATCTCACCACAAGCTTATCGACAAAGAGATACATGTCGCTCTAAACGGCCTCGTAAATTTTCTTTTCAATTTGTAGGGTGAAGTAAAGCCACAAAGAAATGTTGGGTACTTTTTTTTTTTTTTTTTTTTTTTTTTTTCTTTTTAATTTACCATACATCGTCCATTAACGGATTACACCAACGGCATGAGAAAATTAATTGAGGCACATGGAATTCGTACAATTATCGTTGGCATGTTTTCAATTAAAATCTCTTTGTTTTATTATAAAAAATTGAATTAGATCATGATAATGATTCTAAAGTGAATATACATTGTATACATATATATTTATTTTTAATGACAGTAAAGTGTAATTTTTCATTTTTCCATGGATTTTATTTCACATTATTTTATTTTTTATTATATACATTTACATACGATACGAGTAGCAAAATAAATAGAGAGGTTGATGCTCACAAAGTGAGAGGAAACTAGGCGAAGTGATAAGGCCGGTAGAGAGAGAGTGAATTGGTAACAGAAGAGCTTTTGCATAAAGCGTGACTATTTTGCATATCTCCCTCAACGTTGTGTATGCGTTGTGTGTGAGCGTTGTACACTGGCTATACCGTTGATACCTCGATCCTGGTTCAACCTTTCTCTATATACAGTTATATTTCTACACTCACGCCGCTCATTTTCTCAAACCGCTCTATTTGCCGTGTATTTTATAGATTCTGGGTAATTTATTTGAGATTCCAAAATTAAGATTTCTCTCAATTTTTTTTTTCTTTTTCTTTTCCTTTTCGTTTTTCATTTCACATTGTCCACTTTATTCATGATTAAATAAATTGAAAAAATATTTACAGATTAACAGCCGCATACATCATTTTTAAACATTTAAAATCTAAAATAGTATTTAATTAACTCTATGCTGACTATACATATTTTATTTACGTATTAACATCTAAATAGAAGTTCATATACAACTTGTAATTGCCACTCATGGGCCAACTGATCATCTGTTTCTCAGTTTCATAGTTGCGTTGTATAATTGTGTGTTAGAAGTTAGAGTTGGCCATCAACTATTTTGTGTTTATTTATTCTCCCATTCTCTCTGTGTTACATTACGTATGATCGTGATCGAGGTGATTTTCAAAGTGAAACATGAAATTATTTATTTAACAAATGCATCAAATCCTGTTTGAATATGCTAACGCAATCGCTTTGATTATTGCTATGTTTTCTGTATTGTAAACATTATGTTCATTAAATACCATGGATGAAAGCTCATTTGAAATATCTCATAAATTATTTAGGATTTTAAAATAATTTTTAAATTTTGATGATTTTTTTTTTTTTCTCTTGTTTTTCCTCTAGCCTTCAGTATAATAGTTGAATAATTATTATCAATGAGAATTGATAATGGTGGAGTAATTATTCGCTCAATTTATTATTCGAAATTTACTCATGCAAATATATATAAATATTCATTGAACTGTTTTTATTAATGATAAACGAATAAAATTACTTGATACAGTTATTATTCGCAATGTATATTCACTCGTTACTGCAGTTGAAATATTTTATGAAGAAAATTCTTTGAACAGTATAGAAAAAAAAAATCACATATAGAAGTAAAGATGAAACTTTTTTGAAATATGATAAATATTTTTTGATAAAAACGAAATATTTTATATTTATATATTATATAATTAAACATAAAAAATAATATATACATATATATATGAGTGCACGCGTGTAAATCGAGGAAGGTTTTGAAATTACACATGAGTGGAGTTGTGTACATTAATGTTCATGAAAATTGAAAGAAAAAAAAAAAAAAAAAAAAAAAAATAGTGATAATAATAATGAGAAAAAAAAAGAAAAAAATCTTTGAAAAGAAAATACTGGGCATGGAGGTGTGCATAATCGATCGGGACCGACCTGGCCTAGTTAACGTTTTACGCTTTAAAGGAGAATACAAAATGCACAAATAATTATTTGAGAAGAGAGAAAAAAAAAATTATATATATGTCTCGAGTTTAAAGTACTCATCGTCGTGTATAACTCTCGAGCAATTTGACGGCCATTTAACGATGACGAATTTCACATGAGTAAATTATACGGATGAAAATTTTATTGCAAAGAGTGAACAGAAAAAAAAAAAAATACAAAAAAATCTATTCACACATAGTGTGAGAACAATTTTCTCGAGATTTTCCCGTCAATATATACGTAAAAATATCAACATGGAAATTGAACTTATAAGTTATTGATGTTATTGAAAAAGAATAAAAAATATCCAAGTGTTGAAAAAGAAGAAATTGAGTCAGGAATTTCACGATTGAATTTATCAAAGCTTTATATAAATGTAAGTATATACATTCTTAATTAATTCAATAAATCATAAAGCAAATTTTTTATATTTTAAAAATAAAAAAATAAAAAAAATTAGAATGCAATCGAAAGCGATCTATGGAATCTAGATATGCGAACGTATAAATTATGATGTCCATGGTATATCTACAGAGATTTTATTTGTTCTCTTTATGATTATATACATGGCAACAAAAAAAAGGATTGTCTTGCAAGTCTACCACGAACAATATGATCGATGAAACATGGATAGATATTACATATATATATATCATAAAAAGGAGCAATATCGATGATGATTGATCGTGTGATCGTGCAACGTATTAATGCATTTCTCAGATAAGTTATAAAATGTCTAAATTACATTACAAGTTTTTCTCATTCTAAAACATATTAAAAAATAAAAAACTAATATTATGTCGTGAGTGATGCAGCTATAAATACGATATTTCTGCAACAAAATAATCGATGATAAAACTCTTTGATGTTGTCGGTTGCCAGTATATAGGGCGTTTTTCAATCGATAACTAATTGCATCACTTTGATTTATCGTTGTGACACACTGCACGCATTTCATCATTGTATGTATGCATATTTTTTTTTGCTCTCCACTATCAATTATTCACGTGATTCTATACCATTTCATTCAATATATTTTCACATGTTGCAATGATACACATATCAAACACAAATAAAAAAAATTTTCTGCTCATTTTTTTTTTCTTTTTATTTTCTATTGAAAAAAAAAGAAAAAAAAAAAAAAATTTAGTGGTCAACATTTCAACGTACAAAATATAAAGAAAATAAAATCAAATAGCAATGTTATTCACGGAATTTTCATACAATTTACGATGAAATATTCATTTATTCAAAAAGCCCATTCATCAATGCGTCGGGCATAATTTAAATTTTATATTTAGATATGTAATAAAAAAATTAAAAAAAAACTAATTATAATGATAGGATGAAAGGATGTGGTGAATTATCGATTAAAACTTGTTATAGCAATTGTAATTATTATTTTTTTTTTTATTGCATTTTCATTTTTTAAATTGGATCGCTCAATACGAAATGTTGACTCGACACAAAAGTTTCAAGGGTAATTTTTTATTTTAACTTTAGATACAATTATATATTTATACACACACTATTTTTCTTTTTTACTTTAATTTTTTTTGCCGTTTTCTGTCGCGACGCGATAAATGATTGGACAGTCGTGCGATAAACCAAGTCAAAGAAATTCATTAAAAAACCCGTAGTGATATGTGTGGTCTGCCAGTTTTTTTTGTTTTTTTTGTTTTTTTTTTTTTTTCAATGTGTAGATGGTCGTGCGCATGCTCACAATCACATAATGTTTATCGCATCCCTTCCCATCTTCTTCTACTTACTGGCCTATACGACAATCTAAATGGGAATCTTATCAGCGCACCCGGATTCACAAATATCTTTTTGAAACATTGCACCGGGGGTTTTACGTACGTGCATATATGTATACGTGAAAATTTATCTCCGGTTGTTAAGAAAATAGTATTGCCACACGGGGGTTATTTTGTCATGCAAACCTCTATTCGTATATAAAATGAGAGAAAAAGAGAGAACGAGTAAAAACATGAAGAGGAATAAAACCTTCACAACGAGGTAGGATAAATTCTGGACGAGTTATTACACTATCTCCAAGGACATTTTGTTAGGAGTAAAGGGGCATAAATTACGTCCGTCTCTTGTCCGTCGGGAAAACCCAATAGGGGTTAACCTAAACATTATTTCTATTGTATCAACAATTACATATAAAAAAATACACATAATGAAATTACTCATTTATTTTTGTATAATTTTAAAGGATGAAAAAAAAAAAAAAAATATCAAACTTATTATTTCCCTTTTTTTTCTTCCTATCATTATTATACTGTGATTTACAAAAAGAGTTTTTTAAGTCTACGACAAAATAGATGGTGGTTGGGTCGAGGTACCTTGGGGCTTGTGTTTGTAACGTTTTCAAGGGGTCAGCCGATGTAAAAAAGAAAGAAGAATCATTAACCCCAGAGGGTCTGTGTATGCAGGGATATATATAGACGAGTGTATGTGAGTATGTATATGTGTGCATTTTTTTTTTCCCCTGAGGAAAATAGACGAGTCTAAGGAGCACATGGGAAAAAAAAAAACCAAGAAAAAAGAACGGGTCGTTGAAAACTATGAACGTATGAAAGTGAGTGTATATATGTATTGAGTAAGGGCGTTATACTATACATGACATTGTGTACATGGAAAATGTGGATAGAATAGTTGAAAAGCTACGTAGGCCTTTCAAAAAGATTGAATCGTCATAGGGTGGAGCTATGAGCCTACTGAATCCATGTGTCAGGTGTCATTGAATAAGTGGATTCATGCATCGAAAATTAATTACTAACGACTACTTTATCATGTATTGTATAATAAATTACATTCATTATATTATCTTATAATTGTTTTTTACGTGCGATAGCCAATTTCATCTAAATGAAAAAAATTAAAAACGAAAAAAATTTATAATTCAACTGAAATGTGACAATGTCAAAAATATACTTGATATTACATATATATACATGTGTATATGTGGGTACATGTGTGTGTGTGTGTGTGAATAGGGATGTCAGTGATACCATGAGTATGAAGGTAAATACGTAGACGAGTGAAAAGGACAAAGAAGCGGAAGAAAAAAAAATGATAAAAGGTCGTTCGTTCAACTTTAGGATAGAGGTAACGTGCCTTGAGTACGAAGCGACAGATGAAAAATGTTTCCAAGAGTTTCTTCTTTCATCCCCCGTCACATCTTAAAGTCCACGCATCCCCAATCATTCGCCGCGTTCTTTATCTCTATTGTGAATAAAAACGTTCCTCTGTGAGAAAAATAAATGAGAAAAATAATAATCATAAATAACGGAATCAGGAGAAAAACCAAACAGATATATACACATAAAATACGAAAGCGGGAAAAAAGAAAAAAAAAAAATAAATAAATAAAATATCAGTGCATAAACAAGAGGAGGTTTTTTTTTTTTTTTTTTTTAATATACATAATTTGATTGGTTTTGTTTTGAAATTATTCCAATTTTTTTCTCAAAATATTTATAAAAGCTAAACTAACGTGTCACATCCTTATATATATATATATATATGTACATGAGCACAAGTGCCATCGTCGTTGAACTTTGTAATTATGAAAGTTTCCATAAATTCTTGAGAAACCGAGAAACTAAAATCTTGGATTATTACTATTCGTATATAGAAGAAGAGCCTATTGAAACTCCTCATTTCTCTTTCTCTGTATCATATTCTATCTCATTCTCACTCTTGTCTTATCTGTGTGCCTCTCAAGTACGCCAATTGGTATTCTTGGATATATATTTGTGCTAGCACACAGCCCAATGTGGGTATTATCACTAGACATTGGTGAATTCATCGTTTATACTTCAATGACTGGCTCATTCTGTGAATTTGAATGGATACCATATAGCTTTTTATCCAAATGACTTTGCTTAATTTTGAATTTAAACTATATATATATATAAATATTACCATTTCCAACGGGTGGTACAGATGTTTATCTTTGATGAAACTTTCAAGACTTTTGTATTTTAAATAATAATTATACGTAATTATTCATAAGTTTCATATTTCATTTTTATATTTATATATAATATATAATTAATAATATTTTCAATGGTTTAATGCCAAAATTCGTATCAACTAAAATTGTGGAACAAGTATAAAAGGTACTTGGACTCGATTTATTAATTGAGTGGTAGACTCGATGTAATTTTGTGCAGTACTGGCAAAATCCAACATCAATTTTTCAACTTTTCTTTCATCACTAGAAATAACCCTCTTTACCTATTTTTCTCCCAGTCTCACTCACTCATTCTCTTTCACTTTTCTGGTTAGCTTATTGAGCCATTGGAGATGAGATGGTGCACAAGTTCTCAAGTACATTATTTTTCAATAACTCTCCATGTATTATGATGCTTCATCAGCCAGCTTCTCCTTTGCAGCTCGTTAAACCCGATCGAATTTGTTAGAATTCGATAAAGAAACTTTCTGGCCAGTTTCGTTGTGGTCGTTGAGTAAGAATTTTTATAAAGAAATCATGCGAAAAATCAAGTGGACTTGGTGGTGGACGTGTTCATTATTATATTCTAGACAAGAGCACAGAATCATGAAAGAGAATGAGATTGAAAATCCGTCAGCAGAAAAATATGATCAAAGAATCGTATTTATGAATGATGAATTTTTTTTTTTTTTTTTTTTTTTTTGTCACGAAAATATAAATGTCATTAAATAATTTATATATTTGTATTTATAAATTATATTATTTATATGCATCTATCCAATTTACAACATCTAATTCTATAATTATTTCAATATTTCATCTGTATGATCACGACTTTTACGGGATCATGACACTGTGGGAAAATGTGTTCACTCGACTATTCCAACCCTAACTCTCAAAGCATCTATTACTTAACTGGTATTAACTCCATCCACCCTCTTTCACATCAGCAATATCAATTAATCCAAAGTATATAGTCGTGTTCTCAATTGCCACAATCAACCACGGGATAAATTCTAATATATAATATTATTGTTTCTTCGATAATGAATCTAAGAAACAAATCAATGTTGTCTTGAATATTAATGGCAGGTATTGAATATTGAGAAAATAAATCAACAATTAGTGGCGAGAGGTTTCCATGTGTCAGGTTTGTAACGATCCGTGTGGTCAATTGTTGACTCACAGTCAGCATTCCCTTGCATACCAGACATTTGTAAAGCTAATCATGAAACTGTATCACCAAGCTAAATATACACTGAAGTGAATCCGTCAACGATAAATTATGTTATGTCCTTTGGAATCATATGAAAATCGTTAACACAAGGTGATAGAAGTTCCATATACTATCCCATAAACCATTCGACCCCAATGACTTTCATTAAATCATATAGATAATATATAATGCTTTTCAATGTTGCTATAATAATAAATGTATGATGGAATAGCCAATTGCCATGTAAATGATCAGGCATTGTTTAGTTAACTGTACATAGATCAATCATTATTAAATGGCTATCATCTAATACAAAAATAATCAGTGTATTACCTCATCAATCCAATATGTATTTATGAACGTGAATGGATCAAAAGTGATAATTCAAATATATTAGAAATTTCATTCATTATTCACATTTAATTTTAATTTATATTTGATGCAAAAAAAAAAAAAAATACATCATCATTCCTATTTCTTCTGGTAGACACATTCAATGAAATTCTATGTGTCATTGAGTAGTCCTGAATTTTTTTTTCCTTTCATTTTCTCTTTAATTTTATTATATTTTTTTTTTTTCCTACAAATAATTAATATGTATTTTATAATTTTTTTGTCTCGCTGTCGTTCACTCGATATTTTCTCTTGGATATAAGGTGGAGTGTTGGTGTGACCTCAATAACTTGCTGATAAGAAGAATGGAGAAATTAAAAGCGAGTAAGCCGAATCGATTTGAAAGTTAATAAAAGAAGTGACTCACTGAACGTGACGTGAATTTTCAGTGTTTAAATTAACCGTCATAAGATATTTTACGTATTTATACTGATAAACATATAAAACAACAACAAATAAAATGATAATAAATAATAATAATTATAATGAAATAAATAAAATTAGTTTATTCAAAAAAGTTAAATACAGTAATCGTATCTTGTATTAAATTACAACTGTATCTTCTTTTTTTTTTTTCATATTTATATATATGTATTGTGTGCTAACGACTAAGTGGTATTTATCGTTGAAGCAACTAAACTTGGTACTATATCGCTTAAATATACACACACACATATATATATATATGTATGGATACAATGTTACATGAACTTTTGCCATTATCTAAATTACTCCAAGGCTTCGCTGTGGTGTCTTGGGAATATAGTAAGAGTTGACACGCCCCACTACCACTGCTCCCAATATTACGTGTATATTAAAATAAAATGAACAGAAATAATAATAATGAAGAGGATGAGAAAAAAGAAAAAGTGTTTGACAGTTTAAAAATAAATATAATAGGATGAAATAAAATTGATATTTAAAAATTTATCTTAATAAAAGTTTTTGATTATGTACACCTTGGCTTGATGATTTGGTCTTTTCAACCGTGTAGATTTACTGCGTCCCAATAGAATGAGTAAAGTTGAAGTGACTTGAGAGAAAACGGGGCCAAAACGTTGAGGCAATATCACAGTCGACTAGCACGAACAGTCCCAGCATACTAAACGTGTCGCGGTGATCTTTAAAACAGAAGACGAACGCTCAGTGGAATTTTGAATAATCGATCAACGTATGAGTCATAGATATAGGTGACGAAGGTTTGTCGCTGTGTGTGCAAAAAGATGGTAAAGTCGATTGACGGAATACTATATATAAACGATTGCGACAGAATGAAATTGAGCGCTAGGTGTCAAGGAACTGAGAAATATTCCGGTCGATAGAATTTAGAAAGGGGGTAAGTATAAGCAGGATGAGTTGACAGGTTAGGAAATTGGAAAATTGAACTCGAATTCACGAAAGATTCATCTCATATTCACTGACTCTTGTCATGTCTGTGAATTTATATATATATATATATATATATATTTTTTTTTTTTTTCTTCTTTTTTCTTTTTTATCATTAAACATTTATAGATTTTGGATATTAAAATTATAAGAAAATTATGTAAAAGTATACGTGAGTTGATGGTCTCTGCTAATAAGGTTATTTAATGTTCAGAATTATTTTATGATAGAATGAGAGATGTAGACAGAGAAAAAAGGCGAAAAGGTGATGTCAGGTCGACTGCGATGATTAGCCCCATTGGCTTCCACCCACTCCTTGTCCCACACCACTTCTTATACAGCTTCCCTCACGTAATTATCTCCTTTCATTATATATATATATATGTGTAGATGAATGAGTATTCTCTATATATATTCATTTTGAATATAGTACTCTAATTTTCATTGAGATTCATTTATTTCTGTATGAATTATAATCGAAGTAATTACAAAATACCGACTATTCCACAATTCATACGCATTAGATACATGTGAAGAGGTTGTGTTTAAATTTCATGAAAATAGCATTAATTTAACGTCAAATTTCCCACAAAATACGTTTCAATTCATTTGTTCATATCACATACTATTGCTCTGTGCATAACTAGAGAAATTGTGTATTCACTTACTGGGGTGAGTTGGAATTTTACATCGAGTTATATGAAACTGGGTTAGGATTTGAATTTGCATTATATATATTTATTTTATATTTACAATGAAATATGAGACTTGAGAAAAAAGATGTAATCGCAATGCGAAGTAGAGCGAGTGAAAAAAAAAAATAAAGAGTTGTCGTGTGACATAAAAAAAAAAACAAAAAAATACGGAATTATATATAAATATATATAGAGATTTACACTTCCGGCTTTCGCTACTGTTACTCAAACTACTGTACACCTTTTCTCCTTCAATCTTTCATTTTCTCCTTTAACTCTATGACCTCCCTTTCCTCTTGCTGTTGGTTAAAACTATTTTTAACTTTGTTGCCACCGCAAGCAAGTGCATGTGCTCTCTCTTTCTCTCTTCTCGACCAGCCAACGCCCACTCGTGCACAGCTCGTTTTCGACGCAACGAATTGTGCCAATTCACCTCGTCATCTCGTGCTTAACCCAACTCGTTGACACGCTCGCTCACAAACTTTTTCTACTCGTATATATTGCACATATACACACGTGCACAACTGTAACTTATCATTAAACTCTATTTTTCTATTTCTTATCCTTGCAACTTCATTTTGTGGCAAATATATATATATATATTTTTTTTTCATTCATAAATTGTATATGGATGTATAGGTGCAGAAAAACGAGACAGACGTTCGACCCTACGAGTATCGATCAATTCAATCATCGAGTACCAACACAGACGCAGGTGGTGAACCACAAGCAGAGAAGAGTAATAGAAAATTGGCAAGGGATAGTATGAGAAGCGCGCGACACAAGAAGTTCGTGCAGAAAATTTTTAGCCATCATTACTGGTCAATCCGGAAACACACAGTGGAAACCCGTCGTGATTTTTTCCTATTTATTATTATTATTATTTTTTTTATTCCTTTTGGGACGAAATTTTTCTTGTGATTTTTCACGGTAAAACTCCCGTACAAGGAACAAAAAAATATTGTATAAATTCAAGTAGTTCGCTCTGATGAATTTTATGAACTTTAATGTACGAATATTTTATACATTTCCTCATATTTATATTTTTTTATTCACGATGTTTATGTACGTTGACATATTCCAGTAGTTTTTTCTTTCACCAACCCACAAGGCGAATGTTTATAATGCTCAAAAACGATGACGATGACGCACCGACGACGACAGTGCCGACTAATGAGGATAGTCCAAATGCATTCGTAACATGGTAACCCAAAGGCCACATGACTCATGTTTTCTCCATAATGTGAAACACTGTCGAGATAAAGAAACCCGATGTTCCGGCGCCGTTTTTATTATGCTTTTACTTCTATCTTCCGTTTTTTTAGTATTATTATTTCCTCTTTTCCACAGGCAATTGTCATGGAGGATGTGACCATTTAAAAATTCTATTTTTCCCCGATTTCACTAACCATTAAACACATATACATGTATATAAAAAAAAAAAAAAAAAAAACAAAACAAAACAAAAACAAAAAAGAAAAAATTTCGGGATTCTAAATTTATATGAGTAGAGATTCACTGAGACCGATATTTTATTGGGAAAATCCGGTATTAGAATACGATAATACGCAGAGTGAAGCGGAAACGAAAAACTCGTGGATACGATTTTAAAAGCCTGACATGAGCACCGCACTATAGAATTGGAAAGCTTACAATTTTAACGTCTCACCCACCCAATTCAATTCAATAGTAAATTTTGGAGAACCTAGTGAAATTGCCACGGTATTTTGAGCCACACTGACACTAAGTCTTGATTTATTCTTACAAAAAATAAATAAATTCAAGACATGACAATTTATTTTAGTAGTAAAAATAATAAAAATAGTCTAAAATTGTTTCAAATAAAACGTATATAATTATAATATGGATTTTACATTTTTCTCTTTTTCTCACTCCCCATTATTAATTTTTTTTTTTTTGTTTTTTTTCATTGAAATAATACAAGGTTGAAAAAAAGAAGAGAAATCCAAGACTGGATACTAACCACAAAGTGGTACAGCTTCGTCTTCTAGATTGAGAGAGAATGAGAGAAAGAGAAAGAGAGAAAAAGCGTGAGAGATGAGAGTCGATAGGGATCCACTGATTTTACCCAAAGAGATTTATTATTCTGCAAGCCAGTGTGATGGGGTGTGCTACGTTAATGTTAAGCTCCTGTCCAAACTGGACCGCCCCTGTTTTCTTGTATACACTTTGTAAAATTGAGAGCATTACAGTTAATTCTCAAGGATTTTACTATCGTAAATTTTTATGATAAGTCATCAATGCCGTAGGTTTTTAACTGAAAATCAATTTGCAAATAGAGAAAAGTCATTTAGTCAATAGATTATTTCTATTTCCCCAAAATTATTGATTAACTGGCTATGGAGCTATTCACTAATATATTTATAGTTATATACCCACTTGTTCGCTTCGATTGAATTTATTTGACGGCAAACACGATGCCGTCTGACGAATGGCCGTAATTTCAACTTTTATTGACACCATTTTCAAACATGGATTGTATATAGTTGAATAGTTTGTCAATTTTATTTTATTCTCTTCAATTTCTCTATCCAATGATAAACTATATCACACCAGCCTACCACCTAATTTATTTTATACCAATATATATATATGTATTTTTTTTTTTCTTCATATTTTTATCAATATTTAATTTATCAATAATAAAAATCGATTTGCTACATTGCGATTTTTTGTGAAAAATTTTTAATGTTTATTTTTGTGTTCATTATCAATGTGAATTTCCATTCTCTCTGTGATTCTGACACATTACTCAATACAATTCAATGACGTTATATAGTTTGAGCCAACAAATACTCATTCACTTGTTCACTCACTCTTACTCTTTCCCATTACTTCTGTAGGCAACGCGTGTCCCAACGTTTGATAGTGTCCATGCGGGTGTGGAAGCTGCGCGGCAAATTGCCAATTTAGAAGCGGTCTCTACCCTCCTCTCCACTTCCTCAATTGTAGCATTCATGATCCCAGAGAGATGCAAAAAAACCGAGAGAGAGAGAGAGAGAGGGAGAGAAAATGTGAACATGCTACACACGAACTGCAAATGCTTGGCACTCTTGCATTCGCGGTGTGGGAACACGGGAAACTCTAATTTAACTATTAACGTTTCGATCGAATGGAAATTTCGGACTATGCCCATCGGTCAACCGACAATGCATGAGAAACCATGATAATGGAAACCTCGGCTTGCACTTGCACTATCCAACACAACGATGCAACGTGTAACTAGTCTACATAATTCGTTCATTGTTTTTATTTATTTATTTTTTTTTTTTCCCCTTCAATTCACTTTTGTGGAAAAACTCGTAAAACTACAATGTGTTTTTATCAATGATCATATTCAATTTTTTTTTCTTTTTTTTTTTTTCTTTATATATTATATCTATACATATGTACATAGAATATATATGTGTTAGTTGAAAGTGTGAGTGGAGAAATCCAAGAGGCACACGGTGCATCTGTCATTTTGGTGAAATTGGATGCTCCCAGAGGTTTCAAGACTCGAAACTGGTACATATATACCCACAAAATGGAGATGTATTTTGTGACGCTACTCTCTTTCTCTTTCTCTTTCAACGTTTCGCAACTACATCATCCTACTCTCTCACTTCTCATCACTCAACTCTCCTTCTTCCCTCATACTCTGTCTGTTTGTTACTCTTACAATTTCTTCTCCATCGCTTTTCTCTCTACTTGTCGGAGCTGGGAGCACACAGTGGTCACTAAAGTAACTGGATTCCTACAACAAAGGGCAATAAGTTCATCTTTCTTGAAAACTTACGTGGCATCGCACATGTAGTTTTATTTTCTATATATATATATATATATATACTGTATAATAAAAGACTTGCAGGAACCAAAAACAAGTACACAGAAAGAATGAAAGAAGAAGATAAAGTCGCGGTCCTTTGGCGCCAGCTACTGTACACATGCATTCTACTATACCACTTTTATTTTTTCCTCTTTTTTTTTTTTTTTTTTTTTTTTTTCACTGTACTCGCTCTCCGTCTGTATCAAAGAGCTGAGATTTCTAGCACACTATTCGAGGTACCATTATCACCACGACTTATCTAGATTACAACTCGAGGGATTGCCACTTTCCAACCAAAAATCTTGCGATCACTTTGCAACACCCACTAACGTCACCACTTCTATTTCATTCTACATTCTCAAATGTATATACATAATATCGTATATAATATTATTTTCCATGTATAGTTATATTGAAAAAGAAAAAAGAAAATTTTTTAAAAAAGAAAATAATAATAATAATAAAGGATTAAGGGTGAATTTATTTTTGGTATTATATTTGTGTTTATCCGACAATACGATTAAAACTAATTGAATAAGATTCGCAATGTGGTGTGTTAGCGATGCTCAACGGATTCACAGTTTGGCTATGTATACATTAATTATGAATGAATAGTGGTGTACGTGAATACGTGCATAGTTTGTGGTAATGCCAAAGTATATTGAGGGAAAATTCAGACTACGATATATCTATATATACAAAGAGTGTGAATTCAAATACAGTAGGCAAGTATGAGTGTGTAGGTGGTTGTGGTGGTGGTGGTGGTGGTGGTGGTGGTTGGACCGACAGTTTGCAAATATATCGTTTCTAAACCCATCTCGATAAGAAGTTTCGCGTTTACAGGCTTTCGATTTTCCTTCGACGCCGCGGTTTCAACTCGTTCATGTGCCTCTTTCCACACCGCTCACCCTCATCCAAAAGACGAGAGGGGTATCAATCTTTTTCTCTTGATATACGTCCGTGCTCAGAGAGAACTTTATATATATATATATATGTATATATATATTCACTGACGATTAATGCTTGAATCGGAGCACTCTCGCTCCGTGAATAATCACTGTATATACCATTCATTCACAAATTCTATTACTTTCTTTATTTTCCATTCTACAAAATTTCCATTTTTTTTTATCATTTTTTTTTTCTCGTTATCAATTGCATATAAAAACTACTGAAAAAAAAAATATATTTGTCATTTAATTTTTACAATTAATTCGTAAATTTTACAGAGTGAGAGTATAAAATATGAATAGAAAATGAGTTTGAATTATATTATAATAAAACTTTGAACTTTGAGATTTGAGAAATGTAATAAAATAAAAGTGAACGAGAGGAGAGTTAGATACATGAAAAAAGCAAACAGGATTGAATGAACGTAAAAATGTTTGCCAGATATATTCCAACTCTTTTCCCCGTCTTTGATGTTGAGTTGTGATGTTGAAAAACAAAAAAAAAAAAAGATGATGATAATAGTAAATGCATAAATAAATGAATAATAATAAAAAAAAAATAATGTAGTAGTTCTGTATATAATTATATGGAATTAAGTTGTGAAAAGTTATATAAAGTTGATATGATCTTTTCAGAAGTATTTGCATTTATGAATTATGTGGGAATGAATTTCATCAGAGAGTTCACGATCAATAAAACTCTATGAATAAATAATTTCTCATCAACAATTGAATAAATAGTATGTAATGTACAATAATTATCCCTTGCAATAAATAATATTACAAAATAACAGAGAATATGAATGATAATGATAATCGTTGATTATGTTGGAAAGTAAACTTGTGATAGTCATGTCTTATGACGCGATACAACCTCGATTTCGTATATATATATATTTATAAACTCATATCCAGATTTTCACTTCTTTACATCGCTATATAGGTGTACAACTTCCTTTGTCCTATCTTTTCCGCATTCTCTCTTGCTGTAATCTCGGTTTAACCCAGCTTTCCCGTTGTATTCATAGCACAATTTCAAGTTGAAAACTCAACCACTACATTTTTATGTACGTATATTATATAGAATATTTTTGGTAAATTCAACATGAGCATTTATACTTAAAAACTTTTGTTTCTCATACTTTTGAATCATAATCAAATATATAATTTATATTGTGTTGAAAAAATAATTTTATCCATTATGCTATATTTTTTATTCAATAGCTGGTGAAAAAAAAAAAAAAAAAAAATACAAATAAAGTTTATCCATCATTGAAAATTCAATTGTCAATGTACTGGAATTTTTTTTTATCCGTTATTGGAAAAACCGCTAAGAAATTTATGTCACATATCGAATTCGGTCATGACGATTAAATACTCAATCCTCAGTAAACAATTTTTCACAATTAAAATTTATTATTATTATTATTATTATTTGCATACGTTTGAATGTATAAAAAAAAATGTATATACTCAAAGTGCCATTGTCTATGAGGTATATACTTTTTTTTTTGTTGGGTCTGGAAAAAAAAAAATTAATAAATAATGATAATTGTAAAAGTAATAAAAAACATTTAATAGTCATATTTATGTGAGTTTAAAAACATTTTATGAATGATCTAAGCGTTAATAGAACTTATGGAATTTTACGTATATAGAAGTGTATACATTCAAATGTTTACGCGGCAAAAGTTTCTTAATAGTCCTGCCAAATGGAACATGTATAGGTGGATGGACTTTGGCACACTACGTCAATTTTATGACAAATTATTTGATTTGTCCCAGAGTAAGAGTCTCAATATTCAATTTAATATATACTCAAGTTGCTCGCTCTATCGTTTATTTATTTATTCATTTTTTTTTGTTTATACATTATATAAAATTTATATAAAATATGAAGCAATTAAAAAAAATGCGTTTCACAAAGTGAATTTAACAAGCTCCAGAATTTCGTGATGTTATTTTTTTTTTTTTTTTTTTTTTTATCTATGGATATATATCATCATCAAAATACTTGAGAGATATTGAATATTTCGATTTCATAAATAGTCAATAATTATGTTCTTGTGTATACACTCGTGTAAATTTCGTCATTAAAATTATCGTAACTTGGATGAATATTAATAATAAAAAATATTTGTTAGGAATATAATAATAAACTCACCAAAAAATTGTGAAAAACACCACAATATATTTTTTTTTTTGCACTGTGAAATAATTTTTTTTTTTTTTTCTTAATTGCCACTGAACTGTTAATGATACAACACTGATAAAAAAAAAAAATAATAATAAAAAAAAATTAAAAAATTAAATCGTCACACTTTTCATCTCGATATATCGTGGTTGTAGTGAATAAATATAATTTTTGAATTGATATTTAAAATAAAAAAATAATTTTTTTTTCATTACACATATTGAAATCAATTAAATTTGTTACACTTTATAATTTTTATATCATACTAACACTCGTTTATCATTAATTAATGATTTTATCGTTTGAAAATTTTGATTTACTTACAAATTTAAAATGATGTAGTATCAATCGTATACATATAAATTTTAGCCGTGAAACAATACATGTGCCACACGTTGACTATTCGTTAAAATAACATGATCGCATATCATCATGGTAGAATATTGTATATGAGCTATAAATGCGCTCGGTAAATTTATTTCACATTGACACATAACAATAATATTTTATGTAATACACGAAAATTAATTGTGCATTAATAGTGAATAGCGATTCATTATACCCTCCAATGATTATTATTTTTTGGAATGATTAACATCCATTGTGTAACAATTTTAATCACTGATATTCCTTTATCCTTGATGTACTCTTCAATTTTCATAGATACTAATTGTAAATATCTCAATAATTCTACTCTCACAATATTTTTTATGAAAAATTCACACTCATCTAATTTTCCATCAACTCAAATAATTAATTATAATCATATTTATTTCAATAAATGATTTATTAACTAGTAAGTGTTTGGAAAAATTTTGTATTGGGTTTGAAAATTTGTCCACGCATTATTAAAACCGGCACCAAACTACAAACTCACACCCACGATCAAAGTGCCTGGAGCTCACGACTCGAAGCTCGCGAGGTCGACTACAGCACGGGAATGGTGAGCTCGTTGTGCTGCGGCGCATCGAACATTGAGATACTCCACTCGCACAGGCGCCTCAGTCGATTCTGTGAGTTACATTTGGAGCTTATGATTCTGCCAGCCAACAATCGGTCTCGGCTTGTGGTTGGCGGGCACATACAAAAATACCATTATTGAAAAAAAACAAAAAAAAAAAAACAAAATCATCACAACAATATAACAAATACGACCATCAATACAATTGTTGAAAGAATTTTTTTCTACCATTGAGAAAGCTCACTTTTTTTTTTTTCAATTTTTTTTTCATTACTTTGGATTCAATTTGATTTTCACTGCTATCTACAAGATCAAAAGTTCACTATTGATAGAGTGAGCATTATCTTGATTACATATGTGATGAGAAAAGGTACATGAAAGTACTTGAAAAATTTCCGGATCCTCACACAAATCGAATGGAAATATTTTCATGAATCTCAAACATACATAGACAATTTTATTTATTTTCATTATTATTATTATTTTTATTATTACTATTTTTTTTTTCCTTCCATAAAATAAATCTAATTTTTTACTATATTCTTGAAATACTAGTTTCTTGAGTAGAATAAAAATACATCACACATAATCCAAGTGATGCAGTTGGAATGTCTGGAAAGGAGAAAAGGTCGAGATGAATAGTGCGCAAGTCTGTTGAAACGCGCGAATAGAATTGACACAAGGATAAGTGAAACGCCATTTTCTCTTCAATATAAAATTGATATTACCGACTGGCGTATTGAGCGGTTGTTTTTAAACAATTAAAAGTAAATTAAAAAAAAAAAAAAATAATAATAATAATAAAATCTTGCAGTTAGTAAAAGTGAAATGGGAGGAGAAAAATCATGTATTTTCACCGTATAATCATTTATTTTTCATCGTTGATTATTATTTGAAGAAAAAAAAAAAAAAAAAAAAAAACGTAGGGGATGAATTATTTCCAGACAGGTAAATTTTCAATGGATAAACCCAAAGGTATATACAAGCAACTCCCCAGAGTTGGGGTGGGCTTTTGTAAAGTGTTGAAGCACGACTCAACGAATCGTAGGTATATACATAACAACCATGGCGACAGCTGCACGTCACAGATTTATCCCTTCATCGTGTGGGTGAAAAGCTGACCCTGGAGAGAGTTTCATATATGCTTTCATACGATCCAGCTTCAATTACGTGCAACAAACTGTACTAATCTTATGTCTCCTATAACTTTGTCACGTGCCATTCACATTCTATCAAACTATATAATTATATATGATACGTATTGTATATTATATCGAATACATGAATCAATAATTCAAAGATATCATTGAATTATTGGTCAAAATTAATAGACAAATATTCTTTTGATATTGATGTTGATAAAGAAAATTGGGATTGTGAATTTATTACAATTATGAATCTCGGTGGAGGAATTGTGGTAAATTGAAACCGCTGTCAGTGGATAATTAGAAGGCTCATGATTATTTTTCAACTGAATTAGTGGAAATTGGTAGAGTCCGTTGAAACCACAATGATGATCGATTTGACTAATTAAAGGACCCAATTATTATCCATCAACAATCACGGATTCTACAATTTCTCCATTCTCCATCATATCAAAAGCCCAATATATATCAATATCCCATATGTACAATGAACTATTTATATATATATATATATTTAAGTACGAATGGTGTATTGATAGTGTATGGACAGTACATCGTGTGAAAAAATCGTTATTTCATTGAGTGTGTTGGTAGTTTATCAGGCAATACTAAATGCTTGATCATTTCCTTTTCACATTTGTGATAATAGAGGGTGAGAAAGGGGCTCGGTAGTGAAAGTGGGGCTTTCACCATTCGATCCTTTACTATAATAATCCTCGAGGGAGAGATATAAATCATCTTATAGCTGTCGTCGACACACAGTACAAGCGTACATGCAAGTCTCATAATTTTTTTTTTTTCTCTTTATTTTTTTTATTTATTTTTTTTCCTTCTCTCTGCCACTTCTCTTGTCATGACTGCAACAAAGTTTGTCGTTGTTGTCGTCTTCGCTTCCTATCTACTGTCCCTCTTCTCACTTGTCTTATTTTCTATCACCAATCTTACTCTCCATGTCCTCCGCTTTGGCGGTGTGACGTAACAAAATGAATGAGAATGGCGGTGAGAAATTCAATTTAACTCATAACACAAAGTGAAGAGTGTGGCACGACATGACGAGGGGAAAATCGATATATAAGAGATGAAAAGAAATAGCACCAAGTAAAAGAAAACATGAAAGTGTTAAGGAAAGAGAAGTTGAGGCTGGTAACGATGGAAAGCCCTGAGCAGATACTTGGCCAGCTAAAGCTCTGTCCTACTCATCTTCAAAACCTCGCGGACGGAAACCAGGACGATAGGACATCTCGGTAGCGATGAAAATATTGCTCAAGATTTCATTATAGATAAACGTCCAGCGTCCGTTCTTCGTTTCCACCGTTTCTTATTTATTATTATTATTATTTTTTTCTCTCTGTTGCGATTTCTTATGATTTTTTTTTTTTTTTTTTTTTTTTTCCTACTTTTACTTCTCCTCTAGCTCGACGAACTATCAGTAAATGTGTCTCTGTATATCCTCATTGATTTTATTATTATTTTTTTTCTCTGTTCAAAAGGCCATAGATTTTTTTCACAGTGATTTTAACTTCAATCATTGTTATTTTCGTTTATTGAGAAAAAAATATTGATGATTAAATAAAATTTTTGCGTACAATCCAGAGTGAAATTGTTGTTTGGAGTGTCGCGTGTCGTTCACAGTTTAATATAGATTTTTATTCACGTTTTCTCATGACTACATGAGAGACTTCACTTTTTTATACATGTACGTTACAGCAAAGAATTGGAAATTGTAGTGTTTCCAAAATGTAAATTGCTTCAAGATTATACACGGCCACTTTAATCACAATGGAAAATAATTTTGTAAATGTGATATAGGATGCAGAACTTTACGAATTATCCAACGTCAAGATTATTTGATATGAATTGTCGTTGTGGGACTCGTAAAAAATAAAAAAAAATATCTATATATAAGCATAATCTAGGAAAAATAAAGCAGAATCACGCATGGGCAGCCGAGGGTAAGACAAATGTGATATACGCGTTTAGCAATGCAAATCTTTTTTTGGGGTAGTTGGAATATATTTTTGCGGTCGATCATTCCACTCGCCCACGCATACTAGGTCCAAGTACAATATGCAAAAGAAAGCACGATAGTTGATATGGGAAAAGTATTAAAAAAAAAAAAAAAAAAAACAAAAACGAAAAAAAAACTTCCGTTTATAACTCATCATAATTCATCATTTTTTTTTTTTTTTTCTTCTTCAAGATAATTCTTATACGATATGTGAACAATAATTTCATTATTTTTTTCCACACCTCTTCTTTCATCGAAGGTCTCTCGGGTCACCATACAAATTCTCTTTGGCATATCACCGACAAAAAAGCAATACCGTATTAGCTCATCAAACGAATCTTTGCCTGAAAGCTTTTTTTTTTTTTTTTTTTTTTTCTTTCTTTCTTTCTTTCTTTCTATTTCTTCCTGTTCATAACGAGCCAAGAGAACCTTTTACCCTTAGCCTTCTCACATTGGACTTTCTCATTTCATGAAGCTGAGAGAAACGTCGCGGCTATTTTACCCTACGGATCCATAACTTTCTGGGCTGGACAGAAAGCTTTGTTGACCTTTATGAGGCAAAAAATATCAATGCTATACACACACATACATACATATATATATATTTTTAATACTGTTGCTCGTTCACAAAATAGTATGGGTGAGTATGCTATTAATGTCAATGACGTTTATATGGCATGGAAAATAATGTAGCACACCAATGTAAATAAATCTACAATTCGTTCAATAATTCTAGTCTGAAATAGGCGGCAATTATTTAGAAATGATGTTGTGATAAACATAAAAAATATTTTCCTTCAATCAAATATATATTGCGCATTATGAATATTATATATATATATATATATACATACAGATAAAAAATAATTTACACAACACTCGAATGATTTAGGAATTTTTCCCTCATGATTTTAAAATTATACTCATACAAAATTATGAAAAATATTTAATTAAATTAACATTTTTAAAAATATAACTATCATAATTATTTATCTATTATTTATAATAATAATAAAAAAAGAAAAAAAGTCTATTCATTTTTTGTCTACCGGCTTTCTTTTTATTGTACTTGTATTTGAATTTAAATTACTTTGACAGTCTGATGACTTTGTCATTGGAAATTCTTTTTTTAATGTAGGTATATTGGATTTATTATCGTTTATAGATCCACTTGATGTCATTGAATTGCTAGGTAAAGTATTTATTCGCTGTACTATTTCGACTTTTTCTGAATAAATTGAATTAGACGATTTATCGGGATTCATGATACGTTCACCTGTTTGCCGAGAAAACGATGGAATTCTCGTGACTTTTGGTTTCTCTTTAATTGGTGGTTTTTCCAATCGATTTTCCACTCCTAACTCAACTCCTTTATCATTTATTTGTGACATTTGCACTGTGGGTGATGGAATGGCCGATACTTTTGGTATATTTCGCTCTCTATTTCTCTGTAAATTTGTATTAGGTTTAATTATTATTTTTGGCTGTTTCAATGTACCTGTCGGTGCAATTACTGAGACGGTATCTTTTTTATCGTCAATTATTGCATTTACTGAAGTGTCAGAAAGACCGTCAATTGATTGAGAAAATATTGAATTGTCATTTAACTTCGGTATTTGCCCATCTACTGATGGATATTGAATTGTGTGTGATACTTTTGGTGTAATAACTATTTTAAATTCATTACCAACATTCGCATCAATCATCTCAGGTGTCACAATATTTTCATTGGAATTTTCATATTGAGCATAAATATTTTTTTCATTTTTTTGCCTATGTATTGTTTTATACCAATTAGGATTGCCAATGTTGACATTAGGTAAAGAAATATTTGGTACTCCTCTGGGTATAGTTGATATAGGATCACTTAGTCCTCTATACCAATTGCCATTATCTATATTTTTATCTAAACCATCAGCTGAACGGCTAGTACATGCATTCTCACGATTTTCATCATTATATAAAAATCCCGCACCATGTACTGGACATTTTGGATTGGGTATGATTGATTCTGCAATAAACTCATTGCGATGTATCAATAGCAATTCTTGGGCGTCAATAGCTACTTTTTCTATTGAATCCATGATGCTTGAATTTGAACGATTATTCCCAACAGAATCTTGTCGTTTGAGTAATGGCCCAATATGAAGATTTGTCGTGATAGATTCCTTCTCATCTTCTTCAGGAAGGTCTAGGCTCTTTGAAGTACCATATATTCTTGGTGGTGGTGGTGGTGGTGATAGTGGTAGTGATGATTGAACACATCCAACGATGCACGATGGGTGAGGACCTTTTCTATGATCCATCAATGAATGAGCAAACTGCTTTGAAGTTAATAGGCTGTTGGGTGCTGGTAGTGATAGTCTTTTTTCAATGTCAGGTAAAACCTTTGGATAATTTCGACGCTTTATAGTTTTTAAGGCCTCCTCTGGACTTATATTTTCTCTTTCAATCGTTGGCTCCCTGCACGTAACATTTATATCTTCCTTTTGAACTGTTCCAAACGTTGTCATTTTAGGGATTTTACCATAAATATTTTCTTCCGGTGATATTGGTACTTCAGTACCGTCACACGTGTCACTGGATACATCTTCTTTCAATATCTCCGATTGTGGTTGAGTCAGTGGTAATTTTGTCTTGAATTTCGGATTTATTTTTGCATAAAGACTACTCGCACTACCTGAATCTGATTCGCATATTCGGGTTGTTGAAAAATTTGATTTAATATTTTTAAAAACATTTTCCATTGGCAATGGATCACTGCGAGAATGATGATGTTCAATAACAACGACTTGAGGTGCCATACGATTTTCGAAAAATTGTCGTTCATATGGACTCGGTCCCTCAGTTACATCCAAATCTTTTGCCAATTCAATTGGTATTTGATTGAGTATCGATTCGGTTCGTGTAGCCGGTGTAGCATCAATTGCCACAGAAACCTTCGGTATCTTTGATTGCTTGCCACCTGGTCTCACAATCATTGCTGGATTGTGATTGTATATAGGCTCTGGCTTTGTTGATTTCAGTCTTTCCTCTTCCAATTTGTATCGCTCTGCTTCTTCGTGTTGCTGTTGTTTTGTCAATTTCTCTTGGTGTTCTTTTTGCAAAGTTTCTCGGGTTTTTCTCAGAAATCTCGGTGAGCATCTGTAATAAATAATTTAAAAATAATTAGAAAAATAAATGTCTGAATTTCGATGGATAATAAACTAAACAAAAAAACGAGTAGTTGAATATTAAAATTATTTCAAGCACATCATTAAATAATAAAAATATGGGCAATAGTGAAAAGAAAAAAATGTTTAAATTTTAAAATTTAAAAATAAGAAAACGAAAAAAAAGGAAAAAAAAAATGTATATATATTATGCGCACCATACTGCATTTTTTATAAGCTATATAAAAATTGAAAAAAAAAAAAAAAATGATCTAAAGGAGATTTTTATTAGGTAATTTCTACTGAAAGTAATTGTAGAGCTTGTATACTATGTTGAACTAAATTTGTTGGCGCTTGTCGGCCGCGTTTTGGTGCAACGGCTGTTCAAGGAACCAAACGTAATTGGATTACGTTTTGGCTCGCATTGGTCAAGTACTCAGTTGTAGTTGGAGGCAAATTGTTAATACGAGTACTCTTCAACAACAAATGCGACTTGCTCAATTAGCTCTTATCTCCACGAGAGCGAAATTAAGGAGAGAGATACAATTACCAATCGAGTATATTTATAATAAAAGTTTGAAATAAACTTTACCTATGAACAATTTCCTGTTGTATCCATTCCTTCACTTTGATATGTGTATCAATGGTTGAATTTGAATTGTGCCTCGAGAGTTTCGATTGCCGTCCAAAATTTGAATTATTATCATACGCTTTATCACTCTTTACAACTTCATTTATATCCGGTTTACTATCACACTTGCGATTTAATTCCAACAAATTTTCCGTCTGTTTATCTATTTTTATTTTACGTATTCCTCCACCACCAACATCTCCACCAATAGTTTCATCCTTTTGATTAGATTGTCGACGATTGGGTTTCTTTGCTGACGACGTGTGCTTGCTCTTCAATCCTTGTCGTCGATGATACAACCAGAAAAAAGCCGTGAGATTTATCAAAAGGAATACAACACTGAAACCAATAACCATTGTAATAGCTGAAGATCCTTTGAGCATGCCCTCGTCTGTGGTCGATTGGTTTTCATCCTGTTTCGAATTCACGTCGTGTCGCGAGTACGGAAACCTGTCAGCGGGTTCGTCTTGCTCATTCGTCGCAACATATCCACCATACCCACCGTACCCACCGTACCCATCGTATCCACCGCCGCTATCCAGGTTATTGTTTGGCACGCCCGTCGTATATTTCATACCCAAGCCATCCGGTGTCTTGAACGAGCTGCCATTTTCGTACTTGCCAATACCATCAGCCCGATCGAGAAACTGCGGTCTCGGTCCACGGGGCTTGTGTCTAATCAAATTCGGTATATCTTCATTCCAAAATTTAATTTCTAGCGATCGATATTTACGACTAACTTGAGGTGGTATTGCTGTATACAATAAACAAATATTAATACTCGAATTATTTTTAATTCTATTTACTTGTCACTTTATCATTATATTCATCGATGTAATATATACTGAACTTACTCAGGTTAAAATATGTCTCATTTATAATATTATATTCTGGCCAATCCACTTGATATTGCCGCCATTCTTTAGGTCCATCGGTTAAATAGGTCATTCTTCGTGGGGCATTTGGATTTCTGCAATAAATCACACGGTAAAAATTAATAATAAATCTATAAATTAGATTTTATACTGAATTTAAATATTTTCAATATTTTTCTTTGAATAATTATTTTTTCCCAAATGATGGATTTAATTTTAGATCCAATTAATTGTGTCTATGAAAACCTCATGAAAAATGACAATAATGCAGATGATTATGTCATTGTATTTTTTTTTTTTGAAATAACAAATTATTAGTTGATGGATGAGAGATGTTGTAACATTATTTTTTACATGAAAAACTCATTCAATTATTTTTATATTTATTTTTACGTTGTGTTTGGATATACAATCCGAGAGGCAATAAATTTTTTTTTTTTTTGTTTTATTTATATATGTAGATATATAAAGTGGGTCTCGATTGATCGGAATATCTACAATAAAACAACATAAATATATAGCGAAAATATAATGAAATAAAATTGGTGCAATGAACTGCTGCATTGAAAAACGAGGTGGCGATTTACAATTGATGTTACATATAACATTGAAAACAACAATCCAATCGGAATGGGCGCTAATGTCTGGCACTGTCTAAAAATGATAAAGCATAACCAATTTCTGCCTCCCTTCGTGGCCCCCGCTACAATGCAACACCCGTAATTTGTATATGTAGAAATAATCGGCTTCCATTGAGCAAATTAAAACGAACGTTTCACCCAACCGTTAATTCAACAATGTCTACCGTCAAATCAATAATTCTTAATTAAATTATAATGAAAATCATTGGAATGAGAAGTGAATAAAGCCACGAATTTCCGTTTGTAAAGAATTTATCATTCATCCGCAAGGATTTCATGACATTTGTCCATATTTTTATTTACAAATAATACACACGACAAAAAAAATAAATAAATAAATAAATAAATAAAAAAATCCTATTGATCACCAACCATTTATATTTCAAATTTCATTTCTGATTATGGTCATTTATGAAACAATAAAAAATTTTCTCATGAACGTGACAAGCGAACACAAAATCGTATATATATATATGATTGTTCACGAATAAAATGAGCCTCAAGATTGAATACCGTTTGATCTTACCACACTGTAAATACGTGTATATGTTGGACCAATGAAAAATCACCCTAACCCATCACGAGAGTTGTGTGAGAGTATCAAAGTAGTAAACATCGATCTTTTCCATTTCCAACTCATTCTTTTCCTTTCTGTTATCAAGCATCTTTGGATCATTGGTCTTTTTTCTTTTTAATCTAATGTTTTTATATTATTCTTTCTTTTCATCTCATTGTCCAGAATATAAATGATGTGAAAAGAAAGGCGAAAAAAAAAAAAATAATAATAAAGAAAAAAAAAATGAAAAAAAAAAAAATTAAATTGTAAAATGTGAAAAACTGTCGTAGGTCTAGAACGAAAAATTGCATACATAAATATTTAGATGAGGGATTAATTGAAAATCGTGTTTTTATCTCGAGCTTTAGGGTAGCTACCGCAGATATTCCGTTGATATGTCGCTGATGCTCCTATCCATTCTACCCAAACACACACACACACACACACACATGTATATATAAGCGTAATTGATTCTGTCATTTTCCGTCGCCCAATTTTCTATCGTTAAAACTAGAGAGGAAATGGGTGTGAGGACACAGGCGATCGACCCTTCACACACTGCAAATTGCTCACACATTCGCAGGCAACGTTTGGAACTTTGCCCGGTTCGATTTCCCGCTAACCCGAAATGTCGTTCTCGATTCTTCATATTTACTAGAGTGAAAATAAAAAATAATAAAAATGAAAGAAAAAAAAAAAATAAATAAATAAATAAATAAATAAATAAATACGCATTCTCATGCAAAATTGGTATATTATTTTTTTTTTTTCTCTATTTGGAATTTTATTCGTACCCAGTGTACGCAAAACTGCACCACCATGTCATCATTGCCTCGGAGAAGAGGGTCTCGCCAATATTGTATCGACCACGCAAATGGTACTTGCCACCGTCGAGTGGTACACCGAGTATGTAGGGCAACTCCTCTCCATACACTGTGTGCTGTCGGTGTTGCTGAAAGATAACAAAATACTATATAATATACTGGGTGAGTCATTTAACTTGAGACAACGTAATAACTTTTGAGGATCACATTATTTTGAAAAAAGTTTCATACAAAAGTTGTAGGGTTGCAAGGGGGACATTTGGTGACGAGCTTGAAAATAAGCTCGACTTCGACCTTCAAGGTCATTTGGAGGTCAACCTTAAAAACTCAAATGGGATCCCCTATTTTTGATACCAGAAATGGAAAGAACGGGAAATTTTACTCAAAATTCAGGTCTAATTATCTAGTTATCTGTCGAGATGATGTCGGGGGGCACCCTCCTCGGATAACTGAAAACGGAACAACGACGTGGACGTAGTAGTAAATAAAAAAAAAACAGAAACGCATAGAGACATACTTTACTGCTTTGTAATGTAATTATTGACATAATTGAAACGTTAATAAACCGTTTGAAGTATTGGTATTCATTTTTTGAATGAAATATCCGAGGGGGGTGCCACCCGACATTACCTCAGATAACTAGATAATTAGACCTGAATTTTGAGTAAAATTTCCCGCTCTTTCCATTTCTGGTGTCAAAAATAGGGGATCCCATTTGAGTTTTTAAGGTTGACCTCCAAATGACCTTGAAGGTCGAGGTCAAGCTTTTTTTCAAGCTCGTCACCAAATGTCCCCCTTGCAACCCTACAACTTTTGTATGAAACTTTTTTCAAAATAATGTGATCCTCAAAAGTTATTACGTTGTCTCAAGTTAAATGACTCACCCGGTATACACTTTATTGTCCAAATGACACTACTTTTGGATATTTTTAATGTATTTTACTTACCCCTGAATAATCATACATTGCTCTGGGATGTGAAAAAACATACATGTAACTTTTAGGATTAGCACGAGCATGTAATCGAGCTGTTATCATAAGAGGCGCGACAGTTCCACTATCTGACAAAGCATCCAAAACAATATCGCGATTTTTTGTAGGATACTCATCTGAAAAATCATATGGTGAATCGTGATCGTAATGCTCCAATATTTTGGACAACACGAGCTCTGGCTCCAATTCATGCGTTGCCTAAAAATAAATATATATCGTTTGAATAAAATCATGAGAATAACCAAGCGATGGTATATACCAGGATATATACAAAAATAGATAAAACTATAAAAATGTAAATATGTAGAAATATGTGAATGTTACTTTTGCGTGATCGCGAAGCAGCTCGTCCCTTTGGCCGTCAAGCATTCCGTGCAATACAGCAACTGGCGGTAAAATATGAAACTTTTCTGACTCGGTAACGCCGTACATCAAGTCGAAACTGTCGATATCGATTGTAAAATTGGTATGAAATAAAGTATCCATATACGTAATAGACGTATACATACATACATATACATACACACAGGTAAAAATGTGGTTTATTTTTTACTGATATATATCAGTATAATATATATTTAAAGATGAAAAAGAAAAAAAAAAATTGTTTTTCAATATTTTGCAAACCTGCCAAGGAGCTGTGCATTCTCCATCAATTTCAATGGCTTCTTTGGAATAACTGCACGATCAATAAGTGGAGCATACGCTGGCACATATTTTGGCTTATCAATTCTCACGTTGAGGAGTGATTCAACGTCACGATTTCGCAAACATTGTGCTAATTCACTGTCACTCGTTGTCGGGCAATTTAAAGCATACGCAACCTGTTATCATCACATTGATAAATAAAAAAAATAAATAAATGAAAAAAAAAAAAACCAACTTTAATAATTTTATTATATGATATTTATCATGAATCCCACCTGTTTTGTTATTTGTAGTGGTGCTTTTCCAATTGCATCAGGACTTAAAGCCGATCCGGACATGAGAATGGCACGTTTAAATAATCCTAGAAATACAATGAATATTATAGGTATGTATGTATGTATGTATGAATTTCAAAGTAATATGTTCAATTAATTCTACGATAATCTTTGGCCGTTTAGTGGCCCCAGGGTTTGTGCTTATTGAATTGTCATTCCCCAATATTCTCGTGACATTTACAATTTGGGGAGTATTGTGTTATCACTATATCTATATATATATATATATATATATTTATGTATATAGATATGTGTGGGTTGAAATTAAAGTGGATAAATACTCGTGTATTGACCTTTATTATTGGCGACTGGACTTATGAGAAGTAAATTGGCGAAAATTGCTCCTGTCCCATGACCAACCAGAGTAACACAGTCTGGATCACCACCGAATTTAGCAATATTCTCTTTTAACCATAAAAGAGCTGCAGTCTGATCGAGAAGGCCAAAATTACTTGCAGCATCATCGCTAGTTCCTGGCCTGAGAAAACCTAAAGATTAAATTTAATCATAACTTTAGTATCAATTAAATAATAATTCAATTTATTAGTTAGTGTCATTTATTATTATAATAAAATTTTAAAGTACTTTTATCCAATATAGATATATATAAAAAGAAATTTTACGTTTATTAATTAATTTAGGAGTTGATTAAAATTTAATCCTCACAAAATTGTTTCCCAACTCGTTTGGGGAGATCGGCGTGTGCATGTTGCAAGCCACTAGGAGCATATTTTCACCCCAACGCGATGGATGAGAGTAAAAGCGCAACGACGAGGGTGGTATTGGGTCGGAAAGATAGAGCGGTTGCAGCAAACTTACCCTCCTCTCCTATGTCGCGGTTGGCGTGGGCTAACTGTGTCCGCCTCGCGCCCGTGGTCGGAAAAGCACTAAGCGCTTCCCTAGCACTTTAACTTAATTTATGATTATGGTTTCATGCATTTTTTTTTTTTTTTTTCTCTCCCTCTTTCAACCACTTCGCCATCGGATACAACGGGTGAGAGCTTTCATCTCAAACACGTGGTGAATGCGAACCAACTACATACATATATATATATTTTTTTTAGCATCTACCATATTGTCCCGATGGACTTGCAACGAAAAACTTTTTCTTCCGGACTCTAAGGAATATATATTTGGTGTTGAAAAAGGAGAAAGAGAAAAGAGAAAAGATGGAAGAGACTTATATACAAACGGTGAACAACATTACTTGGAGAAATTCGCGAGGGAAATTCTTCTGTACATGTGTTTTTAGGAGGAAATAACTTCTTCTTTTTCTTTTTTTACTACAACTGTTTGACTTCACTTCTATTATAGAGAAATTCGTAGTTTCTCACTCACCAAATTCTATCTATCTCACTTGTCCTTTTTCGTATGCCGTATGTGCGAATTTATAAATTTATTTTCACTCATGAATTATGGGCTGAGTAAGCCCGTAGCAGCAGCAGCAGCAGCAGTAGTAGTAGTGCCACCGCTAAAAGATTTTTCATCGCGGTTCTAGAAAAATCCGACTTGCCAAATTCGTGCTCCGATTGTCAGCGCTATATTTTCATCTTTAATATATATATATATATATATAGAGAAAGAGAGAGAATATTATATAAAGAGGGGAATAGGAAATGTAAAATAGGTATGTAAGTAGGCGTTTGAAATAATCCTGGTGAACTTTAATATATTGCAGCAGCAAAATTGCCACTAGTTATTGGATACATTTATATATATAATATCTGGTTCGTTATTAAAACGTATACTATCAGAAAAATTGTAATTAATAGCCGTGTTATATTTTATAAAAATAGCCCAGCTGTTAATAAAATATATCGTTTAATAATATATATAATTATTTATGTATTAATAATAATATTATTATTACTTACCCAAAATACCAAGACGAAAATTAATTGTTACAAAAATGACATTTCCATAAGCTGCTAGGACTGTACCATCATAGGGATTTCCACTATTCCATTCAAAACTTTCACCATGAATAAATACCATTACTGGATACCTCGGTGAATTCATTTGACCTGTAACATAAATAAAATCGTGAAAAATTCTCTGGGGTATTTGTCAGAATATATTTATACGGTATATCGTCACTTGATATCAAACTTTTTAAAATTCTCAATAATTTTTGTGGCACGTGTCTACGACGATGAATAACACGATAGTGTACGAGAAAAAGAAAAATTGCGAAAAATACTTTACGCGAAAGGGGAAATAAATCGATTTAATTTCTTTGACGCCAAGTATATAGGCCCCGCAAAACTTTCTAAATTAACTCGTTACACTTGGCCAAGTTTATCTCAGGATTTCATTAACCCAACCAATTAATGTAAGTACAAAAAAGACATACAAAAGGGTTCGGTTTTCTTTATTATTATTATTTTTTTTATTATTATTTATTTTTTTTTCTTTTACAAATATTCATCATCCATAAGAGCTTTATTTATTTATTTTATTGATGGACATGAAATAATGATGAATCGATACAGAGATAAAAATAAAATACTGATAATAAATAGAAAAGCTCGATTTCGCCAACATATTCTCATTGTTATCATTGAAAATATGACACCACATCCAACTCATCCGTCTCGTTCTTGTCTCTATGGTATCGTACATATCACGTTTCCGATATGTCCAATGAAAAATCTCGTCCGACATATATATATATATATATTTTTTCATGGCAAAACTGAAAATTTGTTACGCTAACGCAACATATAAATTTTCAAATGGTATATATGGTTATGTATATCGGAGATATAATGAAGGAGTGGACAAAAGAAATAGAAAAAAAAAATGCAGTAAATTATCAGTAAAAGAGACAAGAACAAATCGAGGTTGTTCAAGTACACGAGTTAAAAAGATAAGGAAGGATGAAGTCGAGGTGAATTTACATGAAAATTGAAAGGCTGCCCGTGGGCAAAGGTACATTGATGTATCACGGATACTGTCAGCTGGTACAACTACACACCATGTACTTGGGGTTGAGATAGAGTCACCCTCTAAACTCGTTATAAATCATCCAACCACACTGATAACGATGAGGGGTCATGGCTGTCGCATGAAAATATAAAAAATTGAATTTAAAAAAAAAAATAATAATAATAATAAATGAATAAATTTAAAAAAACTTGAAAATTATAATATAAAAAATTAATGAAATTCCATCTCTAGTTGTGAAACGAAAGTATAAGAAATTTTAATCGTGAAAGTGAATTAATCAAATTGTGTCTCGTGGACGTTCATTCAATTATTGTACGAAGAAAAATCCCAACTACGGTTACAACAAGCCCGAGCGTACAATAAACTCTGTGAGTCGAAAATATCACTTCCTTCTCTTGGTGGTCGGCAAAAAAAATATATATTATTCCGAATAGAGATGATACAAATAATACTCGCCATCGGCTGTGGTAAATTGTACTAAAAAAAATTTTTCTATCAAATCTATCTTGTGTGGCCTCTTAAACCGTCAAATAAACAGCATCTATGAGCGTCAACGGTAAGCTCAAAAACTTGGGTGTCCTTCACTCTACAGTATATAGATGGCGGTAAAATGTACTTTATAACAGTGAGTGGGCGGTTTCATTGTGGGCAGATCGATCGATATGAAGTATTCACACTCATAATTATAATAATATATTGCAAAAATACAATTAACTTTAATATATATGTATGAATTAATTGATTTATTTAGACGGAAAATAATAAAAAAATGTTTAAAATTTTTTTGGAGAATAGTTAACAGAGACGTTGAAATAATTAGGAATTTGACAACGGGTGAATAATATTGAATTGCTATTACCAATGACAAAGTACATTCACGCTTAGTCCAAAAGTTTCACAAACTTCACTTGAATTTCAGTGGTACTCCAATAATTAACCACACCCTGGTATTGGTATTTTTTTAATTGGAAAACAAAAAACAAAAACAAAAACAAACAAAAAAATCAGATAAATGAATTGAACGTTACAGAAAGAGATTGCGCCGTGACTTGGAAATCTTTCTCAAACTCACACAATTCTGCTTTAATAGTTTAACAAACAAAAATACGATTATTTTCGGTTGGTACAAAACGGATAAGAAACTGTCGTTATAGACGGCTTCTCCCATTGCAATGATGGAAGTTGTTGAACTTCCGGGACAGCACTCGAAATGTCGGAAAACTATGTTTGTTCTATTAGTGTATGGATGAATGAAGACGTCGGAAGGAGTGCGACGAAAAAAGAACAAGATGGGTAAAACTAGTCGACCGGATCTATAGAAAACAAAGATGTTTTTATAGTAAGAAAACAAGAAGGAAAATGTCATCACGGAAATAAAGAATAATAATATAATTTTTAGTATAGACAAATCATTATACAAGATTATAAAATGAAAATATAATGACGGTAAAAAAAAAAAAAAAAAAAAAAAAAAATTTTTTTATGGTTCATAGATAAAAATTATAATTACATATTAAAAAGGAATAAAGACGGTTATTAAATGTGATGAGATATTTTTAGCAGGGCAGTTTAAATGCATTACATACATCTAGACCCGAGAAAATTCATGTGGTAAATGCCTGTGACTTTTTCTACATTTGACTATTTCCCTGGTTTTTCCTGGCAACTACGTGAGTACCCCGACATATTTATGCAAACCGCGATAACCGGACTGTCGCTTTTTTTTTTTGTTTTTTTTTTTTTTTAAAAACGTGGCTAAAAAGCTTTGGAGGCGAGAGGTCACACGCCGAGAGAAATACAAACGTGTATATATACAACTATACGATTTGTGAATGAGAATACTAAAGTGGATGGTACTACAAGAGTATAACTTTTATAAAAATCCTCCAAAATTTTTTTTTTTTCAATTACCATTTTTTTTAAAATTATTTTTTAAAATAATATACACATATACTGTATTTTTATAATACTAAATAATCATCAATATGGATGGAAATGATAAAATAATTAATTGATCATATTAAAATTATATTTGAATACACATTTATTTATATATGTATTAAATGGTATTTATGTGTATATGCGTGGGTGTGTTCTGTGAATCGGTTGACATTGTAGAGAAATATAGTTAAAATACTTTTTAATAGAGTTTTTTTGGCTACCACTGCAGTTTCACAACTGCACGTTTCAATTTAAAGGGGTTTTGATATGCGCGTTTGCACAGATTAATTGACTATCAAACCGGTACACATTTACGTTTCTTGATTGAATTGAAAATACTTGCAACGCATATTCAATCACTAGCTATTTCAAACTTTGAAATATCGTATTGACGAAAAAAACAAGAAAAAAAAAATTGAATATTCAAATACATACATGGATTTGTAAAATCAAGTGATCAAAAATATAAAAAAAAAAAAAAAAACGACAAATAATCAAATATAAATAGTTGAGAGAAGAATTTTTTTTGAATAAATTTTTCTCGTCTTTTTTTTTTTTTATTTGAAATTTTTTTTTTTTTTTTCTTCTCGCATTACAATAAATGCACATACGATAGCATTTTTATTTCATCGATTGCATCTCATTACAGTGTGTTGTATAGGTACACGCGACGATATATGAAATATATATGTGCATATTGGAATATATCATTATGCCATGTGAAGCGCTAAAGAAGTGATGCATGGCTACAAATATATGTATAGTACAAAAGTGGAAATGGGTGAATGAGAGAGGAGTGAGTCGAAGCAAAATATGGATAAGGGGTTTGTGGAATAGGGGACGAATGCGCATATTTCGCGTGCCCGATTCAGCTTGGCCGAGTGGAAAACGACCGACGTCATGAAAAATGACGCCATCAGTGTAAAACGGCTTACTCTCAAGCGGTTGAGTCGCGACCTCCGGAAATTACGTTCTCGTGGGTACATTGACGATATTCATGGGTATAGAAAATAAGAAGAGAGTGGAATTGTGGGGAGGAAAACCCGCCAAAACAGATAAAGGACAATTCCAAAAAAGTAATTGATGAAATTAAATAGACGAGATGATCTATATCATTTATAATATTAACTTTTTAAACTTCTCATCCACTTATTCATTAACAAAACAAAAAAAAAAGTTAATTACGTTATTATTATTATTATTATTTTTTGTTTATATTGAAAAATTCAATATTACTTGGATGAAGCCAATCAATATATATATTCTCACTCCTTCATAATCCCGAAGCGCCAGAAAAAGTTTATTAAACTGGCCAATAGCTACTTCAATAGATATTCACTGATCGTATAGATTTTTTTTTTTTTATTATAACAAAAAAAAAATTTAATAAATAATAAATAATAATGATAATAAAAATACGTGATGAGATGAGAGAGAAATATTTGAAATCAGCCGAATTTTTTTTTTTTTTTTAAATATATTTAAACACAATCTTCTTGGCTCAATTCACGAGTTACTAACGTCTGCGCATTGGACTTGGTTATTTCTTTACTTTATATATTCTACTCTCTGGACTTTAGTGCAGCAATCTACTGAGTGGTGGCACATGTAACATTCATCCTATCCCTTGACTCACATTGGGTGGGGTCAGTGTTGCCTATTCCGTTCGCATATCCCAACAGTTGCAATGACGTCCACGAAGAGTTTGACCAGGTCACTATCAGCGAATAAACCATCATTGTTTCAATATTATTGAAATATTGAAGCAATATTGTCAGATATATTTTATACATATCTATATTTCCCTTGACAATATCTCACCAAATATTGAAATACTCATTAAGTATTTCAGGCAAACTCATGTATTTAATTAACAATATTTATTGTGATTCAAATATTAATATTTTTTTATACATAAAATCAATCATTATATATTTATTTATATAAAAATACTTGTTGATTGATATGTAGAAAAAAAAAATAAAAAAATAAAAAAAAAAAAGTAAAAGAATATATTTATAGGTATTGATGAGAATTTCAGTATTTTATATTCATAGAGGTGAATGTATACAACGCCAGTTGGTGTAAGCAATATCAAGAGAACATAGTCATTGGAGCAAGTAACAGCTTGCATGTATGTGTGTACGTAAACGAGAATATACGTCTCACACGAATGTACTTTCAAATGTGTGGAAAATAAGAGAGTGAACGCACAACTTGGCACATTGCACTTTTACCATCGTGGATGATGGTGTTGAAACAGGCAGAAAATAAAATTTCTCATGCTATTCCTGGCCATTGGATCTGAAACTATAAAATAGCTTGCATCGATGCTTGTTAGTATCTAAGTAACTCTTTATCTTTCATACTCTCTCACACATTTGTTGTATATGTAGAAGTTACTTGTCGTGGACGTTGAGCAAAATTCAATTTTACATACACGATATACCAATGCCCGACTATTTTCCCATCATTTCACTAGCTTTTTACATAGTAGATGCACTCTTGTTGTGCCCTTCGTACGCGACTATACACATCAATGTAATTCAAAAATAATCAACGATGACCTTTATCGAGTACACGTACATACACACATACACACACGCATATATATATAGTTTGAAAGTATATTATTTATTTTTTACCAATCACTTACATATATATTTAGTATTGACCGTAACATACGCGAAAAGTATAGAATGTGAAAATCGAATAAAAACTTGGACATACACATACACTTATACCAACACGTTGAAGGATTGCGTGTGCACAATGGAGAATGCATTATTCATGTGAATGTACACAATTCCGTGATCCACTGTGTGTTTTAACGCATATACGAAAACGTACAAGGGCTAATATCCTTATGTGTACCTACTGTGTGAGAATAAATCAGAGGATATGTGTACGCGTTTCCCTATTTTTTTTTTTTTTTTTTTTTTTTTCCTTATCATCACACCTGTCATGTTTGCTAATAAAAATTCTGAGAAAAATTCTCACTGTATATTCTGCTCATATTATTGATACTTGTTACTTTATATTTAAATTGAAAATTTTTTTTTTTTTTCTTATTCTACAGAATATGAATTAAATTGGGAATATTATAATAATTTATTTAATCGAATACACACATTGATATACAATACGGTCATGATGTCAATATAGAATAAAAATAGGTTAATGTTTTTTTTTTTTTTTTTTATATTTTTCGTGGAAATTAATGATGAAAATGGTTGTGAAGGACAGCGACAAAACGCAATTACTTCAGCTTGAAGCAGTGGAGGGTTGAGGCCGCCTGAAGGCTACACAATCACACGGGCATAACATTTTCTCGTACAACTTAATTCATTTAACCTCACTCTACTTTCTCTGCGGTAAATGTCTCTTGTTGTCCACTGGAAAATACAATTTTTTACTACCTTTTACAATTTATACAATTTCGGATATGTTATTAATCTTATATTCGACAGCTTTGACAATTATATATTTATACTACTCTGATCCAAGTGGTATTAATTAATATCAACTAAATCATTTCAATATCTGTACTTGTAGACTTTTTTTTTTAAAATATATATGTCAATTGAAATATTATGTGTAAAAAAAAATATCATGCATTTTCTCGATGATGTATTTGTAATTATTATATATTACTCGCATATGACTAGAGCTTTTTTGATAATTATGTTAATTGCACACGATTCCATCAACTAATTAAGATATCACAACCTTATGAGACAAACACTGTGAAAGTGGTGGATGGGTGGGGAATATAGTGCAATGAGGCGGTAGTCGACACTCTCATCCAATTCAAAGTTTGGCGAGTGAGGCGTTCAATTTCCACGACTTTCATCTCAGAGTTTCCACCTCTTCTATTTAGACTCGGTCTTGCTCTGTCCTTATTTTCCGCTTTCTAGGTCAATTAGCTAATGTGAATTATATGAATGACGAGGTTAAATGGCACAAAAACTGAATAGATAAAAACCCATACTATGACTCTCAATATTTCTCTTAAAAAATATCAATGAATAATATTACAATGGAAAATACATAATATATAAATTTTCATTATTCATATAATATTTGATATAAATGCATAAAATTGTAAATTATGAGGTTATTCCTGGTGGACAATATTAAAATATAATAATTTGTTTGAATTTACTAATAATACGCATACGAGAATATACAGAGATATTCACATATACAATAGGATACTTAATCAGTTAATCACTTTGCAGATCCGCTTTTCGAAATTAAACGTGAATGAAATCCTGGTTAACCATGTTGGGAAGATGAGACCGTGTGAGAAAGGCCGGTATGTTCGGTAATATATATGTATACGTATGTGTGCGTCATATAAAACCCCATGGTCGACCCAACGACCCAGAGGTCGGTCAATTTGATTACTCTAGCCGCGACAGTGATTCGACAGGAAAACGCGTTAGTGGCATGGAATTATATTCGTTTTCATTGTGAGTGAGTAATCTCAACTGGTGTCGCTCGAAAATCCATTGTGTGTGTGTGTGCATAATAATAATTATTATAATATTAACAATTGTAGTTTTATATTCCATTATTATTGAGAAAAATGTCATGAATCTCGATAATTCTCCAATGTATTTTATTCATTTTCTATTATTCATCCTCTCGAATATTCCGTATATTTAAATTTAATCAACTTGACCGATAGCTAATAAATGTTTCAGTAAATTAATTTGTTTTAATTATCGTGAAGGAAAACTTTTCTATACTGATTTAATATTAAATAAGTTATTACGTGTTAATAAAGTTCAGAGAAGGAAGAAAGTCCTTTCAATAGAGTGTGCTGCAGTGTCGTTATTTTAATCTCTTACGATACTTGCACCTCCTTCATCTCTGCCTCTCAAGTTGTGAACTTCATTACTCGTGTAATTTTATCGAGTTTCCATATCAATATTATATTGCTGATTGGTAGAAAAAAAAAAAAATAATAATAATAATAATAATAAATTTTAATCTTTGATCTTAAATTTTTTTATTTTTTTTTTTATATTCAATACTTTTTTTTAAATGATCACAAAATCTTACAACAAGTTTTTCATTTTAACTAGAGAAACGTGAAAGAAAAAAGTAAGAGTAATATTAATAATGTTTCCTTTAACTTTCTTCAATCGTATAATTTTACTCGGTAACAATTATACACTTGTACCATATCAGTATTTATATTCATTAAAAACGAAGAAAATTTCAAAGTTTCAATAAGAGATATTGTATCTAACGAGGACGAGTAACAGTAAACTTGTAGATACTATGAAAGTTATTGTATTTCCGTTACTATGAGAAGTACTTAATGCTACCCTGGATCAAGGACATGTTTTAGAGACTGAATCAGTAACCATAAACTAACTAGTCGAAGTGTAGCTACTGTTTGTTGAGGATTGGGTTAACTATCTGAATGTCTGATTTTCGTTCTCTTGGACATGCTTCCTCTTTTTCTCTCTTCTCCTCTTATAACAGGGGTTTGTCCATTTCAATTGTAGACCAACCGATGTAGATAATAACCATTCAACTATTGACGTCCTTTGTAATATTTTTTACCAATTGAACTTTAATGTTAAATTGAAAAATCATGATCCAATGTCACTCAAGTGCACAGTTTATTCATTAAATCCTCTATTCCATGTGGTTACACATAAACTTTTGCTCATTTTATTTTTTTATTTTTTTCTCCCTTCTCCTGTCTCTACGACTCTCTTTCACTATATCTATGGACATTTTATTATTAGGATTTAAACGACAGAAATTAAAATCCGTACTTCTCTCAACAACTTGAATCTCCGTCTTCCAACTCTACCACCACATACATATATTCTCGTTGTGTATTATTTTATTTTTGTTTCTTTGCACTTTCTTGGCTCGACCTTCACGAGTTTTCTTTCCAACCATTGGCTTGCACTCACCATCCAACCTATTTATTTATTTATTTATTTTTTTTATTCTATTTTTTATCGTTTTTTTTCTTGCATTTCGTCCCGTCTATCCACCATGGCCTCGTCCTGGACCTTAGTTAAAGTTCGATTCCATATACAAGCTTGGGATGTGGAAAAGTGGCAATAGTTTTTTCTCTTTTGGCTAAAGTTTCAACCAGGCACGTTCACATTCTCAGTTTTCTTCATCATTTGTGTGCGCAATAGCGCTCTCTCACGGTAGCAATGTGTATTCAACCCCTAATGTGTATTTCTCCTTGCATTTTTTTGCTCTCTCTCTCTCTCTCTCTCTCTTTCTCTCGCTCTGTACATTTATGTGTATGTGCTTCGCGGACTGATTTGAAACTTCGTACCTAGTGCACGTGTGTGAATTCCACTCAGGAATTTTCCAAATGTTGTATACCTACGTATATGGATGAATAAAAGAAAGCTTTACATATCTACTCTTGGATACGTCGAGAAACGAAAGCAGAAAAAAAAATAAATAAATAAAATGAAATAAAATAAAATAAAATAAAACACATTACCCGTTGATGGGTAATATACACGAAGTTTTTTTTTTTTTTTTTTTTTTTTTTTCGTTTGATTTCACCAAATGGACTTTTAGAATTCAGACTTTTCAGTCCAGAGACGATTCACTATTCGTGTAGAGATATGGAAAATGAAAGGAGTCAGACTAGTACTGGTCCATTTGTTTCTGATATATTACAATCTCTTTTTCTTGTCTTTTTTTTTTATTGCACAAACCGAGTGGATGTTTAAAGTAAGGGTGAACTGATGCAAAGAAATATGTGGTGGTTCTCGTGAATCTCTGCTTGTCCTGTATTCTCCCTTGCCCACATCAATCTTATCGGTATATGTTCATGTTTGAAGAAAAATCATGATAAAGAGAGGCAAATAGTACAAAAAAATGAAAAAAATTATATATAAAAATAAAATAAAATACGTTATCGTTTACAAATTGTGACAATTCAATATATGTCAAATGTTTGCAATCGGTGCACTGTACACATCAGTGACCAGCTCTATTGCATTGATCATTTTGTAAACCATTGATGTGTATTTTAACGTATTCCGATGAGTAGAAATTGTTAAAAATAAATAGTTATATTTCCTGAAATATTATTCACTGAAGAAAATCAATATTATCTTGTTATACGCGTGATATATGCATAGTTTTCAAATAATTTAGACAGGCATCATCCAACGATGAAATGTCTGACGTTTGCTTCAGGCTTTGTGCCTGTCATTAAGGGATAAATTTTATGCCTCGAGCAACATCTAACGATATATGAATATATGTATACATGTACGTGTACACTGATGGTACATCCATTGAGTGTACATAATGATGCATGGAGCAGAATCCGTAGCATGCCCGACCAATGTGTTATCCAAGTTACTCTTGAATAGCAACTGGAATTAGATAGTGCTCATAGTCTATAGACAAGAACGTCGCTTCCATATTAATTAGGAACTGTTTCGGCCAATCGTTAGATCAAGTTGTATCTCAATTTACTCTACTTTAATTTAATTCATGTCTGAATGACTGTATACGAATACAAAAACGTCGAATAAAATATCCTAGATATATATATATACATATTTTTTTTTTATCTCCCTTTCTTTTTCTCTCAATTTTTGATAAGATTAAAAATATATTGTCAAAATATAAATGATACTAATAATAATAAATTCCAAGAGTTTAGTTATAGTTTTCATCTTTATATCTTCCCCTTGTGAACAATTTTCACTACTCGATTGTTGATGTGGTTGCAGTATACATATCTTGGTCGTCCACTTGTATCGATAATCGATGACTATGAGAAACGAGGGAGTTAGGCAGAGCGAATAGTCGTATATATATATATATATATATATACTCGTTCAGAATTGGTACTTGGCCTTTTAGAATTATGAGGGGATGAACGAGCAGAAAATACCTCTCACTCATTATCTTCACATTTCAAATATTCTCGAAACGTGACTCTCATTCTTTCCCATTCCTCTTATTCCATTCTTTTTATTTATTCATTTATACATTTATTTTTTCAAATCTTACAATTTTCTCTTTATTATATAATATAATTATTTAGTGATATGAATGGAAATTTATTTCAATATATAAAAATCATTCATTTTTTCACATTTCCATAATTTTTTTTTTTTTTTTTTTTTTTTCCTTCACAACAGTTGCTACGGACAGTTGGCTGAATAAGTATTATCCAAGATGTAAAAACATTAATTTAAAATATACATGCATATACGTACATACACATGTACATAAAGGATAAATTTATCTCTAAAGAGTTTTATGCACACACATATATGTATATATGTGTGTGTGTGTGTGTGTGTGTGTGTGTGTGTGTGTGTATGTGAAATACATACATAACCTTGTCTTTAAGTATACACACGGCTACTGCTACGTACTCGTGGCCACGAGAGCCGTTTATTTTAAGAAGTTCTTTCAAACTCTCGGCCGTACTGTAACGCAGAAAGCCAAAGAAGGAAAGAGAACGGGAATGGAAAGGAAGAAAAAAAAAGAAAGGAAGAAATAGCTTCTGTTGGCTTGCGCAAGCACCTGAAGAAAAACGTGAAGAGAAAGAGAAAGAGAAAAAATGAGAGAGAGATTGAGAACGAGTTATAGAGACGAAAAGATCGTGGGGTTGAAAATACTGCAAGGAGAGGGGAAAAAAAAAAAAAAAAAAAAAAAAACACAAAGAACGAAAAAATAGAAAAAGACGATGAAAGGGAGAAACGTCGAGGCAAGTTGCGCGCTGTGAGCTCCAAACCATTAGACAAATTTTATCTATAGCAGCCGTATAACTTAGAACTCGAGGTTCCGCTTCTCTCCTCCTCCTCCTTTTTTTTTTTTTTTATCTTTTGTTTCCTTTTCTCTTGCATTTCGTCCACACTTTTATTTTCTCCTTCATACAGCCCTCCATTGCTCCTCGTATTTTTTCATGACGCGCGCCCTGCCGGCATACAGGTAACAAAGCCTTACTATACTACACTACTCTCAATTCACATTTCTCCTCACACACTAGTCTTCATCGTTTCTTTTTTATTTCTATTATTTATTTATTTTTTTTTAATTTTTTTTTTCTTCATTCACCTTTCTATGTTTCACTCTTTTATTCTATTCTACGCAAAAAGTTTATCGTTAGTACCGGGGCCACGATGAGAGAAAAATCCATAGAAAACTTTTGTCAGAGTCGGGAGTTGAGCGGGACGGCGACAATGTAGACGGATAGAATTTGAGAAAGATACATACAAAAATAGAAAGAGGAAAAGTGATAGAGACGTAAAAAAGTGGCAGATATAATAAAAAAAGGAAGAGAGTGATGGGAATGAACGTATATGAACCAGGCAACTCTCAAACTATGACTTTTTCTTGTGCTTTGTCAATGTTTCGATTTTTCATTTTGTCATCTAATTGATTTCTATTGGACGGCACGCAATTATTACCCATATCATAAAAGTACAATGGCTAAGAAAAAGAAAGTTCATATAAGTTATTATATATATATATTTGCTTGAATTCGATTATAGACAACCAATAAATATCATAGTGGATTATTTGTGGAGACAAAGTTACGTGAGGGATAGATATTACATCATGTTCTTGGTTGACAGAAAAAATATGGGAAAAAATTATATTATGAATAAAACCCTATATCGACATTTCATTTATTTCGAATATAATTCACGTTACCCTACTACAATTTTTGATGAATATCAAAGAGCTCAAGCGTAAAATATATATGTATAAATTTATCTTCTCGACGTTTGCAGGAGATGTAAAAAGCAAACACAATTTTCCATGGGGCCGCTAACAAAACCAATTTCATCAGGCTTTGCTCATGTCTCGTACAGGCATTGCCCGAGACTTTCACATTGGAAATTGCGTGAAAATTTTTCTCTTCTCGTATTTTATCAGCTTTAAGAAATATTTTATTATTTTTATCATTATTGAAATGATTTTTTTTTTTTTTTTTTTTTTTTTTTTTTTCTGAAACTGTCAGATCATTTTCATTTTTAAATTGAACATTCAAGATCATTTTCATGACAATTACACAACAAGTATTGACAGACACTGAGGATGAAAGAAAATATTCCCTTTTTATTTAGAAAAATTCAAGGAGAAACTGATAGTGAATGGTATATAAAAGAATTATATCACTGCACGTTTACCCAATATATCCATTATATTTTGATATCAAAAGAAAGTGAGAAAAGAATAAAAGGTCAAATCACATGAAGATATATATAAATAGATTCGTAGCCGGTGGAATTGACATTTACGCGATATGATATCGGTGCAATAGTTTACGATTTTATCGTTGTATGATGTAACTGAAATATTTTGACAGAGTTTTTGATGATATTGTATACGTCATGCATCTATAGATTCACACGTAAATTCAATATTTCCTTTCCTCTCTAACAATTTCATTGTTATATTCTATTTATCGTGTCACTTTTTTCCTATCTCCAATCTATTTCTTCTTATAATTCAAATTTTTATTTTTCACATACGTTCATCTTTATAATATTTTTCAATCACATTGATTATTATCGCTATTACCATAATAAAATTATATTGAAATTGCACATTGCATTACGTGGAATGAGATACCACACTTTGATAGAGCTGTGACATGTCACGTCGTTGTCCGTGGCTGAAATTGAATTGAAAAAGCATCTGGGCTCATCCAAGGCAGATGAACGACATGGCGGAAGAGTGGATGAAGACAAAATGACCCAACGAATGAGAGCGGGAAAAAAAAAAAATGGTTAAAAAAAAAAAATAATAAAATAAAATGAAGAGAAAAAGAGGATGAAAATTGTGTGGACCAGTCCCAGTGGATGTTATGAGACCTCGTGCAAGTATCGAATGCGTGACGTGACTCGACAATGGTTTGGCAGTAGATGTGGTCCATTCACGCGCTCTTGTTCACTTTACATTTTACGCTGTGTATGCATCGTGTTGACAATTTTTTACGACTCACCGCAATATACCTCAGTTTGTTGTATGACATACAACATTCTCTCATATTTTATCCATCAAATTATCTAAAAAAAATTTTTTTCTTTATTTTCATCTTACAATTTTTTATCGGAGAACGATAAAAATAAAAAATATAATCATTTTTTCAATATCATTACAGCACATACATATAGATGGAGATATATTTTTTTTTTAATTCATTCGAGTTTTTTTTATATAAAAATAAAAAAATAATAAAATAATAAAATAATAAAAATGCTACGAACCCAATTGATCTGACAAATTATTCTTTTTACAATATGTATATATATGTGAAAGAGGGTTGGTAAGGTACTTGGGGGTCTTTGAAATTTATGATAAAAGTTGTAAGATTTCCCATAACGGTTTACTATAACGAACGAGTTTATACGTATAGGAATGATAATTTATAATTTTCATTAAACGAATTTTATCGGGTATCTCATTTGAAACAAATATATGTTGACAAATACGTGTTTACATGTGTATAAATCGTCAATTTGCTCTTCATATTTCACTCGCTCCCTGTCTCCTTTTTATTTCCTCACTATATCAAATTTTTTTTTTTTTTTTTCTCTCTCAATTTCCCTCTTTTCTCTTTTAATTAAAACAACTGAAGCCAACGATGAACATGATGAAGCCGTCTGGTGCAAGTGTAATATTCTACGCAAAAGTCTACTTCTTTTCCATAAGTAAACAAACAAAAAAAAAATTATAATAAAAATAAAAAACCATTAAAACGAATTTTTTTTTTTTTTCGTTTCAACATTTAATTCAACTTATCATCCACAGTAGATTTTATCTACACTCCCCCGACATGAAAATAGTCAATAAAAATAATTAAAAGCACAATAAATAAATCGAGAATAATATAGATATATATTCTCGTTATTAGTCATATAAAATAAAAAAATAAATTAAAGATTCGATTTCCATTTCGGTTTCCTCATCGCGTAGCCAATCGATGTGTACTAATCGCCCAAGAGAAAATCCGATATTTCATTTCGCTATCGCGCGCGTGTAACGACAATGAAAAAGAGAGAGGGAGAGGGATAAAGAGAGAGAGAGAGAGAGAGAGAATGAGTGAGTGAAGTAGAAATGAGACAGAGAGGAGAAGAGGGGTAGTTGGAGAATGAGGGATGGGGGGATGGGGGGATGGCTCCCCAAGAGTCAGAGTCGATAGGCGATATCATTGGAGATTGCGCAGGCAGGCGACAACCGGGAGTTATTTCAAGTGACATCGGATATAGCTTGTACGATATATAGACGTTAGAGAAAGAGAATTTTATCGTCAACTAAAATGTTTCATGGGTCTTTTCGCATTTTCAAGTTGAAAGTTACTGGATATATCGAATTGTCTATCAAATGATAAAGCTCGAACAAAATTATTGACATTTTTGCTTTAACCAAAAAGTTGTATTAAGTGGAAAATTCCCTCATAAAATTTACTGATGAATTGCTCACGCTAATGGGTTTACCAGTGACAAGTTCAACCACTGTTTAAACTTAAACAGAAGAAACTTGTATGTATCTTTCACCGAAATTTATATCATACATACATATTTATATATAATGTCGGTTTGGCTGGTGCACGGTGCGCATGCTGTATGAACGACTGATTCTCAGGCAACTTTCTCAAATGCTTTTCAAAGCTCGCTCGCCAGGAAACAATGATAATCGCAACTTTCTACTAGGCGCGTAACGTTTCACAGTCCACCCGTGGTTTTCCACAAACTCCATTAACCTAAAACTTATCGTCTTCATTTTAAATTATCATATTCATCCTTTATTCACTTCTGTGAATAAATTTCTCATATATATATTTTTTTTTTTGTTCTTTTCATCTATCCATCAATATTTTTTATATATAAAATATTATATATTTTTATTTTTTACTTACCATTCGTTTGGTGTGGAGCATAAACATTGAGATAAAGACAATCTTCACTTTGATTTTTGAGATATGGCAACAGTCGTTCAATGTACTCGTGACGACCGGGCCTCACTTCCTGTCGAAGATTTGGCAACACTTGAGGACAAACTGGAGCAAATTCCTTGGCAGATCGTACATCTCGCCAAGGCTGAGGTGAACGTGGTGGTGAGAAACGAAAGGGACCTACCGGTGGTTCTGCATAGGGAATTCCTGCAAGCACATTATACAGAAATATAGATATACTCGTACCTCTGTTATTTTTTTTTTTTTTTTTTTTTTTCTTTGCTGCGGTGGAGCATTCTGGGTCAAGTGCAGTAAACGACTTTGCCGTAGGGAATTGAACCGCCAAGTACCCAAAGCTGCATACACAAACTCCCATTTCATCTCCTCTTTCTTCCTTATTTCCCTTGCTAACGCCGCGTGAGTTGACGACCAAATAAAGAAGAATACTCCAAGTGATGCTTTTTGCATACATATACATTTACATATATATATATATATATATATATAGTATTTGCTGACGTTTATACATTCTGCCTTTTATACTCCAAGATAAATAAATAAAATAAAAAATAAATAATAAATAAATAAATAAATAAATAAATAAATAAATAAATAAATAAAATAATAATACAATATTTATAGAGAAAAAAAATTCACAGTTATTAAAAAAAATATTATTCGCTGTTGTATTTTATATTTGAAAAGTTTCCTGTATAATATTTTATTTTATTATTATTTTTATTTTATTTTTTTATCACGCGTATATTCATATAGATGAAAACTCAATCGATTTTGATGAAAATATATGAGTCTAGATATACCATAATGGTTGGCAAAGAACGCACATGAGGAGATTTCAGTGTAACAGATGGCACAGACGCCACAACAGTTTCTGTAGGGTGTGTGTATATATGCATGAGTGCCAAAGAGGAAAAATAAATGACAGCAATAAGCCATGTGTGTTCCGAAAGGCCGGCGAGTACAAAAATAGGTACACTCGGGTTTGTCACATAAACACGCATATATGTACTGAACTTTGCTTTCTTCTTCTTTCTGTTTTTCTTTTTTTCTCTTATACCTCATTCTCCTCTCCTATCCTCTCCTACATTTCTCATCATTTATTTACCACATCAAAAATACTGACACATGCGTTTTCACACAACACGAAAGAATCCATTTGCACTTAAATCTGCATTCCATGCGTAGAACAAATTTATGTGAAAACTAAAATTATTGAGAGAGTCAAAAATATATTCATTTTATTGGGAAATTTAAAGTTCGCATACGATGAAGATTTAACAGATGGCAAATTGCCAATGTACAGAAAATTTTCACACGACACTGTAGTTGACTTGTTTTTTTTTTTTTTTTTTTTTTTTTTTTTTTTTCCAAATATGAAAAAAGTAAATAGAAAAAAAAAATTTACGTTGATGTGAATATATATATTTATATACTTATATACACATGGGTGTATAAATTTGTTGCTCACCGAGAAATACGTCGACCAACTGTAGTTTCGAATTAGTTTTTGACTGGACAACAAGTCCCTTGAGCCGACCTTGTTTTACTCGCACTTCCTTTACCATTTGATCGTCATCCCAGCTTGATTGGTGATACCGTTGATAATCTTGTTGATTATACGATCCATAATAATTGTGATTTTCCGTGAGAATTTGTGTGCATGATAGCAGAACGATACCCACAACTTCTAATCTCAACATTTTCAATATATTCAATAATATATTTTTATCATATGTTTAAATTATTCTGAATTATTTTATTACACATTTCACATAATTTATTTGATTTTTTTATCGAGTTTATAAATTGAAAAAGGATCCAATACTTTCATGTTTTCAGGTCTGTTGATATCACTTCAACTGCGGATGATATTATTAGCACACGTGACAAACAAGGGTGAACGCACGTCGCTTTGAGAGTGCACGAGTTGAAAGAGGAAGAGATTGAGTAAGAAAGAGAGAGTGTGTGTGTGTGTGTGTTTGTGTGTCGCTGTGGATGTATATGTGAACAAAAGTGAGAGGTCAAAGAGAATTATCGTATAGCGTGGTCTTGACGCAAATAGACACTCCTCGCGTGTTAGTAAACTTGAGAGAGGCACACACTTTTTTTTTTTTTTTATTTCATCGAGTCTTATGGGAGTCATGAGTATATAGTCCTATCATTAAAAGCTCATACATGTATATGGCAAGTCAAATTGTCGAAACAAAGCATTTAACTTTACAGAACCGCTTTGAATCATCGGTATTATATATTTTGATTTATTTTACAGACATTGGCAGCAGAGTCTCCCGCAAAAGCTTATAAGCCTCGTGAATTCCAGCCAATGTCGTCGACAAACTCGACAAAATATGGCCGCCCCAATGACTATGCAATGTATGTGACAGCCATCTCATTGAATTATTCTCAATCAATTTTATTCTTTTATTTCCCAATTTTCCTCTCTATTCATACGTATACATTGTCTATTCAACTCTTTTCCAAGACAATTGAAATATATTTTTTTTTGCTTTTTTTTTTTTTTTTTTTTTTTTTTTCATTTCTTAACAAACGGGGCCATTTGATTGAAAATGAAAAGGCGTTGTTCAAAAAATAGCTGGCGATTTACACTTGACTGCATTTGCTTTTTTCCCATTTTCCTTTATTTTCATTATTATTATCTTTATATATTTTTTTTTATTATTATTTTTTTTTTTTCCCAATCTTTTCCTGATACTTTTGAAAATGTTGGAAACACGAACTTTTGAAAACGTCTCCTGACCAAAGTATCAGAGCCAAAGAGAATAGTAATAAAAAAAAAAAAAAAAATCAAGCCGAATAAATTGAATGGATGTGCGCGCTACATCCAATTAAAGTTCTTCATCATACGTAATGAGTACCCAACATCGTTTGTTTTCTTCACGACGATGATGTTGAGGTGTTTTCACGATTGAGTAACAAATAGTGCGTGATTCGAAAAAAAAAAAAACAAAACAAAACAAAAGCCCCGTTCTTTACTTTGAACATTCCAATTACCCATGTAATAGGAATAAGATAAAAAATAAGTAATACGTATTTAGGGAAAAAAAAAAAAAGGGAAAAATTGAAGGGTGGGGTTGAAGAAGTTTAACGCGGCTTTTGCGTTAACACTTTGATGCCTCTCCGGTATCTGTCTTTATTACCACAAACTCGCTCGCGCTTGCTCGTGGTAATGGGCTTGGCGGACTTTATCGATTAACTAGGACATTAAAGAGTCCCTGAAGAACCCACAAACGATGCCGTCGACACGACAGCTCTTTCACGCGCGAGAGCCCACTCCTATCACTCTATCTTGTATATTCACACTGCCATACTGCTGAAACATTCATGAATTAATTAATTTCTTCACGCATCGTACAAACCACACTAATATATATACTTTATGTCAATTATTTTCTCTCAAATATTTTTTTTTTATTCTCAACTTTATTTCACACTTCAATCACAAAACTGTATTAATATATTTCACCGACGTTATGTTTTATCGTTGAAAATGTAGTTGCACCTCATGTGGACGACTCGACTACTGAGATACCACCGTCAGCGTTACGTGCGGAAATACAAAATCTAAATTTAAATGCGACAAACAGCGCCTCAAACTGGTCCCCCACACTCATCTAACAACTCGTCTTCTTACTACAATATTCCTATATATATGTTATTTAGTCAAATGCACTGGAATTTTCAAATCTGTATTGAAAGTTAACAATGAAATTGTTCATTGTCAACTGAGTCTTAATCTGATAAATATTTGAATAGTGTCAAGCAATAGTGAACATGTCAAACTGATAATCTTTCCAATATTCTTATATTATATTATATATTTACCATAAAAAAAATCTTTACTGTGAAAGTTTATGATTTTTTTTTTTTTTTTTTTTCCGTCATTTTGATGCGTCCATTCGTAGTTTGACCAACCGGCAACGTCCGATCTTCAGCTTACGAGGTTCTCACTGCAACAGTGCAGTTTCTAGTAGATAGAAGCGACTAAAGAAAAAAAAAAAAAAAAAACGAAACGTCGTGTTACTTTACGGAATGAGTGACTTCAAGAAAGATCTCATTCATATCGATAGAGACTATTGGCGCGTGAGAAGCGAGTGAACGAAAAAGAAGAAAGGAATGACAGAATGAAAGAATGAGAAGTGAAGATATAAAAACAAAAAGCGAGAATACCTATATATACGCATATATGTATAGATGAACATGATAAGAGCTCGGGCTTTTCGAGAATAGATAGAAGTGACGTTGGACAAGGGTGTGCATAGGGGGAGAGAAGGGCAATTGAAGGCGGACGCGAAAACGAAATCTTAGGATATAGGATTGAAGTAACGACCATCCATACGTCGTCTTCAGCAGCGACAGTGCCAAACCAGTTCCAGAAATCCTTCCACGCCCAACCAAAGACATATACTCATTTTCCCCCATCTCTTGTTTTTTCTTCACTTTTTTTCTTCGAATGTTTTTTTTCTTTTTTCCCCTCAAAATCACCTTTCGCACTTTTGCCCATCGTTATCACATTCGATTCTTCAAATTTTCACGAGCATTTCCCCGATAAAAAAAAAAAAACAAAAAACCAAAAACAAAAAATACTTTTGACAAGTGATAGACTTGATGGGTATTTTTTGTCATATTAGTAGATCTTACAAAATAAATAAAATTGTCACGCCCCGTAATTTTTTGTTTGCAAATAATTATCTACTTGACATTATGAAATAATGACCCTGTGATGTTGGAAATTAAATTAATGATAATAAAAATATCAATGAGAGTATTAATAAAATGTCAATTATACCGTGTTTGTTAAAATATTCCAAAATTAATAGTATGAAAAAAAAAAAAAAAAAAAAAAAAAAAATTCACGCCCTGAATATAACAGTTTTCAGTGAAAAATCAAATAGCTCACTCCAACTCGTTAGATTTATTTTGCACTCTGTACCCGCCCTCTCATCCAATCTCGTTCTTCATGGTCTCATTAAATCCGCCTTTCACTCGGATCTTGTCGAGCCAACTTTTAATCGCATCGAAACTGTAAGGCCGTTTAACGTTTAGATCTCGCAGCAACGAAGGTAACGAAATCAACGACGACAGTTGCAACATCGTCTCTTCTCCGCACATCATTTAGGTCCAACCAATTTTCCTTTACCAAACTCAAATATAAAAAGATACGTTCTACACTTCCTTTCCCTCAAATATTAAAAATAAAAGACCATTAAAATACAAATTTGATTGAGAATAAAAATTATTATAGGTCAATGATGAATAGGAGAAAAAAATATATATCTGGATTGCTTGATGTAAGCAATTCAACGAGTAAATGTCAACATAAAATACATCAAGTTTTATAGTGCTTTACAAATCGAATGTAAAATGTAACAATATCAAACTCTACACACAATGATGAACCGTTTTTCATCCTCCACCGTTGTAGTCACATACAATTTATCTATTTTTTTATTTTTATTTTTCTATACTTATACATGATAGTATTGCAATGTTATACGTTATTGGTATATATTGGTATATGAAAAAGGTTGCAAGAGCTATGAAGAGACTTTGTCGAATCGTAAATTGCTTTGTCGCGTCACATCCGCCTGACTAGACCAACAAGATGCGTCGCATCAATGTATCCAGTGTATATATATATATATATATATTATACATGTACGTGTATATTGCACATACGCAGGATATCTTTCATGATTCTCGATAAATTTTACCGTGACGTTCAACCGTCTGACAATAGTAGTAGCATCGATTCCACGATTGCTACATATTGCACGAACAAGGGCCGCCATCACCAGTTGAAAGTAGAATAGTAGAATAGGAAGAGCAATAAGCGATGGTGCTACTAGGGCAGACAATATATATATATATATATATAGGTATATGTATGTTCGTTGAATCTGTCTCTTTGCGTCTCGGTTGATTTCCGGAACAACTGAACCGACAACCGTCTATTCTAGAATCGTTCGTTCTTTTCTATCCTATACGTGAATATATATATTGACATTGCTATGTACCATCATATTTTTTTTTTTCCTCAGTTATTCTTGCAAATTTTTATCTTCAAAATTTATTTTTATATCTTTTCCTTTTTTTTTCCATCCGTTTAATTTTTTTTTTTGTTTTTAATTTATGTTTTATATTCCTCTTTTCTTCATAATTAAAACTGAAATCCGTATACTGTTCATTTGTTGTGGCGGTGAATCTCTCGAAAATATAGAAAGACCATGTATGAAAGGTTCAATTAGACCAAACTCCTTCTCTTGTCGTTGAACATTACCACCGCCAACGCTACCACCACATTCACTATAAGTATTATATTCACCAGTGCGAGTTGCTTGGTCTACTGATATAGATGGCAAAGTATTAGAGAGGATGTGAAAGAGGTGGGGTAGAAGACGAAGCTTAAATTAGAACGGCGGCGAGGGTGGAGTTTTGGTGAGAGGGTAGCATCTTTCCATTTAGATCTCGGCTTTTCTCGTAAGTGAAGTTCCAATCTTAACTTTCCAACCAACCCTCTAGGAAACGTATAAGATAGTTTCAAACGTCGTGCCTCAATCGGAGCCTCTTACTTTTTTATCCATATACATAATATATATATATATACATACGTATATAATCGTAAATTTTAGATATTCTTTTTTTTTTTTTCTTCTACTCCCGCCGTCTCTACGATTATTTCTCGCTTGGATGCTTCCAACGTCTCGGACTATGTCTGGTGTGTGTGAGAGTATAGTATTGAGTATATGATAGAAACGAAAAATTTATATATATAACAAATAAATGCAGAGTTTATTCAACTGTAGAAATTGACGATAAACAAAAATAAATTATATTAGAAATTGATTTAAAAATTTCAGCCTTATTCTCTAATTTTTCTCATATAAAATTTATATTTGCGTATATACAGTCCTATGTTTAGCACAGGGAAAAATTTTATTGTAAAAAGTGAGTTGATATATTTTTTTCCGAATGGAGAGTAATGTGTAATGTATAAAGGCTACAGATGCAATTTAGATACAGAAGAAAGAAAAAAAAAAATAGTAACAATAATAATAATAAGTGAATAAAAAAAAAATAACTTCAACTTATTCGATGAAACGAACAGGACAAATGATTATTGGGAGGTGGTTTCAACTCACATCTCTTGCGCAGTAAATTTTCTAGCAACAAGTGGCGGGTATTTTCTATCCCACCAGTTTATACTTAGTGCATATATATGTACATATGTATGTATATTTTTTTTTAATACACAAAAAACACATATATGTATATATACATATGAGAATACGTAGTAAATAAAAATAAAAACTCTGAAAAGTGTTTTCCAACATAGCCATTGCAATTGTATATTTTTATTTCTATTTGAATTTAAAGATAATTGAAAGATAAATGCCATTGATGAATATTATAAATATAAAATGTTACTTGTTCTCATTTTAAATATATTTTTATCAAGACATTGAAAGGAAAAAAAGTAAATAGGTTCGACATTGAGTCAAGAATATAGCAAGACCCTGGAGAATTAACGGTGCTGAGACTTATCCTGTAGAAGTTAGTATCCATTCGTCTCTAGGAGATTGCAGTCGACTCGGGAGACAGTAGAAAACAAGTGAGAAAGAGAGTAGAGCGAGATGTAGGTACACCTACCGTCTATCTACATTTACCTACGACCTAAGTTACGGTCCAGTTTTGTTTGTATTTGAAAGTTGTTGTACACTTTTCACAGATATATCATGGTTGGACTGTTACTAAACTGCCGACCAGTATAAATAACATGATATAAACTATTATGGGAATGTAGTAAACTTATATATTCATATAAGTTATTTGAATATGATGTAGCACCAGATGAATGATTAATGACCACATTTAATATTTTTGAAAATGTCATTTATGAAACAGTCAAAAATTATCAGGATAATTTCTCAATTATTCTTTCACTACATTAAAAAATATCAAAAAAGTGAGGTAGCACAGAGGAGAGAAGCAAAAAATCTCTATAATCATAGTTGGATATATTCTGATTTGACCAAACTCTCTAGCAAATTGCTTTACTGAAACTTTAATTAGCTTCTAAATCTTCGACGTTGATGATCATCTTTTTTTTTTTTTTTTTTCATTTTACTCTTTTTGACAGACATTTATTTTCCGATAGTTTCAAAATAAAAATAAAATTGTAGTAGCAATATATAATGGAATACAATTGATTAATTGTTATACTTTGGGTAGTTAAATTAGTAGTTAAAGTGAAAAGCAAAAGTTATCATTACAACTATATCATTAACTACTGTGCTACGAATATTTACGTAACACTGTTGATTTTATGTATCCACATTAATCAACGTCTGTTTACATACTATATATAAATTTAACATCAATATAATTTTTATTTGAAAATGTTCAGGTGTAATTGCAATCATGAGAAATTCTCAAGCAACTCTTGGGAGAACTAGATTGGAAGACAGAATTCTATTGTTCTGACTTCACTCTTTGGTATTGTCGAACTAGATTACGTATATGAATAGATAAACCACGCCATCATCACAATAATACTTGAAAAAGAAGCAGAGACAGACAAGAGAGGTAGAATAAATCGTGTATTACTTGAGCTTCAATACCCATATTCAATTTCAATCCATATCAATACGCGGATTTATATTTAATTCATTTCAACATCAATTGGTTAATTTATATATAAATATTTTTTTTTTTTTTTTTTTTTCAAACATTTTTCTCCATTAAAATATTTGTAATTTTACATTTGAGGAGGAACGGAGAAAGTATATATAAAGAGTTGATGACTTTGACAAGATTGTCTGGCTATATGATTTATGTTCGATGGGAAAAAAAAAAGTCATTCTGTCTGACAGTGACACATTTTATTCACATGTGGAAATATTCTCAATTTGGCTTTCGGAAAAATTGCGCATGGATAGGTGAAAAGGGGGCGTTGAAGATGACGTAGTCGATTCGACGATGAGAGCCATGGTTGTTTTCTCGTTTTTTTTATTTTTTTTATTTTTTTCTTTGCTCGTTTTACCAACTAGTGACATGAAGAATATGTATATACAGAAGCGAGTGACATTCTCGTACTGGAAAGACGAGGGCGTACAAAATGCCGAAGGCTTTGAGTTGAAAGGGCCTCGTAAAGAACTGTCTGTTCCCAAGACAGTTTTCTTATTCTCATGGAAGGACCAGGATTACATTATTTTTCGAGTGGTGAGAGAAAAAAATAATAATATGAAAGAAAATAAAGATATTTCACGGGGAGTAGAAGGAGACACCTCATATGGGTATAGTTTATGGAGGGGTATAATGAAGATGAATATTTATGTTATGTCAATTTCAAGTCGTTTACTACGGGATTCTTGCGATAGCAATGACGTACATATTGTCTCTAAATCACAATTATAGTTGAGGATTGTGACCCAATGGTAAATCATTCCTTGATATAAATAAAAAAAATAAAAAATAAATCGGTACTATCTTTTTTATATGAAAAGCAGCCTCATTGACCCCAATAATAACTAAGCCAACTGCCTGCGGGAATTAATCCACAAAAATTCTATGATATTTTTTTATGTTTTTTTTTTTCTCCAAAGTACAATTACATATTTCTTGTCTCATACCCACCAGGTGTATTATATATTTCCTCTTTTATACAAAGATAAACAATTAATATGAATAAATCCTTTTAATTAAATTATAAATTTCAACTACTCAAATATTTACATATATTATTATTTAATAATTAGAAACGAAATTATTTTACCTAATGTTTTTAGTAAATAGGATAAAGACAAAATTTTTGTTTGTAATCAGTGGTGAAAATATTTGTTCACTGGTTTTGTGTAAATTTTCACACATCTCCGTGTATTAGAGAAAATTTAATGACACTACTAGTGTAGCAATTGTATATTACGGTAACGGTCAACGGAAATTCCGTTTTCCGCTTTTCTCTTTCATCTTGTAAGCTTGTGCAGGTTTACCACATTGTTTTCAACCGTTGAACATTAAATTCCTCACACAAGCTTCAACTTACACTGCAGCCCACAGTAAGCTAAAGAATTTTTCTCACCCTTTATTCGCACAAAATTTCATTTTCAGACATCAGATTTTTCATTATAAAAATATGAAAAATTATGCGAGTGTGTAAATACTCACTATCACATATATTTATTTAATTAGGTTTATCCTTGGATTTTCATATATAGAAATATAACCCCGTGAAAATTTCATAATGGAATTTTACATGTGTCGTTATATTTTCATGATGTGTTGATTGCTTAAAGTCACTATGACCCCTCTGGTGATAAACGTGTTGCGTATTGTATTACGAAAAAGCCTAGAGCATTCTCGCAGTAAACTCACGTCTACCACGTTGTATTATTCTCTCCCTTTTGCTTTCAAACATATCGCTTTTCCTCATTTGTTGTAGTTTCCCTCGTACTATATGTACGTACATGAAGACATATAATATAATCATGCTGCTTGCCTCACGAAAGAAACCACCGCCAGACAGAAATGTGAACAGAATAATTTTTCCAACGTATGTAACTGCCACCTGACAGAGTCATGAATCCAGTTGGTTGGACTACATCACACTAAAAAATAACATCTTTCAACTTGGTATTAACATATTTTACAAGTGTTGCTAGTTCCAACATTGAATATATTTGAATATTATTTTTATAAAATGTTCACCTGGATATTTTTATGTTATATTTTTGTATGTTGGTGTGTATAAATGTCTACTTTTCGTTTTTGCTGCTGTGACGATATTCTGTCGGAAGACGAGCGACCTAGCAGCTGATATATGTCCAACCGATTTATTATTACGATATGCTTCTTTAGCGTGTACATATATATAGACTTTACGAGCGTCTACCTGTATCCTGGTATTTATCATCAAACCCCACATTCATATATATATATATACAATATATATGTTGAATGTGACGTGAGCAATAACCCGGCAACCCGGCATCGACGCATTATATTTCCTTAACCTTTTCAAGATTCTACCGTAGAAATACCCAAGGGTGTATATGCGCTCAATGGTATGTCAAAGAAAAGTTTTATTTGATATTTGATTGCCTCTGAATTATTAGTATTTTATTTTTATCAGTAATAATATTTGATTAAATTTTTTATTTACATTTAAAAAAAAAAAAATTAATACACTTGTGATGATATAATGATATATAAGATATTTCGTTGTATAATTAAAAAATCAAATTAATAATAATTTGTTCTGTCAAGTACAGGTCGCTGCGTATAGAAAGTTGCGAGAGGTGAAATAATAGAAGTGGGATTAAGTATACTCTTCATAGACAAAATGGGTTGCTGTTAAAGTCACCGAAACGAATTACTGCTCGGTCCTATATAACAATAAAAAAATTAAAAAAAAAAAAATTGTATAAATATATATTCACTCTACTCTAAAAAGCAATATTTTTAGTAATGAAAATTTATTAATTTTTTCCTTAATTATTTTGAAAATAAAGAGATTTACATTGGATATAATCAAGTCGATAGAATGCACGTGATGAATCCCAGACATAAACCTGATTTTCATGATGTAACGTGTTATAACGCGCGATGTTGCAACGCGCGTTCCTGCCGTATCGACCATACCATGCGCTGCGCCACCCTTTTACCAACTTGCTGTTATATACCTATGTATCGTGAAGATTGGAGTATGATCCTGAGCATGCGCATCACAGTGTGCTAGAGTTCATTCGACGCCAGTTTGTCGGGGGTCGAAGTAACGGTAACATCTCAAATCCGCAATACCCGGCTACTGTTGACTACACACTGTCGCTTCATCTGTCGTATTGCTTCGGTGTGTGAATTAAGTGCTATCGTTTGTCAAACGTTTCAACCACAATTCACTGCGACACTTATTCTACCATGATTATTGAAAGTCAATGAATATAAGAATAATGAGCTTTATCCGTCTGTTACCAAAAAGATTAACGACTCTGAGGGAGAATATAATTTATCTATTTGTGAATGTGATTGTTCATGTGAATATGTGCAATTGATTTCAAGTCAATTAATGAAGTGTTGAAATGAAGGTGGTAGAGGAAATGAAGAAAAAAAAAAGTGATTTCATGGATGATTTGATTGCTAGAAAAATAATATCGATATCAAAGTGAAAATACATTACTACAACAAGGTGTTTAATCACCAATTTATCTGAATACATATAATACAATGATGCGTGTGATTCAATAAATTTATATAGTATTTGAATATAAATATATAAAAAATTATTAGCCTTTTACTTTCTCCTGTATTTCATGTTTTTTGCTACATGAAAATTATTTTTACTGGATATTTTTCATCACACTACAAAGTGACATAGAAATATTTGGGAATTTTATACGTGACTCAATAGTGAGTTTAGACAGTTATAAGTTTTACATTATTTTTCACTGTCACTTTATTCAGTTGCATGTACCATTTTCCTCCCTGTTATTTATTTTTTTATTATTTTTTTTTTTCCATTTGTATAGTAACTGTTCAGTGCAAGTGTCACCAGTTATGAAACAATATATACTGTCGTTCGTGATACGACTTGAGTACAGTGACATCAGTGATATTATAAAGTGTTCTGAGTGACGGATTCATTGTTTGTGTGGTTGATTCAAAGTTCACCTTAGTCTTGTCTCATTATTTTTTCTTCATAGTTATGTTCATTTTTTTATATTTTTGTTTTTTTTTATTCCATCTAGAATAATGGATTACCTGTCTACTAATGGAATAATTACAATCAGACTGCGCAACGGCCATAAATAATTAGGACATTGATGTTTCAACTAATGAATAAGTTGACAAACAATTGATGCATATCAGTTGAAATAAAATATGGGAAAATAGTGAGTATAGATATAAGAGGCATGAAATATATGTTGTAATAGAGACGAAGAGTCGCAAAGAGATGAGGGAAAATCTTCGATTACTGTCAGCGACAGGCAAAGGCCAGCGAAGATGAAGAGGCCAAACAAACAGCAAAGGGGAGGGTTTATTCTCGCATTTATTTGTGGCAGTGCCTTCTATGTCTATCGTCACATCAAGCATGCCATTCCAAACGAAATCGTCGTCGTGTAAAGGACCCGGATGAGAGTCCGGCTCAAAAAGGATTTCCGTTGGGGGGGAAACTACGAGCAGAAAGAGAGTGATATAGATGTATATATATACATCAAGGATGAACCAACTCACGGTTGATGGTAAGATGAAGCAATGTCTGGCGGATGAAGAGCACAGTCGAAGCTAGGATGATGATGGTTCTTGAAAGAACATACAGAGACGAATATAAGCCTCTAGAAAATATTGATCCTCGTGTGCATTGACTGGAATGAGAAAAAAGTGGAAGAAGAAAAACATCACAGCTATATATATGGTTGAATAGATTGAAATATAAATTGCAAGGTAATAATAGCAAAATAAAAAAAAAAATAATAAAAGAATGGGAGAGCAAAAAAAAATAATATCTCATATAAATAGAGAACAATCACGTTTTTAGCCTGATTGCAAATTTGATTTTTCAAAATTTTTTTCTAAATATTTATACGCTTATTCATGATCATCGGGTATAATTTGATCGACGATACTAAGCGACAAAATGAAATCCTAGTGAAGTAGCTATTTGATTCAATGGAATAATTTGCGATTGAATATTACCACTAGTCATAATATAATCGAGGAATTGAAAGTCACTAAAATTCGTACACCTTTACATGAAAAGAAAAAAAAAAAAACAAAAAACAAAAAAATAAAAGAGGATAAAATTATCATTCTTATTATTGATGTTAGGAAAAAATTGAGAAAAATTGAGGATGAAACGGGTTTGATTCGCATGAAATTTAAATGAATTTGGTCTGCTGAAAATTTACATCGGATCTATCCACCAACAAGAAACTAAAGCTGGTGATGCTATTGCTACTATGCGTATTGTTTCTGTAGAAGAGAGAATCGACAGTATCGAAGGGTTATATCACTGTGGGATCCGAGCAAAATCTCACTAGTATTGAAGAGACAATTTAATTCATCGTCTATTCCTTATCATTGGTGTGAGAAAGGGGTGGAGGTTGAGTGAAGTCCACGGGGAATTCCAACAGCGCTGCGAGATACAGTTCATAGTTGCAATAGCCCCACTAAAGTTCGGCTATTTGCCTTTCAAAACGCTGACTTGATAATGGCCCGGGTGCACTAACTTTAAGCCACAATCTGCCAGTATATCTCATCGTGAGAGAAAGCCCGGACACCAGATGCCATATCTTCTTATCCCCCCCGTTTCACTAAACCAACTGATGAATCAGATTTAATTCATGAATAAAGCCAAACAAAAATTCTATTGAGTTAAATGAGAAGAAAAAAAAAAAAAAAAAAAACAAAATAAGTGAGATGATTGATCATATATAGAAGGGTGAATTGCAATAAAAATGAGGATGACGTTTTTATGGATAAAATTGATTTTGTTGGCATTTTTGCCAGCAATTTTAGTGCGCGGTGAATTGAGTTCACGAATTGTTAGAACTAAATATGGCGAAGTATCGGGAGTGATAGTGACTCTTGAGCGTAATCTCGAAGGCGTTGAAGTATTTCGAGGTGTTCCATATGCATCACCACCAGTTGGTTCACTTCGATTTATGCCTCCGGTGAATGGGGCATTGTGGCATGGCGTTAAGGTAGCCGATAAGTTTGGACCTGTCTGTCCACAAAAGTTACCAGAATTGAGTAACGAAATGCCACGAGGTAGAATTGAATACTTAAAGAGATTACTACCGTATTTGCGCAATCAAAGTGAGGATTGTCTCTACCTCAATATCTACGCACCCGTACAAGGTATGTCAATAATTTTCCATTTTGTCTTAGTATCAATATATCTACGTGGGATTGTCAATTAATTAATAGTTTAACTATAATTTTACCTGATCAATTAATTACTCGGTGAAATTAATTTTCAACTATATGTACTGTACCTATATAATATTCACTTATCACAGTATAATTTCACGCACCACAGAGTGCAGATGTACACAGGGAGACCAAATGAAATCTGCCACCGGCAGTCTGCAAAGAAGCGTTTAGCAACCATCGATTGCTATCGTGAAAACTAATCCGTGTCTCGAGGGTGAGGGCCCGGAAAGGTTTTCGCGAAGAACTTATCGCTAGTCCAAATCGGCGAGTCCCAAGCACTGGCATTTGCCTCCAGATTATTTTTTCACTACTTTTTTATTTTTCTCTTAATACTACTACTACTACTACTACTACTACTACTAATACTAATAGTAATACTATTACTACTGCTGCTGCTTCCACTTTCTCTTATTTTTCTTCTTTGCTTGTTTTTTCTTTCTTTTTCTTCTTCTACTTCTTCTTCGTCTTTTTCCTTCGTTTCTATTCCACTTTTCGCCTATGCTCTTATCGAGTCGTCGCGTACTCTATACATATCCACACTTTCAACCGTTCCATTTTCAGTATAATAACTCAACGAGCCCATTGTTGGGCAATGCAAACAAAGAATCCATGAAAGCGGCCATTAATTTACCGATTTGAATGGGAAGTGTTATTTTATAGTCGGGCATTCGTTTCCAATAAATCCTGTTCTCTTTTGCTCTGCTCTTTTATAATATATATATATATATGTATGATATACTTAGCCTCTTCTTTCCACTCGTATTATTTTTCCAATTGTGCTGTATCAATCTAGAGTGCATCGTCCTAAGATGGCAATGAAAGACAAGACTGTAAATTTCATGCCAAAATATTTTTCCTTGTGCAACCTCGAGTGTGCGAAATTCACAGTATTACCCGATAAACTCTGTCAATATTTCTCGTATGACGATGAAATTTTTTCCCAGTTTGTGGTTATTTAAACGGAGGAATAGCATCCAAGCATATATATATACTATTGCTCAAGTAATAAAAAAAAGCTCATTTTTCCAGGTGCCGTGCAAAGTTTGATGTACGTAATTCAATTTGGATTTTGTTTTTCTCCAACACCCTAACAATTTTTTTTCTTTTCCTGTATATATATATATATATATATACATGTTGAAGGAAACTTCGTTATCTAACCCCGTCTCAGAACGACACAGCAAACAAGCCCTGAGAATTTTGCGAATCATGGCGTATATAGAAAAAAAGAGGTCTGATAGAATCTCACGCGTATATGCTCGTACTATAATTCCATGGGGATCAAGGAAAGAAAAAATTGCATTTAAATAGACTCGGGCTCATTCTCGAGCATCGTTTTAAAAGAATTTTCGCTATGGAAACAAACAAGAAGATTGGTCGGTATGAATGGCTGATGAACAAAACAGTATATTCACACTTGGCACAGAAACAAGCATCTGTACAGTTTTTTTTGTTTTTTGTTTTTTTTTTTCCTCGAAAATGGGATTTTTACGACCCAACGTCAAAAGTGGTGGAATACGTCAATACTTTATTCGATTTGTATTTTATTTCCGATTCGTTCGCCCGACAATTCTCAGTGAATTCCAAATACAACTAGCAAAATGTCAGATAAAAGGTGATTGGAGTATATATGCAAAGTGAACAGCATGGGCACGTGCTCGTTCTCTACGGACAGTACAGAAGTTAATTATTAAATTTAATTAAAGTACTATCATTCTACTTGGAGCAATGTACAGTCATGCTCAAGAGGTGTTGGAACAGCAGTAGAATGTCCTTTGCTGTATCATAATATCATACAATTTTCCCCTAATGTAATTCGTGGAAAATCACGGGCCAAGATGATAAAAGTACAATTATTTCATTGGTTAACCTTGATCCCATTAAATCGAAATTAATTTCATGTCAAGATGAAAGATGAAATGAAGATCATTATCATATTTATTTTTATGCTAATTATAAATTACCGAATATTTTATATGACTGAGTAAAATATCGTTTTTCTTTCTTTTTTTCTTTTTTTTTTTTTTTTTCCTCTTCTTCAAAGAAATCATATTAGTCAGGTAGTCCAATAAATACCAATGTCCTCTCAAACACTCTATTTTTCTTACTTGCTCAAATAAATCCCATCTAATATTGAAAAATACGTGGGAAAAAAAAAAAAAAAATACAAAAAAATACAAAAAAACAAAAAACAAAAAAAAAACAAAAAGAAAAAAGTAAATAATACGACAGAGTTCGATCTCTCAATCTCAATCTTTTCTTTTTGTCAACCATGAAGAAAAACGACCATGTCTCAGAGGTTCCTTCAACCCATTCTCAGATCCAAATGCGGCCAACAAAATACAAAACTCAGTGTGCGTGGTTTCCTTCCATTCTTTTCGCCTTTTTTTTTATTTATTTATTTATTTATTTTTTATTTTTTATTCTTTTCTTAGCCTTCATCGTTTTTTCTCTTTTCATGTCGATCAGAATCGAAAACAGACGATATGGTGGAATGGACATGACTTTTCAATTTCGCGAAAACTCCTGAGTGGTTACTCGAGTCAGAGCTTTTAACCTCGAAGTAATTCATCGCAAGTTCCATACCAAGATTATATATTCCTCTTCCATCATTGCAATTAAATTATAAAATATACTGGCACACACATAAATATACATAATATTCCTGATATTACAATGTTTCAGGTCACAGCTTGTTTATTTGTGAATGTGACAATTGAACGAGAGGGTTAGTCAGGCATTAAGAGAAACTGGATAAATGAGACACGAAAAACAATTTACGGCGTGTGCAAATGGTGGACGTAATTAAAATGCTTTATTCGTAGTAAATAAAGCACCATACTCGTTATTGCGCGATGAGCCATGTCTGCTAAACTGTCATTCTTCTATTTTTTATCTCTACTTTGATCTTTTTGCACTTACTGTCTATTTTTTTTCCTTTTTTTTTTCTTGTTATTAACTGATGTTTATTTTTTCACTCTTAGCTTTTTAAATTGCAATATTATCTAGAGTTTGCAGAATATAACAAATATTTTATAAGACACTTTAATTATATTTTTATTAGTTTTGTTAATGAAGTAAATTTTTAATAACGTGTTATCGCAAATAAGGTGTAATTGTCTTTGTAAAAAAAAAAAAAATAAAAAAAGAAGAAAAAAAAAAGCACTTACAATCGTCTTGCGTCATGGATAAAATGTACACGTCGACACCATAAAGCCCAAGGTGAAAGGCTCCATCCTCTTATCCGACAAATCCTTTCATCCAATCCCATGGTAGTATACGGTAAAACGTTCGGTCAGATAGGTTCACAAGGATTAGGGTTCTTATTTTCTTATGAGCGCCCGAAATCGCTTGGCACCTCGTGTCATTGTTACAACTGGTGTATGTGTAGGGGCCAAGCAGCCAAGATGATTTTCTTTCCAAGCCAACTTATATAATAGGTCCTTTTCTCTTTTCTAACTGTATTTCCCTCTGCACATTACGCCATTTAGTTTCTAAAAAAATCTTTACACTTCTATATACCGTATTTGTAGACAATGTCACAAATTTTATAGTCAACATGTATTATTTATTGAAAACTATTGTACTAACAATTTGCTCATCATGTTAAAGACTATGGGTACATTTTTTTTCCTCATCGTATTTTTAACGATGCAATGAAAAACAGCTTATGATGGTGATTAAACTTACTATGTATAGTTTGTATTTATACGCCACCCATAAAAAAAAAAAAAAAAAAAAAAAAAATACTGTAACAATAAAAAATGAATAAAAAAAAATAGGGGGAAACATCAGGCGGAAGTTACGTCATGTTTTATTTTTTTTTTATTTTTTTATATATTTATATTTTTTTTTAGCATGATGTTGCGCTACAGGAAATTCAAAAGTACGAGAGATGGTCATTGAAAATATACGTTTTAAATCCATGAGTCATTCTATCTACAATCATAATAGTATATATATATATATATATATATATATATATATATATAAATTGGTAAAACGTGATCAAGTCGCAAGTGGGTATAGTGGTGTAAAAAGTCGATAAAACTTGAAATATCACGATCATATCGTAGGCATTAAAATTCCCACCGCAGCAACATTCGAAAAAGTAATTTATAACTTCCTTGATGGTGCGTTATCGATGAAACATTTCCGAATAGTAGTGTCGTTCGATGAGAAATAATAAAAAAAATAATAATAAGCGGTCGAGTGCGTGCGTGTGTGTATGTGTGTGTGTGTGTGTGTGTGTGTGTGTGTGTGTGACAAGTGTGGAGAGAGTAAACTAGTAAGTATGGATATTATTCATTCGCTTGTCGGTTCGAAATTTAATAGATGGATCAAAGCATTCAACTATGAAGACTGTATGTACAATGTACATATACTATGTGATTGAAGATGGAACTAGTTGTGTGGATTAAAGGCCCTGCTGACTGTAAAATATATATCTAACGAGTGTTTCCTGTGTTACTGCTATCCGCGCAATGTTTGTTCAAGCCACAGATATGCAAATGTCTGAAGCTCAATAATACGATTAGAGAATCCGCTGATAAACGTATGGAATGAGGTAAGCGAGCATCAATTCTCAAATCCATGACTATAGAAGAGCTTGAGATATACATATATTACTAGTAAAGATAATATTTGACAGTATAACACATACAGATTTTCAGTAAATCCACTCACTTATAAATTTACAAATTTCAATTTTTTTATAAACTTATTGATGAAATTTCTAATTATCTTATGATGAATAGAAAGCCAAAACAAAGAATAGAATGTCATTGAGTAACTGGAATGTTGACCAACATTGATTGCTTTAACCAATAATTAAGTTTCCAACACCATTATTGAAAGTCCATAAAGTACTATTTAGTCACACAACTCACGTTATCCACATCGTCGGTTACGAATCAAAGGTTCTCTTGTGCTATCCTTATTAAACGAGGACCGCAAGTTTCCCTCCCAATCGACCTTGCACACAGTGAAAACCTTCAAGCTCCATGCTAGCCAACTGGAATGTGAAGATGGAACGGAAGGTAAACCACACTTGCAAGATCCAATGTTGTTGAATTTCCCATGGTGTTTCATCCACTTCTATTCCCACCTCCGAATCTACCCGTGTCGTTAATTGAACGCAACGAGGCAAGAAGCCTCCGGTACCCGGTGTGTACTTTACTCAACTATTTCGCGTCACCGGTAACTTGATCTTGGACTGAAAGACGAAGTGGCTGGGTATTTCTTGAAGATAGCCACGAGAAGTGAAGACAAGAAGAAGAAGAAGAGTCTCTTATCTCTGCCAACAACGGGACAAGCGATTTTTTTATTCTGGCATTAGGGATTTCTTTTTTTTTTTCACCATTTTTATCCAGAACATTTTTTTTTTTTTTTTTTTTTTTTCATCTTTATCTTCCATTTATTATTTTTTTTTTTCTTTTTTTCCTTCTTCATACTTTGTTTTATCTCTTTGCCAATAGTCAACGCTTTGTACTGTCTCACAGACAATTATTCAATTGGACTAGAAGAAAGAGAATCAATTGAGAAAATGAGCAAAACTTTAAGTATATACTGTTGAATAAAATATGTGTAAGATTCATAGGTAAATAAAAGACTTTGACCATAAATAAATATATACCTGCTACTCAGAGTAATAACTCTAAAATGTAAAAATATGTATATTTAAATTTTACCGTAGGTATTTTATAATTATTTTTGTTGGAAAATGTTGTAAAATGTTGATGAATATACCTGGAAATGGTAGCAAATACGAATATATATATATACTTTCAGTATTAACGAGAGGACAGGCAAGTGAATACGGCCAGTTTTGTACAGACATATACTACTAGTGGTAACAGCTCCATGACAGGTGAATACCACAACGACTGGTACAGCATTTCCAGTTATTATTTTAACGACACATCGTAAATACCACCACGATAGGTAATATTGTAAATATTGTAAAATTTTCTCGTTTGTCGTGAATTTTTTTTTAAATTCCATCTATGTGTATTCTCATGGTCTTAGTAGAGTAATAGTCGTCAAATATAATGTTTCACAAACTACTTTGGTTGAAGCCTCAGAACAACTTATTGTCATTATTATATATTATATAGGTATATGTCATCATATATTTACTGAATGATCCTTGACCAAGATCTTATGTTTCCCCATGTATTTAATTTTCGTTTATTTCCGTATTTGGAAAATCCCGTGATGACATTTTCCCCTCACAGAAATATACGTTAATATACAGATATAGTGAGCATTAGTTTTTTTTTTTTCTTTTTTGTTTCCTCAACTCTCGTCACCCCAACACGCCCAGCCCATCAACCAACTACTATGTGACAAAAAATCCGCAAAAACTCACAGGAATGTGAAAGTACTTTTGGGTCATTCGGGGGTACTTTTGAGGTTGCCACAATGATGGGATAGCGGAGGAGAGTTAAAGAGAAAGAGAAAAAGCGAGAGAGAAAAGGGAGAGACATAAATACTGAGGAGGAGAAAGTTCCCCGAAACTAGAGACAAACTAATCGTCAACTGGCAACCCCTCACGGTATAGTCATATTTTTAATCTCGAAAACTTTTGGAATTATTATTTTATTGCTTTGCCCAATAGATAACGATAAAAATTTTTGATCCGACTTTTTAATATAATTGACATAATAATCAATATTGTTTCTCATATATAGATGCTAATTGATGAGTGTTCAGGTAATTTTTATTAAATTACCATTATTGTTACGAAATCGTATTTTTTAATTTTCAACTCACCACTCGTCACAGATTCTAGCAAATGAACAAAGACCTAAATCCTCAGTTTTACAAAAACGTGACGAATTGGTGGAATAGTGGCAAAGCTTCGATATCCAATCTTCGAGATTAATGATGTTGAAACGGCCCACTAAAGCACAAAACACTGAACATGCTGGCATTTTTTTTTTTTTTTTTTTTTTTATCATCGTAGTCTCTGCGTCTTTGAGAATACGTGTTTGAAAGTACAATAGTGGCGTGAAGATCTGGCGACTGATTGTGAATGAGTAGGGATCTGGAAAGATGATGGTGGACAATCTTTATAACTCTTGTGAGATAAAACAAAGTCATTAGTGTTGGTTATTTATATAAAACTGTGTTTTATCGTGTTGAAAAAAAATTAAGAATGGAGACTAAACCATGAATCACAAACAAAATATAAACTCAAGCTTTTATCGATGCATACGTAATGACAGATATTTAATAGTTGTCGACAACGGGACCTCAACGGATTTTCGTTTTCAATTCCGTCGGTTGCATAACGTAAAGAGATTGTACAAAGATTTACCGTACATAACTGAGGGACGGAAATGTAGCACGAACTTCTTGCTAAGGCGGATTCAACTTGACTGGCATTTTATTTCCCCGAGTGATATTTCATAAGAAACGATTTAAATTGAAATGTTGCGGCGATACGAAATTGCATTTTCCCGCCTTGACGACGTCTTTTATTATGGCCACGTCAACTTGGTACCCGCAAAATTTTTATTTAATGTCTTGGGCTATATAAGATTATTTAGTTGTCTCCCTCTTCTCATCTAATGGAACTATATGTGATTTAAAAGAAAAATTTCATAAGGAAAGAACAAAAAATAAATAAATAAATAAAAAAACAAAATCACAAATACTACTGGGTAATATTGACGATTGTTTTTTTTTTTTTTTTTTTTCATTATATGGTTGAACCTTCCTTTCACGCCGTTTTATTCGATTCTCAAATTCACTTGTGTTCTTCTTTCGAGTATCGTTCCAACCATTTCACATTATATCCTCTCTAAAACTTACCGAGCAACTCTTCAAAGCCACTGTTTGTACGTACCACTTTCAGTCGACGGTTATCCCCACAAAGTGCTTCCCTACCACTGTATATCTACCTCTTATTTACACGTTCTCACATCGCTCAAAACTAGTTACACCACATTTATTTAATACTTTATACCAATCTCTACTATGTTCGAATGAGATTTTGGGCCCTCATTCATGTCGCAATAATTCCCTTTTGCACAGCCAAACTCACGTGAATACTCGAAAAGGTACAAATGTATATATATAAATATTTTTTTTTTCAAGTGTTACCCCAACATAATCATTTTCTACATTCACAGTAATACGACTATTTCGAAATATTTTGAGATATATATTTCACATATGAGTAATTAAAACATTCCAATTTATTTTATATATAAATATCAATGTACGTAAAATAGGTTTTCTCGAAAAGTGAGCGTATGCAAGCTCGTGAACTAACTCGAAATTGGCCGGAAAAGTTTTGTGGCATATTTTGAAGTTTTTGCTGGTGCAAATTTTCACTCTATAATGTATGTCACCAAATTATCAAAGTTAACGGTACAAACGAGATGAATGAAATATATATCTGAAATATTAAAACTTTAATCGTTTCGCTGGCATGTCTTGAGGTCACCAGCAAAATTTATATTACTTAATTTCATTGTACAGAGTCAATGCACTGTAAATATCATAGGTTATAAATGATGCTTGAATAAAATATTCCAAAGTAATATATGTAACATCAAATGTCTCTTCAATACATTATGTAGCCATACGTCATGTAAATTCAAAAAATTTTATCAGTGAATATAAATTTAAATAATAAATTATTTGACATTTATTATCATCATTTTATGAACAGAGTTCACCCCTTTTTTTAGATAACACCAAACTAAAAACTTTTTCATGAAAGTTGTTAACGATTCCTACGGCTTTTAATCCTTTCGCACTTGATATCATCCCATTGAAATTTTGGCCAATTGCCGTGATTATTGCTTTATACTTAAGACCGAAAAAATTGAAGAAAAGACACAATTATTATTTGACACAGAAAGTACACGCCAAAAATAATTTTATGTAACAATATATTGACAAATTGATTGAAACAATTACTATAATTTCATATAATATGTATACACACCTGACAATAATTTTGACATGAAACATTGAAGAGTCATGTATATATATATATGAATGTTTGTATACGTCAAAAGCACTAGAGAATGATACCATTTGAGTAGTAGAAGCATCAATGTTGAATCGCATATGCGTTTACTTCTCTTGACAGTTCTCTCCTACTCGTCACTAAGTGACATCGATAATTCATGATTACTGAACAGGATATCAATCTCTCACGCACACACAATCCACTATTATATATGTAGCCAGATTCGATAATCACACGATACCAATTTGCATCCCTACATGCGCGAGTGTGTGTGTGTGTGTGTGTGTGGATATATAATACATGGATATATAGAAATTTGTATAGCTGTGAAGCACTACTTCAATGTATTTAGAGAAGAGAGAGTCTTGGCGTGTCATGCTAATGTAGTACTTGACTACCAGACTGGAAAGCTTCGTCCTTTACTAGTTGGTAAACGGTGGCTTGATAATTTGGCGCAAGAGAACGTAAACCGCACTTATCAACATCATAGAATCTCAGTTATTTGTGCACAGCAACTTGCAGAATATGTTGAAAACGAAAAGTAGTTATACTATTATGTAGATATACTTTGGTCCAGTTATCGTACATTTGTCTCTATCTCGCGAGCTTGTGGTTATGTAAAATCGATTATCCCACATTTATGGATTCACCTCACGAACGAGTCCACGGGGATCGAGAGCCAAGTTGGACATGTATTCCTGGGGAGAATATTGATACTGAAGGAATAGAGCCGAGCTTCATACATCAGGAAAACTACGGCAAGTACATTTAAGATCCTTCACACTTTCTCATCGTGTTAATTTCATTTTTTTTTTTTTTTTTTTTTTTTCTAAACAATATCAAATGTTCAATTGTGTGAAGATGAAGAATCACATTACTTTTATTATCAACTCATGATGTACGATGGATATATTTTACTGAAAGTGATATGAAAAAAAAAAAAAACTCATTGTAATTCATTATTTTATTCTCGTCATTTCCCTTGAGATAAAAACGGTGAATACTATATATAATATATTTCAACATCTATTTTGAAGGCAGGTTGTAGTGAGTTCCTTGAAAATTTATGTGTAAAGCAAAATATATTTTGTTATATATACCGGAACATAAACTCAAGCACTTTTGGGTAGAAATCGTAGAGAATATTTAGAGGCCAGTGAGATTATTCCTTTTTCGGGTTGCTCCCTTCTCCTCTATTTGTTATGTGTATGTGTGTTTGAATGGAAGGTGGTGTACTTCACACGGGAATAAAATTGAATGTGGTATTTTCTCACTGGTTCTTCATATCGCACTTGCAAGTTGACTGTATTTGTAATTTCTGTCAAAGTAACATTCAAACATACGATCATCGAGTTGACCGCAGGTTTTTTCATTATTTAAAAAAAAAAAAATTATTTATTCATTTTTTTTTTTTTTTTATTTTCTTTCTCGGATAAATATAAAGTTGAATGTGTGAATTTTGTCGTGATGACGTTAAAAAAAACGGGAGTTTTACAAACCCGAAGCTTTTCTCTCTAATTCACCCATTTTATTGTGGAAGCATATACACTGCACGCTGTATCCACAGCCCAGCCAACTCGTTTTCGAAAGCTCCTGAACGCGGCCGTAAATCCAGATTAAAAGCTCGCACGACCGCGCGAAGGGTAAGCTTAATATTTCGACGATGCACGCAGCATGGAGAGTGGGATTGAGAGAAGGAAGCAGGAAACGAACAAATAAATGTGAGAAAAATACATAGAGGAAGATAAAAGCTGTGTATTGTAGCCGATCGATGGCGTTGGAGGGGGTAATACACAAAAGTTTGAATGTGTTTGCTATTTTCATAAAAACTTTTTTTTTTTTTTTTTTTTTTTTTTTTTTTTTTCTCACACAAAAGAAATTCCTCTAAAATCTCCACCACAATATATTTTGATGTATATATATATTGTTCGTTCATTTACGTAAACTGGAAAGTTTCTAGGGTTTAAATTGCTGGCTTTTATGAGTATTTTGCCTAGAGGGCTGTAGACTTATCAATTAAAAGCAGCTAAAGGCTGGTGACACGATGCCTCATGCGGTCTCGCTCGCGTCATTACCGCTTCAGTCCCATCAATTTGCCAGGAATTCTCGACGTGGAATACGAATTAGCAATCTGTACCACCCTCGCTCATCAATTATTATCGTGAAGCCACGCCTGTCATAATTTTTTTATTGTTTTTTTTTTTTTTTTTTCTATCGTACATCTCATGTCCTCTTTATTCAAAAAGTTGCAATATTACATAATTATTCAATTCATTTGTAGGTGACTGTTTAATTAATTAAATTTGTCATAGGAATATTGGATTGAATGATAAATGAATAAGCATTTTCAATTGGTATATTCATCCAATTTTTATCCCCATTTCCCAACTATAATTATTCGGCTTCAATCAAAAGAGAAAAAAAAAAAAAAAAAAAAAAAAATTCGACCATACTCTTCTATTTGCAAAAAAGCCTTAAATCTTCTTTGTAAACGGATCGCACAACTCATGTCAAATTTACTCGGGGGTGGAAAAACGTTTCTTGCAAGAAGATAAAAAAGGGATATAGTAGTGGCGAGAAACAAAGAGAACGAAATGAAATAATAATAATAATAATAATAATAATAATAAAGAAGTTATTCGAGTGACAGAGGTGGGCAAAAATTCGTTACGCGGTATGCAGCTTAAAAGCCATCGTGTAACTTTTTCGATATTTCTCCCTCTCTCTCTCTCTCTCTCTCTCTCGCCCTATCTCACTGTTTCACATTTTCTCATTTTTTTTATATATAACACTCTTCATTTGCTGTCTTCAGCGATAATGTGCCTCGTTTTACCTAACCCACCGCGAAATTATGAAAAACTCGAGAGAAAAAGGACGACGAGGTAATGGTAAAACGAGCAACCGCAAAAGTCATCTAGAGAGTTGAGAGTAAAAAAAAATTGTCATGAATTGTTTAATCTCCATCACGAAAAATCACGTTGAAACAATGTATTTTTTTTTTTTTTTTGTATTTCATGAATAATAATTTATGATGAAAAATATAGAAAGAATTATCTATTTAACAGAGAAAAATATAATAAAAATCAAATAATGAAATTATTATTATTATAATGATTGTGAGAGTGTAAAGTAGTTTTTACCCCTCGAGAATTATTATAGTCGTTTAACTCGATGAGTATCGATTATAACTGTAGCCGAGAGGAACTTTTGTGTATTGGGGAGAAAAGTTTTTGGGGCGTGAGCGAAAATACGAGTTTTGATGATGGAGCAACTTTTCTTCCTTTTATTTTCATGAAAATGAATTAAGTAAAGGGCGTCATATTATGCTATTGTTACTCCTCTAACGAATCACGTTGAAATAATTCGACAAAGGCCACTACTATCGTAATAGTAAAACAGAATAAAAGAGGGTAATAGTAGTGCCATGGATAGAAAAGCTTACAGTCATATTCCACGCGATTTCGAAGTAACTGCATCAAATACGTATGTATATATACGTAGTTATATCCATCGCAGATGTGCACTCGCTTGCTTGCCTTGTCTACTCTCGTTTTGATCGTCCTGGATTTTTTGCATAGCGAGATTGCCACGGGATCCATATGCAAATACCTTATATAACGTGGCTTTGGCTAGTATAAAGCAAGAGACAAGGATATAGTTATTTTAACCATCAGCCAAAAAGAAATGAAAAATACCAAATGTCCATGGAATATAAACCGTTGAACGCATGCTCAGTTTTGTGTGTGTGTGTTTGTGTATGGCATCATCCGATATATCCGTTGCTCACGATCGTGAACATAAAACACGCCAACCTTTTCTCCTTTACCATCCGTCCCCTCGTTACCTTGGTGTCGTACCTTCATTACACCTCTACGTGCACGTGCTACGTAATGACAACCTAACTCAGTTTCTACACCAATATATTCATACTTATGTTTTATACATATTGTATATGATGGTAAATATAAAAATCACGTTGTCACGTATGTCTTTAGCAATCGACCACAAGTAATCTTTGATTTTTTATTTATCACCACTCGCACATACCCGTACAAACATGTATATTTAATTATTATTATTATATATACTTTTTTTATTTTTTTTTTATTTTTATTAGTAATCAATTATTCATTTGATATTTTAACTATGTGGTAACTGTCACACGACGAATTTCCAATTTGTTGATGGCCCTTCTGGTATTAATTATCGTGATATTAGAATAGGACTAATGAACTCTGGGGGGATATCCGTTTTAGAGGAGGAACACGGCACAGATGGAAATTACGTGCTGCTGGTATTCATACACATTCAAAATGGGTATCGTTAATTCAAATTCACATTCATTTCAATGTGACAGCCATTTCAAAATTTTCATATAATCTCTCTCTTTCTCTCGCTCTATATGTGTGTTCTAGAAAGTGTTTTAGCTTTTGTCTACAATAGACAAGCGCTGTGATAAATTATAACGTTGATTGTCCTTTAATCAGTTACACAACTATACGTAAAAGTAACGAGGAGAAGTTTACAGCAGTAGAAAATAGAATAATGAAATCTGAGTGTTCTCATAAACTATCATTTTAATTAATTTTCAACATTAAGACAATTTCTCGAGTACAATTCTACTAGAGTACAATTCTCGCCATGTTGTACTCTCTTCTTTTAAACAAGTTTGGTACAGACGCAGCAATCAGCGCAATGTCGTTGGTAGTGAATTTGAAAACTGTCGAAACAAACGATGTGCTTCAAGATAATGGGGTGTATAGTTGAAACAGCCCACGGAAATTTTATACGCCTTTTTTTATTTACATGCACAGATCCATCATTGTCATTCTACTTTCATCGTACAATTTTTATTTATTTATTTATTTTTTTTTTTTCTTCTTTTATCAAAATATAATTTTTTTGTTTTTAATTATTGAAACATTCAAGAATAATATGAAATACGAACTCTCATCTGTTGTCACAATGACTCGAAACATTCAAGTCGAAACATCTACAAACGTGAAATGGAGGTATGCTCAAGTGCCATTTCTGAGCATACCCTGTGTTCTCATATATTCATACGTACAGTCAACAATAAAGTTCCATTATTCTACAAGTCGACTGGTCCATTCTAGTCAGCGTGTTTCGTGGTTTGGCGGTTTACATTTGGGCTTGCCCACCACTGGCATTAGGCCAAAAGATTTTTGATATTTTTTGGCAACGAATCAAATTGCATATTACCGGTTAAAATGTTTCGCCATATCTATCTCATCCTTTTCTTTTACCCTTAAATGTCTGGGCGTATTTGTTTAATTTTTTTTCTTTTTTCCTCATCTTCATCTTTATATTATATTCTCATTTATTCCATATTTTGCCAATATTTTTTTACCAAAAAATATCACATACGTTAACATCATTGGGCCCTGGTATCCAATGCATACACACTCTCTACCCCAATACATATACACATATATAACGAAGTTTAACTAAAGTCAACAGTGAGTTAAACAAATTCCGTATCAGAAAATATATATGATATGTTTTACCCTCAATTGAAATGTTATACTATTGGCTTGTCAAATATTTGCAGTCAACATAGACCTTCCGAAGAAGAAGCCAACGTTCTTGTGCCACTAAATTCTTCAAAATCTCCGAGCTCCAATATAACCATCCATACACAATTTTTTTTACAACTCTTTGCTTACTTTGTGAACTGTGAATATTTATATATGTTACACTATACAGCCAAATTTCATTCCGATTTCATCAAAATGATTCAATGCCACGCATAGACATTGATAAAAAAAAAAAATAATAATAATAATACTTAAAAACGAAAAAAATAAAAGAAATATCATACACGAATTTTGCGTTTGTAGCTTCCCACAACAAAATACGATATATATTGTGTATTGGGAAACTATTAGATTCGATGATAGAGCCAGCCAATCAGAGCAGAGTGCTTTTGATAGGGGTAGCCGTAACTCATTGGTTTCTGGTTTGCCACACGAATCATTTGTACATATATATACGTGCATCTATATATGAATAATGCACATTCCAACAGATACATACATGCACATGGGTTACGAGAGAGTAAAAATAATACGTACGAAACTACAGCAACAAAGTGGATAACAAAATGTATGATATAGTTGTTTTAAATCTACTCATGCTGAATTTATAACTCGATTTTTCCATGAGCTTTTGTAGACATTTTATGTTGGCACATATGTGTCATGGGTAATTTAATATTTTTTTTTTTTTTTACAGTCATAAAAAATTTTTGGATAAATTTTATCGTATTTATATGTATATTATTGAGATTAAATTAATTCTTACGTGTTTGAAGCAAATCAATTATGTCTATTTTCGTGCCACATGTTTCTTATTAATCTAGTGCATGTTACTACCACTCGTCTAGTCACGAATTTCTACAGTTCGGTTTTACTGTATTCCAACTTGTTTAGAACTCTTGCCTCTCACATTTTCTCTCGTGGATGTCTTATTATCTGCAAAATGTTTGTTCTCACATGTACACTATATTTTTCAGTAGATTAATAATTAATATTAACCCCCACGAGAAGAGCCTGTAAAATAAAGTTGATTGTAAATTTATGAAGAACACGAGATGATATCGTGGGAATGGGAGACAAAAGAGAAATAATAATAAATAACTTGAAGAATTAGATGATGAAACAGAGAAAAAAAAAAAAAAAAAAAAGTATCTCAACTATACCATCACTAAATAAGTCAACAATTGTTCTGGATGAATGGAAATAAATTGAGTACAAACCACTTATATATGCAGTTATTCAATATCTAAGATGTTGATTCTTTGCAGTATATGTAAATATATATATATAAAGTGATATAAAAATTTGTATTTATGTTGCTATGACATCGGTAAAAAAATTTTTATCCTCACCGTGACAGTGAGTCTACTAATGGCTGTTTTAACGGTGACAAAGCCGGATGGGGTCGGATATTTTCAACGCACAAAGCAACGCATGAGAAGTGAGTTATGTTACTGACTATTCATATGAGACTTAGTACCGTCTGGAGCACTTGCTAGTACCCTTACAAGCTCTTACCTTTAAATCACGCATCGCCAAACAAAGCACTAATTTTTCCTCTTATTTCAACTGAATTTTTATCGTAAACCATCACGCAAAAGGAACGAACGAGACATTATTATTAAATTCATAAAGAAAGAAAAAAAAAAGGAAAAAAAGAAAAAAAAACCTGAATAATTGGACAATTGTCAAATAAATGCATATGCGTCAGGTGTGTATGAAAAATTGCCTGTAGCGTCGCGACGACTATTGGAAAACTGTTGGATCGTCGCAAAAAGTGAGAAAAAAAAAAAACTTTGGTCATAGTTGAACTAAAAGTTACGATGTATTATAATTTATAATGAATTCTGTGACGCGGAACACGGCACTCCGCAAGTAAAGTTACGATTAGTCCCAGCTCAGTCGACCGCACTTCTTTCAGCTGTTCTTTAATATTCCACCATAAAGTTTTGTCCGAAAGTTTTAAATAGCGAAATGTGCCGCTGGCACTAGACAGGTATATAAACAAAAACACAAAAATACAAAAATCTTAAATTTATATTACCTCTCAATAGCACAGAGATTTTTTTTCAAATTATTATTATTTTTTTTTTATCACAGTGATAATTCAACTGTGATAAAAAATTATTTGCTTCATTGTCAATAATTATTATATATAAAAATACCAAACTCATCATCCATATCCTGAAAAAAATTATATATACATATATAGAATAAAAATTTGAATTATAAAACGAAAATTAAATTAACTCTATTGGTAGAAGTCAATATTTTCTCTTCAATTCATTGATACAACGTGAATTTTATTTATTGAATTTCAAATTACTTTTCATGAAAAAAAATATGCCATAAAATAGTGAACGGTTTAAAAAGTATAAAATAAAATTCACACCAACCAATTGGTAAAACATTACATTCGTTATATCTCATGAACTTTCAATTTCAAATAACACACAGCGCTTTTTACGCGTCTTTGATGATCATACATCAGTTCTATATAAAATTAGTGAAGCTTGAAAATTCTCAACTATCACGTAGTACGTATATTTACTCTATTAAATATTGCCCAGAGAAAAAGGATCCCTGAAAAAGAGAATAAAAAAATAATAATAGCGAGGTGAACGGGATGAAAGAAAAACTGGTTAACGACAGGGGATATAAACAAATAAACAAAAAAATAAATAAAATAATAATAATAATAATAATAATAATAAACAAAAAAAAAAGAAAAAGTGAATACAGCAGGAGCGTAATAAGGGACGGTAGAAAAGTAATAAAAACAAAGGTCAGAACAAACAGTGGCGTAGTGCAACGTAACAAATTTGCTCGGACGATTGAATAGTATGCGAAGCCGTGTGCGCGCGCCACGTCTGCAATGTAAATTCCACGTTTGCACAATTTTGTTCCAACACCCGCCGGCCCCTCTACCACCCAATATATAACAGCTACAGGGGACTTTGCTCGGACATACGTTGGACCAATTTGTCTCTACCAAACTTATTACTGAGCTGCCACTTGTCATTTGCACGAATACCTATGTCGTCGTAGACAGTCGGTGGGACTTGTTCGTGAAATGCGGCAAAATAAGGTAAATGCCTGAGGACGTGCTTGCAGCGTCAAATGGAAAAGGGAATGCAAGAGAACACGGAAAATCCAAGATATGTATACATGTGAATGTATTATCATATATATATTCTCATGCAATAGTCAAATTGATATTAGTATATGGAAACGTAAAAATTTACTTATTTGTATTTTACTATATTATATAAGAATTTATTGAAGAACATGATGTTGTTGTTGTTGTTAATACTTTTATGGATAGACATTTGTAATTGTGAAAAAATTTATTTCATCGAGAAATACGTATTGATAAATTTTCATTTCATATAGAGATATTACCTCATCGATAAAATATAACGCGTGCACTAACAATTTCAATTAAGGTGCACGTCGACCCGATTGCCATGGGGCGCGTTCTACTCCATATAAACGTGACGCAAACGAACGTCTGCGGTGGAATTCTGTGGAGTACTAGTGTGGTGGAACACAGCGATAAAGTGATGAGAGCAAGAGCTAGAATGGGACAGAGGCAATAGAGAAAAAAAATAAAAATAAAATAAAAAAAAATAAAAAAAGAGGAGAAATGTGTCGATGGAGATTATAATGATATAAAAAAAGATAGAGAGTAACGTGTGGATTGAACAAAGAATGAAAAGATAGCGAGAAAAAAAAAAAAAAAAGTAACAATAACGAGAAAATGGTATGAATTTTTCACCACTACTTACGTCGATGATAAATCATATTACACATATTTCCTATATATAAACAAATATTTAAACAAATAATTTAATATATCAAACTTCAATAATATGTACCTATTACAGCAATTAATTATCTTACTCCAATTATATTATATTATATAAATGAATTGGGTAGAGGGTCGTGAACGTAAATATATTTATGTGATAGAGACAGTGTAGAAACAGGAAAAGCGAAATTTTGTATAAACATAAATCATCGAATGCGGTTGTGGGCAATAGTTATATTCATTGCAAATTTCTCACTGAACGTATGTAACAAGAGAATGTAAAAGTTGATATATTACATTAAATATAAATACACTGCGTTTTATATATATACACTAGTATATTTGTATATAGAGATTGAATAGGTGAAGTTGCATATATAATGTATACGTTACGCACTGGGCGTTGTCATACAACTGCGTTTAATTACCTACTTCTCGCTCTTTCATATCATATTATACGTGTGCCAGTATATAATAACTACCACATCTTGTACCTTTGCATTTTCAACACTCTTGTGCCATTGCTATATAATTTTTATGTCTCAATGTTAATATACACACATATATGTCAATTTAATACAAATATTAATGCACTTAGTATCATTTATTTCCATTCTCCATATTATTTTTTTAATCCCATTTAAATACGTTAAAGAGAAAAAATTCTCGATTTTTTTTTTTTTTTTTTTTTGTTGTAGCGAATTAATAATATGATGAATAAAGGAGAGAAAAAAAAATATATATATGTTTGAATCATATGATATTAAAGTTAATTTATTCCTCTCTCATCCAACATTCGAGATTTCATATTATTAATTATAGAGTGGTAAAAAGCTACATAAATTTTTTATTTACCATGGGGTAAATGGTATTTAATTTATAAATGAAAATAAAATAGAGAGAAAATACATCTGCATAATAGATTTTTTTTAACATTCAAATTTTCAAGTGGTTATTTGTATATGTATATACAGTTTTTATATATTAATAATCAACAATATGAAGAGTGGAGTATATTGTGAAGTAAAGTTTTTAATATTTTTTTGTTTATGATGCCATTGCGATAGCAGCCAAATGAAAGATGTGATTTTGCCCGGTTTTTCCCAACATCTATTGACTAAATAAAAATAATACGTGATAAAAACAATGTATTTCTCTGGTGTAACTAGACGCACAAGATAGTGGAGAATAGCGAAAAAGAATACACGAGTGTATGTCCGAAGACAGAAAAACGATTGTGCATCCGTCGCAAGCTGAGAGACGTGTACGCGGAAAGCGGTTACTACGCTCAGTGAAAAATCACCCTGACAAACTTGTACGGATAATAATACATGTGAAATTTGAAACGGAAATGGTTTCACTCACCGTGATGTAATGTTCACATAAATAATCCACGAAAATCAACTTGCCAAACAATATACACCTATATATTTTTCAATTGTAATTTTTTTATTATTTATTTCTATTTGAAAATGAAAAATACGTGAAAATTACACGTATCGGTGTAAATAATTCCAGAGACTCAAAACAACTACAGTGCACGGAGAAAAAAAGAAGAAAAAAAAAAAAATCAATGCGAAATAATAGAGCCAAGAAAAATGTAACATATGTAAAAAAATTGAAAACAGGTCACGACCTAAGCTAAAAATGTGAATAATCTTTTGTGTTGGTCACAATAAAAAATATAATTTACATTTCTATCTACTTCATGTTTGTCATGAGTAATTTTTTTTGAAACATTTTTCATCTTAAATACAAGACGACAGGCAAAACATTAGAATATAACAAGTTGAGAGCCTTACGCTTTTTTACTCTGACTACTCTTGTCTCGGTTCTACCATGCGGCCTCAAACTTTTTACAAAAAAAAAAAAAAAAAAAAAAAAAAGGGCAGAATCTGATGTTTACACTGGAAAAATTTCAATGCGCAGTACGATGTTTCACTTCAATAAGAAAAAAAAAAAAAACATGGCACTCGACGGAGCCATCGATCATGTCAACGCGCCAACAGAGTCTTCTCGTCCTATGGGAATTCTGGCTGTGAAGATGTGACCGAGCTTTCCAACCTTCTTTTAGTGTGGACGCCACAAAAATGTATGTAGGCCATAGTGGGGATGTTTGAAGATACGTTTTCCCCAGTGTCTGAAAAATACGGGGGTGACACCCGCCATCGTCTATTTTCTTCGTTTTGCAAACCTCCATTCAAGCACTATCATCGTCTGTCACCACAAACAAAAAAAAAAGCTACGCTACACCTGACAACACACTATTTTGACCTTGAACACAGCTATAAATCTTCAGTGAAAATGAAAAACATACATTTTTTTTTCTTTTTTATTTATTTTATTATTATTATTATTTTTTTTTTTTTGTTGTTGACAGTCGTAAAAATTCAGAGGTGGCAATTGTATTACTATGTACAGCCGCTATATTTTCGCACTTGTCAGTTGTTCTCCACCCCCAACAACAAACGATGAATAGAGAGCCTACGGGATTTTACACTTCACACTCGACCCTTAAAAATTCCCTTTACCCACTAGCTATCATCTCACAATGTAATTTTCACTGGAATAAAGAAATTTTTCCTTTTTTTTTTTTTTTTTTTTTTCGCGTGAGCGTATAAAACACACGATCGTAATATCAAAATGAAAAAAAAAAAAATAATAATAATAATAATAAATAAGAGAAGAAAAGAGAAGAAAAGAAAAGAAAAGAAAAGAAATGAAAAGAAATGATAAAAAAAAAACCTTGTAAATTTTCGTCTTTTTTTTCCATATAACGGTTACATTACTAAACCTTTGACTAGGGGAATTCCATGACAGTAAATTCCATGTGACACGAAGGGTCACAGCATAAAATCATTCCCAGATTTAGGATTTTTGAGTAGTATATACATATATTGGATTTATTTTTTATTTGTTTTCCATATATATGTATATTCCACAGGGGATGAAAAATATTGGTGTATATATATTTATGGGAAACAATAATTTGGAATTGCAATTTTCTTATCGATAGTTTTTTGAAAAATACTAAATAAATAAATGAAGGAACTCGTTGATGTCTCCCAATCAACGAGAATCCAGACGCGACGACGTTAAATCGATGGCACTGGAGCACATCGACCATTCGTCTGTGCACAGAATCGAGAGACTAACCTGTCGGAAGTGAATAGGGCGGTGATGGAGACGATGTGAAGTGAAGAGAGGATGGACGACGAGTCAAGTGAGAAAACACGATCAATCTTCTCATATACCTAGTTTATCAGTTCATCAAGCTGTAGATGGGAAAATGTGACATTTACGTTTATGATTGTTTTTCATGTACAATACTTATTAATATGTAATCAATAAAATTTAAATTGAAAAGAATTTTTTTCTTGTTTGAAACAAATTAAATTTTATAAAAGTCATTGAGCAAGCTGCCTCACCAAGTATTTACCAACAAAACAAATTCATTTTTTTTCACTCGTATCTTCTTATTATTATTTTTTTCATGTATTTTTTTTTTTTTCTTCTTTTTGTTGCACGCAAAGTGTAGACGGTGAAACAATGATAGAAACCGAGTTTGAAAAAGTAATATAACGACGTCCGGTGAACGTCCAAGTGTAGCAATAGTAGTAAACGCTGAATCCAAAACAATTTATTTTGAAACTTTGACATTCTTGAATGTGCGCCACTCAACGTATACCTTACGATCTCCAGAAACATCTCTTATTCTTTGGGTTTCAGTTTGCAGAAAATTGTGTGAAAATAAAACAACAACTTTTAGAGAAAACAAAGAATTCACATCGGTCGAAATTTTTTTTTTTCTATGATTCACGTAAAAACTTTTAAATAAAATTTAATTATACTCATGTACGCAATGTACATACAATTTATGATTGTGAGATATTCTATTGATTGGTATAATTAATTATATTTGAAATAAAAAAATATATATTCAACATTATTACTGCAACAAATGAATATTAATCATTCAATATTTGAAAATAAATTATTTAATAATTCCAATATTTCATGATATATGTAAATATAATTTTATAAAGCATTCCATTTTGATTGGCGATTGGAAATATTAATTATAGTTTATACTGATGGTATTTGACGAAAAAGCCAACATGTATAATGTAATTTACATTATTAAACTTGTGATTGCACCACGGAAATATTGTAAAATATCAACTCCAAAAAATTTAATCAACTCTCACTTCTACCTCAATCTTTATTATGTTCATATATTATTTATCATATATATATACTTCGTTTCGTATAGGTCAAATAAATATTCTAATATTCAATCACCAAATGACAAAAAAAATTTGATTTCATCTTGATAAAGCCAAGCTTTCATTTTTTCTCATATGTCGTATAAAAATTTTATATAATGTACAAACATGAATTGCAGTCGAAGTGAAGAAATAAAGTTTATTGAATAATTTCCTATTCAGCAAAGTCAGAAATAATCGATGAAGATAAAAAAAAAAAAAAACAAAAAAAAACAAAAACGGAATATATTGCGATTAGAGTCCAAGTGTTTTTTGACGAGATTTATGAGTTGGTTTGATGGGACAAATGCCATCAGATGATCACGATGTAGATGCCGGACACGCCAGTCGATCGACTTTTTAATCAATTTTGAAAAGCAATTACGCGCTTGTTATGATGGAATAGAGGATCTGAAATACGTGGACAATTTAATATATCGACGAGGATGATGAGTAGTATGGGCATGAACTTTTCGTCGCTTACAAAATTTAACAACCTCTCCACAGATCTTCACTTGTACAATACACACATACACACACACACATCTACATATATTTATATAAAATTCTTCGTATATATGAAACATTATTCACACGTATCTTGCTCGTCATTTTTGCCTGTATTATGGAAAGAATCGTGATTGACGGTATGAGCGACAGCTACAAATTAGAGAAAAAGAGAGGAAACGGTGGATCCCCTCAATGCATGAAACATACTCTATTCCTCACTACCTTTTTTTCCGCTTTTCTTCATATATATGCATCACAGTGAGCCCTCACGCAGTATTGTTCGTCGACGTAACGAGCAGCACGCCCGAGGGTGACAAAGATTTCAAGTGTTTTTTTTTTCTTTATTTTTCTAAATCTCTCAGAGTTTTTTTTTTTTTTTTTTTTTTTTTTTTCTCTTGTTACTTTATGAGTATTACAAATTTTGTGATGTATAATTATATATTTTACATATCGATTGCTATTGATGGATTGCAATAGAAAATATAATTGTAATGTGGAGTGATTTAAATAAAAAATGATTGAGAAAATTTTCTATAATTAAAGTAATCATAGCAAATGAAAACAACCGCTGACGTTGAAAAATTTATCTCTTTTTTCTATCAATCTCTCACTCTTGGATCTTTCTCGTTAGTAATATTCATATAAAGATGAAAAACATTCTTTCTGTTTGTCCCTTTTGATGTTGAAAATTTCAATTAAATATTAATTTAATTGTCCATTTTTATATTTAATTTACGACAAGCTTTGTACTCGTCTTTCATCAATTCTTCTTCCGTAAGAATTGTCATTATCATCATCATCATCATCATCATTATCATCATCATTTGTGAAATTTAATCAAGTAACAAATGAATCTCCTGCGAGTTTATATCTATAAATCATCACGTTAAATATATAACATTGTTCATTTTGATATATATCAAAATATATAGTTGGAATGAGATGATGCATGGGATTTTTTACAAAATGACAGCATCTACTGCATCTACTGCACTGGACGTGTCTGTAAACTCACACCTGGTGCTTCCACTGGTACGAACCTACAAGACAAAAAAAAAATATAGCAATGGAGAATGCCGAGATAAACAGAAGCATTTGAGAATGTGTGCGCGAGTGAGTGTTATGCGCGTGGTGTGTACGGTGTAAAGAGGGAGGAATATACTCGCAACGAGAAAATGCAAACATCGTAAGAGGGAAAAGGAAAGAATGAGATAGGCATTGAGAAGACCAACAGTCTTTGTATACCCCTATAAAATGTATATATATATTTATTTACAGGGTCGGACGCACACTCTGAGTTATGTGCGGTGAGCATACCATAAATTTAATATGTCGACTGAAAGGCTATCTGAATTGAACCAGCAACGATGCCAGCTAAATTCTATTCGTTCTCGGCACGCCTATGTACACATATACACATAAATATATATATGTATATATATATATATATATATATACTTCACTCAATGTTTTCTTTGTCACATCAACGTCTATGTATATATTTCGACTTCTCTCTTATTCACTTTGGATAATATAAATTGGAATACTCGTATTGCAGATTATTCACCGATGCATGCATTACCTTACACAATGATATATTGTTATCATTTTGCTAATTCGACAAAAACACTGACATCTTTGTAAAAATACACTAGATACGTACATGAACGCACGTGATTTATTTAAATGTGATCGAAAGCCAACGCGAGTATATATAACCTCTATATAGTATATTTTCGTAAGAAAATATCAGCTTCATCTCATATTTCTATACATGTACATATATATTTATATATAAATCTATTATTCAGAGTAATATTATCCAATGCGTTCTATATAAATATACATATATTATATGTCCCGTCTCATATTTCAAAATGAAAACGAATGAAAGGAAAAATAGGATTTATATTTATCGTCACTCTAGACGTATACGAATCATAAAAATTGAAGGGATACTCTGCTATCACCCCATATACAGTGGATTGTTATTATTTTTTTTTTTTTCCCTCCCTCGTTGGAGCTTCTATTACGTAGGCTGCGATGATGCGAAGCAAAGCGGGAATCCAAAAGATATATATTAGCAATATAGAGGCACTCGAGTAAATCTAAAACGATATGCCAAATATTTATATGGGATATATATAGCAAAGTCAATGTTTTGGCCCTTGCCCTATATGTCATCCTTCTCGTTTGGACGTGAATACATTTTAGGCAAAGCCTGTGTGCTCAAGCGTAAATGCTACGTTTACATGAACATGATAAACCCACAATTCGTCTTTTAACCATCAATGACGACCAATAATCAACGCTACGAATGGCAAAGACTTAATATATCAACCCAACTATTCATTGTTATGTATCAATTATTATTTTCCAATTATTTTATTCACACTTCAATAATCACATTTATAATTAATTAAAATTATTATTTTATTATTATAATTATTATTTAATATCAATATTGATATGTAGATAAATGCATATATATATATATATTATTTTTTTTTTAATGAATTTTATATTGATGAAAAAGAGATTATTAATTAATTAGTACAATAGCCCGATGTGAATCACATTATAATTGAATCAATAATTAAATTCGAAAACTACGTATGAGTATGTATGGAACAAAAGATACTGATGAGCTAAATACAATACGCAATTTAATAGAGGAAAAAAAAATCCCGTGAGAATATATACATTCATAGCGTCCAATTGTGTGATGATCCCATCTTGCATTTGCTCATTCTTTCCCTATATAAATATATATATATATCCACACGACCTAGTTGACCTAGAACCTTTGAAATAGACACCAGGGATTTATACAAGAATACATATACACGAGCAATATTGCGCGAGTCCATTGTATCTGACACGATAACTAATGGCATTGGTATTCCCCTTTTAACAATGGAAAAACATGACGATTTTTTTCATCTTCTTTTATTTACTTTTTTTTTTTTTTTTTCATTCATTTATTCATTATTATATTTATTTATTTGTTTGTTTTTGTTTTTGTTTTTTTTTTTGTTTTTTTTTTCATTCGTATCTAATTTTCTCTTATTATCCTGCTTACCAATTTATATCATGATATATAGTTAGTAACATGCAATTGTTGATGTTCGAACTAACGAAGAATGAATATATTATATTATTTGTCTATTCTCAAAATAAATAAATAAATAAATAAATAAATATATATATATATAAATATATAAATGAGATTAGAATAAATTTGTGAAAACTAAATATATTATAATATAAATTTACCCGCTGTGATACTATTATTCAACGCAATACAGTTTTTGCATCATTTTTAATGCGGATAAGCGTGAGTACATAGTACACGCCTTCCGTAGACACTGCGCTCGATTCCATTATGCAAAAATATGATAATATTTTGGATGGATGAGAGAAAAAAAAAAAAAAAAAAGAAAGAAAAATCAAAAAATAAAGTGAGAATGAATAGTCGGTGCAAAACTACCGCCCACACAGCAGACAAATGTGCCTATCGAACTTCAACTCCACTGTTCAATCCCACTCTCGTTTTTCAATATATTTTCCTGCTCTTTTTCCCATACATAAAAAAAATACATATACATAGTCACATGGATATATACATTCATTCATTTGTAATCATAATCCACATACCAACGTAAATATATATTGTATTATTTTTACAGGATTGTGAATCAGTAAGAATAATATGAGAATGCGTTTAAAATGAGTGTGTTCACGTGGTGCAAGTGAAATGAATTCACCTCGAAATTTAAATCTCTCGGGAATTCTCGTTGGAATGAAACTGTAAGATATATATGTGCTCCTTGTGTTATACACGACATACCAATTCATTTGCAATGAGGGGAAAAGTTTTTCTATATAAAATCTTTGTGCATACACGTATATATGGTTGACCTCTATCCGGAAGCTCGCCGTGAGCGGTCCATGGGTCATAAAAATGTTTTCCATTGTTGCACGAACGGCAATATATAATTCCATTGAATTATATAGATACCCGCTATGTATACGTTTGACCACGTAAAGAGTGAAACAATGGATATATAATTGCATACAAATACCAATCCCGAATAATTTTCATTTTTCCAATCCATAAACCAAACAGATAAACACATTATCATACTGAAAAATAATTAATACATTTAAATATTAAAATGTAATTTTTCGCTTGTTGAAAAAAAAAAAAAAAAAAAAAAAAAGGAAAAAAAAAACACAAAGAGAAAAATATTTAGTAAAGGGTTGTTGCTGTTCTTTATATATATATGTAATATGCGTGTGTGTACATGAAAGTATTATTTATAGCGAGTATGATTCATTCGATGCTCCACGGGAGTTTGGAAATTAAATCATATATATCCAACTCCCGCTGCGACAAACCCAATATTCATCAGTACATATATATATCAGGTAATTATATACTTATCGCAACCGCGCATTCCTACATATGAATTCAAGTCATAGAGAGGTGCATTATAATTAATTTAATAAATAATATTAATGAAAAGTAAACCAAAAAAAAACAAAAATAAATAAATAAATAAATAAAAAAGAAAAATATTTGGCTGGATGAGTCTGGTGAATAGAGATCCGACAAATTTTTAGAACACACTTCAATGATTCGGCCAGTGATCACGGCCGTCAAGGAAAATGATGAAAAATATAAAAATATAAAAAGTATAAAAAATATTAAAAAAAAAAAAACAAATCACGCTTCACATATTATAAATTCAGGTCATTTCATGCGAACGATTCCTCTTTTTTTTTTTTTAGTTTTCACTGACTCGCACAGCTTTTAGAAATAAATAAAAATTTCTGTACACTTTGGCACAGAAAAAAATAGTGACGGTGAATAAAGGTATTCAGTAGACAAAAATTTTTTCATATTCACACGTTGCCACTTTCAACTGGCAAATAACATTTATTTTTCTACATATCTCCCTTTACTTTTTCCGCATACCTTTATTCCATATGAAATACCAGTAGACCGTGTTGTCGTTGACATTTTAGATATTTTTCAAACTTATTTCCATTATATTTTTCAATGTATCAGAAACATTGGCATTCATTCTGTTTATTGCAATATCATTCTTGAAATAAAATCTTTAAAAAAACATTGATTATTCCCATGAATTTTTATGAAAATCAATCTTATCAAATGATAATGGCTTAAGCGATCGACGTAACGTGAGAGGTATATAACAAAAGTTATTGTACACCTATCCAAGAAAATGTGATTATATATAGTGGTCGTTTCTAGGTGAAAAATTCGTCTTTAATGATATCAGAAACCACTTTGCGTCTCTTCACTTCACAAGATGAAATAGAACAACTCAAATATATATATATAATATGGTAGATAAAAAATAAGAAATATATATACTTGGATCGCAGATGCAATGTTATATCATTCACTCAAGTCTGTTCTTTTCATCTCCAAGACATCCACAAAACTCATATATATGTATATGTATTGTTGATGATAAAAAATCGTAAACGTCTTTGGTACATTGCATTCTCAACACCTTATTTTATCCAGACATGTACATATATATATATTGTCATATTCTACTCTTTCACTGTAACAAAAACCTTTTGATCTAATGTTCTCTATCGTTTGTCCAATACTCTATATAACGTATCTTTTTCTTTTTAGCTTTGATGCACTTCAGTATATCGCATGATGCTTTGATGATTATATTTTAATATTGTATGCATGTCATTTTTCGTTCTTGAATCAAGTCTAAATATATAAAAATGCAATGGTACCATGGCAGATTCACTGATGGAGAAAAAAAAAAAAAAAAAAAACAGAAAAAAACAGAAAACAAAATAACAAAAAAAAATCACACTGCCCATTCAGTATTTGATGCGTCAGTAAATCCTACGATGATAATTTGGTACCAGATTGCTGCAACAGCTGCTGAACTATATCACAAATATGGCAAATAATTTCATAGATTGTCCATGTCTCTTATAATTTATTTATTCATTAATGAAAAAAAAAAAAAAAAAAAAAATCATCAAAAAAAAATTATTAAAAAAAATCAGGTATATTTAGATTATACTGTGATTTTTATGTAAATACGCATATATATATATGAGTATGAACGGTTATTCAGAAAAGATGTGACAAACGCTATTCATAAGTACGAGTTTCGACGTAGATCGTCGTTGCCACTCGGCCTACATGCGCTCGAGGGCAATCACAAGAGCATCAGCTCGAGGACGACAAGTTAAAGCTCAAATAGACAGTTTAGTTGCACCCGTGCGGCTTTGTACATGAAGAAGTAAACAGTACTGTGAAGGAGAGAGAGAGAGAGAGAAAGAGAGAGAGAGATAAAAAAAAACAAAAAAAAAATCGAGAAAAATAAAAGAGAAAAAATAAATTGAAAAGTAGAGTGAAGAAGCAAAAAGTATGAAAACGCGTTATGGCCCTCGCACATAGAAAAGTTAATCTCTTTAAATAAAGAAGAGAGCAGCCATATTTACGTAAGGCGCTAAGATAAAATTACAGTGAATGGCTTTTCAACTACTCCTCATGTCCTTTGACACACGATGGGATAGTGGTGGAGGTGGTGGTGGTGGTGATGGTGATGTGTTGAATGACTAGACTCAACTGGCATGCGCCTCTCGGTTTATCCTACGGAATATTGCAGGCCTTTGACCTGACCTTTGTATCGTGTATATGTATTAAATATGCGTGTATGAGAGTATGGTTTTATATGTATTGTGACACACATTTCAGTCGAATCACCCTGCGGCATTACATACTGCTATATATAGAGTTGAATGTCAAGCTTGACCTGGATCATACAAGACTCGGAAAAGTTTTTGCAAAATCCAACTGTCCTCTTGGATACAAACCGAATACATGACACTCCAAGATGGATTTATATTTTCACCGTAATTGGTGTATTTCAAATAAAAACGTTTTGAATTACAAATGAGAAGAAATAAAAAAAGATGATGAAAAAAAAAAAAAAAAAAATTTAATAAAAACGGTTGGTGTATAAAAAAGTTTAGGTTTAGATGAGGACTTTGTAGATGTGAAGAAGAAATATCGGGAAGATAAATGTAGTGGACCAAGTTTTAGTTCGTTATGCGATAAACTGTCGAGCTTCTCTAGAAATGTCACAAAATGTGACCCTGGAGAAATGACAGATGCGACAAAGAGCTACAAAAATGCCCGTGGGTCATTGTAAAAATTTAAAATGTACAAAGTTGTGCATATATCAGACACAATTGCAGTGAAACCGAGAAACATCAACAAATATTCCAACCTAGCATTGAATATACTCTCGTCCATAGAGTTCTCCAGTTTTCTATATATAGTCTCACCACTTTGGAAATATCATCACCGTGATAATCGTGGTAATGTTCGTCTACGTGTCTTCTCTATTATAATTGACTCAATTCTTTATTTCATGTTAATCAGTATTGACAATCTATTTCGTATATATAATTATTATTCTATCAGGAATTAATTTAATCATTTATCTACCGAAAATTGTATATATATTTATGATGATATATTTTCTTGTTTACACTTAAATTTGGACCCGTCACTCAATGACACATAAAATATAGTTGAATATTTTAGAGTACGCAAGTTATTTCTCCTTTACATTATTAAAGCCGTCCCTTATTCTACCCACGGGATATTTACCACCGAGTTTGCTCTACCCGATTACAGTAGTGTTGAATAATACGCATATGACGGAAGAAAGATGACAAATGTTTCCGAGTTTATTTGAAGTGAGAGTTTGTTGATGGTGTTGGGCGGTTAACTTTTCAACTTAAATTAAGTTTTCCTACTGCGTGCTAGCTAAGAAAGAAGAAAATCTCAAGTTAAACTGAGAAAAGACAAATTTGATACGAATTAGACACGCCCGCATACTCTCATCATTCTGTTATTCTCACACTATTTCTCTTCTCATAGTTGCGCGACAACGCATTTTCAGTTTTACAAATGGAAAAAATGGCTTGTCTTATAGGCCGTGGCGTTCGCTCCTCCACAAAGACATAATATATATATATATATATAATGAATTCACCTCGCGCATGCGTTTTTTAATTAAATTTCTACAAGTGCAGAGCGTTATGTAAAACTTTTTACATTTATAAAATGAAATTAAATGACGAATAAAAGAGAAAAAGGAAGGAAATCATTTATGAATACACGTCCGTATCTACTGTATCTCCGCATTTAAAAATTCAATCAATTGTGACATTGCTAATTAAATAATTCGAGGGAAATAATAATAATAATACTCTTTCATAACATGTTGGGATTAAAAATTTACAAATTGAAAAAAAAAGAAAAAAAATGGAAAAAAAAAATTATATACATTGCATATATATGTATGAATTTATGGAAGTGATCTATTGCGGTCAATGATGGAATACGGAAGTGGGTCAAGCGCTTTAATTAGGATCCAATTAATGAATGTCTGTATACGTAGTAAAGCTTCACATGGTGTATGCTATAATTATTCATCGGCAAAATGGAAATTGAATGGTATGATGGAGAGAATGAGAGACAGCAGAGAATCACCGAGAAATACATTGATGAAAGTTTTGAATTCATTTATTATAAACTTCTCAATATTCACCAACAATCAATAATTCATATTAAATGTGTCATCTTTTTTTTTTTTTTTTTTTTTTCCCTTACATAAATATTCATATAAATTCTTCGAATCTTATTCATTTATTTTTATTTTATAAATTTATTTCTAATATTGTAATTGAATTGGTTGCAAAAAATACAGTTGAAAACGTGTGCATATTGAATAAAATTAATTACTATTATTCCGTGGAGGAAATCCTATAACCCATTATATAAGCCGATGAACAAGAGGGCGACGAAAGCGGTCAAGTGCTTCTCTATTGAAGCAGAAGACAGGAAAAATAAAAAAATTGGAGAAAAAAAAAAAAAAAAAAACAAAGAGGAAGAATTACGATTGTTCAACGGCGATCACCAGTTAGTAGGTCTAAAAAGTCTCTGGGGCTGTAACCATGAAAAAGACATGAGATGAATGTGAGTCTTTCTAGGTGACCCACGGATAAAAAAAGACGAAAAAAAGAAAAAAAAAAAATAGCAGAAAAAAAAGCGCCAACTATAACATTAAAGACCACTCAACGAATTTTGTACAATGCAACATACAAAAAAATAAAACTTTGACTTGAATGTTACACGTGAAGAGTTGAAAATAGGAGTTTTTAAGATGAGTTAAAAATATAAAAATGGGAAATAGAGTATACTTTTGTATCAGTTGAATTTATAGCGTATCGAGCAAGTCTCTATTCGACCAGAGCGACCGTTACACGTTTCGGACGAGTAGACAGAGGATGCCGTCTTCCCACAAATCTACAAATCTCGTTCTACAAAAAGCAACGAAATACCATCAATATATGTGTGCATGTATATATATATATATACATGTTCATAGATATATGTGAAAAGAAGAGCGTGAAAAGAAAAACAGAAGTAAAAAAAAAAACAAAAAAAAAAAAATTTGAAAGAATTCGCCTCGCGGCTCTACCGCGGGTCAAAGACCTCAAGCGTTGTAGGGTGCTTAACGACTTAACGGTTCACAGCACATAAGTTTGTTCGAGCGAGGTAAACAAAGAGTATGGATTACTTTGGCTGAAGAGTACGACTCTTTGCCTATATATTTTTTTAGTCTTTATTTTTGCTCTATCTAAACTAACATTATATACTTGATGTACTACTGAATCATCATATAATATATGCTCTAATTTATTTTTTTATTCTCTTTACAACTCATTCATTTACCAATGAGTTTTTAAACTTTATATTATAAATATATTTATAAGTGAAAGTAGTTAACAAAAAAATAAGAAATTTTTCAAATAATTATTAACGGCTTTATCCCCAACTTATCATATACGTAACATATGTCAATGATATCATGTATATTGAGAAAAAAAAAAACAAGAAAAAAAGGGGGAACGGGAACGGGAAAAAGGAAATATGATGACTACAGAGTTATTCAATATTTAACCATGTAATTTGTTTCACGAATATAGAAAGATCAATACCCAAGCGACCACCGCGACACGATGACGAGAGAAGTTAGGAAGGAGAAATTACTTCCTTGCCTTATGTCCTCAATCGAATTCCAATAAAAAATTTATTCTCATTTCAGACATTTCATTATTTTATTTTATTATTTATTTTTTTTATTTTTTTGTCACCAATTACTTTTTCCATTTCATACAAAATATAAATTAATTACTGGAAATGGATGATGAAGATGTCTCATGGGAAATAATGAAATCCACGATGCGTAATAATAACTGCGGTTTGTGTCACCAATAGTAACAATGTTCTATTGATGACGGGTGATGTGGCATAGTGATTCTCATAGGTTCTATCACCCTTTGCTTTTACCTCCTGTTTCGACCTCATCCTCGTTCCGGGGCTTAGTTGCACTGGTCGATCTATATCCATAACCACGGATAAAACAAAGCCAAATGGTGAGGCAGTGAGTGACCAATGGTTGCTCGGTGTAATCAGGCATCATCGAGTGTAAGCATGCGCATGAAATTCATATAAATATATATTGTCAAAGACTTGTATTTATATATACTGGTCTGTTCATAGTGTAGTTAGACGTATATACTTGTATATAGGCAATACTATAGGCAATAGTTTAAATGTATATGCGATTGGTGGAGCGTGAAGTGCTATTGTTTGAATACTCGCTCACTCGTAATGCTCAGTTTCCCGGTTTTCTGCGTAACGTACTCGCGAGATATATATTATAATGGATTTAGCAATGGTGTACATTTCTCTCTGTTCCCCTCATCATTTCCCCATTTTCCATCTAAACCACAATCAAAAAACAATGAGCATTCAAATAAAATATGCGTCAAAAAGAAAAATAAACTCAATTTAAATATTACTTGAATTATTTCATTTCTATTCATTGCATTTGAGTTGAATATTTTTTTATTTTTACTATACCAAGTAAATAGTTGGAGTGAATATAAAATAGAGATGCAAGAGAAAAATGATACATCATTACTGTACGACCCGTTGGAAAATAAACATGTGTATATAGACACACTTATTCTCACAAATGCTTTTCCACCCATCACAGCCAATGTTCCCACCGCGTTAATAGACGGCCTGTCGTCCCACTTGTATTATACTGTCTATCCATCTGTTCACACATAAATGTACACACCCACACATACTATATATACATTATATAACCCATGTTTTGTATAATACTCCGTCTCTCCACCACTTTCATACCACTTATTCCGTATCGCGTACCGAAGCTCAGTTAATTGGGTTAGATGTAGCGCTCTTGAGTGTCCATGTAACAACAATCGGTAGGACGATACTCATTCACGTATATCTAGCTCTCATGCCTCATCAACATACTTGCATACTTCAAACATCGCCATTTGTACCTTATATAGTTATGTTAAATTAAGTCACCACTTTAATAAGCAGTGCACCAAACTCTATTACAATAATAAAGTAAATTTTTTTTTTTTTTTTTTCTTTTTTTGTTTTCATTTCAACTTGTGCCAATAATATTATTTCACGATGTTCAACTGAATAACAGTACAAACATAAAAGACAATGATATTTATATATGATAATTATCACGAAGTATATGCAAGTATGTATTGAAGTAGTAGTAGACAATGGAATGTGAGATAATATCTGAAACACATGCAAGTTTTGAATTTACATTGTTGTACCTGTGATAATGTACCCAACACTGTTGCCCAATTCACAGCAATTATACTGTGCCACGTTTCATCTCGCCCCTATTATATACTTGATCGTATACCGAACATAGTCAATGTGATAATTCGAGGTGGGTATCCCATCATACAAATCCTTAGTAGAGAACTGTGTGAATATGTTTACTCGCAAACTCTACAAGCTCCATCTAAATAGTATATATATATATATATGCATGAATGTCCTTCGTTTCTCGTGATGAACATCGTTATACAACCATCATTACACTTTCCTCTGATTCATCACACACACATACATACATTCATACACTTTATTTCTATACACATTACGTACGCCATTATGCATACGTGTATTTACAATAGTATAATAGTTGGATATGGTATTTGTAAATAGACAAGAATGAAAATGCTTAATATTCCAAATGGTGTATCGATATATTCAGTTGACGGCCATTTCCACTTCTATACCTACTGCACTTGTATATACTCTCGATAACGAATGCGTGCAACTTGGTTAAGTGAGTTTGATGGCACCAACGAATCCATCCATCCGTCTATCCTTTCTACTCATGTATGTGCATATATATATATAACTGCAGATGAATAAATACTAAATGATATTGGAACAAAATTTTATACATAGTTTCAATTTATTCAGCATTTCAATTTAAATTTAAAAATGCTTTTATCTGCAAATTTCATGATATAAAAAAAAAAAAAAAATATATAAATAAATAAATAAAAATTGAAAATAGCAATACTATAATAGTATCAGCGTTCATTTGACACCGCTAGTCTGTACTTATATACGTGGGTAAAATACAGTTAAAGGTTATGTACTGAGTGAATTTCATGATGATGGAGGTAGTGCCAATCAACTCACGTCATTCAATTGGTCTCCCTTCATTTCGATGGCTTCACACACCATCATCTATCGCTCTCTTCCCCTCTCAAACACACACATACACACACATGGATGAACGGACATTTGTGTACATAGATGTGCACCCACTATACTACCTCAATTTTCGCACGGTATGTATGTACGTGATTGAAGGGATGCTAGACGGTTAGCCCAAACGTTCAACTCCAGCCATTTAACTTATCCCACTGGCTCAATAATTAATTAGTCCTTTTACGAATACTTGCACACATATATTGATAACTGTACCTCTGTGTGTGTGTGTGTTTGTGTATATATATACACGTAAGAATAGAGCATAGTATAGCACTCAACATTTTTTAGATTTTTTTTTCTTTCTTTTTCTTTTTTTTTCGCCCAGAATTCTCCAGTAAATATAGCCCAATATGAAGATGTATATGAGAATTAATGGGAATTGGCATTCGGTGTAAAGTCACGTTGCCTGAAGAAAGGCGCAAGTGGTAGCTCAATCTGTACGCCTATATCTTGAATTGGTACGATCTTGAATTGATTTACAGACACACACACACACACACACACACACACATACACATACATACATCTATATATATATAGAAGGAAAGAGAGAAATAGAGAGAAAAAGAGAGATGGGGGTGAGGGCGTTACAGTTCAATTGACAATCACGTACCCTCAACATTGAATAGACTCGACCCGAGCCGCACCATTCCAAGGTACTAACGAGCTTTAATTAATACCATGAACAAAATCTTTCCATGTATTTTTTTGGACGATCTACAATTTTGGTCACTGTGTTGCCTGATGTGTGTATACATATATTTGTAATTGAATGTACCACGCCAATTGTATAAACTGGAAGAAAAAAAAAAAAAAAAAAAAATAGAAAAATATATTCAATTATTATTACAGTAAGAGGGGAAAAAAAAAAGAAAAAATCAATAAATTGTTGGAAAAAAAAATAAATAAATAAAAAAAATTAAAAATAAATAAAACATTGGTTGTGAATTAGAATTGATGGTTACAGGATTTTGCTGGGAGAAAAATGAGAGGGTGATAAAGTGTCGATACAAAAGCACAAAGAATAAAAATGAAGACGGGAAGAGTGAGAAAAACACATACACATAGAGAGGGATGGGAAAAACTGGTTTGGTAGTTTGAAACTCCGGAAATTCGGTACAAAATGCCACGAGAAATGGGTATATATATACAAGAAGATATATATAATCGTACATTTCCATTTTATCTTACTGAGCCTGGCTAGAGAAGCTTTTGTTTCTTGCCACTGACAAGCTCCAGTAGCTACTGCACATTGCCTGTATATCTATACGTATGCAAGTAAATACACGAAGGCGATCGAAATATATAGATATATAAAGTAAAATAGATCCAGTACAAAACAACATGTACATCCGTGTCATTCCACCGCTACTCTCTATCAGAGTAACACTGTCCTGCACCACTTACGTGTTTTGGTTAGCACACGAGATTCTTGTGCAACGTCCAATTCAATGTTTTGGATGAACAAAAGTAAAAAACTTTTTTTTATATCCAGCTTCAAATTATATTTTATTATTTAATATCCTGCTTATCTATGCACAGTATTAATCCTTGTCACAATTTTTTTTTTTTTTTTTTCGCCTCTTCGTAATTTCACTTCTTATAGAATCAGCAGATTTTTTTTTTTTTAATTTTTTTTTTGATTTGATATATTGACTGGGTGAAAGATATATGAAATACCGATGATGATGATTCTAACGTTGTTGAAAGTGCATCATCACCATGTAGACAACGATATCCCTTCATCTAGAGCTTGGCAATAATCCACGGGGACATCACTTATGCGTCACTACATTATGCATTGCACATCATTTCCCACGGGAGTTTCGGATTCTCTCTTTCTCTTTCAGCTTGCACCATCATCTTGATAATATGTTCCTCGAGTTCACTCCATCTCTCCTTTTCACTTTACATATATACAACATATCGTATAGTTTCAGCCCCGATGGATTTATACTCTGATGAAAATCCCCAGATTAAACGTTATCGAAAAACACATCCGTTTATACCATCAAACACCTCATATAAATTTTAACTCAAAATATTACCTCATTACAAATATACGAGTAGTAACAAGTAATACGTAAATTATCATAAATATTATTATTTTTTTTCATCTCAATTAATATCAATCAGATGTGTGTAATTTGTATATGAATATACACTCAACCCAAATGGAAAATGTTTGGATAAAGTGTCTAACCATATCTAAACTTTCCAGTCACCTCATGTGTATTCTATAATATAAATATATAGTGTTTATATAAATACATTTATACGTAAATTAACGAATTGTGGTATATCCACAGGGAGTAGCGTTAGCCAAAGGCCTTGTTACAAAAAAATATAAACACAAACTGGTGTTGCCAAACAAATTCACACACACATATACATATATATATATATATGTGTATGTGTTAATACCCCATTGAAATATATAGAGTATCTAAATAGAATTTTACAGAGTACAAATATATAGTAATACATATATGTATACGTAAATATGGCTGATATATATAGTTACATATTTACAAAATATTCCAATATGTATAAATGTACAATGTAGATATGAGAAAGACATTCGCATATAAACGATTTTGTATTGCTATAAATAGATAGAGAAGACTATATAGTATATACCAATATAATCCTTTTCTCCCTTTCGTATATTTCCTACTGTCTCCCTCATCCCGTCGTTTGCTTCTAACAATCTCACACAACTCTATCTTTCGTTTCTCAGCCATTTCGTATGTGAATAAATCGATATATATGTGTAGGTGTGTGTGTGTGTGTGTGTGTATATGTATCAGTAGAGAATCAATACATAAAATACATATATTCAGTTTCATGATTGTAACAAGTGTTATAATTGAAAAAATAAATAAATAAATAAATAAATAAATAATGAGAAATACTGCGGACACAATACATGTCCAAATTGAAATAAACTTTGACCAATGCAAATGAAAATTGTATTGCAGTATATTAAACTCAAGGGTAAAGTGCTGCATAGATGAGATTAACCATAGAAAATGTTATCCGACAAGTAGACCAAAGGATTGCTGATGGAGAAGAACGTACAATGCACATATGTACATACGGACAACATTACATATAGTCAGATGAATAGTAGTATACACGTATGTGGGGTTAGCTTAGCCAACAACCGCGAACGCGACCACTGAGCCGCATGCCAAACTCTACTAACGTGGTAGCAAACGTTAACGTAAATTTATCCAATCTCTCCCTCCCTTCAATTCCCCACTCCTTCTCATCTTTCATTTTCTCCCGCAATTTTACCCGCACCACTCACCCCTCGATCGCCCATTTACCAAAGCAAACTTCGTGAGGCTATGAACTCTTGTGTTATGTATTTGTTTTGGTTATCAACTATCGACACTCACATTTACCCCAATGATTTTCTAACATTTGACACTTTACTCCATCTACACTGTATTCAAAAATTTACATCCATCAAAAAGATTAGATAATATAATAGTGTTTATTATGAATTTTTATTTTATTATTATTATTTTATTTTTTTTTTTTTTATTTATTTTTTTTTTTTTTTGGTTTAATAAAAATACAACGTGAAAAAGATAAGCTCAGTAAAAGTCGAGAGCTTTTGTACATCATAGCCAAATCATCGGATAGTCTGGAAGTATTGATGCTGCAACGTTTGATCCACTAATATCCGGAATAGTTCGAGAAAAAAAAAAAAAAAAAAAAAAAAATATTGGACAGATATGAAATGGCTTGGTCTCTCAAGCCATTTTTAAGTGAGTCATGATCACAGATTTACTCATAGGATATATTGTACTTTCATTATTTTTACTGAATGAACAATGCACTAATAATATCCAAAGCCAAGTAATGTATATTGAAATTTTTTTCTTATTATATTTATTTTAATGAGTTTTAAAATTATTCACGGTATATTTTTTACAATACATATACATACACATGATTAAATCTGATATAATATATTGCGTGATTCATAATAATAATCAAAAAATATTATGTATTACATGACTTGTATGTAAGGCTATAATTAATTTCATAAGTATACTCACATATATGTGTACATGTATGTTAGCAGTATGATAAATGTCTTGAGACACGAAATAAAAGTGTGATATCCTCTGATATTATTCTCGAGTTTCCCTTAGTCATGTTTATTTCATAAAAGTATAGAATTAGATAAATAAAATAAATAAATATTTACGAGATATCGCTACGAATGTAATTTGGATTTTATCATCGTGTTTATTTTTTTTTTATTTATTATTATTATTTTTTTTTTATCATAACCCGCCGTTTTTGCGTTACACATGAATTTTTCTCATTTTTTTTGTTTTTTTGTTTTTTTGTTTTTTTTGTTTTTTTTGTTTTTCATTTCTGGCTCAATGACAAACTACTACTGTTGATCTAATAATTTACGAGGAGAAAATTGACTAGTCGTAGACAGATGAGTGTACCAAAATCGATAAAAATAAATCCTCTATATTGGAAGATTACATGTACAAATCACATTAAATCACATTCACTGTGCTCGTGACATACACCGACCTCAACCTCAAATACTCGAAATTTTTTTCCTTCTTCTCATTCATCCATTCATTTTTTATTATTCGGTAATAAATCAAGAAATTTTATACAACGTGGATATATAAAATACGTGTTCTGGTCCAAGTCTCGCCCTTCCATCTGTATTCAATTTCAAAGGAAATTTTATTCAAAAGCCCAGGATTGTCGTGACAAAGAGAAAAAAAAAAAAAAAAAAAAAAAAAACCAAGTATAAGACTAAAAACATGAAGAAAAAATTTACAAAAAAATTGTGTGGATAATGTCTCTTATTCCTTCATCCTCGCGGCGAAACAAAATTAATACCCGAGAATCATGAAACGAAATACGAGTCTTATTACTGGGTCGTGCTTTACCAACCGCCTTCAATGTTCTATGTATATATGATCACGAACTTTTACATTTCACCAATGTCTTCGTGGTCCTGTGTCCCTTGTCACTCTATCCTTCTAGATTCAGCCCTCACCAAATACGACGTTATCACGTATTTTTCTACGGCTTACACAGTCCCCGCCTTCTTTCATCGCATTTAGCGTTCACGAGGTATATCAACTTTTATTTCATATTTTTTTCTTTTTCCTTTTTTTTTTTTTTCATTTCATTCATTTTTATTTCTTCAGTATTTCATTTCTTCATCGTTTATTTATTTTTTTTTATTATTTTTTTTTTTTTTCTCTCATGTCCTGGTTTGTCTTTATATTCTTTTATTCCTCACAGTCGCTACACGGAATTACCTCGGATTACCAACTAATATCAACCAATTTCGCCTACTCACTTTTGTTATTTCATCGTTACGACTGAGTGATTTTTTGGGACACAATAACCCACGGGTTTGATACTTTGCAATGATAATTTAGGCCGAAATAAAAATTGATTTGGCGTCCCAGTGACAGGGCCAACAATAAATCACAAAGATATAGTGACAAGAAAAAACAGTCAGATATTAATGCCTACACATATCATATATTTTCATATGAATGTATTTATCTCAATCAATACAATTATTATATCATATTGTTCATTAACATTATTTTATTAATTTATCATAATAATTGCATTATATATATATCATCAATGTAACAAATGACCCCAGTCCATACAATAGTCAAGTGCTTCTATTCAAAAGAAATGTGAAATGCTTTAAGAAATGAAAAGAAGTAGAAATTAATTTTTCTCTTGAAGCACAGCGTTGTACTTATTTCATATTTTATTTCTCCATTTTTTTTTTTTGTTTTTTTTTTTTTTTTTTTTTTCATCTCTCATTATCTTTTTCATCATGTGTTTTATTCATTTACTGTTAAGTGTATCATTGAGGAAAATTTCACAAAAGTGACGACGATAAACGAGACGAAAAAGTATGTCGCAACAGCTTGCACAATCGTGTACAGTCTAACCAGCTACACACTTTTTGCTTTCCTTTATCCTCGAAACAAAATATATATATGTATATGTGGGGAAAAAAAAAAAAAAAAAGAGGAGTGTCATATACAGTAACAGTACTCGTAAAAGTTTGTCACTTTGAAAAGTTTTTGTCGAGCACCACATATCCAACATAAAATGCACCCTTGCTCGTAATTTCACCGCCTAAGGGTAAATAAAAAAATCATTTTTACAAAGTTTCATGTCGTTACGATACCGAAAAAAAAAAAAAATAAATAAATAAAATAAAATAAAAAAATAATAAGAACAACATCAACAAAACAAAATAAAGTAAACGTAGAAAAACAAGACAAAAAATTCACTCAAAACTTTTCTCACCGACTATTTCCACCAATAATAATAATAATAATAATATATAGTAATTATGAGAAAATATATATATTTGAATGAATACATACATATATATGTATATATGAGTAGTCGTGACTAGCATATGGATCTGACACGCAGAGACTCACTATCATACAGAATACAAGGCACGAAAACGTAACCAAGTGGCTTAAATCATCAGTGGTATAGAGGGCGCGGTTGCTAATCCCCACGTCCTTGCCCCGACACTGTGACATGGCCAATCTGTTACCTTACTTGTGGCTATACAGGTTACACTACCAGCGAGCTCCCATAAATTATTACCCAAGATCCTCTATGTGGACTTGGCCCACCCCCGTACTCTATATCCACTCCCGCTTTCTAAAACAGCTCCCGGTCATCGAGCCCATCTGCATTAAACACCTGCCAACCTCACCTTTAACATCACACACAGTAAAACACACAAAATTTCACAAATAATTAAATAATAAAAGTTGCATCATCAAATATACCCAACCACGTATTTAATTCGAACGTTTAACATCCACGAATAATTTATAAACAAAATTATACTTTTAATTAATTTTCGGAATTATCACAAATGTGAACATCAGTCCGACATTGGTTTTTCATTTCTCTTTATCTCATCACTATATACATATACATATAATCAAATATATAACCAAGCACATATACGAATGGGATGTACATCACGTGATGTATTTGTTCCAATTGACCACAAGGATCTGTCGCGCTCGCCACAAACTATACACCCATATTAATGTTAACGTGCATGGCGTTAATTGATGACGTCATAATTATTATGCACGATTATGTAGCACGCGCGCGAACACATACGGAAGAACATCGAGTAGCTCGACGATAAACTACCCAGGAGACTCGTTCATATTATGCACTGACACGCAGATCCCTCAGAGTATACCTCCTCTCCCTTCATATAGATACACATATATGTGCAAATAGAATAGTTCAACCGAAAAAAAAAAAAAAAAAAATCTCATGCCACTCATGTGCTCCTCTGTCAGCGGTTTACAAAATAAAATGAATATATATATATGTATATAGAAAAAACTGGAAAATGATAAGACCTCCGGAATATATGTGTGTATATAAAAAAAAAATGCACACGCCAATGACTTCTTATCTCAACGATAAAATAAAAATAATCAGAGAAAAAAAAAATAATAATAATAATAATAAATAAATAAGAGCTTTCTATCAACAATCTAAAAACGCATCTTCTCATTTATTTTTCTTTATTGGCTTACTTGCTGACATAGAAGATAACAATTCTCCCACTCGATTTGCTAAACTTTGCGGGACCATTTGACCACCGGAAAAGTTTCCACAATTGTTGGCCATTCGCCGTTCAGTTTTCATTGCGAACAGATTTCTTGGATTCTATCGGTCTTATTTTTTTCTTCATCTTATTATTATTTTTCTTATCCTTTTCTCGCTTTTTCTTGCTTCTTTATCTTCTATTCTCACGCTATGCGCAAAGCCCGGGTTCGCCTCTGAACCCATTCGTGAGTAAATTCATGTCAAAGCAATTGAGAAGGCAAGTGGTAGTAGTACGGTAGTCGTCAGACGAAGGCGATGAAGGCGCACGGCTTCAGACACACATGTACGTATATGTTTTATACCATGTTATCCGGAAAATTCGTCACCAAGAGCAATCTAGACAAGAGCCACGTGCTATCTTATCATCTTGCAATAAGATATTTGTTCTTTTGCTTCAGGAATAAAATTTTATTAAATCCAAGATAAATATATTTATTCCATCTATTATTATACATGCCCATATATTATTTCCTTACTATTGTAATTCAGTAATATAATAACGTGAATGGTATCAATTGCAAGTCTTTGATCATCTTTACATGTGCATCTACTAGAAGTTTCAAATGACAAAGTCAAATTTTTCAAATATATATTTAGTATATATCTGATCTGGAATAGATACCCGACGGGGTTTAGCACACATTCAGACAAAATACTGACATCCCACTAAATATATGAGACTCTTCGCAAATACACTTGCAACATCGGATATTCTGGCGAAGAACAAATCGATATATTTGGGTATTTGTGTTCAGCACATGGTAATAATTTCTTGGAGAACATATGAAATAAGTGGCGTTCAACATCTTAGACACTCTAGTATTTATTGATTCAAAATTAGTCTTAAAACTACATCAAATAATTTGAAAATTTCCTATCTACTATAAAAATAAAAATGAAAAAATTATCGTTGACTAATGTGCTTGGATTTTATTAGGGATGGAAAAATAATTTAAAAAAAATTTATTTCTCATTCCTGCTCAATTAAATTAATGTGCAATGGACTCAGAGAAAGAGGGAGAGAGAGAGAGAGAGAGAGAAAGCAAGGTGACGGGAAATGAGTAGTGGTAGGAGTAGTATGAGATATCCGTTTGCTACATCCAAGAGCTTGGCGCCAATCCATTAGCTTGAGACGAGTAAAGGATCAAACCAGATAAATTCGTTGATTTTCTTCTGGTTTTTACAGTTATTTTTTGCTTACGTTTCATCTTAACATTTTTTCCCTTTTTTCCACAGTATGGGTTGTTTTTATTTTCTTCCTCTTTTTTTTTCTCTTCGTCCCTTCAAATGTCAAATTTACGTGAACATGGTTACGGTAACAAAAAACTATGAAAGAAAAACTCGGTATAAACCGCACAATGACTCAATTTCGTGATTGGAGAAATTCTTCAAACAATTAATATTGTTTGTCAATTCGCAAAAAGAAAAAAAAATAGATATATATATATATATATAACAGATTTAAAAAAATAAATAAATAAAAATAGTTGAGGGAAAAAAAAAAAAAATGTAATTGTCAATCAACTACAAATAGACTGTAATAAATATTTGTCCAGTGATTTATTTGAGTTCATCAAAATTTAAAGACTCGTGTAAATGAGTGAGTTTATTTTTGAAAGCGCAAGTGAAAGACATTTGACCTTTTTACTTCATTCATTATCCACTATTTTTTGTTCGCTTCGTGTCATTAAAGACACACGTTTCCATCAAGTTTTATAGGGTATTTATTTTAGCTAATCATCCCATAAATGTCGATTACACACATGGTATACTACGTATTTTCCACTACGTCCACTACTACTAAATACAATCTATCACTAAATCACAATATATTTCCATAATTACACATGTAATAAGATGAATCAAAAGATTTATGTGTGAAGATGGATGTGTAAATATTATACACTAAAGTGGATACATATGCCAACGGCTTTAAGTGATTATAGAGATGCGTGTCAGAATAGATATCGTGTGAATCCTCTTTCCATCTCACTCACTGTCTATCACCCTGCCTAACTTACCATAGTTGCAAGTTGATCGTTCATGATTCACAAGCGAGCCATTTGGTACACGCACAAAGTGAGGTATTAACGCATGTTACAGCAGATAGGAGCTTAATGCCCGTCACTAGTACATTGTTGTGGTACTATCTATTGCTATCACTAACATTATAATTGAAGCCGTGGTACGCTGTTGATTATGGTCAATATGTTGTTGTATATTCATCTCAAGCTGATTCTCTGAAACATAACGAACATAATCTATTTCATTGATACATTATGTAGTTGAAATTTAAAGAAAATTTACATTGTTTGTGATTTATAAAAAAATAATGACAATCATGCGATAAAGAAGAAAAAATAAATAAATAAATATATTTTCCGTACATTAGTTTGATCAAGTTTGTGGACAGATGAACAAAACTAAAATATATACGTTTGCTTTCGAGTGATGGCGACTAATTGAGGCGTCTCTAGTCAAGGGTGAAATTGGCCATGAACGTGTTCGAGTTTACGACACTTCAAGCCACGACACGTTCAATTTGTCCATGTGGTTTGGAAACTAAGATTGAGCCACAAGATATAGAGATGGTCGATCGCATATAACTTTAATCTAGAATAAAGTGTGTCACCAATAGTACAGATAACGGTGAAGAGACGCGAAAGACCCAACGGAACTTGCTTATTGCAGTAACCTGATCTTTTGCTACGATCTCTCCCTTTTTTTTTTTTTGTTTTTTCGTTTTTCACCCCCTTGATCTGCCTCATTCTATTCCGCCTCGTTCGTGGGCGTACTGCTATACAATATGTATGTACACAATTCCTTGCAACTCACTCTGTTTCTAACCCTGCAACGGCTGGATGAGACGAAAATCCCCTAACGTAATTGAAACCTGCCCGGACAGGCCGAGGAAAAAAGAAAAAAAAAAAAAAAAAGGAAAAAAAAAATAAAAAAGAGATAAAGAGACCAAGTACGAGATAAAAACATTCCTTGCCGAGAAGAAATCCAAGCAAAAAAATCCTACTCGCGAGCAAGAGAAATTTAATTTTCCCGTAAACTTTGACCCCACATCTCTACATCTTTTACTTCTTACTTTTTTTTCTATATAGATATACATGTATTTTTTTTTTTTTTTTTTTTTTTTTTTCTTCACCTACTTTTACAAAGCTTCTCGCAAATGATTTCGTTAATTATTGGAAAAGTTCACCGAGCAGGTACTTCGACGGCATACATTCTTTCGTTTCTTTTCTCCTTCTCACTTTTAGCAAGGATCTCACGTAATTTTTCCGAGTTGTCTTACCATAAAATTTTTTTCAATGCAATAAAAATGTACTGGAAAAAACTTTTACTAATCCTTATCAAATCATTGAATTCCAAACTGTATTGATTTCAATACTTTTGGATTACTAATAAATAATATCATTAATATAAAAAATACTGAAATTAAAGTAATAAAATTTTGGTGTGATGTGAGGATGTACTTTTATGAGATATATGTTAGTCAAAATTAGTCCCTGGCTGAGTCGTCGGCGCTATACAGTCACTTGTATGACCCTAAGGCTTTCTTGAAATATTACAGCTACATCAAGTATTAACAATAAGAGTGAAATTACGGTTGGAATCTAGTTGAAACATTGTGAGAAGAAATACCAGCAACAAAGGGGGAGTATTCATGAAATATACAAGTTATTCCTTTCTATACATATAGATATACACACCACCAAATTTTCTTTACGGTTCATCGCCTTTGTGTCTAGGTAACGTCATTCCACTTGGATAACTCACTATAATTATGTCAAAGACATTCTTACTGGTAAATTTGTCTCCTTAATAAATTAAGAAAAAAATTATTTAACCCAAAATATTTACACAAAATATATATATTTTTAAATATTTCAACGGATATTTATCAGGCTACACGAGTTTTGTTCCACCTTAAATTCTACATCTATACAACCCTCCGAATAGCGTTGTAAATACATAGTAGCCCTCGCAAGCACTTTGAACATATTATAAATTCATCGAACAACGTGAGGGAAGCTTCAAGAGTAGCTATTAGAGAGCATTGGATCTGACTCGCATCTCTATCTCTACTCTTCAGAGTGAATATCTGTGAAATACTTGAGACGATGCAACTTTTAGAGAGTCTTTGCAATAAAGATGTAACCTAACTCGTTGAAAAACACAATACACCTATGTAATTACTGTATATTTGTAATAAAAAAAAAAATATATATATATATATGTATATATAAAATTAGCTCGTGAAAAATAATATTAAATTTTTTCATATTGATTATGCAATAATATATTTTTATGAATGAAAATATTTCCTCGACTATCACAGTAATGTCGCTGAATCACATACATATCACCGGAGAAAATAAAGTACATTCGGATATAGTATAGAGAGCATATATAGACCATTGAAACGAGGGTGCAAAACGGCGAGAATCTTCTTCAACGCCAAGTCATGATACTGTCAATCCCAAATTCCCAATAGCATTTCAGATAACGGATAATAGATAGAGTCATTGTCCACGAGAAAATCAATTCCACAGGCGCACAATCGTTTTACAGTTAGACTACGTATGCCACCAAGACCAAGAGGACCCATATATTTCCCAATGTCCTTTATCACGCCTCTATCTATTCTCTACGATGTCGTCACGACCAGTCCTTCCGCTCCAATTTTTCAGAAAATCAACCATGAGAGCGCCAACTTCCTCTATCCATTTTTCACCGAATAATTATTAATCTTTATGGACTATCATTTCGAGTTAAGAAAAATAAATAAAAAAACGTATAAGTTATACGACAAAGAGCAATATAGCTTCAAGATTCATATCATCGAATACGGGTAAATGTAATAAAAAGGTTGATGGGCCGAAGACGACCGTGCGAGACTCTCGGGTATCATAAACTCTGCTGGACTTTATGCTCATAGCTGCATCATTAAGTACAAAACTCATAAACTATTCGTGGGTATATTTGAATGTACGTAAAAATATCTATATACATCTAGATGGAAACAATATAAAAAATTTTATAGTAAATAAATACTACTATCAATTGTTTAGTTTATTTTTAAAATAATTTCAAAATATTACTTACTTACTTACTCGTATTTTTAAATTCATCATATTTCTCATTAATTCCTATGAATAACCGCACTAATTAATGTGCGGACAATCAATATGGATATAAATTTATTACAAGTATGAATTAATGATCCTACAATAGATAATCATTACGAAATTATATACTTTGTAGATTTCTATTTCTAATTGATTATCATTGATTATCATGAAAAACAAATACATTCGCATACTCATTTAATATATTAATTCCAATTCGTTAACTAACCGATGATGGGTCAACAAGCGGAAACACGAAACTACTGGAAAATTGAGAGCAAAATTATCATTGCCATAGCAATCGTAATTAAATACTTATATATATTTATCATGGAATATCCATAAATCTGCTGATAAAATTCATCCTCCAATTTTGAAACAATATTTACTTGCTGATTATTAATCATAAGCTTTATCAGAAATATGAGGCTGAAATTAGACCACATCAATATTACCAGAGATACTAAAAAAATATTAAATTAGTTTTTAACTGGAACATTATCAATAATTAATTATAAATAATGGGAAAAAGAAAACAAATAATCTAAGTAAATATTTAATTGTAGATTTAACGATTAATATTAATTAGATGTAATTTAATGAAATAAATGTGACGTATACAAAAAAAAAAAAAATATTAAAAATTTATTTAATCATTGAAGTTATTGAGATCGTAAAAAACGTATAGTACAATTTTTATCGAGTACTGTGTACACTTTAGAAAAATATTCTTCAGTTTGAATATCGATAAAAATACAAATATATATATATATATATAGAATAATGCCTTCTGAATATCATCGTTTTCTTTGAAAAGTGAGAAAAAATTTAAAGACATGTATATATATGAATATAACGTATCAGACGAAAAATATCGAAATTTCGTCCTCATATGAAATAATATGAATCTCACAGTATTATACAGACATAAAGGACATAGCACAACGTCAACCCCTAGGCAATATACATATACAAAATGATATACAGTCTATCTTAATACTTTGAAGTTTAGAAGGCCAATTTTTTTATTTTTTATTTTCTTTATACATCTATATATTTTTTTATTATTTATTTTCTATCGTTTGAAAGCGTAATGTCATATTCAAGTACACAGAAAAACGTGGGATATACCATTGGCCTGAGGGTTAACGCACGAAGAAAGTTTACATTTTCAAAGCTATTGTCATGCATGAAGAGGGAATGAAAAGCAACAAAGACAACTATTGGCTCTCATCATTTATTTTCACTGACCCGAGGAAAAAAAAAAAAAACAAAAAACAAAAAAAATTAATAATAATAAAAATTTTTAAAAACAAAAAGAATAATAAGAAGAAAAAAATATATAGAATTGTTACTGAATAAAAAAAAATAATGTATACATATATACATATAAATATTAATCATGGATATTTGTGTACTATAAACAATTTATCATATACCCCTGCATATTTTGCATGATTTATCTATACGATATATGAACGTGCATGAACTGAATAGAGTAATCGTATGCGAGAAAAGAGTGAGAAAAAAAAGGGTGTGGAAAACAGTAGCATGCAATCATATATGGCATTGTATACATTATAAATATATAAGTTTGCGTGCGTGCATTTGACTCACATTTTCTCTTTTTCTCTATAACGTTTATTATTATTATTATTATATTTTTTTTTTTACTTTTGTCTTTCCCCAGCCACTTATTAAACGAATGGCGCACCATTCACTATAGTTAACACCGGACCCTCCTCGACATTTCGCGCGTCGTTGGCCTCGCACGTAAATGCATCCATGAATAATGTATATTAATTTTTTCTATATCGCAACAGTCGCAGGTTACACTTGACAGAATTCTTCGCAGTTATACTATATATATATATATATATATATATATATATATATATATATATAATCCAAGTGAGTGCACTAGTACGAGAAGCTACGTCAGCCTCTCGACAGAATTTTAAACGGCAATTACAACAGCCCCGCGAGAGTAAAACAGCCAAGGAAAATGTACACTCACAGCATCACTATACAATATATATCAGACCGAAGATAAACATGATTATAATTAAAAGATAATTAACTGATATGTAATCGAATACGTGACCATACGACGATGCACGAGATAATTTAGATTACTGTCTCATTTAATACTCTTGGGTATATATTCAAATGTATATAACATATAGATAAATTGAATTGAATTTAATTTTTTTTTTTTTTTTTTTTTCCTGGAATTAATAATTGGATAAGGACATCGTGAATATTTCGTTATAATATTATGAGTGAATGGTATTGATAGATAATATTGTATTGTGAATACGATAGAAATGTGTTACAGTAGTGTACACTATTCAAAGTTATTTATAGATATGTATTTGTGGCAGTGAATATCACATGGGAGACGTTTCCCATAGGAATATAAGTGTTTGGTGCAGCAATGATAACGTTGTAACACAGAATTTCTTGCGTCAACTGTACGAACTGGCGATAGCACGTTCACGACAAGTCATCCAATACTCTCAGATATCAAAAGCCAACCAATCACCTGCAACCGTATATATATATATATATTTATTTATGTTATGTATACATACTGTATACTATATAAGTATATAAGATTGAACTGATCTTTAGAGTATATAGTAAAACCACACGAGTTTTTAACTCATTTCAAAGTTGGCTGTATATCAAAGTCAAAGTATTCTTGATTATACTCGTACTCTGATGTTATGTATATGATAAACCACGACAAAATATCTAGTAGTAAGAGAATATATTTCTCTATGTATGATGGTAAAAACAATATGAGGCATGTTATATGAGTGGGAGAGAAGAAAAAGAAAAAAAAATTGAGAGATTATTCACGGGGATATCATGACTCAATCCTCGTTTGCCTTCTTGTCGACGCATATACGACAACTGTAGAATTCCCAATGGTGTGACATTATTATTCATCCTTGGCTTTGACTGCGGAACATTTCCTGCCATTAAACTTCCTATATGAAGATCTCTACACGTGCGGTGCAAGCAGCCCGCGCGCCATTTTGGCTGCAGCATGCACATTCGTGGGTGAACCACCCAACCTACCACATTCTATCTTAGAATATTATATTACGTCATACATTATCTCCAACATTTTCTGCCCTACTCTCTACTGGCATTCGACCGGTTCAATTCTCACACACACACGATGCTCTTCTCTATTCACTGGAGACTGTGCGCGAACTCCCTGCGTTATTCTCACGAGAGTACATCAGTCAAGCGTTATCCGAATGCCGTTGGGATGCACTTGTTCATTCCCATCGCGTTACGTCATACCTTCAATGCGTCGAATATAAAAGCGTACGTTCGTCCTATTTCAATTTAATATTTAATATTATGTAATAATATTATTCATCATAATTTATTTATCCGTTTAAATAATTATTATTCTTTTTTTTTTGTTTTTTTTTTTTATTTTTTTTTTCTTATATTCCAAAAATAATAATGAATTATACATATATTCTTTTTTATCAAAGTTATCGTGTTGCTCATGAAAATTTTACAATTCTACAGTGAAGAAAAAAAAAATATATCCGATGCAGGAAACTTGTATTGATCACCTCATGTCGAAGAGTTTTCAATCGCCAAACGATATAAGGGAGGAATAGAGAAACGCACGCGGGCACCACACCAAATTGCTTTCAACCGCAAAACCGCAGTAGAAGAGACAGGAAAGTGGAGCGATATAAATTTTTTAAGTACAAGAAATAGATAAAACGAAAATGATAAAAAGAAAATGCTCTTAAAACAGACGCGGGACTTCACCTCTTGCATTAAAAGTTTTATACTGCGATTCTCAACTCTCCAATCAAATTCTGATTCCATCAAATAAATTTTATGACAGTCTCATTCATATATACATATATAATTGTAATAATATAAATTTATATATATGCGAAAATTCGTATGAAATATCAGAGAAAAATTGATAAATATGAAATAATATTTATATATAAAATTTTTATATACAAATATAATGTTAAACGTAGAATTTGTCTCATCATCGTTTATATGCATATATTGTAAGTGCTCCATTTTCATTTTAGCACATGTGGCATCAGCTTGCAAACGCCATCTCCCATAACACCCCTTATGCAGCAGTAGTTTTCAACTTGAACAAATGGCATAGGATCGTGCATGGGCACAAGAGAAACTCAACAATCACTTTATATATATAATAACAAAATTGTGTTACTCACATTGTACAATTATATATCCATACATATTCATATGTATACACAATGTTATGTATTCTGGTAGGTAAATACATACGGTACTTCAATGATGTGAATTGTTGCACTCGCGACAACGTCATATCCTGGGAAAAGTTTAACCTGTCGTGGCTAACTTTGTCGCGGAGCGGTCCCACTTCCCTTACCCAGTTACATAAATAATAAAATAAAATTATGTATACCCAATGAACTTCACCCTTATAATAACTAAGTATAATATTAGCGATGATAGAATATTTTCAATTATCAAACTAATGGAATTCTTGATATTTGTATTTTACTTCTCATCTTACACCAAGACAAAACATTTGTATATAATTTTATAAAACAATATATATATGAATGTATGTGTGTTGGTTTGTATGTTGGAAAAAATGTGAATTATTTTGCGAAATACACGTCAAGATTGAAGGGTAAACAAATAGAGGATATAGACGAAACATTGTAGAAACGAAAACTGAGAGTGTCAGAGAGGAATATAAACATATATTAGGGGGTTGTACAGAAGCGAATGGCCGCGCGTCGATGCGTAATTTGTTGCGAGGATCTATCGTGGATTGTGAACAACAAACGGTGCATGTCGAATAGCAAAAGGGACGGCAAACATTGCACATGTATGCATGTATATATCTATAGAAAGTGAGGGAGAGTGTGAGGGAGGATGAAAAGAACGAAGGGAATTGGGATTCTACTTCACTTCACCCATCGTACATTTATTTATATACATATACGTATAAAATGCACGTATATAAACACCAGAGCTTACAGGGGCTTCACACTATTTCTCAAGCTCCCCAGCAAAATGAAGGCAGAGAAGTTAAATATAAAAGTGGAGAAAAGCCATAGCAGTGTAGGGGATAAAGGGGAAATGAAAAAGACCAAGTGAAAAAGGGACGAGATAAATGAGAAAAAAATGAATTGAGAGTGAGGTGAAAGAGGTAAAAAAAAAAGTACAAGATATGAAGTGGTGTTAGGGTGCGAAAACTCATGAAAACTCAAATAGACCATGTCAATTTTATACAAGTACATTAGCCTCAATATCAACAAATACATATATATATATTTGAAGAGTAATTGAAAAAGTTGCTTGAAATTTGACTAAATCATTTTGTCATACGCACTATACAATATTATCTTGGATGATATAAGATAAAATGAAAATAGTAAAAGTAATTATAAATTTTCTAAAAAATACTAGTATACATTATTACGGTAAATGTCTTACTTCAATATATTGTATATATACATCACTATTATATGTGTTCGCTCTTTGTTTTTGAATAGTTTCCTGATTACACCAGCTCTTTGAATGGATTTGATCATTTTCATCGCTTTGAAACTTCCTATATAAGTCAATTAATTCCCTACTTTGAATATATTTGTCTATATGAATTATCCAATCCCAATATTCATTATATACCTAAAATATCTACATCCACATATTGCATATTTTGAAGATGAAAACTTTCATAAATATATTTGAACAATTTCACTCCACATATTGTTTATATATTTCAATCAATTCAATCAATTCAATCAATTCAATCAATTCTCGGGTTAAATACCCCCACTACTACCGCCACCGCCATCACACATTATAACTATATTCATATAAATAGGATACATGAGACGTGCGGGTCAATAGCCAATAGAAATGAGAGACGAGTTAAATCAACGCGCACGACTACCTCCCTATGTATTTCTATATGAACGCGTATATGGAGATATATGCGGCATATATCAATTTTAATGGATAAAACAATAAATCACGGTAGATATGGTACTTCATTGGTTAACGATCCAAATTAATTTTACCAATAATATTCATCAGGAAAAATATAAAATCATTTCAATACATCAACATTTTATATTAAATATATTAAGTGATGAGGAAAAAAAAAAAAAAAAAATTGTCATATACACATTTACATATTATAATCATTTATTTATCCATAAATATTTTAATGTAGTGTTATTTAATTTAGCACATGGATGAGTACACGTTGAAGAATCACTGGATTAATACAAAGTGAATGATTGAGGCAAACAGAAGATAAAGTATTGAATTTGCCATTACAAACCTCACAAAGATTTTAATCCCTTATTCAAAGTAAAGTCTCATTTACTCCCTTTCTATGGATATACGGGGTGTTGCAAAGTGCGCACCCCAACAGCAGCCTGCCAAGTTATTTAATTTGACAGTATGGAGTGAGTGGTTGTAACTGTGTATATACAGTCTAATGCGAATCTGACATATGAAACCACCACCAACACGTACAATATGTAATTTATTCTCTTCACTCATATATACATATATATTTTATTAGTAAATTTATATTAATATACATACCGACATGTGCCTCAACTATATTTAGTTATATAATTTCATTTCGTCTTCTACTTTATACCACTTTGACACCTAATTCATGAAATTCTATGAAAATTTATCAATATTCATATATTGGGAGGTCAAAATACGGGTTAAATAAATTATATATCAATGTGTCGATATTTATCACATTGAAACGTTCAGGTTTTTCATTTAAACAACTATCCCAACACCATTTCCATTGCACAATCAACATGATCGATCTTTTATTAAATAAACAACACTCTAAACATTATCTTGTTAGTTGATTGAGTTATCCTAGTGTCATCGTAACCAATCCCGTACACGTTCAACATTATTTTGTTAGTGGATTAATTGTGTTCAGACTGGGATAACGAAATCAACTAACAAGATTATGTTTAAATTGCTCTTCATATTACATAAGAACGATATTAATTAAATTTTACAATTGTACAAGATATTATTTTCAAATTATTTAATTTTTTTCATCCAAAATTTATATAGTTTCTAAATGAAAATAATAATAATAATAATAATAAATAATAAAATAAAGAAAAAAAAATTTATATATATTTCTTTGCTTTTCACATGACTAACTCGAGTAGTGAAATTTATGTCGGGATGTTTACGTCGACGAGAAACATCGGTCAGCTTTCACCAGTATTTTTTTTTTTATTATTTTTTTTTTTTTTTTCACGCCAAATGGAACGAAAGAAATTTGATTTATTTTACTTTAAATCAAGGTTGTCGAGAAGTTGGACAAATTATTGCCATTTATTTGTGTGTAAAAAAGAAAAAAAGAAAAAAAGAAAAAAAAAAAGTAATGATAGTGAAAGTATAAAATAATGAAAATTATTGAGTTGAAAATAAAATATATACAAATGAATATATTTATGTATAAATGATGCAAACATTAATGATGTTGTGACCTAGTTAATACGCTGTGCTCTCCGATTTCGAAATGTCCGGGCAAGCACGATAAAACGAGGCAATGTAGTATATAGGACAGGGTTGGCAGGATGATGTGTCACCTTAACACTATTTTGTCGTATATACCACCTGGCCAACGAGCTCTACACCAATGTCGTTATCTCTTTTAATGAGTGATATCAGTTGCTATTCTCTCACTTGGTCCAACAACCAATTCATGCCTTGGTAACCAACAACCTGGACTTCATTATAACATTATTAGATGATTATACTCTATTACCGAGAATTTTATTTCATCCGCTTATGCATAGAGTATTTATATTGAAATATTCAAAACTACTCTATCATTATAAATTCAGAGTTGAGGGATTTTTTTTTTTTTTTATCTTTTGAATAGTCTACTGTTTTGCCGAGAGTGTATGGAGAAAAAGTTGCAAGTCACGAATAAGAGTTGAGAGCCAATACAATACGTATGAATGGTTTCGAATTTTTCAATTCAACGGTCTTTGCGTGCCGGAATTTATCAACGTTGAAGGGATAAAGACAAACTATACGAATGAAAATAAGAGAGTGAGAGAGAGGTAAAGAGGAGAAGAATACAGTTGAAACTCAAGTTCTCATGGAAAAATCCTACCAGCTTGCAGAAACATTAAGTTCGATTTCCCCAGACGCAACGTGACATCCCTAGTGAATTGTGCTCCAATAGAAATATCAACAAAATTATTGTCCCTTGACAAATACAATCCGGTATTCGTGATCGATAGATTCACAACACTATATCACAAAAATGATGACAAGAGAACAATCACTATGGAAAAATGTAAATCAAACTAAGATATTACGTGATAACTTATGCCAAAATAAAATAAACAATTGTTTCATAGAAATATATAAAATATATATAGAAGACAATTTTTTGAAATAATCTCATGCTTTTCATCTATTTTTTTCATTTTTATTCGGAATAAAAACGAACTCGGAATATTATGCAGAAAACACGGTAGAATGATAACGGAAAATTCTGAAATTCAATTTGAAACTTATCAAAATATTCGCTCAATGTACAGCCAAAGTGTGAATTGCTCTACTATACTTCATTCTTGAATAAAACAATTTATGTTAATATATTGATATAATTATATGATGCAATAATATTTGATAAAAATTTATTTGGTATATACAATAAAAATTCAAGTGAAACTATACAACACTTTTCTTCAGCGATAAATGTTCATCCACATGACAAATATATATAGATATGGATGTCATAAGTTGCATTCAAGCAAGAAGCATCTCGAGAGAAGCGTACAGTAACTACATGGCTCGTTTACCTTCACCACCATCAAACTCAAGGGCTTTATGAATATGTAAAGTTTTCCCCTTGATCATGCAACCCTTCATCTCTACTGTGGCTCCACAACTGGCACATTTTATAGAACAAAATTGTTTGAACATTTAAATCACTCAAATATTGACAGTAGCATCGTGAAAATTTATTCACCAGTAAAATAATATTCTGCGTAGTTATATAAGCAGATCGGATATTGATACATACCAAGTGATTCATAAATACAGTATACACATATAATTTCATTGTTAACATCAAAAGATTTTTTTTTTTTTTTTCCCCTCCAAAACAAAAAAGTACATTTTACATTTTTAATTATACAATAGACATGTATAAATTCTAATATATGTAAATGAGATGACGTTGACGGTGGGATTAATTTTGGCATTTGTACTAATTAAAATCGAGTACAGGGCCCCAACGCTCGTTAGATGCATCAATTGAGGTTTAGTATGCTAATACACAGGCAAAACGTATTATGGTGGAACGAACGCAGGTCATAATTCAACGAATCACGCATCACCATCGCGTGCATACGCGATAGTGGTAGACACACACTGACCACGGTTGCATCTCGTTTCTCTACCTATAGTTCACCATCAACTCATCTATATAACTCTAACACTCTGGATTATTATGAGGGAGAGAGAGAGAGAGAGAGAAATTTCCAAGTGGCACACGTGCATTTGTTGTATTATACACATGCATTTTCCCCCAGATATTATTCGGATATGACAGACGCAGGCTTGCACATCTACCTCTACCATTTTCAGTGTATCCAATACACATGTACAAAACACATGGAACTTTGAACATTTTGACACCTTCCACAAGCTTCACACGTGCATAAGAATTATATAAAAAAAAAATTTCATTTTATTTATTTATTTATTTATTTATTTTTTTTTTTTTGTCATCGCCAAGTCAAACAATTTAACCTCATGAAATTCAATTATAAAGTGTGAAAGATTGACTCGCTCTGATTACAACACTCATTAAATACATCCACCAATTTAATCATTAATATTCAGAGTGTCTACAATAGATGTATGTATATTGACTAATAATTTGCCATGTATAATATTGAAATATTAATATTATAACACATGCTAAATTCTATTGATTTTGAATGTGTCACTCAACATGACATATTCCAATGTGAAATACTGCACATGTCTTTATATGAGATTCATTTTCCCCTTTCACCCACGACCATGTTTATCCCAAATATATTTTAGTTTTGTTTATTTTTTTTTATTATGAGAAAATACGCCAACCAGCGGGATATATACTGTTTTCATAGAACAAACAGTTTCATTCGAGCGTAGAATAAATATAAGAGGGACAGAGGAGAGGAAGACGTGTAAAGCGAGAAAGGCGAGTGAAAATAAATTAAATTGTTCACCAACGCCGTTTGCAAACGTTTTACCTATCCCCTATACACTTTTATTCACTGTACATGTATATATATAGGCGTATATATCTCGTGTCCTTCCATCGCACACCCATATCCTACGTCTGTCTACTCAAGAGTTTTTTCTCTATATGCATAAAGTTTTGTATTACTTTCTCGTTCACTCATTTCTCTCACAAATCAATTTGTATTTCATCTATTTTTTCTTGTTAGTATTTTTTTTTTTTTTTTTTTTTTTTCTTTATCCTTCATAAATTATACGAAAAATCTATTGCACCCAATAAAAACAGCTATCAATCACAATGTAAAAGAAATTTATAATAAAACACACTATATCTCGGTAAATATTTTACCTGAAAAATATATCAGTGCATTATATATAGAGGAGATTGGGCCACACAACTGATCGTTGTTAGATCCAGTACGTGGCGTTTCGTAATTTTTTACAATAACGTCAAATGTTTATGGGGCTTCGTTGAAAAATGACGCGTTTCATGGATAAATATATATAATATTAGTTGGCGGATGCACAAGAAAGACGTGCACCTTAAGAGAGCATTGTCAGCTTCTCCAATCGATCATTCATAATTTTTATCGGTTTCAGCCGGCGCCAGGGATGGCGCCAACAGGAGATATCCCGTGATCGTTTTCGTGCACGGTGAAAGCTATGAATGGAGTAGCGGCAATCCGTATGATGGGAGTGTTCTCGCCAGTTACGGTGGTGTCGTCGTCGTAACAATAAACTACAGACTTGGAATTTTAGGTGAGTTTTCTTCTTTATTTATTTATTTATTTATTATTTTTTTTTTTTTTTTTCTTTTTTTACTTATTTTTGTATTTATCTTCAACTTTATCGTTCAATTAATTTGTCTCAAAGGTATATAAATAATCTTCAATACGGAAACTTTACATTTTTTGCCTTCGAGGCCATCTCCACATCATTGATTATAATTTTATCCCTTCCGGCAATAAAAGCCCCCTCACACAGACATCTTGCAATCACACTTTTCAATCTTTTGCCCCGTGTTATTCATTGCATTAAATTATCAATTTAATCTTCACCCTCACACTTGTAAACTAAATTATTATATTGAATTATATGCAATATTTTTTCTCCACTTCTTTGATTTTATGTATATTCGCAGAGTTCTATAACGAATAAATAAATCACTTGACACTTTTTTCCCTCATACTTTTGATCGTTTCAATTTTCTTTTCAGCACACTATGTAAGAGAAAATTCTTTGATTTCTTTCCAACAGGACGAAATTTTCAGAGTGAATGTAGGTCTGGAAAATAAGATGAAAAATATATATATAAAATGAAAAATAAGTGAAAATGAAAAAAAAAAAAGAAAAAAAATAAATAAATAAAAGAAATAAAAGGTCTGTGAGAAAAAATTGAGAAAGTGGCATTTGGGTTTCCGTAGCAACTGAGGAAGCAAAATCTAATAGGAAACTCATTAGAGTGAGGCCTACAAAAAAAAAGTGCTTCCCCAAGCTTAACTGATGTTCATTCGCTCATTTCACCGTTGCTCACACATTTGTTGGTACACGTGTCATCACAATTTTTTCACCAATCACTTTTTATTTTATTTACTTATTATTATTATTATTAATTTCATTATTTTTTCATGTATACATATAAAGACATATTATATAATCGTTTGATTTGTTGATGGAACTGTGCAATTCAATTAATTTATAGGTATATCGTCATTGATTGAATACAATGATAATAAATCATGACAATACATAAAAATAAAAACTGTAAAATTCCCTCGGGAAACAAAGTAGAGCGAATAAAAATAAAAATAAAAAAACGGAAAAATATATTTTAAAAATTCATGAAACGACGAAACAACTCACACGGCTCGGAATATTTTCCGGGCAATGAATAATTCGCTATATACTTCCCCCGTCAACCTCTCGACCAACATGTATAACGTACATATAGATATAGATAATATATATAACGGATGCTTGCGTAAACCCGCAAGTGACAGTTAGCTGCCGGATGTGAAATTTTCAAAAATGAATAGAATATATCGGTGAGCGTATAATGTAAAAAACAATAAATAACACTTTTTTTTTTTTTTTTTTTTTTTTTTTTTATCAATTGATTCATGTAGATATACCAGATGAATACCTATTACAATGAAAATGCAAAGTGAATAAATGCGATGAGAGTTGAGTCGTAAAGTAAATTCGCGGCTTCATTTTCCATCCATGTTCATACATGCATCATCCATTTGTGCGTATATACGTATACTATTCAATCCGATCGTAATGTCATTTACCATTTTTTTTTCTTTTATATATATATATATATCTATCCAGTTTCATTTATTTACATTTTTTTATTTTTGTTACATTCATCAATTCTTTTTTTTAGTAGTGAAAAATCAGAGAGCAGAAATAATATCCGACGGGTTTTGAATTTACGTCAATGATTTTTAATGTGAACAATATAGACGGTATGATTATGTAATGAAATTGTACAATAAACTCACAATTCAAGCGTGTGTATCACATCAATGAATCAATCACATCAAAAGGTTCTACAATAAAATCACTATAATTTTTAATATTATCAATATTATCATCATTATTTTCTATATTATATCAGTCATTGAAGGTACACGTGTTTGGTGACGAAGCTGCTGTGGAAAATCCGATTAATCGCTCATTGATATTTCAATTACAGGCTTCCTGAATGTCAACACAGATTCGCACTTACGTTCACCGGCAAACTACGGTCTGATGGATCAAATAGCTGCGTTGCATTGGGTCCAGGAAAATATAGGATACTTTGGTGGTGATCCTGGCAATGTAACTCTGGTTGGTCACGGAACTGGCGCCGCCTGTGTAAATTTTCTCATGACCAGTCACGCTGTACCCGATGGTAAGACCCCGTGTCCTATTTATTTTATTTATATATATATAATATCCCTCTCGTTATAGAATATTAATTAATGCCGAGTCACGCGTTGACTATCAGAAAATCGGGGACAGGGCCAAAACGAAAAAAAAAAAAAAAAAAAAAAAAAAAAAAAAAAAAATTGACTGTGAAAGTTATTATATATACAAAATTGGAGTAGCTGATTTAAATGCACACTTTTTTTGTTTTTTTTTTTTTTTTTTTTTGTTTTATCGAGACATGTAAAAAAGCAAGTGGATTGTGTATGCAATGTAGGGGACAAAAAAATGGAAATATATTTAGAGAGAGAAAGAGAGAGGAAGAGAGAAACACAAAATATGAGGAGCAAAAGTGCACACTCGGTACATAAAGAGAGAGCAAACGAACGAAAAAGTTTTGAGTGTAGTGTGGCACTGCTGTCGTCGAGTAGAAAAGAACGCGCAAGTTAGAGAGGTAGAAACAAGCAAAATATGTATGTATAGCTGCCTGGTGAGTATTTTGAGTTTCGTGTATATGACCCCAAATAAAAAAAAAAAAAAAACGAAAATAAATTCATTCCGGACGAGTTGAAGAAAAAATGTGTACGCCCCGGTCGTTTCCTCGTTTATCCTGTCGTGCGACTTCCGGGCTCGGACGATTTCCCGGATGAAGAACAAGACGAAGAGTCTCTCAGCCCCTCTATCGTCGCTTCGTTCACCGCACAATATCTCCCGTTGCCGTTCATTCCAACCCCTCTGTACTATCTCCGTCCATCACTCCATTCTCTTAGAAATACTTTTTATTTACCTTCGTTCTCTTTCTTCAAGACAACACTGACAAGCGAGGAAATCGATGGACAACAGGGGCCAAAGTGTTTCCGCACAAGTTTTGTCGAGTATTTCAACAAAAGAAAATTTATGAAGAAAAAAAAAAATAAATAATAATAATAATAATAATAGTAATAAATAAAATAAAAAAAGATATTTATAACGACATATTTATATAGGAGAGACGGAATATTGATAATTTTGTTGAATATAATTTTTTTTTTCAAGGATTACTGTTTCATCGGAGTGTACTGATGTCAGGAAGTGCTATATCACCTTGGGCGTTGGTTCGAGGAGCCTCTAACTACGCAATGCAAGTAGCGAAACATCTAAATTGCACACCGGTACGTGTATACGTTCATGCATATGTTTTTATAAATTTTTATTGTACATGTGTATATATGAGAAAAAACACTCACATTATGTCTAATCATCAGATGGCTCACGACTCACAATCACTGCTCCGATGTTTGAGAGACATTCCACTCGACAGTCTCCTATCTGTACCAATCACGGGATTGGCTTTTGCACCAGCATTTGGTCCAAGCATTGATGGTGTCGTCATTGATCCTGGCGATCCGGATGACCAGGATTATACTCTGCAAGTCGACACAATCAATACTCTCAACAATATCCTACTGAGGAAGGATGTTATTTCCAAATTAACTAGGTAACTAATAGCAGGATATAAAACAAAATGATTATTACGAAAAATAATTAAGATAAAAATCTCAATTCTCAATTGAAACAAAAATAAAACATTCCACTTAGGCTTTACCATTAAAGCCACGCCCAAATGTTGGAATATCCATGTATAAACTAAAATAGAGTACACGGTTAATGCCAACCTTGGCATCAACGAATCGCACAGTGGGTCGGGAAAAAGTGTCGTAAAAGTTAATAAGCTCCATTACAACGGGGAAAATGTCGCTAGGCTACCAGGTTAACGAAACGGAAATTAGCCACTAGACCACAAAATCTCAGTACCAAAGAGTACATACATACGTGTCGTTCATAGTAAATGTTTAAAAAAAAAATAAAGTGCAGTATTTGAAATAAAACACATATATATATAGTGTCATAGCAGATATATTTTTTTTTTTTTTTTTTTTTTTTGACAGATAGAAATCGATTCATTGAGTGAAATAAAATAATTAACGTATGTTTACTAACTAAAAATTTTCATATAGATAGACATACACGATAACGAATAAAACAATCTTTTACTATATGCAATAGACTTTTATATTGAAAATTATTATAGACAAAATGTATTGTAAATAATATTTTTTATCATAATATTGAAATATTATCATCGAAAATAACTCAATAAATTACATGTGTACTTGAAAATCATCATTAACAATTGTACATTTATGAAAATTAATATTTAATAATATCGTATAATATATATACATATACATAACATTACAAAATTATATAGTTCATCGTTGATGGTACGTTTACTGCATTTTGTGAGATTCACGATCGTGCCATCTTTCATGAGAATTTTCCTCGAAAACCCTAACGCACCGCCTCGAATTAATTTGCGAGTTTGCAAGTTTGGAAATTACACATAATTGGGCAATGCATCGTTCACAAAGATCCTTTATCATCACCAATTAATGTAACATTAATAAAAATATTATTATTATTATTCAAATTATAATTCAATAATTTAAATAGAAAATTAAAAAATTAAAAAATTAAAAAAACTCCATTTTCCACTTCAATGAAATATATTTTTGTAGTATTGTTAATAGAATGAATAAAATATAGAGACAAACACGACATCAATGAAAAAGTTTTACGAATATTCAATGATTGTTACATACACTCATTCTTTCAGTGTAATTTCACTGAAAAAGTTTCATTCGTCCATTTTTCACTCTCAATATAGTGTATACGAGAGAGAGACTTGCGTAAATAACAGATACACGGGTGGGTATGGTATGGGAAATACGTCGGAAACTCATTACCGCGCCCGCTTTACGTGCGCGGAAACGAGAAAATACACTCTGGGTTCCACGGAGTACTCGAAAAAACACGGGAATTCATCAAGTAGATACAACAAATAAACAAACGCTTTATAACTCGAATTGTCCTAGTGAATATCGTGGCTTAATCTACTTGCTTTCATCTAATATACTAGATCAAAGTACTCACAAATTCATGGCAAAAATAAATAAATAAATAAATAAATAAAGAATATTTGAATTTTTTTTTTTTTTTTCCTACTAAACAAAATAAAAAATAATAATTGTTTTGTAACTTGTTGTATCAAAATTTTATTTCAGGTACGATTTAATGGTTGGAGTAGTACGATCAGAGGCTTATTTTTCACTGACATCAGACGATGCCCAGTATGGAATGGAAGCAGATCGTAGAACAAAAATTCTTCGTGAATTTGTCAGAAATACATATACTTATCATCAGCCAGAAATTCTCGCAACAATTATCAACGAGTACACTGATTGGGAGCGACCAGTTCAGCATCCCGTCAATATACGGTATTATATATATATATATATATATAATGTTCCTGTAGACTCTTATAATAAAGTTTCAAGTACTTCTACTATTATTATATCAATTGAGCGTACTAATGCATCAATTAAATAAAAGAAACTTTAATTCTTTTCAATAAAATTGAAGCTATCTCTATTGCTTTTGACTTTATTACTAATGAAATTTCAATAATTCTCATGAAAAAAAAAAAATGAATAAATGAATAAAAATTGAATAATAAATTTTTACAGAGACGAAACTCTAGAGGCGTTGGGCGATGCAAATACAGTTGCACCTGCAACAAGAACTGCAGATCTTCACAGTCAATCGCACAGAAATTCATACCTGTATGTCTTCGATTACCAAACTAAATTTGGTGATTATCCACAGGTAATCAGATTTTTTTATTGATTCACAGGAAAATATTTGTCCAAAATGGAAATATTTCAAGTGATTTTCTATCTTGAAATTATACTATATGAATCATGTGCACGAATCGGTTCTTCTACGAATCAACGTTCCCCTCATTTCCCGACTAATTTCCTCACTTCCTATGATACGACCGTGCAAGGTTGAAGATCGCAATACGTTTAGAGTCTATTCTCACATCCCCTCTGCCCCAATAACTATAGTAGGTTAATGTAGAGCCGTTACTCATATTCCTATCAGATCACTCCGAAAGTTAGTAGCATTGGTGGGGAAACGAGACGACAAAATAGTATTCCCGATTATATATCATTGACTCCCGACTGCTAAATCCTGCATCTCAATCTCATCCAACCTAAATCTAAAATCATTAATATCTTGGGTATTATTGCATACGTGTACATATATCATTCTCGTGTTATCACACAACTTATGCAACAACTAGTAATATTTTTCAAGTTGTCACTATGCACACATATAAATATGAGAGAAAAAAAAAAAAAAAAAAAAAAAAAAAATGTCATTGACGTGATATAATATTCACAAAGGTGAATAATAAACTGCTATAAATTTAAACGTCAATGAAAAAAAAAAAAAAAAAAAACAAAAAAAAAACTCGTCATATTCAAGATCAAAGGATTTAACGAGTCTCTCGTGATTTGTAAAATACTCAGAGTCTCCTGGATTCAGTGCTGCTTCATCAGTATTTATTTTTAGCTATATTGATTGTGAAAATATTTCACCGACTGAAACAAATTTATATACGATTGACTGGGCAACAAATTCTTTAATCCTCTAATCGTGTTTCATTAATCCCAATACAAAAAATATATATATACATATATACAAAGAAATGACACATTGAAAAAAAAAAAAAAAAAAAAAAAAATTACTCGGTGAATACCAAATGAATTCTTTGAAACACTTGTACTGCTCAATTTTGTACGAAATTTTCTCCAGTTTTTATTACTCAACTTATTTATAATACTTCACTTGCTATCCCCAAAACTTTATACACATATATTAATCTATGTATAATTTGTGTAGTAGAGTAAGACCACGATAGAAACTAACTCGTGGTAAGTTCAGTAGAATTCACTTCTATATCGCGCGTCTTAGCTTTAGCAAGTATGAGAAAATATTTACCCAACCGCCGCTGCTGCTGCTTCCTCCTCCTTCACCTCTTTTCTGATATATATATGCATGATACAGCACTTGAATAGGGTGAAATAAGTTTCCTTATAACATCATGCCTAGCTATTGGGATATCACATGTATATATATATTGAAAATTATTTTCATAGAGACAAGGATGTATTCACGGTGAAGAACTACCATATTTCTTTGGTGCACCATTAGTGGGTGGTCTATCTCATTGGTCAAAAAATTACACTCGAGCTGAAATAACATTGGCTGAGAGTGTTATATTATATTTGACAAACTTTGCACGAACCGGGTAAATAATTTTATAAAAATTATACTAATAGCTATAATTATCAGGATGATATTAATGTTTTTTTTTTTTTTTTTTTTTTTTATGTGAATATTTTTATTGAAGAAATCCCAATGAAGGGACACCAGATACAGGTCCAGGTGGTTCACGTCCTGAGCGCACAAAACTTAAAAATATTCTCTGGACAGCATACGAAGCTGTACATAAAAATTATCTCACGCTTGGTAAGATATCAAATAAATATATAAAATAAATATTTGATAAGAAACATAAGGATATTCTTATGAAAAGTGATTTCTTTTTTTGTTTTTTTTGTTTTTTACAGACACAAAATCAAAGCTGAAGAATCATTACAGAGCACATCGTTTATCATTTTGGCTTAATCTTGTGCCAGATCTACATAAACCTGGTACTGATGACGTGCCGAGATCACATCATTTATTAGATGCCGAACAGGTAATAAAAAAATTTTTTTCAATTATCAACAACACACTGGAGTAAATTAATGAAATATTTATTCGAAGGTTCCACCGCGTTTCATTCAGAGAATACCGACAACTATGAGAACAACGACAACAGAAATGTCGACAGTACGAGTGTACAATACTACAACAGTATCACCGAGTGAACTTGCATTTGATGATCCAACTGCTCAGCCTGAAGACGGTTTTGCAGCATATTCAACTGCTCTAAGTGTCACAATTGCAATTGGTTGTAGTCTACTAATTCTCAATGTTTTGATATTCGCCGGAGTTTATTATCAACGTGATAAAAATCAGCATCACTGCCCGAAAAAACGTCAGGAAAATGGGCAAATGCCAAATAATATTTGTGGTGAACTTGAGACAAAAAGTTTAGCTGAACGACATCATATTCAGCATATGCCACCGCCTGACTTTGCAGATTTACAAAATAATTCATGTCTCGTGCCTATGCCACCGCCACCACCAAAAAATACAAAACCAGTAAAATCTAGTACTACACAAAATTTACTTATCAGCCCCAATCAATTGCAACAAGAAAATATGCCAATGTCAGCAGTTGGTACTCTCAAAAAAGGGCATAATCATCAACAAATTATGGAAGAATTGAGAGTCTGACTTTAGGACAACGGCTCCTAGAGCTGTTCTCGGATGACATTATACAATTTATTCACAGATAATAGATACGTCTATCTCTACTACTGTCGATCGGACATTTTTACAAATGGCCTTGCATTAATTCCTCTATGTGGACTATCAATAAGTCTGTGTTCGTTATTATTGCCACGAATTATTCATGAAATTTCCTCATCCTGCCACATTATTTGTGGAGCGTATATACGAATAAAAAAATGTATGCATACAATGAATGTATATGTAGTGGATTAAATAGATGCGTCTGTGTGTATGTCACGAGTGAATAAAGTACGTTATTAACGTATGGACGATTGTATGTATATGGTGATTATAAAAATTTTGAAAGAATATATTATTGGCGAATCTTTGTACAGTTAACTGATAAACGTAGACATTTGTTTAGAATAAAATGAACCTTGGTGATTTCCATCTACCCAATGGTGCACGAGAATTATCAAAAAAATAAATAAATAATAATTAAATTTAAAAATTATTATTAAAATCATTTTTAATAGTGCTAAATTAGTTTTTCGACAATTTAAGTGTAAAGAACTTGGGCTTTGTGTCTAATGTACACATTTATTATGATTCAAGTTGAAGTTTGAGATATTTCATCGTTCATATTATTTTATAATAATTCGCATCTAATATTTATTATTGTTCAAATTTTACTATCATATACATCAAGATGAAATCATAAGAGTGATGATGATATCTCAATGGAGAAAGTATATTTATTTATTTCATATTTTTGCACTAAATGTGCCAATGCTCAACCGACAAGGAAAATTGATTCATTATATTACAGAAAATATGGTGTCGGTATGTGATATACATATATCACACACACGATCAATACTGCCAACGAGAAGGATAGCAACACAAATAAATAATAAAAAAGACTTAGCTAGAAATAATATCGGAGTGATGTGTTCCGCTTTACGAATTGCATCAATAGAATTGCACGTGGCAGCCTTCATTGTGTTTCGCATCGTGTAATAAATTTAATTATTTTATCCCTGTGAAATGAAAACTAAAAAAGCAAAGGAAAAAAAAAATAAATCTTACAACCCACCCCTCGACACTCATGTAAATTGGTATATTCAATCCTTATGACTGTTTTCCTCCCGATTTTTATGCAAATCCTAAATAATTATTGTAAATAAAAATTTGAAAAAAAAAAAAAAAAAAAAAAAAAAAAGACTAACTGATAAAAATTTGACTACGAATGTATTGTAAACGAAGAAGCTAGTTTGAAAATACCATGTAATATACATTTAGGAATGATTGCCCCAAGGTCTGTTTGAAAATAAAATAAAAAATCGAAATCGGACATAACATAATTTAACATTTGTATATAATTGATATTACAATAAACTACGTAAACCTATTGAAAATAAATAAATATAAATATCATCCTGAAATATTGATCATCGAATATATTGAAAAAAGAAAAATTTCAGTGAAATAAATAGGAATCCAAGGCCTGAATAGAAGTAAGTACATCATAAAATATTAGCTTATAGAAATAAATGAACGTACTTGTCAATATTTAATTTATTGCACCCGATACAGATACTGTTTTGTATTTCTTTTCATTGCATTGCGACACAATCGAATGACTATGTGTGTGTGTACGTCTGTGTGCCTGTATGTGTGTGATATACACATAGTATTTAATGAAAGTATAAGCGATAGAAAAAGGCTCAGCCCATGTGAAAATAAATCGTTTATGATTTATTCCATTTATTATTATTATTATTTTTTTTTTTCCATACGATTTTCAAAGCATCTGCGCGTGTTTTATAATTTTTTTTTTTCAACTCTCAGCAATTTATCTCAAACAGATCGCATATTCATTTTTATTTTGAATATATACTCAATCATATTCCGCGCGCTAGAATAAATGCAAATATAACAATAATATTAAATCTATTTGAGTATGATTTGTTATTATTTATGTTGCACAAAGGCGATAAATCGAGTTACTTCATTGTTTCATTTTCCTCATAATGCCAAATAATAATATATTGAATGGTAATGATTATTAAAAATTTCTTATTGTTCAATGAAATTCGTACTTTATCGCAACATTAATTAAACAATTACTTGAAGTTATCCCAAACGCTTATCCATCATTGTCTTATTATGCCGTTTTCTTTATTATTATTATTATTTTATTATTATTATTTTTTTTTTTTTATGGCTCAATGTCTAATCTAACGTCATTTATGTTAAATAATTTTATAATGAAAGTACGAAAAAACATTCAGTCTCTTAGATTAAACGTAACAATTTTTGCTGGTGTGTCATTCGGTAAAGCATTCATTGACGTTATTATTATTATAATTATAATTATTATTATTATTATTAATATTTACGCCATTCCCACAGAATTTTTGCTTGCAACCAAAAAATTAATTTTCTCCCATGGTGTAACGTTCATTTATAATTTTATTAATGACGATACTTGTGGAACGATAGAGTTTTTAATTATTATAAAATTCATCAATAAATCATAGAGAAAAACCATCGTATTTCAATGTACTAATTATAATTTGCAGTTTATGAAATTCAATAAAAAAAAATTGTGTTATTGAAGCATCAGAAATATATATATATGGATTTTTTTAAATTTTTTTTCTTCATAATATGCTTTAATCTCTATCGTTCCAATTGAAAATATATCACAGTGCTTCTCTATCAATTTTTTGTTTTTCAATGGGCAATAATCGCATAATTATACTTTCACAAATCGCACAAATAAAAATGATACAAGCACATCTCAATAATATATTAATTTTCTACTATAATTATAAACCACGTGCTATTTGTATATGCATTGGTCACGAAATATTTATGCATTTTAATAATGAGCAACCAAGTGGTCACAAATCATTTTTCGTTTTTTTTTTTTCTTTTTTTCAAAATTTTATTACGACAAAACATATATAAATGTTTTTCGTATTTTAATACGCGGCAGCGCTTTGATTTTTTTTTTAATTGATACACATGTTTCTAGCAAATGCAGCCACTCTCGCCGTCTGATTCCGATCCATTTTGCATTGGTGATTGATTCTGCAAGTCCACAGCTACATCAAATTAGTTAAGGTGTTTTTATATAATTATTTATATAATGTTCAAATATTATTTTCCATAAACAATATTGTAAAATATTTATATACATGTGAAAAATAAAAATCGCACTCATACCATCCAAAACATTTAGATTTAATTCATCTAAATATTTTAATCTGTAAAAAACGGACGGAATATGAATAAATTCAATTTGCAACGCGACTTCCATTTTATAAGATATATTTAGCTATTAGGAAAAAATGAAAATTTCAATCAAATAGGAAAAACGATACATGAGAAAAATATAAAAAATAACCTGAGCCTTATTTTCGTTTTTTTTTAATACAAAGGAAATCATTATAATAATAAAAAATAATAATAACAAAAGTGACATGAAATAAACAAAAAAAATATACCGAGATTTGATGTTTTCTATATATTCCTTTCCCGGTTTCAAATTATTTACAATTAGAATGTAATAATCTGTTATTTGCACCATAAGAGTATAAATCAAATTAAAATGCGTTCAGTTTTTTAATACAAAAATTTTGATGAGGCAAGTTAGTTTTGAGTAATTGAAAAACTTTTAATTCACTTTCAACTAATATATCGTTACTACGAATAATTATTCGTTTCAATACAGAATTGGTCGTTCCCGTAATCGTTCGCATATATATAAATTATAATTTAAGTCTTTAAACCATTATATATTAAGCATCTTATTGCTATTTATTGTACTGTAGAGAATTTCTTCATTTATTATATTGTTTTTTTTTTTTCTGATTTTCGAAAATCTTAATAATGGACAGTGTGAGCTAGCAATAAAGATTGCTCCATGGGACATGATATATATATATATATATATTTTTTTAAATTAGTGCTGTATGCCTATTAAGACTTATCTTGATTTAGCATAAACAATTGGACTCCGATGCTTTCAGTTCAATTGGTGTATCCTTGAGAACTACTTCTTGCACTACAGGTTATTGAAAAAATATATTAAGGAAAACACAAAATAAATAAATGAGGATTAAATTATCGGAATAATTGTGTTAATTTGTATTCGTATCGAATTGATAAATAAATAAATAATAATAATAATAAGAAGAAAAAAAATAAGAATAAAAAAGAAAGAAAGAATAAAAATATAGTTCACGCTTTATATAAGAGGAAATATGCAATAAATCAATACGATATTGAGTATAAAATAAAAGGATACTGTCTTCTGGTGGTTTATTTTCTGTTGAATCCATGCCTGGCAAAGCAGCAGCCACTCTTCTAAATAGCTGAGTAAAATATTGATAAAATTGATATAATAATTGAAATATATATTAAATAATCATAGAGTCATCAATATATTTACCTGTTTCACATTATATCCTGCTTTAGCACTAGTCTCGATAAACATTACATTTAATTCCTTGGCTTTGCGTTCGCCCTCCTCAGTTGAAACTTGTCGTTTATCACTCAAGTCAGTTTTATTACCAACAAGCATGATAATTACATCTGTGCCACGTTCTGTTCGCACATCATCGATCCACTTGGAAGTTTGATGAAATGAATTAGCATCTAAAATGTGCGTATTAAAAAAAAATTTTGAAACAATAAATGAGTTATTGCTTGACTAATACAAAAAATGGATTTACTCACTAGTAATATCATATACTACGACAGCAACAGTGGAGTCCCTGATATAGCTTGGAATTAATGAACGGAATCGTTCCTGTCCAGCAGTATCCCATAATTGCAGTCTTACAGTCCTATCCTCAAGATACATTGTCTTACTCAAAAAATCTATTCCTATTGTCGCCTACAATAAAAAAACAAACAAAAAAAAAAAATCTATTAAAAATTGTATTATAAATTTTTCAAACATTATCTCACAGTATATTATATATTACCTGATAGGTGTTATCAAAGCTATCATACATAAATCGTGTTATAAGTGATGTTTTTCCAACTAAAACATAAAATTTGTCAATAATGAAGAACATATTTACAAAATATAAATCATCATATGGATCATTGTATACAATAATTATTTCGTAAATGGAATATTTCCATGATAAAGAGGTAAATATGGCATTAGAAATAGTAAATGAGTGTGGGTCGAGAGAAGAGTGGGAGGGAGGAGAAGGTGGAAACAGAGGATGTTAGAGAATGAGAAGAAAAGAGAGAGGGATAGAAAGAAATGCAAGATAGCCGTGCAATATCGATTTATAACCTCGAATGAAAATTGAACAATACATAAAATGATAATAAAAAAAATATATGTAGACCTTGAATAATATTGTATAATTTAAATAAGGACAAAAAATAATAATAATAAACGTCAACTGTGTAAAAATATTGATCGTGAATTAATAAATGTAGAAAAATGCTTACCACTCTGTTCACCCAGAAAGACAAGCTTGAATTTACGCAACGGGTTACCAAAATCACCCGAGGACGACATTTTGATAAATTAATTGATGAACACAATCACTGTTTATTACTTTGAATTATTTAAAATGTTTGTAATTGGCCAAACATCTATTAAACGGATAAAACTGAACAAGTTGACAGATCTCACTGACCACTCCTTCCCATTCGTGTCGCGGGCGCCACGTTTGACTGGGAAGTGACGTCATTGGTCGGATAGCATTTTGATTCGCAACAATAAGTAGGTACCATATATAGGTATGATTCAACAGACAGATGTTTTATTGCGCCAAGAATACCATTGCATTTCAATTTTTATTTTAATTTCTATCATTGAATGAATTTTAATTTTTATCCATCCAATTTATTTCAATAAATTTATTTAATACTATCTAAGGTAGAATACCTTACAATTTCATCTATATTTTATAATTTTATATATTTACAAGTCACAAATATTTTTGTACATATTTATGATTTTTTCAATATATTTTTATAAATTTATTGACGGTGGGGTCGATTATTATTTTGATTTCTATATGGATCCTCAACTACAAGTGAATGACAAGCCAGATCGTAACCAGTACGATTATATCTGAATGAAAATAATGAAAAACAAAATGGAAATAGTAAAGTCATAATTAAATTTTTTACTATAGAACGACCCAATGCCAAAGGCAAACCCAAATCAGTGCCTGGTGAAACAAGCACGACTTCTCCATTGTCTTGACGATTGACTGGTGTTATAGTGCGACATTGAACTACTCGAAGGCCCATAACGGTTTTTCCGGGTGTCGCACCTCCGACACGTCCATTCGTACCGTGTTGAAGCCACAGAGCCTGAAATTCCATTGATTAATTAAATTCACATACCATAACCGTGCGTGATGAGATTACAACATAAATAACCACCTCGAATATGCAAACAATAAAACAATGCATCAATTCCCATACTAAAATTCTTGAAGCAACTTCCATAGCCATTTTATAATCGACAATTCGCAGATTAGTTTGAAATGTATCCAATGTATATGGTTCCATGTTCCTTAAGAAAATAATTGAAATATTTTATTTCTTGATTCAAAAATACACAACAACTGTTCACTTACATAACAGCAAATATGTCTAGAGCAACAAATGTTATTATCAGCTTCAACAAAAATAACATAAGTGAGTCAATTAATTCTGCTACAAAACGCTTCCAAATTGGTGGAATACGATATTCGAACCCTGTAAAATTATTGCAGTTGAAGCTGAGGCTGTGTAAATGTCCTTAGATACTGAAATTATTACAATGAAAATGAATAATGAATTCTAGTATATTGAGCAAAATGAGAGTAAAAAAAAAATTTTTTTTAATATATATTTGTCGAGTATGATGGGTAAATGATGATTTTTCTTTTTTTTTTTTTCAGATTTTTACAATTAATGTTCTATTCTCTACCTTCGGGTCTACCAATTGAGCCTGGTGTTCTATCCTCCCGAACATTTGTTTCTCTATTGAGTTCATTGTTTTGCCAGTGTGTTGTATTTGATGTTGTAGACGATGTATTTGTTATTAGTGGATGATTTAAATTGACGGGTACTTGTGCTAGTAGTGGTGTACCTGCAATATTTTCAGCAATTAATTAAATTCATTTATATGTATGTATATATTTAATATATTATTTAATTACCATTTGTTTGTGGCATTAATTGTCCTGACAATAAATAATATGGAAACATAGCAGCAACACTTTGCCAAGCATAAGCTTCTTGTAACCATTTTTGTAATTTTTCGAAATATTCAGCCCGGACATTTTCCATATTCTTATTGCCATTATCGGGAGAATAATTTGTTTCACCTGTCGTCTCGTCAACCATTGTTTCCTAAACCATTATAATATACATTCTCATTAATATTAATTAATGTATTTACAGCTGATACAGAAAAATATTTTTTTCTTACTTCACACATATTTACACTTACCTGTTGCAATCTAATAATTATGTCATCACAAAAAATATCTTTCAACAGTATAATACCGAATATTGATATTTATATGATATAATCCACAAAGTAATTTACGATTACTCTAAGTTTTCAATTGCAGACGTCATCGAAATAAAACTTGTTCAATCTATAAATTAATTTATATACACATTAGAGTATATAGCTACGTTGAAAAGACATGAATGTGTAATATAGCCAGATTTGAGACTCAAGCTGCAAGTAGCAAGAATAGAGGGGATAACGCACACAAAGTACAAGCCAAGTACATGTGAGTAGACAAAAATTTTATGGACAATTAATATTATCGTAAAGGTCATATGATATATAATCATGAACAATATGTCAATAATTATAACGAATTTTGTAAAAATAAAAATTCACTACCCATCATATTTACAGTTTGAATTTTTTTTTTTTTTCATAATGTCAAATAATAAATACAATTATTACAGTAGTATTGTTGGGAAATATTTGAAATGTTTTTATTAGTAATATATTACTCTCTTGCGTATCCCCATGATTGCACACAATATACCCTATTCAATATAATATACAATATATAAACACTATAGTGTGATTGGTTGCTTGTCGACTTGTTGACTATTGAAATAATATAGAGAATTCGTTGATTATTATTAATCGACCCGACATAAAGGTAGATTTCCAATAATTTTATTCACTCACTTCCCACTCACTCAGAGGCGCTGCGTACCGAGAAAATTTTTTTTGCATGTAAACCGTATTGGTAAACATGACTCTGTGCTTTACTCTATGGCTTTAGTAGTAGCTCACGATCACGATATGTACAAGAATTATCATTGTCATAGCAATCACACTGGAAAAAACGTTTATGACGACTGGTTTGATAGGAAAACTTTATATTCCTACAAAAAGAAACAATAAAGTTTGAACGTTTAATGAAAGTTGCAGTGATGCCAATAAAATTTATATTGTGAGCCATTGTTTGAAACTAGTAATTTATTGTCTTTCAATAGGGTGTGAGCCCACTCCCCTCTTCCTTTTTGACGCCAAGAAACATTAGGTGAGTGATATTTTTTTTATTTGTTTGATAAAATTACATCCAATTTAATACAAATTTTTTCTTATCAGAAATAATATTTTTTTTTTTTTTTGCATCACAGTAATACTATTATTCAACACAAATCCTGTATTATAAAACATGTGCATAAAATTTCAACTTTGAAAATTATTAAGAACTACTGTAGTAATGGCTAATTTAAATTTAAAAAAAAAAGTCAATACACTGAGTTATATATAATGAATTAATGATGCATTATCAATATCAGTATTTTTACAATTAATTAATTAATTAAATAGATGTATATACGTGTTCGTGAACAATATGTATAAATTTATTCAAATGTAAACCAATTAATCTATTTAATCGTGTTCGTGACACAATGTCTCCCAGCATTATTCAACAACACATTTATCCAATAAATAATTCAAATTACGATTATCAAATATAATAATGTAGTAGAACAAATAATTTTTTTTTTTTTTTTTTTCAATGTATGGCACAAAAAAAAATAATGAATTCTCCAAGAGATAAAAAATTATCGAACTTTCAAGTTTTATCAGTTGACTGGTTCTATGAGATTGATTGAATGAATATCTGTGTCATCGTACAATATTTTTTCATGTGATTTTTCATATTCTCAATATGCTGATTTTTATGCAACACAATATACATTGTTATTTTCAAACTGGAAAAACTTGTTGGAGATCATGTGGAACGTTATAAAATTGTAACCATGAATTAATTCACCGTGATATTATCTTTGACTCACCCTCGTGAATATAATCAGACTAATTTTCAATATGGCTAGGCAGAGTAGCTAATAATTTTCAAACGAATTTGTCAAGTAAGCGCCACAAAAATGACGTCGACCTATCTATTGTACGTTAACAAACTCCATAATCTTGTAATTGAATTCCAATTGAACATCACTATTGAAACAATAATTCATAGTTTGTACAGTAATTATTTAAAAAATACCAGAGAAATTGTCATATTGTCATTTACATGGTAAATGATGAACCCTGAAATGGCGACAAATTTATTGTATAAAATGTAATTGTCATCGTTGCAATTGCGTCGTTCACGGTCTCCCAATTGGCATAAATAATCTTACATATGTGGGGATTTATTCAGTGTTCACGTGATAATCGATCGATATAAATTATTCATAGAGACAATGAAATATTAATTTTTGTCGCATGATAAAAAATTTTTAAATTATCGTTCAACAGTCAAAGTTTGAAAATAAATATTTCTTGAATTCCAATCAATCAATTAAAAAGTATAAAGGAAAAAAAAAAAAATGTCGGAGGTAATAAAAAATACTGGGAAATCCCATTATATTGCACATATTTAGTATGTACATACTTATGCGCACGTATATGTATATGTAGGCAGTACATGAATTATCATGATAAAATTCATACATTATATGTGTCGGTATAAAATTTAAAAAAAAAAAAAAAAAAAATCAGGTGATATATTTCAACAGGCAGCGCGCCTTTTCAGCTCTCGCCAAACATTTATTCATACATGTATGTACGTAGTTGTTGTATTTTCTTCTCTATACATTTTCCAAGTGGTAATGTGTGACATGCGAGCAATTGAATTCCTCTGAGCCTGGCCCGAACCATCAGCAAGACACATGCGTGGTTGATATTTTTTATTCATTATTATCTACATCACGACATGGTTTATTGTATATGTATACATAAATTAATTTCATATTTCAAGACTCATACCAATTGCTCTTACGGTATCACCACATCGCATTAATAAATTTTTCATTCATTTATTCATCTATTTATTCCATATTCTCTTATATATACATATATATTTATATTATTATATATTTTTTTTTTTTTTTTGTTAATATTTTTTTTATTTTTTATTTTTTTCATTTTTCGATAGACAGAACACTCAGTATCTGATTATTCAGACGATACAGATGTTTCAAATGAGTTAGACATTGCAATTAATAGAGTGGAAAAACTGGCCATGGACGCCGTGGACAGTGTAAGCAGGCGACAAGCAACTCGTGTATTCAAAAAATCCAGTCCAAATGGAAAGATCACGGTATACTTGGGAAAACGTGATTTCGTTGATCATGTAACACACGTCGATCCAATTGGTAAGAACATAAATGATTAAATAAAATTTTATTGGAATTTTATTTGCGTGAGAATGCAATAAAATTAACCAAAGCAATTTAACTGTTGAATATATGACGGTAGAATTAATAATTTTAATATATAATATAGTAGAGTCATTTTGTATTATGCAACGGTATTATCACTTGTATTTCAACTATTTTTAATATTTATTTTAATTGCCCCTAATTTTATTATTTATAGATGGTGTTGTTCTAATTGATCCAGATTACGTTAAAGATCGTAAAGTATTTGGCCATGTTTTGGCAGCATTCAGATATGGAAGAGAGGATCTAGATGTACTTGGACTCACTTTTAGAAAGGATCTTTATCTTGCGGCGGAACAAATTTATCCTGTTGCGCCTGATTCAGAACCGCCTAAGGAATTGACACGATTACAAGAGAGACTAATAAAAAAATTGGGGAGTAATGCGTATCCATTTTATTTCGAATTACCACCCCATTGTCCGGCATCAGTCACACTTCAACCAGCACCTGGCGATACCGGAAAACCATGTGGCGTTGATTACGAACTCAAGGCATTTGTGGGTGAAACCCAAGATGATAAACCTCATAAACGGTATAATAATATAATGAAAATAAATTTTAATCCATTAATATTAAAATATTGAAATGTTTAAAATAATTACTCTTCAATTGATATTCAGGAATTCTGTGAGACTGGCTATCAGAAAAATTATGTATGCACCATCCAGACAAGGTGAACAACCCTCAGTGGAAGTTAGTAAAGAATTCATGATGTCCCCAAATAAACTTCATTTGGAAGCATCGCTGGATAAGGAGCTCTATCATCACGGCGAAAATATTGCTGTGAATGTGCACATAGCTAACAATAGCAATAGAACGGTGAAAAAAATCAAAGTGTCAGTGAGACAATTTGCTGATATTTGTCTATTTTCAACGGCACAATATAAGTGCACTGTCGCCGAGACTGAAAGCGAGTGAGTATTCTATTTTAATTTTTTTTATTTATTCATTTTTTTTATATTTATTATTTTTTTTTTTTTTTTCAATGTATATATACAAATGATTATATGCGACAGTATTTAAAAATATAATAGGGACGAGTTTAATTTCGTTTACCCTACATTTATACAGAATATCGGTATTGTGCAGGCGATAATTTTCAATATTCTAATAAAATAAACTTTAGCAAAGAAATATAAAATAATTACACTCGGCAGTATAGCGGTATCGCCAGGATTCACCTTGAGCAAGGTATTTTTTCTAAAGCCATCCCTCGCTGACAACAAGGACAAGCGAGGTCTCGCCCTAGACGGGCAACTTAAGCACGAGGACACCAATCTCGCATCTAGTACCATGTGAGCGCCTGAATATTGGCCAATAATCGAATATACTAGGAGAGAGTGGAAACTGGAAAACGGACTGGCCTTTTTTTTCTGTCGCTTTTAACCACGTTATCACTTTTAACATGTCATACAGTATATACGTTTACTAAAATTAAATTTTCATGTGTTTACGTGCCACTCAACTTCACTCAATAATATAATATATTAAATGCAAGCGCCTTTGAATTAATCTGATAGACCCGTTCAATATGACTCTGATTCACGCAGTCTGTTATACGCGAATAGAATAATTTGATCCCACGGTCTCTCGTAAAATTACCTTTGGAACTTACCAAGATAATTGACCCCTTGAAACGGCCCACGTTTGCAGTCTCCACTCGACCATTATCTGCGAAAAAAAACCATAAGAGTAACCAGATAAATTTGTTGGTGGATGGAATGCCAGTAACATTCATTCTCGCTCTATATATATATATACTTTTTTTTTGTCATTTCTTATTTGTTTCTTTTCCTTTTGTGGTATTTTGTGTTGGGGGATTTTTATTTTTTTTATTTTTATTTATTTATTTATTCATTTTTTTTTTTTTTTTTTTTTGGACTACGTCGGTCTGTCATTATCTGCCGGTTTTGGAATTCAGTTGGCAACTAGTTTTTTTTTTTTTTTTTTTTTTTTCTCCTTCTACTTTTACACCCTTGTTATTCATAACTATTCCGCTCTATCATCTGATGCATTGATAAATTCGTAAAAATACCTAGAACACACATCAGCAAACTTTTATATTGAAAATATATTCCTCTCAATATCCCACTCTTTCTGATCAGAATTTTGTAAAATGTCAATGCGCAACTCACATGAGTAGGTAGTAAAAAAAAAACACATACATAAATACATGTAAAATCATATTTCGCACAATTATGCATTTTATTTGCAATATTTTTGTTGCAACTTCTACAGCACTTAATTAAAATGAACACTAGAAAATAATAAAAAATATTTTCGCTCCAATTTAATGTATTTTTAAAGACATAATTATCTAATGTGTCGAACATAAAATTTACCCGTAGATATTTTAAAACAACAATAAAAATAAATGCAATACAAATTACCAGAAGTGATAAATGAAAAAAAAATTAGTGTCGATAGAAGTTGGACGATTTACCTTAATCAAATTGACATATTCAATTTCACCTATCATTTCTTTCTTGACTCGTATAATTACACCTGTACTCATGTTTGTTAGGGAAGGGTGCTCGGTCGGGCCAGGTTTCACGCTCAGCAAAGTGTTTACATTGACGCCGCTTCTCGCCAACAACAAAGATAAATGGGCCCTTGCCTTAGATGGTCAACTCAAACACGAGGACACCAATTTGGCGTCTAGCACTCTGTAAGACCAATGATTGATTCACACACACACGCATACACACACACACACACACAAATCACGTAATGCGCGAGACATGCAATCTCAATTCATTCCAAAGCCATATATATCTTTATCCTGGCTTCTCTATTTTTCATTTTCTTCATCCTTCTCATTATGTGTTTCACACATACACACATACATGTATTTATATATATGTTATTGCTATTTCCTTAACATTTGCCACGCATAAATTCATTATTAAACAGGATATCCGAGTGGGATGTTGGGAAAAATAATCAATTTTTTTCAGTGCCATAGTATTTATGGCATAATTAAATTGCATATAATATCTAATTAATAAGCTCCTTTGAAGCCTCTCGAATATTCTTGCAAATGCATATAAATAAAATTAAACTGCCTTACAGTAAAATTTTTAATTGTGTTTATGGTGAAATTACAAATGATTTCTGTACCCATATGTAACTTTTGCACTTACTCGACAAAATATACACATCTATTATATACCATGTATACATACAAATATATGTACATACGTTAGAAATAAAAATTTTGTATAGATCCGTGCTCGGGTAAAAAATATTTCATATTACAGTCGGTCGAGAGGAAGAATAAAATGTCACTAGGTATGATGCAAAATACGTGTTTCTAATACACACAAATTCTCTTATTCTAGATAAAAATATTTTTCATATTAGAGTTTATAAATTTTATGAGCGAAACAAAATTTTTAATAGATATAAATAGATATTTTTTTGAAGAATTGCTTCAATGATAAAATTTATACCACGGGTAGCCTTGAATATTTCGTAAATTAATTCATTAGTATCCATATTATAATTATTCGAATAAAACAGAATAATACACAATCCGTTTGAGCTGATAAAAAAAAAAAAATGATAAAAGATTTTTCCCTGCCAAACAACTGACTTAAAAATTAAAAATATTTTTTTGATCCACTGTATTTATTCTTTTTAAAATTCTTTCAATTGCATGCTAATATATTTTCATTTTTAACTATTAATTATATTGCTTATTTGTTGCTTGAAGCATGAAACAATTAATTTTTCTAGCTATGATATTGTTCATTTAAAATGCATGACACACTGGTTATTAATTAATATTATATCAAATTTTTTTGAACAATTAAATTAATAATATCTTTTTTTATTCAGTGTGGCTGATCCCGTACAGCGTGAAAATCTTGGTATTATTGTACAGTATAAAGTCAAAGTAAAACTGTGTCTTGGCGCATTAGGGGGGTAAGTAAATTATCTCAATCGAAAACTAGAATTAATTCAAGTCCTAATATATATTCATTGTGTTTCGACAGTGATCTGGTGGCAGAATTACCATTTATTCTTATGCATCCAAAACCTGATGAAGAAACCCCAGCCCCATCAACGGCGAAACCCAGCCCTACGCATAGAACAGAAGATGGTGATGTAGCAAACGATACAAATCTTATTCAATTGGATACGTAAGTGGAAAATTTAACAATTTATCAAATTCTTTTTAAACAAAAAGCTATAATAAATTGATATATTTTGAAAATTTAGGGAAGAAGATGTTGGAGATGATGATATAATATTTGAAGATTTTGCGCGATTACGACTTAAAGGGGAAACGGATGCCTGACCATGCAATGCCCAAACTACGTTGATACATAAGTATGCATTTATTGTATCGCGATATTGCATAATTAATTGAAACGTATTTCTACTCTTTCAGTTTTTCTTTGTAAAATAATTACTATCACACGTACAAAAGATGTTTGGCGTATTTACAAGTTTTTATTAATTGTAAAGAGGCATAAATAAAAGCTCTCTACTTCGTTTAGCGAATGGTATTTTTAGGTTCATTGTCAATTAAATACCACGACTGATTTTCATTAGCGGTGATAGAAGAAAAAAAAAAAAAAAAAAAAAAAGAGGAAAATCAATGACGCTTACAGAGCTATTGACTTTTTTTTTTTAATTTTTGGGTTATATATTTGCACCTGTACGTGCGGGCACGAGTAAGGATATTTTTTGCTACAAAATGACAACACTATTACTGCACATATAGCCAGTTACTATGAACTTTGCTAATCGGTAAATTATTATCTTTGTATTATATATAACTTTTTTTTACCGATTTTGCATATCATACAAAAAAAACAAAATAAAAATAAATAATTAATTTATCCAAGGAATAATTTATTACGCTAGCGTTATAGATTGCGCTGAGCTTTTTATACTGAGTATCATTATTTTATCTTGTTTTTAATATTCACTCAACAATTCTGTTATTATATTTCTTTGTACACTAACGCTGTATGGAATGAAAAAAAAAAAAATCCTATCAATTGGAATTGCGAAAATATCAAATGTAATAGTAGAAGAATTCAAGAATAGTTTTTTTTAATTTTTTAATTTTTTTTTTTTTTTCTACAGTAAATACTTTACTTCAGCGCATTCATATAATTTTGTTTTTATTTTTTTGGTTTCATTAAAATAATGCACTGAACAAATATTACGGTGTGGTATAACTATAAAAAAATAATAAACGCACCGTCCACACTCATATTTTCCTAAATGTTTTTTAATGAAATAATCTAACGAAATTTGAAATACATAACATGTAATAATGTTTAAGTTCAAAAGCGCATTATTCCTCCATAGATAATTATTTAATCATTGATATTTGGAGCTTTTACAAAAAATAAAATGGTAATAATAATAATATAAATATAATTGAAGTGTGTCAATTTTATATGTACACTACTAGAGTACAATAATAATTTTAATATGAATGTGGCATTCAATTATCGAAAAATCATAACTTTTATCATTATATATGATAATGTATAGACGATTAAATAACGATTTATCAATTATAAACGAAAAAAAATATTGTTATTTGTATGTAATACGCAAAGACGAATGTAAAGTGTACTCTTCAATGGATTATTTTGCTGCACAATGTCACGATTGATTTTATTTAATAATTCGATATATTTCATGTAAATATTCAAGGTGAATTAGTATTTTGTATGAAGTGAAAAAAAAAAAAAAAAAAAAAGCATTGCTAAATACAAAATTATTTATTACGGAATTACATGACGTACCTTTACTTCATAAACGTACTAATCACCGAGGACACATTGCATAGCAACGAACGGTAATTAGAAAATAAATTGAAAATACGAGAACTGTTAATGTCAATCGCATCAATATTTTAAATAACTCTCTCACTGCATTAAGTATGAATAATATATATATATATATATATTATTAAATGTATGTATGGATGGATGGATGTTTGTATGTATGTATGTATGAATACCATTAAAAATGGAATGTGCTGATGGCAATTTTTTCAATAACTCGATGCTCGAATATTTTATATATTATTGTTTCCTCGTTTCGAAATTTAGTTGTGAAAACTATTTAACGGTATCCATTAATTCGACGCTTCAATAAGATACTGTAAATATATATAAAATGAATTAAACTTATTTATGAAGCATCGTTGTTCATAGTATTGTTACCTTAAAATAAAATAAAGGCATCACAAAGCCAAATCAAGAACTAGAGGCTCAAACAAGTATTATTTCCAATGATTATTTTGACTAAAATAAATTGATATCTTCATAGACATAAAGCCATTTTAAATCAGATCAAAAATGGTTGAATTAATGTGAAAGAAAAAGAAATTAATAAATATGAATATTAATTGATAACAACGATAACAGTAATACTGAATTGCTTTACATGCGTCCATATACGAAAAAAAGAAAAAAAAATTGAACTGTACAAAAGAATTGATATCGTGACGCATTGTAAAAATCTCATTAAATGTCTTATATTAATTGTAATTGCATGAATGCTTAACACATGATTTATTAAATGTTGTGTACTAATTATACAAAATAGAATTATATTATTTGTCAAATGTTTTTTTTCTCTGTTACATTGCAACAAACTGAGTGTATGGTAATTAATAATTATATATTTACATACTACATGTATATGTATAAATTCGAAAATATAATGAAATATATAATATATTGTAGATGTATAAAGTACGTATACTTCTTGTATTACATGCCTGTAATAATTTAATAAATTCTACGTAATATGGGAAAATTTATATTCCATATTATCATGTAGATTTAGGACATTTAACGAAAATAATTATATTTAAACAAATTGATTTGCTCAATTTTTATATTTAAAATGAAAATTTATAGTAGTATACATATAGTTTATATAGGTAGCGCTACAATCGACACATAGCATGCAGTGCATCTATCCACATATCATTTAATAGAATATTTTCACTATGAATATGACCGTTCGGTTGATTTCTCCAATCAAAATCAACGGATAAGGCATCGCTTTAAATTGCTATCATATACAATGCTTCTTGTATTTCAATCGTTCTTGCTGATGATGATATAATTGTATCCGTCTTATTTCATCATTCAGTTCATAAAATAAATTTGTGGAAGCATTGACAGTGTTTCACGGTTACAGTATGTCACTAAATAATAATTAAATTTTATATATTAAGTATATTTTTTACAAATAAATATTTCACTTCATTATATTAATCTACTTCTTAGGGTTTATTGTATATTTTTTAACTGTTTTTTTTTTGTTATAATAAAATTATTCAAAGTTTATCAATTTTTCAAACTAAAAAAAAAATATTAATATAATTTTGGAGAAAAAAATAAAAATTCCGAATTAGTTAATATAATATATAATTATGAATTAAATGAGGATCTTACAGTTTTGATTTCACGACATTGGCCAATAATAAAAACATTATTTATACATGTGTAAATATATATAAGTCGTAATAATAAATTTTTGTTATATAAGAAATATGGTATGTTAATTTCAATGCGATATTTTTTTATGAGATAAACAGTATCGGAATTTTTCCTTTTATTTATTTTTATCTTTTTTAAAAAGGAATTTAAAAAAGAAAAATAAGTAGTAAAAAGTTATATTGAATGTAAAGATGCAGATTCTGACTACTGGGGCAATATTATGCATATTTGGATTTCTCAAAGAATTCCGGCCAAATGAACCATTTATTACTGATTACCTTACTGGCCCATGGAAAAATTTCACAGATCATGAAGTACGTAATAAATTTTTATCATATAATATCAATATAAGCTTGTATTATTTTCTATTTATATCTTCATCATATAATAAACCATTATATTTTAGGTAATGGAGATATATCCAATTGCTACATATAGCAACGCTGCTACATTGATTGTGATATTTTTCATAACCGACATGTTGAGATATAAACCAATAATAATATTATGTGGATTAACCGGTGTAGTAACTTTTACTATTCTTACATTTGGTTCTACTATAGCTGCCATCCAAACAGTAGAGTTTTTTTATGGGCTATATATGTCGACGGAAATCGCATATTACACCTACATATATGCTAAGGTTGACAGAAAACACTATCAAGAAGTTACAAGTCACACAAGATCAGCCCTTTTGTTGGGAAGATTCGCAACTGGACTCGTTGCACAACTATTAATTACCTTTCATTTACTCGATTATCATCTGTTAAATTATCTTACAATTTTTGGTAAGTAAATTTCCTTTATTCTGCTTGTCATTGATGTCAATGTCGTTTATTAAATTTCCATATTCAACTATAAAGGTCAAGTGCTTGCACTCATATGGTCATTTTTCCTGCCGTCCGTTGGACAATCACTCTATTTTCATAAAGCCAACAATAAAAATGAAGAATTTCAAGATATTGATATATCTAATCCACATGCAAAAACATTTGAAAATTCATCATCCAAGGAGAAATTGACTATGAAAAAAATTCGTCAGGCTTATTACTTATTGTGGCAAGATTTCATAAAAGCATTTAAAAATCTCGAGATTTTAAAATGGTCTCTATGGTGGACAGTTGCAAGTGGTGGATATTTACAAGTATTGAGTTATTCACAAGTAATATGGAGAGATTGCGTTGGAGAAAATGAAGATATATATAATGGAGCTGTGGAGGCGATTTATCCGATAATTGGTAAGTTTGAAAAAGGAAAAAATTATAATTTATTCATGTAATTCTCAATTATTAATTAAATAAAATAGATAATTCCATATAATTTTGATTTATTGGAATATTTATGCAACTGGACTAATAATAAATAAAATGACAACAAAAAAATTAATTATCTCGAAATATTATTGAATATTTATATTTTTGTTTATCAGGTGCAATAGTAGTATTTGGTGTCGGTAAATTGCGACTCAATTGGGTATTGGCAGGAGGTATTATTCTACCACTATTTTCTTACGTACAAGCAATATTTTTATTTATCGTATCACGAAGTCATAATATCTGGTTACAGTATATTATTTACATAGCGTTTGGAGTTGTTTATCATGCTGTTGTTACTATATGCAGGTAAATTTCTATTTTTTCATTCGTTTAAAATCAAATTGGTCATTGATAAATAATTTAATTATGAATAAATATGTTGTATTCAAGTTCAGAAGTGGCAAAAAGAATATCGGATGACAGTTTTGGTTTTATTTATGGAATTAATGTATTTTTTGGTCTGATATTTGGAAGTTTTCTCGCTTTCCTCGTAACGAGCCAACACATTTTTGTATTAGATATTCGTGTTCAGGTAAAGTAATATAAAATAATATTTAACAAGATGAAAAATATAAATAATCCTAATTTCACGACAATATAATATGGTATTTCATTTTATTTCAGTTTGCAGTTTATGGTGGATACTTTACTGTACTCGGTTTAATATTCACGATAATTTCCATTTTCACATTTACGAGATTGTACAAAACTAAAGAGAAACAAAATTGGTGGCTAAGTGCTAATAATGAACCAACTCATAATTTATGAAAAAAAAATGATGAATTAAAATCGCAAGTACTTATTCATCAGATGACAAAATTTATTTTCATATGGAGTGTAACATAATTGTAAATGAGATTTTTAAACGATTACTATAGGTAACTGAATAACTATAGTATTACGTATAAATAAATATTAATCACTATCTACAATTTATATAGAATAAATATATATCTTTTATGTGTATGTACAACGTCGTTTCTCTGTATCATTTGGAATTACCCAACATTTTAGTTCCACTGCCGACGCACGAGAAATGACCTTGAATGAGTACAGAATAGCAATCCACTAAGAATTGGAAATTCCATCAATTATTATTTACTATAGTCATTCATATAACTATTTATATGGTGTAAATAACTACACAATTTATAAATTAGTAATGTGTAAGTGTGGGTGTGTGTGTGAGTGTATATATATAAGATTTTGAAGTACGATAAATACGCTGTTGGAGAAAAAAAAAAGTCATCAAGTTCGACAGCGTACACACACACACTTTCAAAGTTGGTACACAGTGAGGAAATATAATAGTCAATTTAACTGGGATTTTCCCCTTTATACGCACAGCGCAGATGAAAATACACTTGTGAGTGTGGTGCCATCGTGTGTGTCTGTGTGTGTGTGTGTGTGAGCGCACATACACCAATACAATACAGCTGATAGAGTCAAACTGATAGCTCACTGAGCAGAGAGTTAAATCAGTGTGGACGAGTGAGAGAATAAGAGGTCCAATACCACATCAGCTTGATGTCGCAGTGTTGACTCAGCATATAAAACTGCATGCTTGTGCCGATTCTTGTACAGTTAGAAATATACCTTACGAAGTGTGTGTACAACAATTATAGTCAATTGTGAAAATATAATTATTCCAATCATAATACATGATTAAATAACAGTGAGGGATCCCAACTAAATAAGTGATAGAACAAAATATAAATATACGTTACTACGCAACAACAAAAAAAAAAAAACAAATGGAATTAAAGGTACTGATATATAATATTTCATTGAAATTATATATGTATATATTTTATAGAGGAAACAATATCCATGAGATCATTTATAACAAATTTAAACAAATACGATCTTTAACCTTATGATTGTAGAGCTATCGACTTTATTATCAAGTAATACCACGATTTTATTTATGATAATAAATTTATTATCAAGGCAAAATGTCAGCTATGAATCTATTTAATGAAATTATCTTGAAAAAAATAATTAATTTTAATCATTGATGATAAAATAAATGAATATATATATATATTTATTGATTAACTTCAATGAATAGTTTTATTAAATTAACATTCCTATCGTTATAATGAAGGAATACTCAAAGATTGATAATAGTTTCAATGAATAAAAATCTATATATACAATCAATATAAAATATTTGTGTTGATTTATCACACTAACTTCTCTCTTAAATTCTCATATTATTTACATAATAATATTTTTTATATTATCCTGACTGGATTTTTTCCAACTTGGCAATAGAAATCAACAACATGAATTATTTATTAAACTGTGAAATCCCAATGTTATTGAATTTATACGCTTGAAGGCTTGAAAACTATAAACTATGTTCAATTCACTTGAAAAATACTGCAGACATCGTGAATAGGAAACTCGTATCATATCGTATTGTATACTATTAGCTTACGGTGACTCAAGTGTTGTCAAGTTTATTCGGAACGTTACTTGAAGAAGAAAGAAAGTGAGAGGTGGGAGTGTGACGATACAAACAACTTCAGAACAGTTTGGAGGTTTCTCTGCTACTGACAGTTATTCAGTTTTGCTTTTACCATTGGCCAAACACACTGTCTGTTATTTTTTTTTTTATTTAACTTTGCATAAACATTTTTTCGACAATTTGTAGTATAGTCTCTTCGAAATCATGGGTAAACACCGAGTAAGTAATTACTAGGAATAATAAAAATGAAATTAGTTCTCATTCTTCTATTGCTATCATGTATCCTTGGTTTCAATTTTTTTTTATGTTTTTTTTTCTTTTTTTTTTTTTCTTTTCATGGTCATTTTTTCAAAGCATGAATATCCATTTTATTTTCAAGGACATTTCATGAATTTTAACGTGACAATGCTCAATTCTTCAACGTTAAAATTTTTAACACGGTCTTAATCTATGCATTATCCACAATTTATAAATCTTTCTGGAAAATAGTATGTGTTACGCTTTTAAAGTCTATTCAGTAATTGTCTGTGCTATGAATTGTAAGAAAAAAAAAATCCATTTGATTAGTTCCAGTAGGAAGGTGGGTCGTTTTTTTTTTCCTCCTTTATTTCTTTGTTCTTATTACTGACATATCAAACTAATTTGGTCTCGAAGGTAAAGCGATATATATTTTGGGCCAAGTGCTCCCGGACATCCCGGATTGACCGACATTATCAATATACTCATCACCACCACTTTCACTTTTTTTCTTACATCCACATACATCCGTTGCCCCGATGCTTTCACCCATTGGTTGGATACTTATATTGGTAGATCGTGACGAAAATTGCGAGACACAGAAAAAAATACCAATTTGTTGCTAATTTAAATTCTCATTCGAAGAATATTTGATTATTTTTCGATTCAATAATAGGCTTCAAACATAATGCGGGGTAGAAAATGTATTGGGTAATAACCCAAAATAAATAACCATAAAAATTGTATACAGTAAAAAAAAAAAAAAAAAAAAAAACAGGAGACGCATAAAGGATTGCGAAATACTAAAGTGGGAGTCAGACAGAGGCCGTGGTTGATGTTCCCGATTCAACCGCGGTCTCTCCCATATACACGCATATATGCTCCTTTGAATTATGCGTTGCTTTCTCCCACATATTCATCGAATGATGAGAAAGCTTTTTATTTATAATAATTATTATTATTTTCTTTAAACCTCAATTGAGCGTAATCTGAGCTCGAAACTCTTTTTATTGACTTTACACTGTGGATCTAAGAAATTGAGCCAATTTTTCCATTGTTGCCATTCGATATCATTTCTTTAGCATAGGATTTTTTATAATATTTACTAAACTATTGTATTACTCCATTAATTTTAAACTATAATTCTATCCAGTGATATGAATAATGTAGAAATGAAAACAATTGTCTCCAGTATCTGTAGATGCTGTATGAAAAAAAAAAAAAAAAAATCAACTAATCTAAATATCATTAATTTCTAGGGAATATTAAGTCTGAGCTTGGTGCTCTTGATCGCTTATATCACACAAAGTACAGCACAATGTTTGACTGGAAATGACAATCCACAGAGAATGAATCCACTTTCGAATAATATGTTGATAACAGCGAGGCTGGGTTTTGGATTAGATGCATTGAGAAAGGCGTCGATAATCGAATCTCAAGACAATCTTTTCTTCAGTCCTCATAGTTTATATGAAGCACTCACACTGGCTTATCTGGGTGCTCGAGGTACTACTGAACAATCTCTCAAGAACGCTCTTCAAATTCCTAAGGAGCTCTCAAAAATTGATATACGACAGGCTAATGCCTTTGAAAATACGATTAAATCTCTACAAAAAGTGAGGCGGTTATTTTAATGAAAATATAAAATATATTTTTCAAAGTATTTATGTATAATTTTCATATTATTATTTTAAGATGAACTCCAGTGCAACATATGAATATGAGTCTGCAAATCGCTTGTGGATCAGCAGTCAAAAAAAAATTAAACAATGCATGTTAGATATTTTCAGCAATGAATTGGAAAAAACAGATTTTCATGCTGACCCAGCAGCAGCTCGTGAACGTATTAATAATTGGGCAAGTCAAGTGACTAAGGGACACATTAAAGACCTCATTCCAGCAGATGGAATCACTGAGGATACTGATCTTGTGTTGGCAAATGCTGTATACTTCAAGGGACAATGGCAAAATCGTTTTGATCCAAAAAAATCCAAGCCCAATATTTTTTATGGTTCAACAAACAATTCATTTGTCACTTTTATGAGACAGAAGGCAACGTTCAATCACAGTAAGTATAAAAATAATTTGTAAAAAAAAAAAAAAAAAAAAAAAAATTGTTGAAAATAATAAAATTATTAATGACGTAATGATAATTATTTCCTTACAGTTGTATCTGAAATATTGGGAGCTCATGTGCTTGAGCTGCCTTATAATGGTAGTCAAATATCAATGTTCATCTTATTACCACCCGCTGTGACAACCCAACCCATAGTCAATACTGGAACACCAAACGCCACAGTAAATAATGATGGTATTAGCCAATTGATTAATCGAATGACTAAAGATGAAGGTGGAATCCAAGAGCTTCGTGATATACTGGAGGATGGTATGGAACAAAAGGAAGTTGAAGTGTCAATACCAAGATTTACCATTGAAAAAATATTGCCGGTAACGGAGCTGTTGAGCGCTATGGGTGCCGGTGAAATTTTAGAACCTGGTAAAGCTGATTTACGTGGATTTTTGGAGAATGGTGAGGAAAATTTGCATCTTGGAGATGCTATACATCGTGCAAGAATAGAATTAAATGAAGAAGGAACAATTGCCGCGGCTGTAACGGCACTATTCACTTTTCGTTCGAGTAGGCCTATCGGGCCAGTAACCTTTAATGCAAATCATCCCTTTGTCTATCTTATTTATGACAAAATGGACAGAGCTATTCTGTTTAATGGAGTTTATCGCAATGGCGTTGAATCTACAGACACGACTTCCTAAATATTTTCAAATATATATATATATATATATTTTTTTTTTAATTAAAAATTATTTAGCATTTATAAATATTAAATGCATTAAACAAGTACAACAATTATAATTAAAACGAAGTTATTTGTTTTCGCATAGGAATGAAAAACAAAAGTCATCATCTATGTATACAAAAAATTCATCGATTTATACATCTATTTTTAGTCATTTATTCGATTCATTGCACTTATTTAATATTGAATAATTACTTAATTCATTAATGTACGACATTAAACAACCACACTCACATATATGATACCATAATGTAAATTTATTCTGAAATCTTCTAGTGATTTTCAATATATCTAGATATACATATATATATATTTTCTACACATGATATTAATTATTTTGAATCCTTATGTTCTCAATGCATTAAATTGATGTTTTTAATCTATCCATAGGATCTATATAATTCGTTAAACCGTTACACGCAGTTTTAAATTTTGTCTAGATGACGGTCAAGTTTCTGACGCTTATGTAGGAATGAGTTTTCGATGGAATGCGTACTCTTATTTTATGAGCCATTGGTATAGCGGCAGTTGAATAGACTCCGTCTCAAATCAGGGTCAATTGGGAGCTCGCCGAATGGAATTTAAGTTTGGTTTAAACAGTCCAGACTAAACTAGAACATATGAGGCCACTACCTGTGCATCCATATAAAAAGGTTCATTTCACATTATAAAATCACATATATCATGTGATTATACGAATATAATACAAGAGAGGAAATAATGTCCTGATCAATATCCAAAGTACCATTCACAAGGAATATTTAGTAATGACACTTACCATTAATTCTTTGTGAATATACTCGCTTCACATTTTTTACTTTGACATTAATAATATTGACATTTATGTTTACAAATACAAATGATCATGTGGATAATAATAATAATAATAATAATAATAATAATAATAATAATAATAATAATAATAATAATAATAATAATAATAATTTCCATCATAATTATTGTGTGGGTCAATTTTATGACGAATTATTATTTTTTTCTTTTTTCTTTTTTCATGAGTTTAACCGCGATCTCGAAAACAAATAAAATAGACGACGACGGGATGTCTTTTATTGCACCATTCCCGTTGTCGACCATAAAATCATGAATAATATCAATACAAGAGAAGAAAAAAAATAAATAATAATAATAATAATAATAATCAAGAATTACAAAGAAACAATCATTTCAACAACAAAATAAAAACACATTAAAAACATACCAATTCATTTATATAGACATGAAATTGATTATTATAACGGGATAATAAATGTATATAATTAATAAATGTCGTTAACGATTAATAGCAATTAAAATTTATAACAATAAAAATTTTGTCTTGCAACGAGACGTTTTTTTCTTGTTTTGGACAATGAACAATGTCATTTTGAGCGCGTCAAATTAACATTAGCCTCGGCTTAGCATATACAATATACACAGATGATTTTTTTTTTTTTTCTTATTCAATCCTTTTTTTCATCATATATTCATTGTGATTTTTTTTTGTGTGTGTGCGTTGTTCACTGACAACACGCACAAAAGATGTACTCATGTCGTCAACTGAGACTGATGTAGACTGGAGAGGCTGAGTCGTTTGCTTTTCGACATTTCAATTAACCGTATATAAATATGTATATATGTACGAAACAGAACGGTGACCTAATTAGCCCTGGAAAATGTATATAGTAAAGAGCCAGTTTACGTGTATATATATATATATATACGTGCATCACGTGAGAAATTATTTGCATGTCTCAGCGTCTCATTGCGCGTCCCAAATTCCCAAGAGTTACACTTTCAAATGCATTATTATATTTTTAACATTATATTATATATTAATATGCCAAGACATAATGTTGACACTCTCAACACTATATCTCATTTATTATATTGCTCTATGAAAAATATTTTACTATCAATATTTCATTATACTATTGCCACATAAAATTATTTTGTCTTTAACACACGTACACAAATATACAACACGAAATTATAAATGTCGCTACACGTCGTTATAAAGACATATTAAAAAAGGAAAAAAAAAAAAAATTTTTTTTTTTACATAAACAACAAAAAATAATAAACCGTTAACTTTTTGAATTGTGAAATAAAGAGACATTGAAGGCAAGGGACACAATTAATCTAATGACTCATAATCATAGTTGAAATCTTTCATTTCATTTTTTCTTTTTTTTTTTCTTCACTAAAAAGTATATAAATGTGAGTCAAGGGGGACATTGTATATGAAATAAGTTGAGATTTGATGTACCGTTCGTTTCCGTTTATAAGAACGTTGGTCATTAACGATTTGTCGACATGTAAGACGATATAAACCTAGGTGAAATAAATATAGATCATTATATACATCTGTCCAAGTATATGCGTAAATAGATATACATTAAATGCGGTTATATATATACAGCTGCAACATTCAAACAAATAATGACGACTATGACAGCTCCTGAAAATTTTATGTACAGGATAATTATAATTATTAATGGTGATATGACCTATTAGCCTTAATTTCATATCGTCCATATAATCATATCATTTGCATGATATAATTCCCTCGGGGCAAATTCAATTTTTTTTATCACTCCAACATTTATTATATTTATATTCATACATCTATCCACATACTCGAATACATATATATATATATATGTAGGTATATGTAAATATATGAAATAACATTTGTGTTAGTGTAGTTGCAGTAATAAGTGAAAAAATGAAATTGGACAAGTGACTGAGAGGGAGAAGAAAAACAAAATTCATTATCAATCATACCCTAAGTTCTTTTTTGTTTTTTTTTTTCTTTGTTCGCTGTGTCTAATATTTCAACTTTTTATCATCGATTTACTGAATGTCGATCCCCCACGAAAGATTAAAAGAACAAAAAAAAAAGATTATACGCCTCCCTAGAACAACATAAAATCACTAAAATGATTAATAAACAAAAAAAAAAAAATCGGTGATACAGATATGTATCTGAATGTCTATATTATTTGTAAATAGAATTGCATTTACCACAGAGAAAAAAAAAAAAAAAAAAAAAAAAAAGAAATATTGTGTAAAACTGAAGTAAAAAAGTTAATCATGCACGTTATTTTCCATACCTCACGATTGCACGCAATTTTTACGCTTTGATAATTTAACTCAATACAACACACGGCATTTGTATGTGTATGCTTGGTGAGTATTAATATAATAAATAAATATATATGTACGCATATATACATATGATGCGTTATATATAACGACTCAGGCCAATTTGTCATGGCAATTGCGTAATTAATTTGCATACCAGTATATACAGGACCCACGTCGCAATAATTATATATTGTCGCAAAAAAAAAAAAAAAAAAAAAATAAAAATAAAAATAAAAAAATAAATAAAAGTGAGTAGGAGAATTATAAAAATTGGAAATAACCAAGTTATGACAAGTATAAAGAAATAATTATACATTATGATTGTGGGTGAGTGTGAAGAAAGGTGATTGACCTTTTTGGAAGAATAAAATTTTCAAAATCTGTCCCATCACTGCGTGACAACACATAAATTCATTCTCTACTTAAATCCAGACCATGTATTTTCTTCTCCTCTTGTAAATCCATTGACCAAAGCCAATGGCCGATTAGGGACAAGAGATGGAAAAGAAGAAGAAGAAAAAAAAAAAAAAAAAAAAAAAAAAAAAAGAACAAGAGGAAAAAGAAGAAGAAGAAGAGGAGTAGAGAAAAAAATTCATGTCACGTGTAAACATATTCTCATGTAGTTTTCTTTCTTCTCCCACCCTAATATACAGATGCAACTCACGTGGTTGCATTCATCCTCATGTGTATACACATACATTTATAGTTGTATCGTGTATTTGAACATGGTTTATACATAAAAAGGCAAGTTGGTGCATGATTCAAGGCGAACGGCCTTCATAGGATCGGGAGATATTTAACGTGTACGGCTTTTATGCATATAATTTCTTGTGACCGTATACCTATACCTCAATATATAAATATATAGAGGAAAAATAAGATAGAGCGTATGGACATCAAATGCAAAAGTATAATAATATTCACTGATTTTCAATAGGAGCTATATAACACACCAATACACAAATATCTATGCATAAATATGTGTATATATACATGTGAATATGGATAGATGATTGCGAAGTATAAGTACAATAATTTATAACCACTGCATGTAATTACTTACGTTTGTACATACACAAATAGTGCTTGTAGTTATACACAACCATTGGTTAAGAGTTAACATATGTCAATGACTTGGGTCCAAATCATCAATAAAAAATGATAAAATAAATATATAAATAATAAGATTAAAGTTAACGGTATATATTGGATTGGAGAGTGTTGAGATAAGAGAGCAACGGCAAAAGAGATGGAAAGACAAAGAGAAAAGGTTTTACTTGTATGTATGTGAGTATACATAACATTGGTGGATGATGCACTTAGATAGCAATAAATAAATGGGCTCTGGAGACTGAGGGTGTAGTGGCGCGCGCGCAAGCGCGTGTACAATCAATTATGAACCAACAACAACAACAAGAGTGCACAGTTGAATATCTACACTTTGGCGCTGGTGCGGGTCCGGGTGCAGACTCTATATAATATACTACTATATATATATATATGTATATGTGTGTATAGTAATAAACAAGGGAGTTGTGGAGTGCACACGCGCTCACGCGAGTACTCTCGGCCCGGTGATGGAGGAGCGGAGAGGCCACCCAACCGAAGGAGCGGCTCACTCGCTCCTCGAAAGACGCCGATCTTATAAGTAGGTCTCGGAAACGACGTCAGGGGAAAGAAAAAAAAAACAAAAAAAAATGAAAAAAACACCACACCCGTATATACACGCGCATAAAGGTGAGCGCGTGTATACAACACTACACTCAGGTAGTGCGGCTCAAATATATATATATATATAAAAGCAGACACCCCCCTACTCCCCTACTTACTCCCCAAGCTATTGGGAATATGTAGGCATGTCTCTGGGATCATAAAAATATTGGAATACGTGCTGAAGGTAAAAGAAAGCTATATATGTGCTCTTCAAGACTTTGGCCTGCACCGTGACCAATGAGTAATCAATTTAATCTAGATTAATATACTTGGTGTTTTTTTTTGTTTTTTTTTTTTTTTCGTACCCTTTTCCATCACACAAAAACTCTCATCATTGTTATCTATATACTCTTCACCTATTATTCAAAATTAAATATAATGAAATAAAAATAATATATTTTTTATTATTTATTATATATGAAAAATATATGAAATTTAATTTTATTACTTGTGGGAATTTTCCATTGAGTTGAAAAAATGTATATTGCCTATATGTAATTATTAAAAGTTTAATCATTGCAGATATCTAATAGAAGGTGAATGACGATACAATGGATACAGTGTCATTCAATATTGACAATAGGTTATCAGACAGTTCCATCTTTATAACAATGTGCAATGCAACGATTGAGGAAAACGATCATCACAAGACAACGGGGCAGATGCTCCCATCATCCACCACTTCAACATCCATTCCCATCCATACATAATCACTTGACTCATCATTATTATTATATGATGATTATATATACGTATATGTATTTATTTATTTATAGTTAGTACCTTCATACGATACATTCAACGGATCACTAATTAGCAAATGTGTATAAACAGCATATCCGGTATCAATACATATATATCTCTTTTACGATTGTTCATTTAATTTTTTTCTTGAATTTTTGAATGAGAACAATTTTTTACCTCTTTTCATCTCATTTAATTAACAAATAAAATACCAAATGTTTCTTACAAATGTATATAGATATATCTATATATACTTTGCTACACTGACAACCGGAAGATCGTGTATAACTTCACTCGAACTTCTCCCTCTTCTGAAGAAAATAATCAATCGATTTTATATTGTTACTTTGCTACACAAAGATTGTCCTAGAAACTTCAATATCAGCATCCGCAAATGTCTTTGATACAGCCACTTGTATGCGACCATTAAACCGTAACTGAGAAGATTCATTTTTTTTTTCTTGTTTTTCCCCCTGTTGTTTCAATAAAAGTTTTTATTTTCAGACAAAAGAAGCGATTTCATTTGAACAAAAAAAAAACAAAAAAAAAAAAAAAGGAATAATATTTTCTCAGTGTTTGTTGATGCGATTATATTACATTATATTATATTATATATACAATACAACCACGCCTGTGTCTTATTTCCTACAATAATATATAAAAGCGAATTTATTTCATATATACGAATAGCGATTGGATATATATTATATACCGTGGTTTTCTAAACGCTTCTAATTGTGTCGAGCGATGGGGTCGTGATCGTCGTATAACGTGCTCTCAACAGCGTGACGATAGTCTTAAATGGTAAACCGGCGCGGTCGTAGATTACAACAATAGTATATATACACTCGATGACTGCGAAAAATTCACTACACCGCGTGCCAATCTCCCATTGTAATTACATTTTGCATCGTATTATATGTATTTTTTTTATTTTTTTAATTTCCTTCTATATAACAAATGTATATGAATAAAAAATGAAAAGGAAATATCATTATAAGGTGGTATGTTTTTATTGGAGGTATGTTTGAATGAGTGTACGTTTGGTCCAGTAGAAATGAGGGTCAATGAGAAAAAACGATGAACGACTAGCTATTTAATACAACTATCTAGTGCGCATTATTGCCACATCATTATCAGTAAATGAACAAGAAGATAAAAGTGATGATTTGCACTAAATTGTACCAATCACGATAAACTTATTGGTTTTGACAAAATTATCGGTTATTATAAGTAATGTTGGGGCGTGAAAAAATGAATAAAACACATATATATATATATATATATATATATGCATTACTATTCCATTTAGCGATATAACCATATAAATATATGATATTTCCACCAGCTTTCTACACGTTAAATTTATGTATATGAAGCTGATGATCTGGTAAAAGTTTTCATCTCGATGCACCTATTTATTATTTATTTATTTATTTATTTTTTTTTTTTTTCTTGTTTATTTCATATTATAAATATACCTTGAGAATTTTATTTTTATTTTCATGAAAAACTTGACAAATGAAAAAAGTAAAAAACAGAGAGATAGTGATATGATTGTGTGAAACAGCCCAATATATTAACATTCAGAGAGTTGTGAAAATAATAATAATAATAATAATAATAATAATAATAAAGCATGGTTGATACAGTAGAGATAGGGCGTATATACGGCGACGTGTCAAGCGACAACGATAGTTGTCGACTCGCCCACGCTCCAGAAAGCCACACGTGAAGCCAAACGTGCTCGCGCTTGCGTCAGGATATCTTCTTGCATCCGCAATCATCATGTCCCAGTGGTCTTCATGTATTATTATATATATATAAATATTTTTTTTTTTCCAAGACTATATATATTATCTCATTTATGTTGGAATTGTTATTTGCGCGAGTAGCGCACCCGTGACATTTTAAACGGGCGAAACCAAGTATTTTCGCTGCGTGTTACTTTACGCTTATGGTACCGCTGTGTGGCAACATTACTCGATCAGTGGTTGGGTTCTAGGTTAACTCCAGCCCCAGAAAACGATTAGATACAGATTAGGTGGAGGCGAGTGTTGTTTGCAATGATGAGCATTCCGACATTTCTATATATAGAGCGAAGGAGAGTTGAAAAAAAAAAAAAAAAAAAAAAAAACACTTGCGGTTCATCCTCGGCACGTGCCACACACGCCTCGTATTTTCCATTATATGAATGTATATACATCGTATACACAAGATACACAGCCTGTGGTGCAAATAATCTATTGCTTGTAACACATGCAAATATTTCCTGTGGAAAGAATTTTATTTTTTATGATTGTTCCAGCCTCATTATCCTGTTAATTTTTTTTTTTTTTTTTTTTTTTGTCTAACCTACTCTTTCCAAGTTTAAATTGCTTATTTTCTATACACGTGTATATGTGCGTTGATTCATCACTGAAATGATTGAATTTGGCCGATCAATAAATAATTATCTTTGAATTGCTTTATTAAATTTAATACACGCACCTGTCAAAATATATCAAAAGCATGTGAATTTATATAAAAGTCTATATATACATGAAATTGTATGAGGGAAGAAAAAAAATTGTAGAAATAAAAATAATAGTTGAATACCTCTTATATTCTCGAGACGGTATAAAATAAACGTGTGTAATAAAATAACCAAAATATAGCGGCAAGTGTAGCGGCAACCATCAATTCGTGCATTAAACCACTCGAGTAATATATACGATGTAGGGTAATTGCACATATGTACAATATACATACCCTCTTATATACCCCCTTTTATATGCATATACTGTTATAAACGACCTTGCCGCACCCTTGAGAAAAGATTGACATCACTCACCAATCTTTAACGATCTAATTAATTGCAATGTCATAAATAATAATTTAATTTTACTATAAAATTATATATGAGAAAGTTCATTTATCCTTAATAAATGCGAAAAAAAAAAAAAAAAAAAAAAAAAAAAAAATTAATAATTATAATAAATAAATAAATAAGTAAATAAGTAAATAAATAAATAAAATATATATACCTATATGAGACTATGAGAGTATATGGTTCGGTTGCTCTGTTCACTATACGCTATCAATTAGATGAGATATCTTGTATATATATACATGTAGCTCGACATTTATTACGTACTGCGGACTACACGTAAATATTTTGCAACTGGTTGTATTTTGTACAGAGTATATTATATATGTATGTGTGTTGGTATATCGAATAGAGCGCTCTCGATTTATGGCCAACGAAACACAAGCAATATCGAATGATCACCTCAAAGATGGAAGTTTATCCGCGTTGACCATCTCGAATCGCCGGTAATTGAGATGCGGCGTATTATATATATCTATATATATATACATTATACATACATATGTCTATATTATTTTTAACAATAAGTTTAACAAAAAATCAAGCGCGACAGTTGTATAATAAATCTTGTGCGTGTATGTGGGGCACCATTATCACACATGAGTTTTATACAATACATATACAGTGGTCGTGCGTTCACTGAAGAAATCACCGCTATTATATGATCATCAAATGTTTTCAGTCGCCCGAGGCAAATTAACTTCTCTTGCATATATGTATACATAAACATATATATCTTCCTACGCCCGCGCCACAGTAAATGAGCGCTAATAAATCTGAGGATCGAGAGTCTCGCGAGCGAGTGCGCACAAGGAGGTGTGTAAACTTCGACGTCTGTTGCTACATACAACGAAACCACATATGCATCGCTCAATAATAAATAAATATATATTTTTTTTACATGTACATAATAATAATAATATGTGTAGGTTAAGGCAAAAGAGTATAGAAGAATAACGAAAAAAAAAAAAAAAAAAAAAAAAAATTTTGTTTATTGCTACAACAATGACAAAAAAAAAAAATCAATTAATATTTATGAAATTAAGTATGAGCGTGAACGGATAAAATGAAAAAAAAAAATTAATAAATAAATTGTATTTATGAAAATAAATGAAAAGGGAAAGTTGATTTACGTGTACAATTGTATACATAGATAATGAATTAATATGTGAAAAAATAAGTAAGGGTTAGAGTACAAATTAATTAATTAATTAATCAATGAAAAAAATATAATGATAATAAATAAATAATAAAATAAAACTTGGAGGATAGAAAAGTTCTCGTGAGGAGATACCTAACAACCCACCTATCGACATGTGCATGTATATTTTTTTTTTATAAATCTACAATAGTGTTTTATCTCGTGTAGTGTTCTATTCGTTGCCGCGTGCAGCCTACACTTAATTCTCAACTCGACTAAAGTTCCTACTGAGGATTAAACGTGTACGAGCTAACGGTACTGGAACTCTAGTAAATAGTTTTATAGTTAGTGGTCGGCTAACAGAGTATCGAATGAGTAGTAGTGGGGAATAGTGGGGTGTATGTAGGTCTCGCTAGCTGATTGGTTGTACGCTACATCCCAAACCGCCTGTTACTAGTGTATATAATACACAACGACTTATAGCGGACTCACGGACTTCACCTGTTGCCCGCACAACCACACCGGAATCCCCTTTATCCCTCCAGCTCTGCTACTTTTTTTATCCCCCTCTGTAGCCCCTTATCTCTTTCTACATGTTTCTCACTCACTCTCAACTGCATCACAGGGCACCCACGGAATTTCTCGCTTCGCTGACCCCCGACGAGTTTCGGCCACCATACAAGTGTCGATGGACTCTGCACGCCCTCACCCTCAATTCATGTTCCCTCTACCTTTTTTTTTTTTTTTTTTTTTTTTTTTCTTTTCACTCTTCTCTTTTGTATTTATTTATTATTTATTACTATTATTATTATCTTTTTCAATTAACCGACACGTTATGAGCTGGATTTTAATTTTTATTTACAATATATTATTGCAATTCATATTTTCTTTTTAAATTATTTTTTTATATTTTTTTTTTGTTCTTCTGTTTTTTTTTTTGTTTTTTTTTCCTCTCTTTTTATTCTCATATGACAAAAACTAAAAATTGTGTTAAAAATTATAGAGAAAATTATTAAGATAAATGTATTATGGTATTTTATAGTAATACAATACCAAAAAATATTTTTTTATTAAATTATTTATTCATATTTTTTTTTGTTCTTTTGTTTTTTTTTGTTTTTTTTTTTTTTTTTCTCTCTTTTTATTCTCATATGATAAAAACTGAAAATTGTATTAAAAATTATAGAGAAAATTATTCAGATAGATTTATTATGAAATTTTATAGTAATACAATACCAACAAATATTTTCTTTTTAAATTATTTTTTCATATTTTTTTTTTTTGTTTTTTTTGTTTTTTTTAATTTTTTTCTCTCTTTTTATTCTCATATGATAGAAACAAAAAATTGTATTAAAAATTATAAAGAAAATTATTAAGATAGATGTATTATGGTATTTTATAGTAATACAATACCGACAAAAGAAGTCTATATAAAGTGCACACCTATAAAATTACTCTTCTCTACTTTGTATATTTCTTTGTGCCGCGTGCACAACCACGTGATTTCAGTAACATTCGCGCGCGCGCTCTTTCTCTCTCTCTCTCTCTCTCTCTCTCTCTAGTTCCCTCTCTATTATACACTGTGATCTTCTGTATGACTATTTACTAGTAGTTATATCTATATATACTGACACAGTGGAAAAAGAAAGCGAAGTTGGCTGACGAGTTGATGCGGGAGACCGCGTGCAGTATAACATACAGAATAGTATCAAAGTTGTAAATATATATATATATATATGAAACAAAGAGTACAAATAATTATTAGTATATATTATATTCAGTAATATATCTCATTGTTATACTGTATAATATGTATACGTACGTGCGTATGTGTGGTGGCAATTAACCATTCATGTTCGCACATTATAGTATTCATAATGACATCGTCTATTCCCTCATCAAAGTCTCCATACGTTCATATAGGTATAGGTTTCGATGTTGTATATATATAGAGAATATAAATAATAAGAAAGAGTTGAAACAGAGTCTGGCATCGAATTCTCCATGCACCGTGAGTTCTCACTGTACGTCCTTGATGTATCCTGCAGCGAGTCGTAGAGCCGTTGAAAAATAATATATATATACTAACAAGAGTCCATAGAGATCAGATGAACACACACCTACATATATATGTGTGTGTGTGTGTGTGTGTATGTGTGTAGACGGGTTTTCACTGCGCGCATATGTCTTATACGAATTGTTTGGTATAAGATGGAGATACATAGTGGGGAAGAAACGGGCGCGAAGATATATCAGTGGGGAACATACAAGCATGGAAGTATACGAAGGAGAAGGAGTTGACGGGATAAAAGGAAGGGGATACGAAGTACCGCTATGCCTGTGCGTTGCCGGAGGCTAAATACATACCTACCTACCTACCTACCTACCTAGCTGAGCGCGAGCGATGCCGGACTTGTCGCTCTGACTCTCGTGCGCGGCGCACACAAGCGCAGTACACTTTACGCCGTGTGTGCTGTGTGCTGCCATCCAAACCCACCTTGGATACTCTCTCAGTTGTACCGTAATATCGTGGCGGCCGGTGCACGCCATAGGCCGGCACTCTAGGCGAGAGCACCTCGGGAGATCATTGTGTGTGGCAGTGGCCTGGGCCGCCTCCTCACAAATACACTATTGCACTCGGGCTCTGCGCAACAATCGCAACAATCACTACAACCAATCATTACAACCATATTTATTCTCAGTGTTTTCCTTTATTACGCATACATCATCCCCTCCACATTTTTTCATCCTTCCCTAACAAACACGTCATCATCATCATCATTAATTTATTTTTGTATAAATAATAATAATATATATTTGACATATCCTTTCTTCATGCAATCAAACATAAAAAGACGGAAAATAAAACAAGAGTAGCGGTGCACAGCCACGTTTCAATATATAAATATATAAATATATATATATATATATGTATACGGTGTTGCAGTGTCGTTTGCCTCGGCTAAATGTCAAGCAACTTCGAGGAAGGTGAAGAAATTGTGTGATGTGAATATATTTCCTGTGAATATCAATGTTTACGATGAAGAACATGGACACTGTGTGTGTTGTATAATTTCGTTTTATCAAGTGTCAGTGATTTTTATACTATATATATTTATATTTATATTTATATTTACGTTAAACTCAACATATCAGTGCAGGTGCTCGTGACTTGTAACTTTTTTTTTTCTTTTTTTTTTTTTTTCATTTTCCTCATTTTCCTCATTTTCCTTCTCCTACAAAGTCGTAATCCGAGTCTTCCTTCATTACCATCACCACTACCTCCTCCTAATTTATTATCTTCTTGTATTTTATTGTCCTCTTTCACCTCCTTTGTCAAACAATGAAATAGGAAAGTGTCAACGAATGGAGCATGAATATTTGGATGAAAAATTGTGATAAATATCGTGAATGTCTCTATACTGTCAACATCTGTTAGCAATTCAAGCGTGTGTTGTGCGCATGGCGTGAGTTTCTTATATATACGTGGCGCCTCGACCAATCTTTTTCGAGTCCACTGCATCATCACGTGCCTTCGTTAAAGTTCTACAGCTCTTACACTCCTCGACCCTTTAGTCTCTCTTCCTCCTTCGCCCCCATTTTCTCATCTCCCTGTTCCTCTTCCTCTCCCCCCCCCCCCCTATTCATTCCTCTTGCTCGGTTATTCCACTGTATATTCTTTTCTTTTTTTTTTTTCTTTTTTTTTTTCTCTTATTTTTCCATCCTCACTCCTTCTTTCTTTCGGTTCCGCCTCGTGCTTTCCGGGTTCATCGGTGTGCATCGTCCCGGACAAGTCTACACAGATGTGATGATGATGATGATGATGATGATGACGATGATGATGACAATGATAATAATGATGATGATGATGCTGCTGTTGATGATGATGATTAGTGTTGACGCGAAGACACATCGATAAACCTTTGATATTTTTCTCCTTCCCGCATTATTTAAGTGCGTGTCTCCTCATACTACTTTCCCCATAAATAGTTTCCCAATCATGTACATCCATCTCTATGTTTGTTGATTATTATATTCATTTATTATTATTATTATTATTATTACTTTTTTTTTTTTATTTTCCACAATTTATATCATTATAAGTGACTTAAAACGTGAAGTGTTACAATAAACTGATCAATTTTACTATCAGTGGCACATATACACACACACTCACACACGCGTATATATATACATATATATATATATAACATCTCATACTCTACACGGAAAATCAACAGTGAAGAAAATTTTGTTGGACAAAAAAAAAATATATTGTCACTGATTATTAAGAGGAAATTTGCACGCTTTTATTTTTTCCACAAAGGTTAGTATTATCAATAGATGAATATATATTTATTTCAAAAAGGGCGTAAACTCGTCTACGCTTCGTGTAGCAACGTGAAACCGTTAGAGAAACGTGACACACGTGGAGTATTGCTAACGTGCTTTGAACCCATGTCTTTTATTATTCTCTTTGTATATATATCGTCTAAGATTGTTCATATAATTTTTATAAATAATCATTTATACACTGTAGATTGTATTTTATAATATATATTGAATCAAAATTATCGATATTAATGGACAACGTGATGGTATAAAAAAATAAAAAAATAAAAATAAAAAAAATTGTGTATATATAATATATGCTGTGCTATTTGGCTATCCTACTGATATTTCAGTATAAATCGTACATTTTTATTTTTTTTCCATTTGCGAATGGACGCACCACCAACGTATTCTGTGCCACTTTCACGATCTTTGCGCCTCTTGGATACCTATACATCCATACGTTGACTTTAGCATATGCATATATATTATAAATCGCGATAAAACTGCACCATTCAAATATGTGGAAAAAAAAAAAAAATATATATATATCTTATTAAGAGAGTCAATAATATATTATGCAAAGAGATAAATAAAATGTATACGTGCGCAAATATCAGACGGACGGTAATTAATTTTCCTCAATGTGAATTTACTTGAACGGTGAACGAGAATAATTTATTTACGAAGATAAGTCTCCATCGTACATAAATATATATTATGTATACATGATAGGAGGACATACTAAATTGTGGTGACAGGTGTACCAATGCAATGTATCGGTGTTGCGGATCTAGGAAGTTGATATTTTTTTTTTTTTTTTTTTTTGTCTCGCTCTAATTGAAATTATTCTTGTGATGTAATGCAGCAAAGATCTTGGAGATATATTGCAGACAATAATGGGACGCCATAAATATTTTTATTATATTTCCAATATTTTTTATTATTATAGTAAGAAAAAAAAATAAATAAATAAAATATAAGGAATAAGTGTAAAGTCTTTCTCTTCGAAGTTGGGAGATCGAATATACACCTCGTATATATATTTTTATACCTGTATACTCATATTTATCATGTATATATTTTTTTTTTCTTTTGTAATGCCAGTGTTGTATATAGATCTATAGATGTGGCCATCGCGTGTATACACACGAAAAAGAATTTATTTGTGAGACTTCCAAAATAATGATTAAATTGAAGCTATAAATAGAAGCAAAATATTGTGCTTGTTTCAGCACTGGATTCATCATTATTATAGTAGGTCTCACCGTCTCCCTCCCCTCTCTCTCTCTCTCTCTAAATTCTACTCTGTCCTCTCTGTCACTATTCCTCTCCTTCTCTGTTTCTCACTTGTTAAATTTATCTGTCTCTCTTTCATTCTTGACTCGTCGGGAGATCTAGTTTCTCCAAGTCGATTGCACAATTTCATCGAGATAGAGCAACATCCAAACGTGAGATCGATCGATCTCTCTGGACCAGCGACCGATAATTGCCACAGCAGGGTTGCGTCGTTTCATATATATATATATACACGTGTAATGTTCTATTCAAGAAAGATATACAATGTATAAAAGAGTTTATTAGTACAGGGAAAAATATCAAGTAAATAAATAAATATTATTTTAATGGTGTATGATGGTATAGTGTAGCTTTCGTAAGTATTATAAAGAAAACATTTTAATTAGTAAAAAATTCCTGATGACCACTGTCCGCGACCACCGCGTGCACTACACCATTAATTACTATTGGCAATCATGCAGTCCCATGTATATATATATATATATATATATTATATACGCACATGTACACATATATATAGCGGTATAATTTAATGAAAAAGATGGTGGGAGATATCGAGAGATAGACCTGCGTTATGTTTTATTGTTATTGATGTATACTCTATATATATATTGTTTACGCAATAAAGTTATTGTAGACCCGCATCTTCCTTACCAATATAATTCTTATATTTCATATTCGTATATAAGGCTATATATGAATTTTCAATATTTACTAATCAGAAACGTTTGAATACGTCAACGAGAGAATATAAATTTTCTTTCTTATTATTCTACGGAAGAAAAAAAATGTATAAAATTTTACTTCCCGTTAATTTTTTTTTTTTTTGTTCTTTTTTGTTTGACGCATCTAAAATAATAAAAAGGTGTTTTGTTTAGTTTTTTTTTTAATTTTTTTTATTGTCTGAAGCCTACGATTGAATGATAAAGACACACTACTCTGCGGTGTTTATATATTGGTGTCAGGGTTGGCCGGGTATACACCGATCCCACGGTTCGAAGATGTGTATCTCTGTTGTTTGGTAGTTTCCTTTGTTTTGGCCATGGTATCGGTCGACTTCCTGCTATTTTCTACTTCCCTGGACGACGTTTCAAGAAAGAAAGAGCAGTAGTATAGATATATACATGGGTACACGACGTTATATCGCATGCGAATCCCATCAGTTTCACGGTTCTCTTTAGTTTGGGTCTTCAAGACACATTGGTGGGGGACAATATATATATATATATAATATATACATATAAGTGGATAAAGTCTTGGAATAAATAAAAGGGAGAGAGACACGGAAAGGCAACACACCGTTAACGACAGTAACTCGGCTTGGGTTAAAACAAATTCCACGAACATTGAAACTAAACCCGCGAGGGATATTTCCATCACGTTTTACAACACTCCTATTTGCCGATATTTACATTATATTCTCGATTCGCGCAACAATAATTTCTTCTTTCCGTTTCAATCTGGGCTAATTTTTTTTTACTTATTAATCCATAATATCCAATATAAATTGTAAACATCTTTTTCTATTTCCATTACGTATATACCGATAAAGCGACAGTAAATGTTTAGTTGCGTAAAAAATTTAAAAGGCCCACTCGTAAAATAATAAATGGAAGCTTGCGAAAGAATTATACCGATACTTCGTGTCAGTGTACTATTATTGATGTTGATATATATTTTTTAGTTTATACCACGATCAGGCCTCAAGGTAATATTTAATTTGCTAGAACAGACACTACAGTTTATATGCCGCGGTGAATTTCCCTTTCCGTTTTCAACTACCACTTTGTATTTGTACATAAATACATAAACAAAAAAAAAAAACGTTAATGTTATATGTATATATAGAAAATAAATTTAAATAAGAAAATTTTCACGATGGAAATTGGAGACTACGAATTGGTGAATAGTGTGGAGATATACATTTGTATTTGTAAATAACGCGCAACAGTTAGTTGATGGGGTTAGCTCGTGGCTGCAATAAACGCGTTGGTGGCCAAAGAGAAATTCTGCGGTTGTTAATCTTTAAAGTTGTTTATATGCATGTACGCACAGTCATCAGAGGGAATACCTCATGTATAATGCCCCATCATTGTACATTACACAGTGAATAAAGCAAGAGTAAAGGGTTGTGTAAATGTATATATAAATTTTTCCTATTCTCTTTTTATTTCACATTTATTTCATATACACGCACTTTACCATAGGTGCACGCTGTATATTATATAGAAATTTAAATCAGAAAGTATATCCAGTCATAATATGCAACTTATAAATACATCTTACTCTTGACTTGGTCTCATCCTTCACTGAAAACGGTATATATATATTTACGCTTTATCATGTCCCATTGCTTTTTTTAAAATAATATATACCTTATAGTCACTGCGACGCGTGCCAATTCCATGATTTCACTATAAATAAGAAAAAAAAAAAATCATTCCACTTTGTTATTTAATTAATTCAAATGTATCACAATGTATTTTAATTATTCTAAGGATAACAAAAAAAAAGGTAAAATAAAAAAAAATAGTTCTAAATAAATTTATACAATGTAATTAAATTTATTTATAAGAATCCCAGTGATTTTAATAGATGCACAGGCAATACACGTATCAAATATATGAATAGAAAAGAAAAAAAATTTATTTTCAAGCATTTGATAAACATGAAAAAAAAAAAAATTCACTTGTCAGTATTGTCTATATATACAACCATACACTTTTATATATAATGCAATGACAATAGAGAATTGTTATAGCTAAACATAAATTTAAATCGTGGCAATGGATCATTTTTACGAAATTATTGTGCAACCACGTCCGTCATGATTATATCTGAGAGTCATAAAACTAGAGTAAAAAATGTGTCCGGGGAGAAAAAGTTTTGTTATTATAAATTATATTACCTGATTTAGTTAAACTTATATCATTCATACACATAAGTGTAATAAACAATTATAGGTACAAATAGTAAACTTGTTGCATTTATTTGCATTGATGGTGGGTAATTATTGCCATGAGAATAATGTTTGCAATGAAAGAAAATGTATATATATATATATAAGAAAAAAAAAAAGACAATATTGTATTTAATACTGTGCAAATAATAATGAAAAATTATTCAATTTGCAAGTAGATGATTATATAAAGTGATTGTGATTTGTGTTAATAAGAAAATATATAAAATCAACCACTAATGTTTATGGTTGATAAATTACAATGGCGCACGATCAAAATACTGTACAACAGAATACGCCATTGTTATACATGTGTATACGCATGCGCTTGCGCTGGTGGGAATATAGGAATAACGATACGTACGTGTAGACATCTCGAGGCAGTACGAAATGAGTTGTCGATGGTTGCGCAATCTTCAGCCCCGTATACACTACATTTACCTTTAGATTTTAATTCTTCATCAACGGATGTATTATACAGGTAACAAACCAACATCATATATATATATATATATGGGTGCAACATAAGTCAATGAAATTTTGTAGCCGCAATTTTAAGTGATTGACGAAATGATAAATAGGAATTGGTCTCATATATATTTATTCAACGTATTTATCATTGTATAAAATCAAAACAAATCTTCATTTATCAACTGTCACTATATAAAATTTATTATTTTTATACCTCTACCACACATATTTATCTATATAAATAATAATATTTATATTAATGTAGAATCACGTAAAGGACAGAATTTAACTGGGGACTACAATACAGTATATAAAAAAATTTCAATATATATATATAGATAGATAGAACCAACGTGTTGGGTTAAAGATATTGCATAATGGCCATATGTTTGAGAACATAAATTGGCCGACGACGAGGCGTGGCCGATCCTGAGAGACCCGCACACTGCCCCGTATTTTCTTTATTTTAATTTTTTCTTCAAATATTCGATGGTAATTTACAATTTCTCGTCAAACCTGTTTTCATACGTATATAAATATATAGTATGTATATATATTATAATATACATATATATGTGCCCACACTTAAATTGGACATTAAATATTATGGGGGAGATGAAAAAGAGAAATAGAATGATGGAACATATAAGTATACATGTAAACACGTACATGTATATTTCTATTGGATGGAAATTTGTGTACGAAAATAGAAAAGAGAACGGCCTTCACGTGGGCGGCCGATGACGGTCGACAGAGCGAGGAACTTGTGCGCTGCGCTGCTTTTTCGTCCTACTTACTGATAAATAAAGCATTTTACTTAGCCCACCGTTATAACGTTCCGTTAATTCGTTAATTAATTAATGAATAACGAGTCGAGTGAAACACTTTATCCGCTTATCTCTCTCTCTCTTTCTCTCTTTTTTTGACTTTTGTTAATATGTATCAAGGGCCACTTCTGCATCTTGTATTTCTACGTCAAAAATCAACCAAGGAATAAATTATTGATGGTGACAGGAAACGAGTAAAAAAAAATATTATCATATGTTAAAGTATACTCTGTCATCTTTTTTAAATATAAATAAATTTTATGTTTAAATATATATATATATATTAAAGGACAGTACGTATTTACAATTAATATTTTATATGTATTCCACTTCTACAATAAATTCAATGTATTCAATGAATTTTTTTTTTTTTTTTTTTTTTTTTTTGTATGAATCCGTGAGAGTAATAAATTTTAATTTAAAGAAAGTAAAAACCAACATGTGTAACACTTTCCACAACGCATTAGCTCGCACTTTTATTTTCACATACGTATTTTGTGTCGATATATTATTGTTTCATATAAACAGAAATTTCTTCATATATATATATGTATGTATATGTGTATATGTGTAACTGTGTGTTTATTGGTGCGATTTGGCCCACTTGTAGCAACTCTATTGCAATCAACGAGCATGACTAGGCGACTCTTACTCTCTCGTTACATACACCGTACGAACAAAGTACGTATACACATAGTTGTAGTAGTAGTATATACGTTAAATAAAAAAAAAAAAAAATGAATAAAAATAATAATAATAAACAGTTATGAATATAAGTAAAATTTGTGTGGCGCAGCATCGATTTCTGATGATAATTGGAAGGTGATATCGTTCTTTGAGACTGCCCATGACTGGCATTGAGTACCCACTGTATTTTATTATTCATGAAGCGGATACTTGCAATTATTTTAATCATTAAATATACCGAATAAATGCATATATAGAAAAAAAAATTTTTTTCTTTTGTATTTATTATTTTTTTCTCGCTGCCTTATTTAAATCATATCACGGATAAAATAACGAATATTCATTGGACATTAAATAAATGCTGTTGATTTTTATGTTGGGTAAGGATAAATATACATACATATAAATATAATATATACAAAGTTATGCACTTGCTGCTGTATACAATAATTATGCAATAATATTCTTGTTATAATATTTGTGTTATATATTGTACAAAGGCAAACATGCGGGTATGTAGATTTCACAATGTAAAATATATTCATACCTATTGCAAGTCAAAAAATCCATCATCACTGACAACTGTATCAAGAGGTGACCAAGAGGTGACTTGACTCATATAATATGTATATGCCAAAATTTTTTACCCTCTCCTCTTCTGTTATAAGTCTACGATACTAAAAATTTATATGATTTTTTTTTTTTTTTTAATTTCAATTTATAAGAAAATTTCTAATAAAATAGTACTTTGATTGAGATGAAATATATGAAATCAAACTACCGCCGTCCCGTACACGCATGCAATGTTTCTCTTTGCAGAGAAAGTATAACGTATTATATATATATTTATTTATTTATATACGTACAGATAGATATAAACGTTTATTCCGATGGGTCAAGGCAAGGTCATGCATACACGAACACGATCAATTCCCATCGATTGTAATCCCATATTGAGACAACAAATAATGATATTAATTTGTCTTTTGTGTCAATATCCAAATGCATATAACTTTTAAATTATTTATTCAATTATTTCTTAACATGTTGACACATTTCATTTATCTCTATTTATATCTAAACACACATATATAATATTTTATTCATTTTTATTTTGGGTAAGAGAAATTATTAACGGAATATGAGAGAGATCGCGCGCGAGCAGTAGCTCGAGGGCGACGAAACGAAAGCATATTAAGTAAAAAAATAAACTGAGAAAAAAAATAAATAATTCACTCAAGGGACGTGAAGATAAAAAGGTGAGTTGAATATGGTAAGAAGGAGAGAAGAGATGAGGAGAGGAGACGTTTGGAAATTATTCGTGCAAATGAAGCGATAAAATCGACCAGCAACTTGTCATTATGGCTTATAAAGACGATCGTAAAAGTTCACCAATTTCGTTTGCTTTGTGATCGACATTTCCCCATTCCCTATAAATATACGTATTGTCTGTCTCTTTTTTATACATACCTACATAAGTAGTCACATACATATTCCATCAGGCGTTTGATTAACTCTCTTATTTCCCTTTGATTATCTGCCAACTCATCATATATATATTTATGTGTATATATATGTATTTGTATGTTACCATCGGTGTTATTGTGTGATATCGTCAGTGAAATAAAAATTATATTTATAAAGGTCAAATGACGATGTAGGGCGCAGGGAGTTGCGCGAGCTCGTATATATGACCCTCTTTTATTTTTCTGGATGTGTGTGTGTGTATATATATAATACGTATATTTTTTTATTTTTCATCAGTGTCGTATTTCTTTCTTATTATTGCTTAAGAATTAATATACGTACATTTGTTTCATGGTGGAATAATTAATTTTCATACACAACATACATATAATATATATAAAATTAAATGCGAGCAATTTGTCGGTGATAATTGTCACGGTGTTGCCATAAATATATTCAGTCAACAGAAAAATATTTGTTTGGCTTCCCCTACAATCTCTCTACCTCATCTTCTACTGCTTTTTTAATGTTATTTATTATAATTTTTTTTTTTTTTTTTTTTTTGTTATTTTCCTCTCTCAACTGTGCCATTAAAATTGTCCGACTGGTCCATAACCGGACGTGGATATTTTCGGACAGAGTTTTTCTGAGTGTGGAGCCGCTCATTAAATGATACACGAGGCAACGGGCTGCTGTGAGAGTGACTCTAAATTGACCATATTTCGAATGATTATTTTCGGCATGACCGTTTCTTTTATGTACGCGCGAGCATCGTTTTAACACGCAACCGGTAGTCTTATTAACAATGCCACACGCACACTATATCGTACACAACTCAAATATCCTTGTGTCACTCTGTCTATATATATATATTCAACTCGTTAAACCGTATAAATACAATTAATTGCACCAAACCTCATTAATGCCTGTCGCTTGACTTTTTAACATTTTTTTTTATAAAAATAAAAAAAGTTTGATTACTCTGAAAAATTTGTATAGAAATTATACAAATTGTTATGAGAATGACGTGACAATATGTCTATATATACCTATATAAAGTAAGATATAATGTAAGTATTGTGGACAAATCCCGTTAATGTTCTGCATCATCCATCGTCACCTCGTATTTTTAAAGGACAAGCAAAAAAAAAAAAAAAAATATGACGAGATAAAAAATTATATATATATATGTGTGTGTGTGTGTGTGTGTAGAAGCAACAGGCGAGAAGAAACGACGTGCGCTCGGACATCCGGGTGTCTTTTGAATGCGAACGCAAACATACACACGAGCGCGCGCGTTCACCCGGAGCCTCGAGAGATTTCCAGAGCTCAAGAGCTCAGTCGCACGCGCTCGCGCGCAAGGCTGTGGCATTTACCGTCGTCATCTATACCTTTCTCCCTTCTCTATGTATCTTATATATATTCATACATTTATTTCTTTCTATACATACAATATATTTATATAAATACCTACGCTCAGGTATTAATATGGTACAGTGCGTTATAGAGGATCGGCCGTAGGAAACTAAAGTTGCGCAAGCACTGCAGTGCGCGAGATCAGCCAGTATTATATCTCTATACATATAAAAATAAATGTAAAACTCTGAGGCTATATTGAAACTAGTCAAGTTTTCACACCAACACATTTTTTTTTTTTTTTTTAAAAAAGATTATAATAAATTCCGACGTTTCCTTAATAAAAATAAACTATAAGATGAATTTATTTAAATTCAAATAGCCTGTATATATGTATATGCCTACCATATGCAGCATCAGATACACACAACAGTTTGGTGCAATGCTAAATTTATATGTGAATACAGTGGGTTCCCACGACCGACACACCATCGATCTCTATATGTACAAAAAATATTCCAGTCTATATATATATATGCGAATGTGGTCCTCGTGTCTTGTAATGTCCTATTCACTATATACTTTTACCTTTCGTAAACCTCGTCATTCGTTAATATATAGAGTAAATCCACGTGGCTTCTTGTGTATTCCTCATAAATTTTTACATAGAAGCACTTGTGTGTATGTAGACATAATAATAATAATAATTTTTAATAAGTGAGATACTTGAGTATTGTGAGAGCCGATGGTGAGACACAATATAGAGTGGAGCTCAATTATAATTGAATAATTATTTAAGAAAAAATAAAATAAGATAATAATATGAAAAAGAAAAAAAAAATAATAATAAATAATAATAATAATAATAATAAATGAATAAATAAATAAATAATAAAAAACAAAAAACAAAAAAAAAAGGATAGTTGAAGCGTGTCTGCGCGGATCAGACAGCCCAGTGGACCAATAACGGTTTCACGAGGTTATATTCCAAACCGGTTTTTTTTTATTTTATTTTTTTCTTCTTTTCTTTTTATTCTATACACTGAAGCCAAGAAGAAACGCCGAAGCATTACACAATGGCTTATAACCAACGAGATATTGGCTCCTAAGATTTTGTTCTATAAATCTTCTCGACATGACGTATCAAAGTTTTCTCAGCCATACGAAGCCTGACATCCATTGTAGCAATTCACTGAGTGGAGTGCAGTCCTTGAGTTAGTCAACAATGCAATGAAACGTCTTTCTTTTTCTCTCTACTATTCCTCCTCTCTTCCCCTCACTACTTTTCATTCCATCTGTACAGCCATAAGTACATTTGACTTCCTCTTCTTTTTATATTTGTTACTTCTTCTTTCTTTTCTTATGATTGTAATGATTCATCGAGCGTTTCGTCTCATTGCAGATACAGTAAAAGCAACGCTGGCAATTCAAGGATGCCGTGGGCGATGGGGCGAAAAGATTCCCGACACGCTTGAGAAAATTCTAGGACCTGTAATCGGAACACGAAGACAAGGAAGTGTTGAAAAACACATTGGAGAAGACGAAGGTGTATTGTCAGGTGTAAACTACAAGTTAGCAAGGACGGTATCAAGGATATGGACTTGACAGAGGCATTTGCGCCAAGTGCAGGCGATGGCACTGAAGATCTTGGCAAAACGGACTTTTTTGATTTTGTCGTATCACCACCTTTGCCACCGTCACATTGTAGTTCAACTGGTGGCATGTCCGATGAGGAGAGTTATCTTCATCGATCATCACGCAGGAGTTTAAGTTATTTGCAAGAGCCAAGACATGATGATCATGATACAAGAGATATTCACTCAACGTCATCGTCAACGTCATTCATAAAAGAAACCAATAATAATACTCTCACTGCCCTACCACCAGTCTCAACCATAACTGGATCACTCAATCATCATGGTGTTCGTAGTCACTGTATCCAAAATAATGATCAAATACCAATGGATCAATCTGACTGTGATTATTGGGCTACTGATGATGGTAAAGAGCAACAGACGTGTAATATATTATTGGAGGATTTGAATAAATATTGCTGGTCGGCGCATACCAATTCCCAATGTCGTGGTGATACATCAGACAGTGATAATTCTCATCGAGTTAATAGTACTAATGATCGTCAAAATACGGATGGTGCCATTTACACGCTCACCGTGCTCAATAACGAGGGTAATTCTATGGACGGTTTGGACTGTTGTAAAAGTCCTGTTGCACCTCCCAATGATTCTTGGTCACTTCGACCCAATCTTGATTTGGATGCAATACTTAGTTTAGAGCCTACACACAACGATCAAGACACCCACGATGTCCAAAATTCCGCGGATTCATCACGAAACACAGAACGATATCATATAATAGCAACTACACCTACTTCACAATATGCCACTGATGATAGTGGTTTTGTCGAGAGTAAAGAATTATGTCGTGGTCAAACCAATCAAACTGGTGACAATAATAATGATTGGAAGTTATCGGATCAAAATCATTTGCAAGATGTAGCCGGTGATTCGGCAGAGAGTCTTTTAAGAAATGCTCTTCAGGGTAAATTATATTCTGGACCAACACAAATAACATTACCATCTTCAACCAAAGCGTCAACCTTAGCCCTAACTTTATCCAATAATTGTACGGCTACTGGTGGCCAAATATTAACAGATCAACAGCAACAATCACGAGAACAACAACAACAACAACAACAGCAGCAGCAGCAACGACAACAACAACAACAACAACAACAACAACAACAGGATGAATCTATGCATACGTGTACTGAGGAAGATCTTTTATTATCGCAATTAGAAACAACAACTTATCGACCAGGTGACTATGAAAAACTCAAAAGCATTGCCAATGAAGTTGTCGAATCCTATTGTAATTTAGAACCAGTTTGCAATGTCTCAGCAACAACAACAGTTATGTATACATTAGATCCAGCAAGTGGGAGTCTTGGAACAATAACATTACCCGCTGATCTTGGACAAGTTGGTACTGTCACGGTTGTTACCGCAGCGCAACAAGATTTGATTGAGCAAACATCTACAAGATCTGAGGAAAATCAACCAACGAATAATCAAATGCAAGTAGTAACGTCACGAACACCGAGTGCGACAACGAAAACAACGAAAAAATATTCGAGAAAAAATAATCGAAATAATTCAGGTGGAAATGCCAATGGTTCTTCAACTGGCAATACTACCAATTCAAATGGTGATAGTGGCTCACATGTGGGTAATGGTCCTGGTACATCACCAAGTGCTACAGTACAACGCAAAGAAAGATCACTACATTACTGCAGTATTTGCAGTAAAGGCTTCAAGGATAAATACAGCGTTAATGTTCATATACGAACGCATACGGGTGAAAAACCATTTGCTTGTTCACTGTGCGGTAAAAGTTTTCGGCAGAAAGCCCACTTGGCGAAACATTATCAAACTCACGTTACACAAAAACCCAATGTCGGGAATGGAAATAGTTGTTCGAGCTCTACGTCAACTAGCAACTCGAGTCCCTCAATAAATTCACCTACTAGTGCAAGGGGGAGTCACGCTGTTGCAGATACAGCGGTTTGTAGTCCTACAAGCTAGTTATACGATTGCTCGACAATTATTATTCCTTATAATCATCGATGGCGGCAAAGCATACAATTAGACAATTTTTCGTCGCCAAACAAACTATGCTTACATACAGTATACTGAGTCAAAGCTCTCTATTACATTTTGTGATTACCCATAAAACCATTGTCTTCCTCTATAGACGATTGGAATTTTTTTTTTTTTTTCTCTTCCTCTACTACTATTATTATAATTATTAATATAATTATTATTATATTGCATTGCGTCCAACACACGAATGGTCTCAAACATATATAAATATATATTATTGTAATTGTTTTTTCTGTTAACAAATAGCATATGACCGTTTAATATTTTCATAAATATTTTTATTTTTCTGATGTTGAGGATGATTAAAAAAAATTGTTTAAAAACAAAAAAAAAAAAAAACAAAACAAAGAAGAAACGAAAAACTAGTTGGCCTATAAAATATTACTGATACCGGACAACGCTCTTTTTACCTTGATAATACAATCACAATTATTGATATTCATTATTATTCATATTGATTTACAGATATTCTTGCGTAAAAAAAAAAAAAAAAAAAAAAAAAAAAAAAAATATTAATTTATCAGGTCATTTCATTTCCATCATAAATGATACATATATGAATGTATCATAGTTTGTTTATTTTTTTGTTTATCTTTTTTATATATTTTTTTTCTCATGTAAGTAATTAGTAGCATGAGCTGTGATTTAGATACATACTCGACGAGTGAATAGAATGTGAAGTGCACAATTATGCAGAGTATTTATAATAGTAGGTACTTCATACAATACTGTAGCAGTAATTGACGCCCTTTTTTTCAATATATTTCAGATACAATTTTTATATATCGATGACCGAGATTCCTTTAAATTTATGCATTGAATAATTCATTATTAATTTGAAAATTATTTTTGTAAAATATTAATTCTGCTTTTATGCCTCGCAAATAGATTTATATTCCATTTTTTTTTTTTTTTTTTTTTTTTTTCTCTATCAACTTTTTCCAAAATTAATACACATATTGATGTATTTCGTGTCTTTTCAATATGTTTTTTTTATTTTTTAATACCCGAAACGATATTGCATTTGATTACGATTAAAATCGTCAAAATACATAATATGTAAATATATTTTATGGTGTGAAAGTTTTTTTTTTTTTTTTTTTTTTTCTCTTATACAAGTTACCATGACGAAAATACGTTTTTGAATGTTTTTTCGAACTTTTTATTTGTTTATTGTAATTTTTTTTTTTCTATTTTATTAACGCTATATTTCTTTTTTTCTCATTTTCAAAATATAATACTCAGAGGCCTGAATAAACTCAGCATAAAGTAATATCAAAAGTTACTTTGGCCTAATACAGTACAAAAAAAAAAAAAAAAAAAAAAAAATTACCAAGATCGTTATAAATGATTCTAAAATATGAATCTTATGTTGTTGTGAATATTATTTCACTTTTATAATGTTGACAAAGTTGTAGTATATACAAATATAAACCATAATTATATAATTACATACGATATTCATCGGGATCAATATACTTAATATACGTCATGTATAATGATAATAATCCAAAAAAAAAAAAAATTCTTCCTATTCATCTTGATTTTTAAATGCCTTACGATTGGAAGATAGACAGTTCAAGAATAGCTTTCTTACTAGCTGTAGCTCGAGTGTACAATACTTTACAGTTATTATAAAATTCATAGTTGCACTGCAATGTGCAGATTTGTTATTGATTTATTAAAATAATTAAATTAGATACCAACTATATAAAAACTTTTTTTTTTTAATTTATATTTTATTTTATAAAGTAATCAATTTTTACTGAGATATTATTTTTTTTTTGTAGATAGCTGAAAAGTATTTATATGTGTAAAGTTGTTAATGGTGAGCACGTCGAAAGTTTATTATCGTATTGTGATTCGTGGGAGACGATATCAAATGATCGTATACAGCCATGGGCGAGATTTTGTTTTATTTTACTTCCTTTACTTTTTTAAATATTCTAACATAATATAATTCTTACAGTTGATTTATTAATTCATTCATTTTCACCAATTGTAATTTTCATCTCTGACTTAATATGCACTTTTTTTATTATTATTTAGCGTCCGTTGATTTTTTATCAATTTATGACAAATCAGTATTTAATTTATAATTAAATTTTTGTATCTCAAAAAATTTATGCATTCACTTTTGTAAAAATAAAAAAAAAAAATATATATATATAAATGTATTCAATATACACAATTCTAACTTACAAATTAGAAAATGTGATATTTTTTTGATAAATATTATCAAATTATATTAAATAATACAAATCATATTTTTATTAGGATGAAAACGAAAGCAGAAACTGCCTTCAGCATCTGACAAAAATCATGATAAATTATATCAACGATGTTCATCTCAATTTAATGAGAATTCAGAAGAAAAAAAAAAGAAAAAAAAATTATACAATACTTTCGATATACAATGCAAAAAGATAATAATTAATGCGATTAAACACATCATTGTCTTTCGACGTGTGAAAAATCAGCTGAAATAGGAGGCATAATTTAGGTGAGGTAAAGAAAATGTACCTATTATTTTTGTACCTAGTTCTAATAAAAGTTTGTATGCTTTTTTAAAAAAAAAATTTTTTTTATCAATGAAATAATTTATTTTTCAATAAGACCAAGGAGATTGTACAGTATGGAAGCAAATACAGTAAAGAAAGTTATACATGCAAATGTGTACAAGAAAAGCAAATTCAAATAAGAAATAATCTAATTGCTTTTAATGTGTATTTTTTTTTTATATATATGTATTCATCATGAAGCCCTAGCAGAAAAAAAAAAAAAAAGAAAAAAAAAACACCAATTATATTGATTCTATAAATATTAATAAAAATCAGTATCCTTCCATTATTTTCCACGCATCGCTTTACCATACATACACATTTGTAAATATTCATGTTGAAGGCTTAACAGTGCAAGCTGTGCAACAACTTTGACTGATTAATTATCATGTGTGTATACGTGTATATAGAGAATAAGTCTTGTGTTATTATAAATAATATTGTCGGAGGATGTGTTGTTTTATCTATGGTCAATTGAATTCAATCAATTCTCCATGATAATGCACGATGGTATTATTATAAGTATTTTGCAATCTTCGAATTCAATATGCATGATAATTTGTGAAAATGTTTTCAAGGACAAAGAACATTTGAAATTTCATTCAAATGTCAATGACTCATTATTAATGATTTTATTCGTTCGACCTTCCGCTGATAATAATGATTGTATTCCTGTGATATATAACAATGTGGACATTGATGCAGTACAAGATAGTTGAGCCAAACTCTGAATCCTCGAGCAGAATAATTGTTGTTCAAGTCGCACAATGAAGTTGAAGGCCGACAATACATTAAACTCTATGATAAGAGTTTCTCTTCAGGAATAGTAGGGCTTGTTGCTACTGACGAAGTGCCTGATGCACGCCTTGATGCTTCAGCCTCTCGCAAAGCATCATCGAAGCTTTGAATAGAATTGGATCTAGATGGTATGACCTTTGTCTGAAATATTAATCACATGTTAGTGCATTCTAGTTGCAAAAATTATAAAGATTTAAGATGAAAAAAAAAGAAAAAAAAATAATAATAATAATAATAAATAATGGATTTTTAGATTTTAAGACCTTAACATTTTCATATGCAGAGCCAACTCGCTCCTCAAGTGAACGAAAACTATCAGAGTTACGCATCTGGCCGATTTTCGTAGTAATACCACTGCCAAAACCACCAATTATACTTGATGTTAAACCAGCAGCTTGTTTGCATACCGACTCGGTTTTCTGAAATCTAATAGATAAAACACGTATTATATATCCTGCAGAATTGTTTAACTTTCACTTATTTGTATATGAAATTATGCTTTGAACCATTAATAGTAATGACAATAATTGCTATTAAAAACGCGTTATCGATAATTTCCATCGTTTTAAATACTTACAAACTATTTTCGGAGACGGTCCTGGTGATTTGACCAAGTTTTTCACCAATGTTTTGATAACTAATTGATACGAAACCAAACATGATCGAAAAATTAGAAAAAAAAAAAAAAGAAAAAAAAAACTGTAAATGAAAGCTGTTATTTATAAAAATGAGAATAATTCATGATACGGTTAAAAAAAAAAAAAAAATGAACGGTACACATTAACATATAATGAAATGTATTATAGAGTGAGTAAATACTGTGCCAAAAAACTGTAGAAATATATATACAACAGCTGTCAGATGATTAATGAAGGAATTGATACGTACACATGGCTCTCCTTAACGTTTCGCAGACCTTGATTCACATCCTCTGTTATATCCTTCCACACACTTATACCCAATTTTCGTTTCAACTCTTGTGATGATCGCACCTTGCTCGCCAATACATGTCTCAAAGTTTGAATCTCTTCCTCAACCTATAAATATATCATCAATATCGTATACATATTTTTACATCTATTTATTTAAAATAAATTATTGTTACTTTAGCCAATTCTGTTCTCCATTCTTCCTTCTGACGTTCTTGTTCTTCTAGTGAGAGCCCAGCCAATTCATTGGCTGCATTATCTGCTGAAGGAGAAAGAGAACCTGAATGTAGAACATCTTCACCTGCAAACAGCAATAATGAAAAAAAAAAAAAAAAAAAAAAAATTAATGAAACTCGCAAATAATACATAGACATATGAGTATTAAAATATATTTCAAATAATTAATAATAAATTATAAAATAACTAGTAAGTAAATTCACCGAAATATTTCCACCTTTTAGCCTTTCAAGAAATTTGTAATTTTGAATGTTGTGAATTTTGTTGAGATACGATTTGGAAAATTCTCTAAATATAAGACGAACAGATCGTAGTTTTCGATACTTTTGTGTTGGGATACTTTGGAAATCTGGATCGTGGGATAAATCAATATCATTCACCAATATTTCGTCCAAATCATAATTGCCGCCTTTCCAACAATGTATAACAATTTCTTCATTACTACTGCTCAGCTCATCAGGATCATCGAAACTCGGTGTTTCTGCCAAATTGGAGTAGTATACATCTTCCTCATATTCCAATGATTCAAATTCCCGTTCATTTTCACTCGGACAATCGTCACCGTGCTCATGACACTTTTTTTCTGGCGGATGTTTCGGCACCACTATGATATTTTCTTCCATAGCATATAATAATTAATGGAAAAAAAAAAATAATAATAAAAAAAGCGGTAATTTTGACAAGCCCCAAATACATGTGATATGAACGCGAACAACTCTCAACAGCTGGTCACACAATCATGTAAACTTTTCTTTGTGAATTTCTAAGATCAAGAACTCGTAGTTCCCGATTTTGATTGACGATGGCGTGATATTCGTTTCCTTTCTTTGAGATTCGAGGTCGTATATAATCGAGTAATCGGCAATAAATGAGTGTGAGAAAGGTGAAAAAAAAAAAAAAAAAAAATGTTATAAGTACTTAAATACAGAATAAAATAGTGAAAGGTGCAGTAAACAACAATTCATCAGCATTGCCCACTCGTTTTACATCTCAAAACTTAACTACCAGTACTGTATTCAGCTAAATATATATTCATAATAGATGAATATAATGCCTCATTATGTTCACAAGAAAATTATAAATATTATACGTATAACACGAGTATTTCAATCGACATTCAATTTATCCAATTTATTTTTTCAACTATTTATTCCACACAAATTCGAATTGTAATTAAATAATAACTGTACACATTAATAAAGCATATGAATTGTATAATTTTTTATCTCAAAATTTTCGTAATATTGAAATAGATGCAAATGAAATAGAAAAAAAAATAATAATAATAATAATAATGTGAAATACAGTACCGGATGCGGTGCCAAATGATATTTATGATAGCACAATTGTACAGTGTATTTTCACTGCATTTCTCTAAGAATGTGTATAGTAAATAAAAAATTGAATTATTACAAAATAACAATACAATCGTTAACATCTGGTCTAGATACCAAGAATTTTTTACTTGTAGGTTAGTTACATACCATATACATACGTCTTTCAATATATATCACTCATGTTTCATTTGACGTTTCCTCATTCATTGTTCAATATAAATATATATATATATCACAAACAATTTTTAATATGACTCGAATGAAAAAATATTTTTTCCATGTATTTCAATAAACTATTGAATCACCATTAATTAAATTATTAATCTCACCTGTTGGTACGGCGCTCATTTTATTGTGTCGCAAAAAGTGCTAGAGCTTCCTTAAATTATTTCACTACTTCACAATTTTAATCACTACCAGTTTATATTGTCATTAACAATTAATTTGATTTTGTTTATAAAAATACAAGCCGCTATTTTATTGTGTGACGTGTTCTTCGACGATATTTCCACTTTTTCTATAAAATTCCTCAATATATATATATATATATATATATATATGAACGTTTTACGGTTCTTACAATATGAAGTAATATAGAGAAGCAACTGCCAATGTATACACGAATAATAAATAACTAATGTTATTGTGTTAGTAAATGCGCGAGTGGATTTTTGACGTGTGCCGCCATAACAACATTATCAAGCGCCATCTACTGTTTGGAAAATAAGCGCGCAAGTAAAATGAATACTACTCGACAATAATTATTTTAAATATGAATTTTTTATAATTGATAAAAAAATTCGAAATATTATTATTTTTTTTTATTTTTATTTATTTTTTTTTTTCCTCTATAGATAAGTGAATTTTGTTTATATATTTGAGAAGTATATAGTTACAAATACACAGTTATTTATATATAAATATAAAATAAATTTCACAAAAATGAAATGTCATAAATAATATGTATTGCGCATTCTATTGTTTTAGCATGTCATTTGCATTTGTCAACTCAAATATTAATACTAATTCTATAACTGTATATTATAATTTACACAAAATAAATAAATTATAGTATTTTGAAGATGTAAAAAATAAAAATTAATTGGCAGTAATGATTTTTCTCCAACTATAGTTTGCTGATATTCCTACAACTGCTATAAACTGCTGTAAATAAAATTATCTATTGGCACATTCATAGGTCAAATCAACAATTATTTGAATTGCATTGACTATCAAATATTATCAGTGACTATAAAATAGTATGATTGAGTGATTACTTATTTTATTATTATTATTACTATTATTATTTTTTTCTATATTCTCATTCTATAATTTGAATATTTTTCTGATACTATGTAACTGTACAATCAAATAAACCTTGATTTTCCGAATCTGTATACATCTTCTTATCAAGTGTATACATATATACAGGCATATATATATTTATATCTTTAATAATATTTAGACATCCATATCTAAATATATATATATATATATATGTATATCATTATGTCAAGCAGACATTGAATATTTTATATATATATATGTATTTCACTGTTTACAACTCCCTTTTTAAATCTCTTCACGAAGTTATAATCTATACTCATATTTTCAGATTTTACATCACAAAATATATCTTGAAATAATATATATTTTATCAATTATTTTTTTCACATTCATAAATCAGTATCAACAATCAATAAATTCTTTCTACATTTATTATTTTTTGTTTTATCGAACATGTCATTTTTCATCGATAATTTCTAAAAAATATCTTCGATGTCGACGTAATTGCGTTCCCAATAGCCTTCTCGATATAGCCAATCTTCTTGACCTGTATATGGATTAATTGTAAATTGAAACCATCGTGGTATATTTTCTGCAATTTTTTTGTGCTTTTTTTCTTTCCGACTGTCCCTTTGTTTTTCTTCAAGCCTTATTTTTTCTGTTGCAGCACCCTCATGATCACCCATCTCTAATTTTCTTATATCTGGTCTAAGTCTAGAATCTGTTGGACACAATTTTTGACTCATGCCCGGTTCCATTTCATTCAAAGCCATGGTAAATTGTGTAAATTGATAATACTGAAATGATTACATATCGAAATTTACCCTTTTCCAAACTCTACGTTATTTAACTTATATATAATGAATATAAATATTTACATCTGCGGAATTGGGTAGTCTTGGTGTCACTTCCCACAGTGTTATCGATCCGGGAATTTCATCCAATGGAAGACAGTCCTCACCATCAGTTGAAGATTCATCAATGGCATCTTGATGAGATGGTTTGAAAGCTCCTACTTTGAAGCTATGGAGTTTAGCGAGAACTTTTTTGTGACTTGGACTATTTTGTGGACTCTTTGACTCGCGCTTTATCCTTTCGAGTGTATCATCATAAAGACTGGGTTCACATGCACGAATACGTTCTGTCCATTTACCATATAGAAACACGAGTCGCTTTTTACTGGAACAATTTTTTTGTTCTTTGTTTTTTGTTTGTTTGTTTTGTTTGTTTTTTTTTTTTTTTCATTTGAGCAATTACATTGTGAATAATAAATGATGATGATTATAACATTAAAGAAAGAAAAAAAATTACTCAGCATCTGTGATAAATCCTTCTACACGATGTAAATCCTTTCCACTTGATCCTGCACTTTTGAATGACAGTGTAGCTTTAAGATCAGCGCCGCCATACTGTTTTATTTCTAAAGCACCCAATTGCTCCATCCATAATTGCCCAACGAGAACATTATGAAGAATGCAATTAACATTTTGCCATGTATATGCTTCCTTCCACTTGGGCAACTCTACTGTCACTGTACCCTTGGGATGTACTTCAATATTTTTACCCCAAAATTTTAATTTTGGATGAATACTACCATGAAAAACAAAGTCATCACTGTCCGCATGAAAGGCAGATACAGGTGGATGGTGCGATACCTGTTCACAGATAATGCTGCAAGCAGGACAAAAGTAGAAAAAAAAAAAAAAAAAAATTTTATATGGATAAATTAAATTTAATTGTGGATACAGGGTATTTTACCGAAAATCTTCACGTTCCAACTCGTACGTTTCACCAAGCAATGGATTAAAGGGTTTACCAAATCTGTTCCAACTAGATGCCAGTGCACTTACAGCAAATGCAGCAACATACTAGAGTCAGTAAATAAAATAGTTCAATAATACATACATCATATTTTATAAGTGAATATTTGTTTACAATTTTTATTTATATTACTTGAAGTCGGTCAACTGGGGTCTGCTCTGCGGCAGCTAATTTCAAAAGCTTAGCATACTCCATGTACTCGGTGACACGTTGAAGAAAAGATAGTGGCTCATTAATGGTAACTGGCATTGCAACTTTACTTAAATCTTTGCCCAGTGATAATACCGAGCACAGATTTACCTCTGACTGTCCACACGCGGGCAGCTTTAATCTTCAGGTGGCATTGGAATCACGTTTTTCACATTACAATAGTAATAAAATACAATTATTCAAGTGTATGTGCAGAAGTGAATCCATATACAATAGCAATTGATCGCTAAGCTCTTGGATTGTGTCACACGTAACGCTCGTCCAGAACAAATTGCATTTCGTTGGTAAACACTAATTATTTCATGCATATATATTCCAATATACAAACATATACCTATGTATATGTATATACATATATATTTATATATTAGGATAATTTCTCTTATATATTGTTCACTGCGAAAAATTATTTATTTCTTCACAGTGTTGGCGTGAAGAAAGAAAAAAAAAAATGAAAAAAAAAAAAAAAAAAAACTTACACTAACATAATGCAATAATTCGAATATTTTTGCAACCGAATATATCATCACCAAATAAGCAAATAATTGAATTAAATATAATAAATAATGTCAACTACAATAATTTGACAATAAGTTTAGCTGTAATCGACCAACCTGTTTGAATAATTTTTTTTAGCCATTGTTCGTTCAATTTTTTTTGGCCTCTATCAAATAATTCAGCTGCTCCTATAACGATCACTTTTTCAATAATTTCATGTATATATTTATGTCTAGGCCAAATAATCACGATGGCTCTCAATTCAGTATTACGTCTTATCTCGACAGTCACCATTCGCAAGATATCGATTGATTCAATTTCCGATCTATCTTATTTCGTGAAATAAATTATAAATTATGGATATTACACATAAAAATTTACCAGAATCTTTCAATTATAACGAAGTAAACACTATCACCGCTTCAATCGTATCACAATCATAATATTTATTATATTGAAGATCAATAATCCAATGAGACAATAATACTCAAAATGATATTTGTCAAAAATAGGCAAAAATAGCCATAATGAGAGAGAGAGAGAGAGAGAGAGACACGACTCGAATTCAGAGCCAACTGTAGGTGATTGTCCACGTTAAACTACCAGGGCAAAATCACCTTTGCACCCTCATTGCTCCCCCATCACATTTAGTCTCATCAAACCCACTTTCTCGCGCCCTCTTTATGTTTCCGGTGCATCGATCTACTCTTTCATTTTCATTCTTTTACTCATACTCTTTACCCAACTGTAGGAATGTCAATAAATTGGAGCATGACGATAAGAGCAACTTTCCGTTGGTACTTTAACATTGGAATATTCTTGAGCTCATTGGAGGTCTAACAAATTTCGACAGGCATGCGCAATCTGATGCAACTTAAAAGACACAGTGGTACAATATACAAAAACACTCGATGAGTATCTCCCTATTTCACGTATGCAACGTCTACGTGTACACGTACTATACGAACATGTCACAAATGGAAAATATTTTAATATCGTTAAAATCAATGCAAAGACAGCTGCTATTGAGCACTACTGTTGCATGCGATCAGGACGTTTGGTCGATGGGCTAAAATAATAATGTTTAATTTTGAATGAAAATAATATTTCAAAGGAAGAAATAAATGGAAAACATCAACGAATTATACTCAACCAACTATGAATGACGCTCCATATTTTCGCCTATTTATTCTACTGGTTTTTTTTATTTTTATTTTACCGAAATATCAATGATGAATAAAAAATATAAATATAAAATCAATATATATACGTGACAAAGTAGCTCACTTCGTATCACAAAATTGTTTATTTTCTTCGTCACAGTAGACACAGAGTCGTCTTTTTTAAAATTCACCGCTTGATCTGACTTGCACTCGCGCAAATAAAATTCAACTTTATCAACAATTTCCACATTTTTTCAAATCAATTTTTTTGGTTGAAGCATCTCGTCGATTTAACATACCGTGAGTAGCTCCAATTAAGTCACTAGAGAGTTTGAAAAAATAGTTAAATAATTTTTTCAATAATATAAATGCATTTTTTTTCTTTCTTTTTACTATTATTATTATTAATTTTTTTTTTTAATTTCTGTAAGAAATAATGTCGTGGAAATTGTTAAAAAATAAACATCATCATGAAACATTGGACAAAAATAAATTGAAAAATGGAAAATTGCATGAGACTGCTATTGACGTAGACAATGATAAAAAAAAATCATCATCGGAAGAAAAGTATGAGAATAGTCGTGTGAAACTTTATCCAGAATTATATAAGAGCGACGTGTCAATCAATCCCAGCTACACAGGTCTAAATTGTTTGCCTTAGTGAGTCTCATTTCAAATAACACTATTTATAATATATTAATTATTCATTGTAGTTTTTTTTTTTTTTTTTTTTTTTTTTCAATCAAATAATTAATTGATGTACTCTATTGATTTGAAGTTATGTGATTTGTCGTCGTCGGGTGAATAAGACAAAGAAACAAATGGCACGTCAATTCAACCGCGAAATTTTACATATGGCAATGATGCAGTCATATGCTATTGCCAGTGTAAGGATTGATAGAAACTTCAGCGTTGGATTCCCGTCAAAAGCTACGAATGTACGTGACTTTGCAACTAATGATGAACGTCGGAAAATTAATAGAATCATGAGTAACAGATGACCACACCACCAATATAATTAAACACATTATAATTATTTTAAATATTTGTTATTTAAATACGTAAATGTAAATAAAACAATTGACACAATAGAAAACAAAATTTAATCATTGAATCATTGTGTCAATTATTTCAATTGGATAATTTGTGGAAATTATGTTTCGTGATAAATATCAAAAAGGATATTTGTCGATATTATATAGTTGCGGAGCATCACCCCTTGAGCTCTGGGACACACATGTTAGTTTATAAAAACAATCAGTTGTATTGAATAAATTAAAAAACGTGGCTACATTAATGATTGATTATTCAGGTGAAAAATGGTTATATTCGAAGGGTCACAGACAACGAGATTAATTCATTAGCATTAGAAGTAACTGGTACTAATGTTTCTACTACATACATTTATTCCCCGAAAGATCGTAATACAGTATTAGGAATTGAACTTTCTTTTCTCATTATGGTCATTAAAAATATGAGAAAATATTTCACATTCGAAATTACAGTAAATAAATTAAATAACAAAAGAATTTTATCCTATTATCCTAATACTATCAGTGTTTCATAATTATTATCGTAGATTTTAGATGACAGAAAAATGCACAGGAGAATTCGTGTAAGTAATTTTCAGACTACGACGAAAATTAGGCCATTCAGTACATCGATACCAATGGGTTTATCCGGTGGATGGAACCAAATTCAATTTAATCTCGCAGATTTTTGCAAAAGAGTATATGGATCAAATTATATCGAAACTACAAGGATGCAAATACATGCAAATTGTAGAATAAGACGGATTTATTTTGCAGATAGGTAATAATACAAAGGTATATTCATTTATTTATAAAATAATAAATTATATATTTTTCTTTTTTTTTTTTTTTTTTTTTTTTTTTACGGTCTACAAGGTTGTATGAGGAAAATGAGTTGCCAGATGAATATAAATTTAGTGAATTTATACGAAAGTGTATTAGAGAAAGCGACAAACAAGGTAAACACAATTCAAAAATTTCTTTATCCCATGGCCCATATAAATCTCGAGGATCATTTGCATCACGCGAAAAGGAAAAATCTCTATCGACAATTTCTTCCAAGACATCAAGAGAACCCAATACTTTAGAGGAATATACTAAACTACATATAGATATTCCTATTACTGAATATGAAGAGGAATCTGACAACTTAAGTACTGAGAAAGAGTCTGCCATTCACAATGTAATAATGGAAAATAAAAATTTCAGTGAACAATCAATTGAAGATAACCCAGAAGAAGCTTACATAGAGCAAATAATACAATAACTCTTTTTCATTATTATTATTATAAAACAACACGTTAATTATATATTTTATTACTCCATTGAAATTTAAAAAAAAAAAAAAAATATGTATAAGGTAAAATAATTATAATTATGCAACATCACTATCATCGTCGTCTCGTCTACGCTTTAAAGTATCATCTGTTTCCATTTTGATGACTGGTGTCGATTGATAATTTCCAATCTGTATGTTTGGTTTTGTTGTTGATGTTGTGGATGAACTAGACCCACTAACACCTGCTTTAAAAAATTGATGTTGTTAAAATAAGTATTGATATATGCGGATGTATATTCTAATAGCCACATTTCTTACAAATTTGAATATTATTAGTATTAGCAAAATGTGGAAAGAGGGTTATCGGTGGGAATTGGTGGGTAACTGAAAAATACGAAGCTTATATTGGAAGAGAAATTATACGTAGATTCTACAACTTATAAATTACATACTGGTTGAAATTTTGAAGACTGGTTTTGGAATTGCAATAGTTTGTGTTTTTGCTACAGTGGCTAACGATCCTACGGGCTTTTTCACAATAGACAGACTGTTTTTGCTGCTGTCAACTTTGATTCTTGATTGTCCAATAGAATTATTACCAACTAATGAATGAATACTCTTTCCCACGAGTTTCCGCACTGGTGTTTTCAGTTTATAATTCGTTGCATTTAAACAATAACGATCAGGCGGTAATCTCAAGCCATTATTGGGCTTAACAAATGGTAAAGGTATATTATTTTTTGCTCTAGCAACATCTAGAATAACATCTCTCGGTGGTGGATTTGTAAAAGTTCGTTCCAATTGCATTTTAACAGCTAATCTAACATCATCCAAATCAATAAACTTTTTCTTTGCATGATTGGCGTATATTCTACTATCATCTAGTATGCAAGTAATATAACCTATAAATGAAAAAACATAATTTTATAATTATATTCACATACCTTATGACTTTAGAACACGATAATTTTTTTATTATTACTTACGATATGTAAATTCAAGCAATTGATTTATAACTTTTGGTTCATAATCCATAATGCCCATGTCTTTAATAATTGACATTATAACCTGAGCATCTTTAGGGATGTGCTTTAACTGGCTCATTGTCTTTGTTTTATCCGCCATTAATGATTTGTAAATTAATGAATATCATACATATATATATGTATAGTCACAAATGAAATTCAATAACTATACAAAATACAAATAAATTTTTTTTAAACTGCTATTATAAAAGTGTCATAGTACTCTGTAAACTTTCGATACAATATAAAGTTGGCGTATCGCTCTATATTTCCCTAAAACTTCAGATGATTTTGGTGTATATAAGTGTGCGCATGCGCATTATATAATTCACGTTGTATGGCGCCAAAATGGAAGAAAATTATTTTTTTGTATTTACATTTATAATTGCTTGTTAATTATAAAGTATGATGGAAAAAAAATCTCCACTTAAATCATTTTGAATAGTATTATTGACATGTCAGATGAAAAAAAAAAAAAAAAATCATCAATTTGAAATTACAGATTGAAATTGACTTTATTATTTTAATTTTATACCGCCATCTACAAAATATATATACCTATATATTTATACTTATATAGAAGAACTACATCTATGACAAATATTTAATATTCATCATGGCTTCTTTTTATATGTAATTTCAAGTATACTGATCGACAATAAAGTGCGCTCATAACAGTACGAGATATTGTATAATTTATCCGTATGAGTTATTATCAAAAATATTTTTTTGTGTTTTTTATTTAGAGTGTTTTTAATTATCAATAATGAGTTCTCATCACCATATCAATCCTCTTTTTGGTGAAGTGACGCATATAAATCATTTAACTGAAAATATTGGAGCATTATATCTCGATGAGGATTATTCAGATGTTACTTTAATTGTTTGTGGACAGAGATTTTGTAGTCACAAAACCATATTAGCAGCACGAAGTCAATATTTTAGAGCACTTTTGTTTGGTGGTTTGAAGGAGTCAGTGCAACGAGAAATTCAACTTAATGTCACAACATTGCCAGCATTTAAAGAGCTTCTAAAATATATTTATACAGGTCACTTATCTTTAACAAATCAACGCGAAGAGGTAATTTGTTTGAAATAATTTCTATATTCTTTTGTCATGTAAATTATTTTATAGTTATTGAAGTTGTACACATGACTAATTCTTATAGACAATTCTGGATATTCTTGGATTGGCTCATCAGTATGGATACGTTGATTTAGAAATGGCTATTGCTGATTATCTTAAAGAAATATTGAATATAAAAAATGTTTGTCTCATATTTGACGCGACACGATTATATCAACTCACCAAATTAACCAAAGTAATTATATATTCAATTATTCGTAGTTTAATGCTGATATATAATTTTTTTTTTCATTTTCTGGTTATAAATATAGATGTGTTATGAATACATGGACAAACATGCAATGGAAGTAATCTACCATGAGAGTTTTCTACAACTCAGTCCCGCGGCGCTCAATGAATTGGTATCAAGGAACTCATTTTATGCACCAGAAATTGACATATTTCTTGCTGTAAAATCGTGGGTCAATGCTAATCCTGACGTTGATTCCAATCAAATATTAAGTTAGTTGATACATTTATTATATATTCATATCTATTACTTTACATTCAAAATTATTAATTGTCAGCAACACAAAGTATTTAACTTATTATCAATCTATTTATTTATTTACTTTTAGAACACGTAAGATTATGTTTGATTGGTATTCCCGCACTTTTAAATATCGTTCGTCCTACTGGTTTGATTTCACCTGAAGCATTATTGGATGCAATCGCTACGCGAACACAAACTCGCGATTCAGAACTAATTTATCGAGGCCGTTTACTTCCTGATGAAAATGTAGCACATCCAAGATATGGAGCACAAGTATTACAAGGCGAAATGCGAAGTTTTTTACTCGATGGTGACACTCATAATTACGATATGGATTGTGGGTAAATATTTTATAGAAATATTCTTTGGTATTATTTATTGATAAATTCCAGTTAAATTTTAATAATTATTATAAAATATAGTTACACTCGACATGTGATTACGGATTCACCAGATCATGGAATACTTATAAAATTAGGATCTCAAAGTATTATTAATCATGTGAAAATGCTATTATGGGACAAGGATTCACGCTCATACTCATACTACATTGAGGTAATCAAGTTATATATTCCATTTGACGAAAAATAATACAACATTGATTAATTCAAATTATCAATATTACACATAATATTATATTGTTCAAGGTTTCAATTGACCAAAAAGATTGGGTAAAGATAATCGATCATTCCGACTATTTTTGTCGAAGTTGGCAGTATCTTTTTTTCGAACCTCGGGTAGCCTTGTATATACGTATAGTTGGAACCAACAACACTGTCAACACGGTTCGCAAAAAAAAAATAATAATAATAATATTTATATATAAGTGAAATTTTATCTAATATTATTTCGTATGAATTTGTAATGAATCCTACGATTTATACGTATTACAGGTGTTTCATATAGTCAGTTTTGAAGCTTATTATGTAAATCACAGTGAAGAAATATCTAAAGGATTTATAGTGCCATCGCAAAATGTTGCGAAGATAGATCGTAGCGCTTGTGTGATTGAAGGTGTTAGCCGATTGCGAAATGCTCTTTTAAATGGTGAAACTTCCAATTATGATTGGGACAGTGGTTATACATGCCATCAACTTGGTTCAGGCTCTATTTTAATTCAACTTGGTCAACCATACGTAATTGATTCTATGCGGTACGTTATCTTACAATTTTTTCCTGAGATATTTTTCAAAAATTTACCAAATATATTATATTTATTTCAGATTACTACTTTGGGATTGTGATGAACGTTCTTATTCATACTATATAGAAGTCTCAGGAAATTCACGGAGTTGGGATCGTGTAGTGGATAGAACATCTGAACATTGTCGTTCGTGGCAGATATTACGATTTAATCCACGACCAGTTGTATTTATTCGAATTGTTGGTACATACAATACTGCTAATGAAATATTTCATTGCGTACATTTTGAATGCCCAGCTCGTACTGAAATCTTAAATGGCATTAGTGTTAATGGTTCTAATGAAAATAGTAATCAAATTGAAACAAAAGTTTTGGATGAAGAACGTAAATGCACACCATCTCCATTATCAGAAACGGCTCCCAAGGCATCTAATACACGTCGAGAAAATTGTGATTTGACAGATACCACAGTTGTTTCAGCTAGTCCACCTTAATAAATTATTTTTTCTCATATGACACAAACGTCAAATTACTTGGCAAAATGTCAACTACGAACATGTTTCTTTTTCAATCAGTATTTATATTTGTTTACAAAATAATTTATAATTTTAAATATACATGTATGTAAATTAATTTAAATGAAGGATAAATTCTATTTTTAAGCTCATATCGTAATATTGCAAATACATCCATTTTTTTTTTTTTTTTTTTTTTTTTTCTCTAGTCTTGCCAACTCATGATATACAAGAATGTAAATTTTTTAGGGAATATATGTATACGTATATCAATCCAAATTAATGTACAAAATTTAATATTGAACTAATTTAATAAATTATTTATTTACTAGACTGCTTGATTATTGTATATATTGAGTGTGAATTATTTGAACAATACGGTGTACTAGACACTGAATTTATAGCAGACGTGACTCTAACTCATATGTGTACGGAGAAAAATAATTTGTGGTTATATGTCAATCATTAATATAATCGTAATCATCTCATAACTTATTTATAAATAAGACTAAAAAAAAAAAAAAATCATTAAAATGAATCAGGATTTTGAACAATTAGTTAATGCTCCAATATCAAGTGGATATTTTTCATTTAAATCTGAAAAAAACTGGACTCAACTGGATACGTCAAAGTATAACCAACTATTTTCAATTAACGTTAAAAATTTATCAAATCTATACAATTCTATTCCTTTCAATGAATACATGGAAATCGATGATAAATATTTTACCGTAAATTTTTATTTACATTACACCCATAACTAATAATATATAATTTTTTAAATTATATTTATAAATTTTTAGAAAGATCAATTGACATCATTAATTTCATCAGCAGAATGTGCTGAAAGAGCGTACAAAATGGAATTATTACAAGATAAAAAATGTATATCCGCAGAAAATATGGAAGAGCCGATAACGGAAGATACAATGGACGAGGATTTAGATTTTTTGTTATCATTAAAGGTGCCGATAAAAAAAAGTTTGCCGGGAAATGTTGCGATTATGACCACCTCTGGATTAAAAACTAACGGTATGAATGTCAAATAATATTTATAATGCATCGATCGCTTATATATCACCAGTAAAATATTATAGAATATCATCAATTAAATATTATAGAATTAAAGATGAAAAGTCATCCAAACAAATCAGAATCAATTAATCTTGAGAGTTGGTTAGATTCAGTATTGGAAGACTAACTAATTCACCGTCATTGGACTAAATGCATACAACATCCTAAGTGAATTTTTGTATAAATATATATGTATGAGATGAGGATCAGTATCTAATAAATTTTGTGGTAAGAAAGGTATGCATATAATCATATACAACGAGCATAAATGCACCGCCAGGTCCCAATCGAAGTAATTTTGGTACAATTCCTTTATACAGCGCCGGTAGTCTGAAAATTATTAACATAAAAAAAAAAAAAAAAAAAAAACAATAGTTCCAATTCTAAAATTCTTACAATAGCCCAGAATAATAATTACTATCATCAAAAATTTTACCCTTCTCGTTTATATATTATACTGATAGTATTCAGTGTTCCATTATACATAATACTTCCAGGTTGTGCACCTTGAATTCGACTTTTTGCTACATCAAATGGAGCATTCAAACATGATCCCAATATTCCAGCTATAAATCCAAGTGCCACCTGTTAAATCATAATAATATATATGATGTATTATTTGAATCTATTGGAAAAATTATTCCTTAAATTCTACCTTAGTAGAAAATTCCATCCAAAAATCTGTATTTGTTGGTATAAATCCCTTTATAGAATAGTAAAATCCAAAATAGAAACAATTAAAAATACCATTTCTTAGAATTGTTGCAGATAAACCTTTATTAATACCATTCAAACCTAGACCATTTTTTTTAATAATATCCCTAGTGACAGTATATGTCGTTGGACTTTTTTTTAATCGATCACGGTTCAATTGTAAACGAACTTTTACAACTTCAAATGGATTAACTAGAATTCCTTCGGTTATACCGGCAAACAATCCAGCAAGTGCAAATGTCTGCAAAAATTTAAATACCTAACATTATAGTATTGTATTATTATAAATACGCTCATGTATAAAGTTTTATCCTACCATTGGTGTTGGGGCAGAAGCTCCAAATAAAAATAACTGTTTATATTGTTCAAATGTAAAAAACTAAATGAAAAATAATTTTTTATTGATTATTATTTAGTGTTTTTATTAATATATATGATATACAATATACGTATATATATATTTTTTTTTAATAATAAATGTTTAATCCTTACTTTTACCGCACGTTTCGGTGTTTCAACTAGAATCGGTGGCATAATACCTTTCCAAAAAGCACCGAGTCCTTCAATTTTATACATTTTTTTCATACCATCGTAGATTCCTAAAAAATATAAATATTATATCATGCGAGAGAAATTTTTACTATGTATATATCTAGGGTAGTGCCTCTTACCTGTGTAATATAGAGGATTATTTTCTTTTGTTCTCACTTGCAATTGAAATCGCGTTTTCATAACATCCATGGGATGCATTATGCAAACTTCCATAAAACCAGCAGATCCACCTGCTCCAATTTGAATCATAGCTTGAATCAAAACACTTGGTGATCTTTTCATTGTTTCTTCAGACATTCTTTGATTATAAATTATTTTTTATTATTAATTTATTTTTTATTCTGTAAAATATTAACCTAACTTTCAGCTTCTTAGTAGCGAAATAAATAAAAATAAAGTGTATACAATGCGTATATACTCATAGATAAATATCCATAAAAATCGAGTATGTTTTAATTTAATTATATTCAATATTCAATCGTATCTTTTTATGCGTAAGTATTTGTCTATTTAACGATAATATACATTTTGTTTTAATTTAAATTGCTTCCAAAAAAAGACAAGTGTACGTGTATACGTTTGCATCAGAGATTCTTGGTATTCCTTATCTAAAAATATATTAATTCTTCATGTTATATATATACATATAGATGCTTTTTCTGCTTCATGTGTACGATAAATGTACAAGTTTCTATATATATATGCGCATATTATCAGAAATATTTACAAAAGTATTGAAAATATAATTAAGTATATACTTATAAAAGTGCAAACTTATACTTGAGTATTATCATAGATTGCGTTGTCATGATGACATGAAGGACTCGCTTAATATACGTAATAATTATCCATCTGGCACACACAAAGCCATACAGTGATGAAATATATTCAGTTTCAATTCACGCTGCATGCTACATAACACAAAAAGTACATACTTTTCTTATATGTTATTTGAATGATACGATTATATTATAAATATCTATTAGGACATGATGATTTACATTTAATTTATCATCATTATTATAGCATTTCCTCTTGAACAATATATAATATTAATTATTGATTGTTGAAAAAACAAAAAAAACAAAAAACATTTTTAAACGATGGAAGTGAGGCAACGAACGGTACGTTATAATATGTCATTCATACAAATTTTAAATTTCGTATACTATACATATAATATATGATATGCCTATATATATACGTATTCTATATGCTGTATTATATAATAATTGATGAGAAAAAAAAGGTTATGGTTTTATTAAGCCATTGATAATCACAGTGAAAAAAAAAAAAAAAAAAAAAAAAAAAAACTTGAACATTAAAACTCCACATTACTATCAACGACAATGCTGCTATGCTATGTGTATCTACATGTTTATATCCACACATATATATATATACGTGAGCTAATAGTTTTGACAGGCAACTGGGAACGTATACGAGATAATGATATGATGACAACACAAATTACACCTGCTCATCGCCTCTTATTGTGATTTTGACTTTTGTTTTTATATTATTTCACGGCTGTTAATTTTTCCCATTCGATTTTCGTTAATGCTGGCATGTACACAAATGCAATACATACTCGTGAGTCAATAATACATCGTAGTTGAAAAGTAACCTGCGAGTTCATATAATTTTCACATAAATTCGAGTACCAAAAAAGAAAAACTACCATATTGTATTTACTTTTCTTGATTATATCGTTCTTTTTTTTTTTTTTTTTTTTTTTTTTTTTTACAGTTACCTACGACAAATGATGCCATTTCATCAAATCAATCGTCGTCACAAGCGACGAAGAAAACATCATCGGATTCATCTGGACGCAAACGTCTCATGATTTTCACACTTTTCGGAATTCTTTTCTTAGGTTACCTTGGCCTTGCTTATAATATAAAACCTTCAAAATTTGGATCAACAATTGATAATTTGGCTACCACATTGAAACTACATAATCAATTTTATGCCATCATTATTGATGCTGGATCAACTGGTAGCCGTATATTGGCATTTACATTTCACACATCTATGGGTAATGGTGATTTAGTACTTGATCATGAATTTTATGCTGAAGTAAAACCAGGATTGAGCAGTTTTTCCGACAATCCTAAGGAGGGGGTTAAAACGTTGGCCAAATTGATTGATCAAGCCAAAAATGTCATACCGGAATCTGCGTGGGCTCAAACACCCATTGATATGAAAGCCACAGCTGGCTTGAGATTGTTGCCCAAAGCCAAAGCTGATGCTTTACTAGAAGAATCGAAAAAATTTTTAGAAAAATCTGGATTTCTCACAAGGAAAAATTTTGTTTCAATTATGGATGGTGTGAATGAAGGGATTTATGCGTGGTTTACAGTTAATTTTCTCATTGGCCGCCTGTCTTCCAGCAATTTTGATAATACTGTAGCTGTTTTAGATCTTGGAGGAGGATCAACACAGATAACATATGCGCCAAATATTGACGAACAAAATCATCTTGCCAATCATATACACGAAATTAGTGTTTTCAATCATAATATGAGTCTTTATACTTACAGTCATTTAGGTATGGGACTTATGGCTGCCCGAAAGGCCATTTTAACTTCCAACATTTTTTTAGAGGAAGTGAATACTACATCACCTGTTGAAATTCGATCAGAATGCATAAATCCAATTGTATCAACATCATGGAGCTATGGTGGTACTGATTATTTAGTGAAAGGACCTGTAAATGGTTCACATATAATTGTAAAGACATCGAACTTTGCTGGCATTGAAGATAATCGTCCTATCGTCGAATTCTCTGATTGTAAAAAAATCGTGAAAAAATATATAGATACTATACAGGAGAAACCCATCGGATTGAAAAAACATGATATATATGCTGTATCATATTATTTTGATCGGGCTGCTGAGGTATATATCTCATATATTACATTATATGATAATTTGTAGATGAGTGATTTATATATATTTATTAATTTTAGGTCGGATTAATTGATGCTATTACTGGTGGGGTTATTACTTTACAATCACTTCATAAAGCTACATTAGATACGTGCAATTATCCAAATGTAGAACAGCCATTTATGTGTTTGGACCTGACATTTATACATGTGTTATTACAGGATTGCTTTAAACTCGAGCCATCTACAAAATTAAATGCAAGTGAATTTATTTAATAACGATATACTCATAATAATAATCATTTTTTTTTACATTCTGTTATATAATTTTTTTTTTTTTTTTTTTTTCATATTTTTATTTACAGCTTTATAGAAAATACAATGGACATGAATTGAGTTGGAGTCTCGGATCTGCCTTTAGTTTACTTCAAAATAACATTTGACCAAAATATAATGACAATACACAAAAAAATAGTTATTATATAATTCCTTAATACATACCAAATTATTATAATTTGTATGTATGTTAAAACAGAATATCATATAATAGTGCCTTTGTAATGAATTTGAATAACAGTAAATAAATTATTATACCTGTCATACTTATAAAATATTATATATATAATTATAATGTCATTCGAAATATTTTCATTTGAAAATTGTTCAATGTTTACAACACATGTCCGTAGTGTATGGACAAATTTATTATACATATAATATCCCCTATCTACTTGCAATCTAGAGACTCATGGTCATGATACTCATCAGTCATAATAACATTAATAAAGTATGAGTTCAAGAAAGAAAGAAAGAAAAAAGACTTTATGGAAATTCGTAAGACCTCTTTTATTATAACAGACAAAAAATACTACTATTGTATACGCCCGGTGATATTTTTCATAAGGTAAACTGTATTGTAATTGTTAACCTTTAACCGTGAGCAATGTCGGAGAGTGCTCAAGCCATTTTTTATTGTGCCGCATATGGAAACAGCAGTGGCTACAGTAGTGTACGTGCATGTATCACAATCATTCTAATTTTTTGTTTCTCAACTCTATATTATCAGTAGATGAATTCACACGTCATAATAATACGCTTATGGTCAATCATAAAATAATGCAAGTGAATATATTACCTATGATACATGAATGAAAATTCGCTTCATTATAATTTTATATAAAATAACTATAAAAAAAATTCGATGCGCCAAATTTGCAAGTAACTTTGCGGATGTGACCTTTGCATCAATATCTTAACCTATAAATAATGTTTGTGAGAGAATTATCGTAATGGTAGAACGATAGATTTTTTTTTTTTTCCCCCCTCATCACAATCACAAATGTCATTCAACATTATATCCATTTAATTTATTATTATTATTATTATTATTATTGTTGTTGTTATTATCATCATCATCATCATCATTATCATCATCATCATTATTATCAACATCAATATTTGTATATTTTATCTAATAAATGATTGCAATCGCCAGAATTTTAACGACTGTAACCTCAACAAGTGCAGTGATTTGTCGTCGTTACGTTCATGTCAAATCACTTCAACACGAATCAAGGGTATGTGTTCGTTGGTACTTAAATGCAATATATACATGCATACATACATACATACATATATATTATCGTTGACATAATTATGTTCATATCAATATATTTATGCATTTATAAGTTTAAACATATATATATTCAATAATACACTTTATAATTCTATTCAATTAATTTGATTACAGATTTTTCATATGTCGGAAATACTTGGAAAGTACTGGCTTTTGGATAATTTTTATAGGTGTAATTCTGTGCTAAAAGCTTTATGCTCAACATATATAAAATCACCAGAATATAAGTTGAGTTGTAGTGTAAAGCGAAATTCTGCTCATACGATAATGGACCCATTTTTGGAGATGTGCCTTGCACAGCCAGATATGACTGATAATTTAAACGAAGTAATTGATGACAATTATATGCAGGATATTACATTGAACCTCAGTAGTTTGTCACAAAAGTTTCATTATGGAATGACCCGACGGAGATATAAAGATATTCGACAATGGAAAACAATTGAACAGGGTAAGAGTATAAAATATCACAATTAAAAAAATTTAAAAAACTACTCATCAATCAATGTAATTATTATATTATTATTCAAGAATCATCATCAATTAATTTGGAGACGGATTTTATATTACGAATACTCTCGTACAATATACTTGCACAAAATTTATTAGAAGCCCATTCTTATATATATAAGCATCATAATTTTAATGCATTAGGTTGGAACATTAGAAAACTTTTGGTGCAAAAAGAAATAATTGAAGCAGGTGCAAATGTTAGTTAGCAAATTGTGAAATTGAAAAATCGTAAGATGCCTGAACTTGGCCTAAATGAGATTATTATTGATGAAAATATTGAAAAATTTTTGACAGGTAATATGCTTACAAGAAATGCAAGCAGAACATTTACATGATTTTTTAGTACCATTTTTACAAGATGGCTACGAATACCTCTACAAAAAGCGCACAAATAATACAAAAGATGGATTACTTCTGTTATACCGTGCTCATCAACTTAAATTGGAGGACTATGCATTCGTTGAATATCACCAAACTCTATCAGATATTTTAAATAGAGATAATGTTGGAATTGTTGTTAAATTTTCGTTGAAAGACAATTCAAATACGTGTATTGTCATATCAACAACGCATTTACTTTATAATCCGAAACGAAATGATGTGAGATTGGCACAAACTCAGATTTTATTTTCGGAATTGGAAAGAATTGCCTTCATTAAAAATACAAAGTGAGATTATATACATATATATATATATATATGAAAAAAAAAAAAAAAAAAAATCAATTTTCAATGAAATTTAATATTTAATATTATTATTATTATTATTATTTTGTCTTTTACAAGAGACAAAATTCGTGTTAATTCATCAAATCATTTATTGATTGTAGAAATGGCCCAAAATATTATCCAATTATAGTGTGTGGTGATTTTAATCTCCAACCATTTTCTGGTGTATATAAATTCATCACTGAAGGTTCATTCGAATATTCGGGTAAGGGACGAAGTTTAGAGGCATCAGGCTTTAAACGGCTCAGTAATTCGTTAATTCCATCTTCTCTTTTTATTACGGATAATTGTCAACATTTCAACGTTTTGGCTAAACGATTACGCGGGTTTGGCAACAATAAAATAATGGTAAATTGGGTTTAAATATTGCATAGCCAGATATTGATATATATGCATAAAATATATATGAACAGTTTTATTTATTTATTTATTATTATTATTTTTTTTTTCAGTTGAATCGTAGTGAATTAATGTCTGATAAAACTGGTAAAATAGTTGATGTAGATATACATTCAGACAATAATGAAATTGATATAAATTCTACTCAATACCAAAAAATTAAGATTATTGATGGACAATATGCAGCATTTTCTTCCGGTGTCATATCACATCCATTTAAATTGAATAGTGTTTACAAACATTCAAATCATCATGGTGAAATGGAAGCTACGACCCATCAAGGTGAATGGATAACAGTAGATTATATATTTTTCACTGACGTTGAATTACTGAATCAGTATACTCTACCAACAATTTCTGAATGTCAAGCGTTACCATTAATACCAAATTTTGTGGTGGGTAGTGATCATCTTTGTCTCGGGGCCACATTTAAATTAAAAAAAAATAATGTACCGAGATGAAATTTGCAATTTAATGACATTCGCAATAGCTGGCAGAAATGTAAATATACATAGGTATTTCATATAATTTCAAGCACATAGTCGAAAAAAAATTATATTTTCATACCATAATATTTAAAAATTAATTTCTCTAAACAGAAGTTACTGATTCAAACAAATATCACAATAATTGAATAAACTAATGAAATTATTTCATAATTTAAAATTGATTTATCAATCGAGTTAATAAATTAAAGATGTTACCGATAGAGTGCGTTTCAATATATTCTTGTCTACAGAAGGTATGAAAGAGGGCGCTACGACTAAATTTATCCAGTAGTTGCCATTTTCATATTTATCCATCACGTGATATACTTTTTACAATGAGCGCTCTTATTATACAAAACAAATTGTAATTTCGAATTTATTTTTACCAATACGTTCCAATTTTAAAAATAATAATGCCTTAATTATTTGCTACAGCAGTTGAACAAATTCAGCTTATTATATGTGAAATTATGATTTTTCTTCATCTAACTTTTTTATGTCTTTCATCTCAGATAAACATTACAAATTACTTTTTAATACACACGTGTCTTAATGTGTACATATCTATAGAGACGAAACTTGACAGACATAAAGTGGAAAATATATATATATGTGTGTGTGTGGAAAGTGTGGAGAAACAAAAAAAGAAAAAATAATAACAGCGTTTATCCAAAAGTTATAAGTATTGCGTGCGTGATAAAAAAAAAAAAAAATTTCACAAGCCGTTTAGTGCACGTGTGACATACGACTTTTCTCCATCGAAATTGGAGGGTGAAAAAAATGCGCGATATTATGTTGTGTGGAGTACCCATCCCTATCTCTATAAGGAGTATTCACCATGGATATTCGAGAATTTGGTATCACATGTCATGGCGTCACGTGTCTGGGCTCTTAGTCGTCGGTTATTGGCTGTGGACAGTATCGTTGTGGAAAGCGTTTGGTGTCATAAGGGAGAAAAAAAAAAAAACAAAAAAAAAACAAAAAAAACCTAGAGTAATGTAATCGAGATATATGAAAGTAAGTGTGAAAAAATTCAATTTGAAAATTTCATTTCTTATTGTATGTGCCATTTATTATTACCACATTTGTAAATAACTCAACATATATATATTTATCCAACATTTTTTCATATATTATATTACATTTGCAATTAAGTACAATTAAAAAAAAATTATTCTACATAATAGTATTTTAAAAATATTTTCGTTAATGAAATAATTAATATAATTTAATGGTTTGTTGGGGAGAGAAGGGAAGAGAGGGGGGGGGGGGTATAGTATAAATTTAGAAGCGTATTATGCATGTATTTGTGGTAAAAATAATGCAATAAACTTCTAAATGAGGGTAATATATTGCACATCAATTGATGATATGGTGGTAACATGATACACAAGACAGTTTATGTGATATCAAATAGGCAATTCGTTATTTGAATCTATACAGCCATCTCAACCATTAAATATATTTTTTTTCATTGATTCCATTTTTTATTTTTATTTTTTATTTTTTTTTTTCAATATTTTCATACATTACTCTATACGAATAATAGCTTTAATATATAGATACGTATATAATGTGTAGTATGAATAGGTATACTGCGATTTTGAGACGCGTTTATGCTTATAACAAGTGTACACATATATTAAAAAAAGAAAAAAAAAAGAGAAAAAAAAAACAAAATTGGTTTAACAAACGTATAAAAGAAATGGCAATTATTGAGTGAGGTGATGTTTACGCACGATGAGAGAGCCCGCAGTAGAGCACTATATTATATTATTGGCGGCCATTTTGGACCACCCAAGTTGCTGTCGGAGCATAAAAAATATCGAGTTCTTTTAGGGCCGCCTTTTTTCCAAGCCGCCAGCGACGAACAGCATCGTAATGCGGATGGGGCGGTGCGTGCGGGGAAGAATGAAGCAGAGAGATATGAACAGGAAGATAGAGCGAGACATGAGATTAGCCACGAAATGAAGAGGAATAGGGAGGTGGAGGAATGAGAAAATGGATGAGCAAAAGAAGATGATGAGAGGAGAGGTGGAGGTAAGGTTAAACAGATGAGGCAGATGAGGCAGATGAAGAAGAAAGACGAGGAAGACGAGAAAGATGAGATAGGGTAGAGTAGGGAATGAAAAAATAAAGAAGAGGATGCCAATAGATGAGGGAAGGGGAGGTGAAAACAGGCCGCCGCAGGGCTATACTCACGATCAACGTAGAAGAAAGATGTAGTTATGTAGTTAAGTCGGGCTAGATTGTTTCTGAGCCGCCATCGTCACGCTGAATTTGTTTTTCGTTCTTTTGTCTCATCGAGTTCCCTTTGTTGCTTGCTGCCACATTACCACGACGCTGAGGGATCTATCTCTTATTCTACTCGCATTCTTCATTCACTCGTATATGTATATCTATATGTGTTTATTATATGTATGTTTTTTTTATTTCTCTTGTTTCTTTCTTCTTTCTCTATTTATATGAATAACATTGATAATTTATTTTTTTTTTTTTTTTTCGGCTACTAGCGTGCTCCTATTTTATATAATTTCACATACAACTCATATAATTCATATCCATATATATATGAATCTCTATATGAATAAAACACATGCCATCACCAATCAATATAATTACATTAATTATAAAGATTATCATATACATAATATATATATGTGGGCCGTTGATCTCTATCAATCATGGTCGATTAAAAGATACTCAATTTCATAAATTTATCCGAAGCACACGATATACCATATACAATAACCACTTACATAATATAAAATACTTTTCACGCTTCATCCAATTTTTTTTCATTTTTTTTTTTCATTTTCATATCTTACTTATAATTTTTCATATTTAATATACTGATAAATAATTTAAACAGTTTCTTCACTTACGATATTTTATTCTTACCAAGAATAATGAAAATTTATGGATGTGTACACGCATACATATGATGCATATTATATGTTGAAAATATTGTCTGCTAATGAGATTGCGTTCATCGCTTTTAAATTACCATCTTTCGATGTAAAATCATCTGGTTGGTGTTCGTGCCGTGTTTTTCGTGAGAAATTACGAGAGCTTAGAGGCGGTACCTTTGTATAAGTCAGCTGCCTTATCCACCGTCAAATTGTCCAACGATTATTATTGACTGATGCTTGTGCCCAAAATTTTCAACGTATTTTTTTTCAAACATCTCATCTACACACAAATTCTGTTCTTTCTTCTGTTTTTTATTTTTATTTTTTATTTTTATTATCAACGACAGTAGGATGAAGAAAAAAGAAAAAAAATTAATATGACAAACAGGAAAATGCACAGAACTCGTATAAAGATATCTGTAAAATTTACCAAAGAATTAACACAGCTAAATAAAAAAAAAAAAAAATTTATATATATATATATATATATAATATAAATAAATAAAAAATAAAAAATCGACAAACGAGTCAAACGATTATTTTTATCTGGGATAAAGGTACATAATAGGTATATGTATATTATATACGTGTGTATGGATATTTATAGCTACATTTATAAAACTACGACGGCACTGTAGTTATCTTTGGGGGCCTTGATTAAATCTATACCTGAATTTATTCTTTCCTGCCCCACTACTTTTCGGCGCCATAGATATAATATCGAGTGCCAGATGCTGCTGGGTTTCGGTGATCCTTTGGTAGGCGGTGACTTTATCTGTTTTATGAACAAGTGAGTGAGACCAGTGGAATAACGGCAATCCTATTTGGCTTCCCAAACGCGTTAGGAAGTATCCAAAGATAAAATGGTGGACCGCGATATCTGTGCAACATACTAAACCATCAAAATTAACGGTTGGAAAAAAAACAACGCCATTTTGGATTTAATTAATTCACTGGAATTGAATGGAGTATTGGGACACGGTGAAATATTTTTTGAAATATCAAATATTTTAAGAGGAAATTATATCTAGTAGGTATAAATGTCTATTTACCTGTAGCTAATCAATGTGAGTACATTCACTCTCATATTTATTAAAATATTATGGAATATTTTTTATATATATTGATTTATTATTTGATGGTTGGCTTATTTTTCAGGACCATTTTGGAATCATTTGGATGGACACAAGAGATGTGATGCTACATTGGACAGCAACAATATATTGTGTTGATTGTCGCATTCTGTAACAAATTCGGAGCAAAACGAAACGGCGCAATGTCCAATAATCCCTCACCATCGTCGTCGACGACAAAGGTTTCCGTGGGCGGGTGGTCCGTGTTTTCGCTTCCTACACTGCTGTGTCAATCCACTGTTCGGGTGCATCTTTTCAATCTACTCGTAATACATCTTATACTTTATATTTTATTATATTTCACATGTACAAGGAAATACTTTTTCTCGTCGCGTCGATAGGACCACAAAGTGACATATCTATACAACTAAAGGACACGTGCGCTCAGGAATATAATGTCGTATTGTATATCAAGCATCGTGCGCGTGTATCGCACCATTATTCTCTCTCACTTTTAAAAATAATTTACACCACCGCTTCAATATCACATACTAACATTTTATAAATTTTTACAATGTCACAGCAAGAGGTATTTTTTTTTTTTTTTTTTTTTTTTTCTTTTTTCAATTGCTTGTACAAGACAGTCTTACATATATTATCTTATAGTCATAGTTGAATAAACATGTACATATAGACTTATTATCTCACAGAATATTATTATTTGTTTGATAATTTATAGTCCATCATAATATTTGTGAATATATTTTTTTAATTCTTATATTTGTATACGTTTTTAAAAATTAATACATTTGTAAAATTAATTCGGTAATTGTATAGATTTAGTCCGGTATAGTTGGATTGCAACTACAAGTATATTCAATACATATTCATTTAGGTGAGAGTAATGATTCGAGCTGAATAACTTGTTGCAGATGTTCCCCAAGATAATTGAGTATATTGTATATATATATATATATATATATATATATATATATAAGACCAACAACAAAATCAAATTTGGGTGTATATGTATGATCACTCTTGTTCGTCCCCCGTTATTCGTATTCACCAATCCCCATTACTTTTTTTTCTTTTTTTTTTTTTTTTTTCCTTCCACACATTATCCCAACTGAATATGACACACACACTATGATCACGTTACATATACGTATAGTTGTTGTACAATATAAATGGCGTGTGCGTGCGTATGTCATTTCTCTTATTATTTGAGATCAGGGTGCATTTATCATTTCATTGTGAAGTAAGTTTCGACGACGCCCAATCGTCGATGGTTGTCACGTCGTGGGGAATAATATGTATATGTGAACAGATGTAACGCCATTGCGGCTAAAAAAATGTGGTTCCCGTCATGAACCAGTCTCTCTCACTATAATAAAAAGATACACATGAAAATATAAGAGACATTTTGTCAACTCAATAAAACAAAAATATTATCGCTATGAATAATACACTTATATAACAAATCTATAGATATATTAATAGTGATATATATATATATATATATATATTTTTTTTTTCTTTTGTTTGTTTGTTTCTAAATATAGAGAAACGTATGAGAAAAAAAATATATATACGTACAAATAATATATATTATATAAGTAGAGATATATAGGTAGTTAATAATAATTTGGGGAAACAAAAAAAAGGAGGAAAAAAAAAAAATAATAATAAAAACACATTTTCTACCTGAGAGAAACTGATGCATCGCAAAGCGTAATCATATTACTCGGCAGGAGGTAGGGGTGGTATTGTAAAATGGTCCTGTTTTGACGTGTTTTGACAAACGGGCGCCATTATGAAATATGTCGGGTATATAGTGCTTTTGAGGTTTTGAGTATTCTCATCTTTCTCGTCGTTTTATTTATTTATTATTATTTTTTTTATATTTTTTCATTTTTTTTTTTTTTTTTCTCTCCGACTGCGCAACGTAGGTGGCCCGCCCCACCGTGGTGAAACATTTCGCGCTTTGTGAAACTCAAACGAGCTAAACGATCCTCCGAAAACAATTACCATTGGTTGGTTGGTAACGCGCGCGATTCACTGTATTTCTTTTCTTTTGCACTATACCATTAAACTGCGACCGGTGAACAAACCTGATTTTCTTCACAGCAATGCTCGACAATAATTTTCTTCGTTAACGTGCCAGCTTCTCAAGTACACTTGAAGATGCATCGACACGATGTTTGGTGCGCGCGCACTCGCGCTCGTTATCATCACCTCGAACCACCATCCGTGTATTTATATATATATATATATATATATCAGAATGATCCAGTAATGGTTCATTAAATTTACCGTGGTCCTGTCTCCAACGTAATTGTAACGAAAGTCACAAATTGCGATAATAAATTTTTTTTATTTATATATATATATATATATTTTTGTTTGTTTGTTTTTCTACTCATTGAGTACTCGTCTTACGATGTATATATATATATATATTATTGTTTCATGTGAGCGTTGATAAATTTATTGAATATTAAAAATATTCGAAAATATGTAAGATATTTTACACATAAATAATTGGAGGTATATATTAATATAATAGATGAATATAAAGTATATAAAGGTATATAGAAGCGGTATTTTTGCGGATACGTAATCCAATTGATGCGAGTCGGCGGATCAAGGAAAGGATGTCGTGATGTCGCGCGATAGAATCAAGGCTATATAGGTAAAGAGCAAGGACGAGTAGTATAAAGGAATATAAGGCAAAGCTCAAAGAGATGTGGAGGAATATAAAAGGGACACGCCCCTGTTTGGATGAGCCGCGACTCTCACTTTACACACGATATATATATATGTATCTGTCTATACACACGTACATATTTTGTGTGTGGATATAGGTGGTATATATGAATGCGGTGACATCAATGGATTGTTGGAAGACCTACAGGGGATCCTCGATGGATTACCTGATGGTCCAGGTATACAACGGAATAAGGCTGTATTCTGTAAGTTTGACTTCGAACCACGGGAGATACGCTTAATAGACCTCAAAGACGAGGCTTGTTTGGACGTTTGTGGTAAACAGAGCGACACCGGGTGATCTATGTTCCACAATATTCCGTTTGTGGAGTCTGTTGAGACTCTAGTCTCGTCGATTTTAAATTTGTACCATGACATAGGGATGAAAAGCACCGCTTATTTATTTATTTATTTATTTATTTATTTATTTATTTTCCTTCTTCTTATATGCACATTGTACACGCGTTATTTTTCCAACAACAACAATAACAACAACTATACATACTATGTATTTTTTTTTTTATATTTTGCTTGTTGTTATAATCATCAGTACATATATTTTTTTATTTTCACTTTTTTTTCTGTAGGTATAATTATCTTATATTTTTAAATATAAAAAATATAAATTTATGCACGTTAACTAGAGGTTTTATCTATAAATATTGGGTGGAAAAATACCTTGGATATTTATATTCATCTGACATTGTACAAAAATTCAACAGACTTCTATCAAGTTATACATTTATTTGGGTTTTTTTTTTTTTTTTTCTTTCCTACATATTCTATTATATAAGCCAAAAGTCTATATCCCTTGTAATGCGCCTGCCTTTATAATATTATATTATATCCGTTCATGTATTTATATTCCATGTTTGGTTGTAAATATATACATATGTATATCGCTGACATTTGGTCGGCGGAGGATTGTCACCAACATCTCTCCCTAGATCGCGACAAATAATATCCCAAGTGGCTTTTACTTCACGCCGAATTCTATGGGGTGTTTTCATCCCTCTCTTTTGAAGACGAGGTCAAGCTGCGGTTAGAGCGGCATCCTGCATGTATATCCGAACACCCAACACGCCACCATGTTAGCAAACAATTCATTCGATGTAGATTTACGATCTACTATTGTATAGTAATAGTAGTAGTAGTAGTAGTATATGGGGTTTTGCCGCTTCGTGGGCCAAGTCGAGCCTATTTAACCATTTGACTTTCATATACCTTGGATATACGTATAGATAGTGCAAGTGGTTGTTGTTATTTTGTTGTATTATAACAAAAAATTATATAATACGTACTTTTATATTTATTCAACCACATCAGTGTCCTCAAAATATTTTTCAGTTGAATAAATTCAATTTTTAACCTAGATATTCATCATTTTTATTACTATACATTTATTTATATATATAATACATGATTTTTTCTATTTACAGGCGAATAAATTCCAAGTTTTTTTGAAATTTATTTTGATACATACATACACACAAACAACACACATACAGTATTGCTTTTAATATTGCCATGGAATTTTATAAATAAATAAATTCACGGGCATATAAATATAGATATGAATAAATAAATGAGTACGAAAAACAAATGCTAATTAACTTGGAAATTGTATGCAATTCAATTGCAAACTCCTTGATATTCAAATATAGAAAGTGAGTCCTTTTATCATTGATTATTATTATTATTATTTATAGAATGCATATAAATTTATATTTTTATTCGTAGTGGGATCATCATGTGTAAAAAAACAAAGAGAACATACTCAAAATCAACTTGAAAATACAATGCAGAATGTTGATTTATCCAGTTCAAACAATAAGTCAATATTAAAAGGAAATGACCCTGATTATATTCCGAAAAATGATGAAAATGATGACAATAAAACGACATCGGACAAGAGAAAAAATTCTTCCTTACGGACAATCACACAGAAAGTGACATATCGCATGAATAAACACAAACGAGATCCAGAAGATATTACCCAAGAGCCCGTGCAAGCCACAGTGAATATTGTGAAAATGTCAACGAATACAGAGGAATACACTTCATCGTCTATGGTAAATAAAAATGAAATTCATGATTCTACGGTGAATCCGACGATGAAAAAAAATGGAGAAACCTCGGAAAAATCTTATGCAATCACTGACGATGACAACGATGACCACGATGGTGATGATAATGGATCCAAATTAAAACATCAACTAAATGATAATGCCATGTGTTCAATTAGATGTTTTGAAAATTCGCAGGTTAACCGAAAGAAAAAAACTTTAAACAAATGCCAACGTCAAAGGCGAGTTCATTGTTTTTTAACAGAAAATTTTGTGCAGGGATTTGTCTGATAATTGAAAAAAATCTACGTTTAATATTACATATTCACCGGAAATAATAATTGATGGTGAGAAAAAAAAAAAAAGAAAAAAATTTAAAAATTAAAAAAAAATATATATATATATGTGGGGTGATTGATAAGTTGATGACAGTAAGAAAAAGTACGAAAGTAAAACAAAAATGGATTTTTAATATATATGTTTAGTAAAATGTACTGATGAATACATGGTTATTTGAATTGGTGTTGGAGTGAGTCTGTATATAGCTATCTTATTGAAAGATCACACACATACACATACTCATGCATATTCACAATTACATTGATCATCCCTTGTTTCTGATGGTAGTTTTCACGCACGCATAATTACCTGTCTCGTTCGTCATAAGGCCCCGACGAGTATTGCCAGGGCAGTAGATGTAATATACTGTACCCACGCAAAATCCGTCTGACGTTTCAACGTTTCAACATACGCCCACACCTTCTATACAGCCGGCTCGCTTTCAGAATGTCATAAGTCAAATTGCCCGGAGCGCTCAGTTTCATCATTTCCCATCATTTCTCTTTCATTCCTCTTTCATTCCTCTTTCATTCCTTCTTTCTCTCATTCTCTTTTTCTATCTTTAGATATATATATATATATATATATATGTGTTTGTCTTTATGTGTATATATCCTTTTGTCCATCTAATTACTCTCGCACATGTACATGTTAAATCTATGAAATAAATTCGGTAACGTATAATATCGTGAATGACGGTTGGATGGCTAAGAATGAGCATAAAATTTTTGGGGATAGTCTTGTTATAGTGGAATAAAAAAATGGGCGGTGTCTTGGATGTTGGCGGGCCGATGTATGGGCCTGAGAATAAGGTGAATGAGGCCGGTCTTTGGACATCTTGCTGAGCCCTACTCCGCCTCTGATTTTGTATTACGAGAAAAAAAAAAAAAAAAAAAAAAAAAAAAAAAAAAAAAAAAAATGAAGGACAGCGTATGCATTGATATGAATATCAATAAATATAATATAATATATAATACAAGTAGAAATAATATTCCCGCAAATTAGTGAAAAAAATCAAGTTGATTTCATCAACTGTGGATGTATATACTCCTATAGATACACAGGTATACATAAGATGGTGTGTTAAATTTTTTTTTTTTTTTTTTGTTATTCTAAATTTAATGCCTATAGAGACTCGAGAGTTTTGACAAGGCGGTGGCGACGACGAGATAAGCGAGGTGCCGCACGAACAGAGGGAAGATGAGAAAGACACTGAATTAAATATCTTTGTCCCAGCAGCCGCGGGACTCTTGACAGATTCCGGCGACTTATTCGTATATACATATATATACTTGTCAACGTGTAAAGCGCATTGGGACTTGAATTTCTTTAAGGATAACACCATTATATTTTGCCGACTTGGATGGAAAAGGAAGGAAAGATATAATGTATAGATATATCATCAAAAAATACATGCACAGAGAAGATGTAGTTTAGTGTAAGAGAAGAAAACGATGATGATGATAATGATGATGAAGAATGGAAATAAAAGAAAACAAGAACAAAAAAGAGTTTTAGGTAGAGAGTATTGAGAAACTATAGTAAATTTCATCTTGGGTGGTCCAGAAGCAGTAGAGGTCCCTGTTAAGTCCCCGTGCCGCGCGCGCCACCTCACAAGAGACGCGCGGCTCGTTGAACTTTTCGGCTCCTCAATCTGCTCCCATCTCTCCTCTCCATTGCTACATTACTACTCGGTTTTTTTCGACTGGACTGGCTTGCAACCATCAGGCTACCATTCCCACCCCATGTAACTACGCGATTCAGTAATTTTTTTTTTTTTTGTTTTTTGTTTTTCCTTTTCTACAATTTAAATTCAATAAGTAATTGATACTTTTGCGTATATTTATACATCTGTACTAGATATTTTATAATGATATAAAATTAAAATATTATATATTTACGTATAGATAGATAATGTATTGAGCAAAAAAATTGGTATAGAATACGAATTAAAAATGTATAAAGACACATTTAGATATACAAGTATGTAGGTAACAAGTTCGCAGCTCGGGGCATCACCATGGAAACGAATATTGATCCTCACGGGGAGCCATTGCCGGCCAATAGCACCTATAACGTTAAACTATATTATATATGTATATATATTTGTTCATATATGTTCATATACGTGTCGAGGTGATAGAGAAAAATATGAACGTTCCCATATATTAATTCGATCATCTTGTTGTAATACGAATTTGATAAGTTGACGATCATCTGTATATATACAAGTATAGAAATACATTGTATTAAATTTAATTTGCTGAAGCAGAATGTGGTTAGATTATTTTTGATGGGATATCAAGAGGTATACGTATATATATATATATATATATATAGATTTAGTTACTAGATGATTTTATACCCCTATCAGTGCCAAATTCAACAGGATCATGAGGGGTCGAAGGGTCGGCGTTGTACCGAAAGGCATATAATCGACTCGACGACACGGCTTATCTCGGTAAACCGTGGCCTGTACACTGTCACGCAACCCCACATCGCATTCTACCCCACACGCCTTTATATCACTGCTATACATCATAAATATAACCCTCAATGGTTTATAAAATCGTGGGTGATTGCCCGCTGAATTACATATATGTCACTTTACACATACGCGTATAATTTTATTTTATTTATATAGCACATTTCAATCATTTACTTGAAAATTTATCAATATTCATATTTAAATGAAGAAACATGATTTAATTAATTACAGAATTATATGTGAATGGATAAAATTTGTTGGGTTCACTACGTTGCACATTGAAAAGACGATCGAGAGTCGCTGCGTGGCGCGACTCGCGAGCAACATCACAGGACAACAAGAAATACCCACTCGTTTTAAAGGTAGCTCATTAGGTTCTTTTAATCACTAGCATTAGTGCAATCCGGATAATTGCAAATGTTTGAGTGAGGGAGAATCGCACTCACCGTTTGCGCACTTTAATTACCATCACGCACGACACGTCGCGTTACAACCCAACTATATACATATATGAATGCACGTATATTTATTGTGTTGGATAGATTAAAAAACCAAAAAAAAAAAAAGAAATATATATATATATAAAGAAAAAATTTGGAACGTATGAGTTGAGAAAAAAAAAAAAATTTTAAATGCACAATGGAATAATACATGGACAATTTTAATAATACATAATATATGGATCAAAGACTTTGTAAATAAAATTGAAGAGATTTGTATTAAAAATAACGTATGAATAAATAAATACTTTATGAAAATAATATTACGTGTATTTGGATGGTATGGAGGCGTGTGTGCGCGCGATCCCTTGATGAAAAGTTTGTGAGGCGCGAATATAAATTGCAGTAGCGATAATACAAGAGGCCTGAAAGTCTATAATGAGGTGAGCGAATGTGAACGCGCACGCGTGGCGCGCGATATACCATACCCAAGTTCAGCTAAAGCGGCACATCCGTCGTGTTTTGGGGCTCAGCCTCAGGGTCTTTACAGACGGTCCCCGCGAATCTATGCAAATGTGTCCAATTACGTTGTGAACCCGAAAAAACTTCACCTTGTTAGCGACCCATTAAGGCATAAAAAAAAAAAACAAAAAAACTTTCAATGTAATCGCACATATGTAGGTATACTGCGGCTCTTCTATATATAGTCGTGCGCTTTTTTTTTTTTTTTTTTTTTTTCACATAGGTCGTCTTATAATATTTATATACAATTATACTTGATTTCAATATATTTATGATATATTTTCCCAAGTGTACATAGCAATAGGACAAATAGAAAATATATCTGTATACACACGGGTATATACTTATATAAGAATGACAGGGATGTTTATGGCGAGAGACACAAGTCCGTAAAACCTTAAGTACATTCATGGCGAGTAGGATTAGACATCGAGTTCGCATATAACGCGGATAATGATGTGCGAGAAGCGAACAAAGAAGGAGTTTCGGTTTGGATTGCGCGTCGAAGCAAGATAAAGACGATGGCGCATAAGACAAGGACACAACACCGGTTACGTTGAAAGTAAGAAGAGCAGCAGAACGAACGAGGTAGAACAAAACGATGACGAAGACGAGAGTGAGAGAACGAGATGGGGAAAGAAATGGGAGGTAAGGGAAACTTTGAGTGTCGGCACCTCGCCGCCACAGTGGACCACACACGTGGATTCGTGGTTCTCAATCTGCGGATCTTTTCTCAAATATAATATAATAATCATCCAATAAATTTATCATAATTATATCGTGATGAAAATTTATCAAATACATTATTTTTTATTCATTTATTTATTTAATTATTTATTAATTATTATTTTTTCTATTAAATTTTTTCATAAAATAAGTATAATTAATAATATTTAAAACACCATTGCTACATAATAATAATAATAATAATAATAATAATATAATAACTACGATTATTATTATTATTAGTATTATTATAGTAGAGGAATTAGATATATTTATTATTTACTTACAAATGTGGTGGAGCAAACTCACATGAAATTTACTTTGATATGGCCGCAAGAAAAACTTTTGTATTTTATATGGAAATTATATGTACATATATACATATGATATGCATGATGAAGGTAAAATTATTGTGCGGGAATCCTCTTTGGAAAATAAAACAGATGTAAAAAAAATATGATGTTGTTTTGTATACACTAATTATTATACATATACATCATACTATGTATGATGTTTATAAAGGTATTTACATTTTGCCTTGAAGCTAACGAGGTGATCAATTACTTAGTAAAATAAAGCTGCTAACACATACACACACACACACACACCTACACTTATACACACTCACATAATCAACATAATGCGGTGTGAAAAATTTTTAAAAACTCATACACCTCAAACGACTCCATATACCGTAAAATTTTCAAAACAAATTTATTCTTTTTCACGATTTTGTATATTTTAACAAAACGATACTTTTGTAAGAATAAGGTTTTGGGGACGTTTGTGAAAATAAAAAAGAGAAAAAAAAAAAAAAAAAAAAACTATATACATATACAGATACGTTTATATAGGTACATAGTGTTCGTATGGGTGGATGTATATATATATTCAGGACCCCTGCCAGTGGGCAATTGGTCACACGAACTATCCTGCAGTGACCCCCTACTGCACACTATGGTTTACTCCTGTCCACTATATATATATATATATATGCATACGAATATAGATAAACAAGAACCCTTCTTCAGCCGTATCACTATTAAAAGTTCAAGCTGATGGAGTAAACAAACACTAAAGCTTTCACTGTAGACAATAAGTTTATTACATACAAGAGATACAGACATTCAAGTATTTTTGCTTCATAGACACGTGTATATTTTATATTTTAATGAATACTAATTTATTATCACATATATTGAAATAATCCAAAAAAATTTATATATAACTTTGCTCCATTATATGTATGTCAATAACTCAATATTCATATTACTGCCTATATAATACATGTATATATGCAGATATTTTACAGAATATATTCTATAGACACACTGCAATGTGGTGAGAAATGACATGAAAAGTCAATTATACATAATTGAATGTCGAATGTGAGGGTAAAAAAAAAAAAATATAATAAAAAAAAAAGAAAAAAAAAACACTATAGCTATAGGATACAGAAATAAATATAGTAAATAGAAAATTTCTCTGGATAACCGTAAATTTTCGTCATTGTGAGGGTGACTTGAGTTTTGACAGTTTGAAAGAGCGTAAGAATATTGAGGTAAGCAAAAACGGAATACCGTAACGAAATGTCCGACATCAAAAACATTTCAGGTAAATAAGGTGTATACACATATATGTATATGTATAGAATGAGGAATATGTTTTGAGAGTGAGTTTTTTTTTTTTTTTTTTTTTTCTCCTTCTTTTCATTCTGTATGATAACAATCCGCCTGTTTGGAAATGGAACGAATTGTATTTTTGGAAAATGAACACCTTTTCACAACTGTGCAGAATAACCGTGACCATCATTTTTACCGAAGGCAATCGTTTTGGTCCATCCTCATTCTGTTCAATATTGACTTTGCACGAATAAATACATATATCCTCGATACAAGTATATAAACAAAAAAAAATTAAAAATTAAAAAATTAAAAAATTAAAAAATTGATAATATGATAGAATCTATTTGTAATACACATTTTGATCAACTATTGAAATATATATAATTGAAATATTTGCAATATATGTAGAATATTATACGTATATATGAAATGCTTTTATAGGCATTTGTGCGCCGGCGGTTGTGCACTTGAATATATATAATAAGTATACGTATATATGACATGAGGTAACAGCTGCGCACGTTCTATTCCCCATTTTGTCTCCCAACATCCGACCATCCCACATAACCATATATATATATATATATATATATATATATATATATGTAGAAAGTCTGGCACTAGTATTTTCGCTGCATCATAGGCAATAATTCCGTGTGCTTGGTTGGTTATATACTCCCCAAAGAGAGATGAGCTCGGCTCGTTTATCACCTCATCCTCGCCGATAAATCAGTACACCGAGGGAATACTTCGCGGCTTCCCATCGTGTTAGAACAGTTTATAAACGAGGGTCCCGGGGGTGCGGTTATCTTCGCGTGTACCGGGTGTACATTATTTCAGAAGCTTGAGTGAAAATATATATGTGGTTGTGTATACGTGTATGTTCTATGCGCTCTTTAGGAGGGAGTAAGGGGCGGAGAAAGCGATAGGGCGCGATACAACACGATGAAGTAAATATAAATATATATATATGTACCCAACACCCAACACTCATACAAATACAATATGAACGTATAAAAAATGAGAAACATGCATTAGTCCTATATTTGATAGTGTAATTTTACATATATCTCGCCCTGAAGCTATAGTGTGTGTGTGTGTGAGTATTCACATACATGGACGAGTTCGATACGTCGCAAGAGTAAATAGAAAATTTTATATTTATATTTATATGTAGATAAACGTATATAAGTTTCTACACACACGAGAGCGCATAATATTATGAAAAAGTGGGTGTGACTATATAAAGTGCTTATCAATTGAATCGACAGCGAAGTAAACATGAAAATGCGGGGGTTGTGTATGGATATACATTTGAATGTGGCTTATATTAATGATGATGATGATGACGATGCATGATGACCGTGATCGATGATATTAATTTCAGTTACGCTATACCCATTGAACGAATCATCGTTAGTACTGCGTGTTGGAGATTGAAGATCAATCAGTTAATCACTAATCACATTAAATGCATTATATATAAAGTAGCTCGCCAGGTAATCAATATCAGGTACACTTTGCCCCCTTTTTTTTTTTTCTTCTTCTTCTTCTCCTTCTTCTTCTTCTTCTTCCTATACTTGTATTATACATATTCTTTTATATATAAATTTACACACAGATATTTACTTGATGTATCTAGACTGTTGATGGATTATATATATATATACAAATACTGATCAATTATAGAGTCAATATAGGTAAGAAATTGATTGAACCACGCCTAAAAATAGTTTGTTCTTTTATTTTTTTATACATATATTTTTTTTCCTTTCAATATCTTTGTAAATTGAATCATTGAATTGAATCAACGCGCTATTTATATAAGTACATGTTAACTGAGTTCGTGCGTGCAGTATACAATAAACAATATTTATCATACATTTATTATTTTAAAGGCGTGTGAACTTTGAGTCATTATAGATATGTGTGTTAATATGTTCACTGACAGATATGATAATTTTCATATTACGAATAATTTATATGAATCAATTTAATAGTACTGTTTGTCTGATCGTAAATGATTTGATAATTTTTTTTTTTTGTTTTTTTTTTTCCCCTCCGACTAATTGTATGTTTATGTGTGACGTGCAATGTATATATATATATAGTAAATGTTGATTACTTACAAGTACATCTTGAGGTGTCAGATGAAAAAATTTCCAGTCTTCCTTTCGACACGCGATAGTTTAAATTCATCAGAGGGGCTGAACGTTTGTTGTCACGCCTCATTTTGCCTCCGCGATAGTCGTAGTGGGGAGCTGTGTATATTCTCATTGGTTGACAATCATCATCTGGGGGCGTATATTGTATTAATTATTCAAAGTAAGTCGTTGCTTGGTGGTGGCGGCGATTATAGAGTTTGCAGCACTACAAATAGAACCCGTTTACAGAACACGTTTGTCGAATATTCACCCTATGTACCAGAGGCATAGAATACGTGTGGATAAAGGAAAAAAAAAAAAATAATAATAAAAAACAAAACAAAACAAAACCAAAAAAAAAATGGAAAATAACTGAGAGGACTAAGAAGATATAGGTGCTAGTAGAATCATTCATTTTCTACTGTCAAAAATGCAAAAATTCATTTGCATATAGTTATACTAATATATATAATGTGAATAAGAAACTAACCACCACATTATACCAAATTCTATTTAATTTCGATAAAATTAATGTTTGTAGCTGCGGTATTTGGGGAAAAAAATAAAAATAATAATAATAATAAATAAATAAATAATAATATTTTGAATTCAATAAAATTATTCAAATTAATTGAATAAAAATTATATGAGATATTATAAGAATTTAATTATTTTTCCATCAAGTCTGTTGATATGAATAACTGGATGTATTTAGATATACAGGTAAGAATGGGGTGTATTGTGGGTTGTGTTAGTATAATCGAAATAGTGAATAAATATATATATATATACTTATTGTTGTACGTATGGAAAAATAATTTAGACTGTGGAATACATTTCAATTCAAATACATATAATGTTATGGCACATAAAATTTCAATATATTTATGGCTGTGGAAATGAAATGACCAAATCATATCAAATATACCTTGCGAATATATTAAATTTTTAATATTAATATATATTGTTGAATTAATGTCTTACCCAGAAGAAAACATATGATTGCATTCACGTATATACATATATTCTACACATGTTTATATAGGGTGTGTTTTATAAAAAAATGTTGGGCGGAGCGAATTGTGGGCGTTGACAAATGAAAGGTGTGGTCTAATGGCTAAAACACTCGAGTAAATAAAAATGTATACGATGAATAAGTGTTGCCTTATAAACGAGAGCTTGTTAGAATTCGTATGGTATCGTATTTGCAGTATTGCGAGACAAATAGTTGACTATTTTTTTTTTTTTTTTTTGTTTTTTTCACGTATAAATAAATATACGTTTATATTGAATACTATAACGTATCGATATACGGGGCTGTATAATACTTTTTTTTTTTTCTCGTTTTTTTTTTCTTTTGTAGTTTGACATATAAATCTATGACATGTATCACATGATGTAGTTCTATACCTATAAATAATTGAGATGTATTGTCACGGATTTTCTCTCTTTATTTTAATGAAAAGTTATTTTGTTAAAGCTGAATATACTTGATGTAGCATCACTGTATTGTGAGTCGGCGAGTCTCTGAAAAGTGAATGGTAAGAGGATAAGAGGGCCAGAGGGCAAGAGGAAAAGAAATGAGAGGTGAGAGAGATGATAGGGAGGGATGACTTGAGAGGTGAGGAGAATAGTTGTTACGATAAAACGTAATTTTAGGTGGGGAGAATACGAGTGTTGTCCCCACCGTTGGGAAAAATTCGAATGGTAGGGGTATGATCCAATAATAATCTACAGAGTCTGGGTATATAGGGGGCGGAGACACTTTGGAGTGTTAATAGAGATACAATCGAGAATGTCTAGTGCAGTACACTGAGCCACGGTGTAGGAGGAGTGAGTGAGGATGAGGGGAGTTGTGAGACGGTGAGGAGGGGAAAGAAAAGAGAGTGTGTAAGTAGGGACTTGTGACTCGTAGTTTAGACATCACTATCCGACGGATGGACAGCCAGTCAGACCCGTCACGGCACTCGCTCGAGTACTTACAGAGCCTCGAGCCAGTCGAAATATTTGACACCAAGTTGAATTGTTTATATATAGACATATATGTTGACATATGACATATTGTCAAATTTTGTTTCACGGTGTACGCTACATACATTTGACTTTTACGTTGTTTATTTTATTTTTCATCACTTACAATACAACATTTAGTTATCATTGAATGGTGTTTCGTTTTGTTTGATTATTTTTTTTTTTTCCTTTTTTTTTTTTTCCATCATTAATTGTGTCAACGATTTATTATTAGTGTGATAACCAAGTGTACATTATATTTAAAATCATTTATATATCGATGAATAAATGAATGAGTGATATTATTCAAGTTATTCATACACAGTATATATTACACAAGAATTTTTTGTTTATCAAAAAGTATGAATATGGCTTTGGCCAGAATGGAAGCTGTGTATAATTTGCAATTAGAATTGCCTTCTAACAATCATACTCATCACTTGCATCGATTTCATCAGCGTCATCAACAAAAACATAAATTTCAACAACATCTACCGTCACCAACAGTTACTCCTCAGCACACTCATCAAATCCACACAAGCACAATTCATCATGACAGCGACGGCCAATTACCATTCAGTATTATCAACATTTTACGACCTGATTTTGGTCGAGAGGCAATTAGCAATACCAAGACACTGTATAAACCAACAAGTTTGTTATCTACGGAAATATCCTCCAACATTCATCTCTCTCATTGCACTAATCTCATAACCCCACCAAATTCCATTTCCCCACTTCAAAGACACTCAACGGCACTCAGTCGAAGCGGAAGTCTAGAGAGTCTTGCCAGCAACCGCAGTTCTATCACCACTTGTTCCCTCAATGGTTCTTCACCATCATCATCATCATCATCATCATCGTCATCGTCTTCCAATTCTTCAACTATTATAAGCGAATCAGTAAATGAAGATAGTGTAACACCGACTGATACAGATAGTACAGCGGCATCACAATCTCCTTCTTTAACAAATAATGAAGTGAAGAATCAAAGTCTTTGGCCTGCATGGGTATATTGCACCAGATATTCTGATAGACCATCTTCCGGTATGTATATATATTTATTGTCCATCTATAATATAAATAAATATAACAATCTCATTATTCTAAAATAATAATATAATATTTAATGATTGTAGGCCCGAGAACAAGGAGAGTAAAACGTTCCGCAAATACTGAGAAATGTTCGGTGAGTGAAGATAAAAGACCAAGAACTGCATTCAGTGGTGAGCAATTAGCGAGATTGAAAAGGGAATTTACGGAAAATCGTTATCTCACCGAACGAAGACGTCAACAGTTATCCAGAGATTTGGGACTCAATGAGGCGCAAATTAAAATTTGGTTCCAAAATAAAAGAGCAAAAATTAAAAAGTCAACTGGTGAAAAAAATCCACTCGCTCTTCAATTAATGGCCCAGGGTCTATATAATCACTCTACAGTACCTGTCGATGACAATGGTGAAGAAATTGATGAATCAAAAAATATAACAATTCGTTAATTTCCTCGTATGAAAGTGCGTATATCGATATATGTATATATGAAATTATAGTCTGATATAAGTATTTATTCTATCTATTTGTATAATTTTGTCTGCTGATAATGAAATATTATATCGGTATAACATTACAATTGTAGCTACAGATACGAATAAGTATATATATGTAAGTTTGTGGATGAGAATACCGATGTAGTTTACGCACTTTTTTCTCTTAGATAGATATTACAGTGGGCTAAATGGAATATTAAAAATAAAATAATATTAATAATATGTATATTTATCGAATTATTATTATTGTGCATTTAATTGAAAGTATTAATTTTACAATATAATAGATGTACGTGAATTCATGTCGCTATATGTAAATGCATGTAGCATTATACTAATACACATAATGTGATTAAAAAAATTTAATTAAAATATAATAATATCTATATATATTCAAAATACGATCTCAGTGAGTCTCACGTCTATATATGTAAATATTTATTATAACATATACTTTAAAGTATCAATTAGTACTTATTTTTTTATTCATATGTCCTATAATTATTGTTTATTAAGTATATCGTTTATTGTCATAATATAATAAATAATAATAATAATAATAATAATAATAATTTGTTATCTTTATTGATTCAAACGAAGAAAGGAAAAAAAACAAAAATGTATTAATCGCAAGGGCTATCGTGTGTTGATCAATGATTATTTTTATTTGATTTATTTGAAAAACACATGTAGGATAAATTAAATAAATATATGGGTATATCTTTTGACTAATCATTAAATCATATAATAAATGCGTGATAATGAGTATTGGTGGTGTTATTTAACACCACATATTACCGAGTCAAGTGACTAATGTTTCATAGTATGCAGATATGAAGCACACACTGCATGTGAATATTATTCTTACAAATGAATTACTAATTGTGTATTAACAGTGCGAATGAGTGGGGCCATTAGGGTACAACGACACTTTGTAGAATACTGTGTGTATGCTTCATTTTTCGGTGACACATTGCTTGACATAAATAGCGTGATAATTGATCCAAAATTAACGTGCGGTCCTTTATGTTGCATATATATGTATGGGGTGGCTGACAAATTAATGGGCACGGGCATGGCAGTTGGCGTGCATGAAATAAATTGTAGAAAGCTCAGCTATCTGTATAAAACATGTATTTATCGCTATATATACATGTATAAGTTTGCAATGATTTTATATATGAATATATTCGTGTTGATGATATATAATGCATGGATATATTTTTGAATTTATAATTGCCGAAAATATTTAATTGTGAAATAGAGAATTTAGGGTAAAAAACGATGAACGATGAGAGGATGAAAAAAAAAAAAAATATATATATATATATATTTATATATGTATATGAGTGTATAAAATATTTCTTTACATACACATGAATGATATAGGTGAAAATTTCCATAGTTATATACGAAAATATAGGTGTAAATGTATGTGTCTGTGTGTATATGTACCGGACTTTAAGTTGATATATGTAAGTACATAGAATATTGTAGGAGTGTGGCAATTCAAATTTCCGGAATACCAGCTCGTGTAGGGGTGTGTGTGTGTGTGTGTATAGAGAGTTAGAGCCAGCTGGGTATAATGAGATAACACACGCAAAGGGTGAGTCGTGGGGCTCGGCCAAGCGCAAACCGCAGACATCGCAATGGCCATTAGAGAGCTGTAGATGCAGCCGCCAGTAGCTCACTAAATTTCCTCTTCTTGCGCCACCTTGTGGGCAGCAAATTAATGGCGAATGAACGTTCTTGTTAATCGTAATCGTACTTGTCTTATTCCCCAGAGCGCAATTTAATATTGTTACTCTGCTACATCACTATATCCTTATATATATGCCCATACACACATACAGATTCACAGAGAAAATTGTCAATTCAAATTTTACACTAATTTCTATTTGATTTATATATATTTATTATACTTTATATGGTGGTATGTTTATACAGTAAACATCACTAATCTATACTGGAATAAGTTTAATGAGGGCAGAGGTGAACAAATACGTATGTGACCATGAGTTTCTCACAGAATTTATAACCGAGACTTTTAAAAATCTATATGAGTATAATAACGTGTAATTCTCCAGACAACTTAGCCATCATCAGGCTGTAAATGCGTCACACATTTAGCTATATATAAATGTATATATATATATATAAAAGATATATGGGGATATGTGATACACCAGGAGTTTCTATTTAACACGAATAACGTGTTAAATGGTACATATGAAACACGCGTCAATGATGTGTATTAATACATAATTATTATACTTTTTAATTAGCCAACATGGTATATTTTTATTTTAAAAAAATAATTTTAATAAGATATTCATGAAGAAAAATTCATATATATTTCCATAGGGTGTGAACATGTGCCAAAATAAATAATATCTATATCTATTATTTTATTCTACATGCACATATATTCGCCCATATAATATTTATTCGCCCATATAATATATGGATGTGGATGTATTTAACAACAAGACGAGTCAGAACAAAGATGATGATGAGCTATATAATATACTGCAGTATAGTGGGAACGTGGAGTAGCTTGGTTGAGTAGTGAGACCACCCAACGTGATCGCGCGGGACTTGAGTAAAAGAATGAGAGATAGACTGCAGCTGAGTTGTGACCATACCCCGATGCTATGATTCTCCGATGCTGTGATGTTACGATCCACCATCACAGTATAAAAATTAACATGCAGATATACACAGATAGAAAAGTGTATATACTTAATCTTGAGAAAATTCATTGTCAACCAAAAGTTATTTTTCATACGAAAAAATTTATCGTATATATGGGATATATATTTCGCCTATTATTGCGTTAGTGTTTTTATATACATGTATATATATATATATTTTTTTTTATAGGTCTCATACAGATATCGCAGTCGTAGTAATTAAATTCTTTGTGAAAACAACTGTATATAACATGAATTCAATTAAGTATTTACACATAGATTTTTATTTATTTATTATTATTATTATTTTATTTTTTTCTTTCGTTTAGTCTCGCGAGACTAAGAATTACAACGAAATACTCACAGACATTTAACAATTATCATCATTTCGATAATTATTTATTGTTAATACAGATGATACGATAATATAAATACACGTGTATGTTTATGTACGTATATGACTTTTTCGCGCGTTAGTGGATGATGCCAGGGGACGATAGATAAGTGACAGACACAAAGGGAGAGATTTGTCGCGGTCCTAAATCGCACTGGCAAGTTGCGTGAGTGAACGCGCGGAATTTGGCCGGGCGTGCTAGGGGTGTTGACGGGAGCTCTGACTCTTGCCCCTGATATGTTGTGAGTAAGAGAGAAAGGAAGCTATAGTTGGCACGCCCCTCACCAGCATGTTTATTTAACCCGAAGTAATTTGATCAAAAATTTAATCAAGTCGAATTTTTGAACGACGCGCCTGCGAGTGCGACGAATCGGTTTCGCAATAAAAGTAAAAAGAATTTTCAATCTCTCGACATTTATTATTATTATTATTATTATTATACATCTCCCTTACTTTTTTTTTTTTTTTTTTTTTTTTTTTTCCTCTATTTTTATCAGTTACTTTTGCTATGTACAAGTGTATGCATGCAGCTATTGAAAATATTATTAAGATGTGCGTGTCAGAATTCATTAGCTAGTCTGACAAATTTTTTGATAGAAATAGGTTATGAATGTAAATATAAATAGGTACATCTATCACATGATATGTATATTTATATATACCCATAAATGGGACAGAAATCAAATGGAAAAAAAAAAAAAAAAAAAAAAACGTTTTCCCTTTACCGTCTGTTTTTTCCATTATTGTTTTTTTCCATCTCATTGGTATTCACCCTCGTCTAATAGTAGTGTACACTTATATATACAAGTCATGCACTTGATCGCCTGTTTCAATTCATCGCTGTGGTTATTTAATCAAACATCTCGGAAGAGCGATAGAGAGAAAGAGGCGCCGTGATGCACTCGTTCACGCGTGCTTGGGGTGCGACCCTTTTTCGTTGGTGTTGATAGCGAGAATGAAGAGAGGGCAAATGGAAATACCCACAGAATCCGAGTTACAGTGCACGAGTGTATATGTAGGTACATGATACTGTTGATGTTGAAGAGAGAAATCACACAACTATAGTTGTATAATATAAATGTACACACACAAATCTACATCCATCCGAATATTATACTAATTAATTTTACTGCTATAGTATAATACATATATATGTAAGTGTGTAAAATAAACATTATTATATATATATATATATGGATATTCAAGTGAGCCGCAATAAATAGTTAAATTGAAATTATTACGGGTTTATAAATGCCGAGACACGATCTTGAGTGTCTGGTTAAATATAAATAAATAGATATACTACCTCATGTATATAAGGGGGTAGGACAATTATTATAGAAAAAGGCTTTCACTTACAATATACTTTGAATACAAGTCATTGTTTGTATATATAAATATGAATATTTATCCAACTTTATATAAATATATTTGGTAAAATTCGTTCAATTCATTATTATATATAATAGACTTTGAAGAGTACTTTTGTCATGAAATAAGATAAGGTGTAGAAGGACAAAAAGTGACTTTGTGATAGATTGTGGTGAACGGCAACGACATGGGTGGCCAAACGTATATATACCACACGTTCAAGTTGAAATCTATATACAAATATAGTCACTCCAAACACATCGACACTTTGAATATATATATATATATATATATATATATATATATATAAAAGCATATATATATATTTGTATGTGTATTGAGTGAGATATCGTGCTACTTTTACGTATAATATTTATTTAAAATAACTTTTTGGACAATAATATTTTTGTTATATTGGCCAATACAATTTATCAATGCATCACATGCACATATTACTCTCATTATCCAAGTATAATACACACATACATGTATTTATGTACACGTATAATTAATAATAATTACTCTAGAGAAATAAATTTGATAACCACTGGTGTGTTATTACAATTAAACAATGTAACTGATAGGGTTCACATACGTGTGGAGCATCGTGTGTGGTCTCAAACTTTAAATTCTACTACCTCTCTAATATACATATATATATATATATATATATGTAGAGGTATGTTTGTTCACTCATTGATTCAATACACGAGTGTTATTATTTTTCCGTATTTTATAATCTCCTCTATTCACGCGTAGTGACACGATAAATTCACATACACTTCAATACACTTTTATATCTTTTCCAGATATACGAGGAGAATTTTTTTTTTTCTTTTTTTTTTTTCTCATTATTTTCAATATTTAAAAAATTCAATATACACATATGTTTGAATATTATTTTTTTTTTGTCTACACGATAAAGAGTTAAAAAAAAAAAATTGTTACTCATGGACTCATGGATATTTTCAGTGCTTGGTGAATAATAAAAATATATTATATTGTATTAAAATTCCTCTCACATACATTAAAAAAACAGAAAAAAATTTGGATCAGGTAATATACAATCATAGGTGTCACGTATTATTTGCCATTTAATTGTGAACACATATATTGTAACGAGCACGTATAATATATATACTATTTTTTTGTTAGGATGTTATTAAAGTATAATAAAATGAGATATTATAATTTATCATACGTTACCTATTTGCACGTCATAATTTACCTTATCCACGTTAGTATGTACATGAATTATTTGTTTGCGCGCGTCAAAGCAAGAATATATAAAATTGAAATACACTCCGTTTTATTTTTCAAAATAATGTAAGAATAAATACCCTTATCTTGGCTAGTTGGGCCGCCTTTTAAATTTATATTGTAAAGAGGGTGCGTAAAGGTTATTTGTACTAATTTGAGGTGATGGTTTGAGGGATAAACGAGGGATGCAGCTTTTTCGCCCCTTGAAAATTCTCGGCGCCAAGTCATAATTTGCGTTATAAACACGTGTGCGAATCCAGGTAGTGGGCGTGGCCCCCTGTTTGATATCAGCTATGGCCACCTTTCTACTGTAAATCAATTGATATCTTTTGCGCCCGCCCCCAATGTGAGAAAAGGGGGATGCGAGCGGCATGCGCCACATATCTACTGCATACGTATATTCATATATATATATATATATATGTTTACTTATACACAATCACCCACTCATATGTACATATACACACACATTCACGTGTGCAAGCGAACTCTACCCTTAAAAACATCTGTATACGTCTCTACGTATTATATTATAATAGTCTGTATTGCGGGGAGTAATATTTTCTTTTTTTACCTCCATCCCATATCACATATTTGTTTTTTTTTTTTTCTTCCATTCAACAATTTTTCATATGTAATATATATATATTACTAGTAGATAATATTTATTTATTAACGTGAAAGTTTTTATCACACACACCTCTATTTTTCCAATGTAAACGTTAGATTTTCCCCCTCTCCAGACATAAGTTTAGGTCGTTTGGTAGGGTCGAGACAGTAGTAGGAGTAGTATACGTGCAGACACAATAGTGAGATAACTTATACATGCAGTTCTCACCCAACCCCACCCCACCCCACTCCGCCATATCCCATCCCACTGTTTTCACTATTCATTCGGTTTATTGTTTACGTTCTTAATACTCACTATCCTACTCGCACTTGTCTCATTTCTATTTCGATTTCGGAGTGAGCCACACGTATAACTCGGCATCAGCAATATCATTTATATTCATATAATTTACGTATTAAAAAAGTTTTACTTTAACCACGTGTGGTGGAGTCACGGGTATTTTTTATTTTTTTTTTTTTATTTAAAAAAATTTTTTTTATTTATTTTAATTTTTTTTCCTTAATTTTAATTTCAACAAAGAGGAATTTGATGATTTGAAAATAAATATATTTTATTCAGACAGCAAATATTTTAATTGTCTGTTAAATAATCTTACAACAACGAGTCGTCGCTTATATATATATACGTTAATTTTTCTATTTTTTGAGGCTCAAATATACAGGTAAATAAATAACTAAGATACTTTATTGAACAGTCTATAGGCAACGCTTATCACTAGCAGTTTTCCCTCAAATATTTACATGTCACAGATTTTCTCATTATTAATATCAATATTATTTATTAATCATTATTTAATACTTATTATTATTAAGTTTTTTTTTTCCTTTTTTTTTTTTTTTTTTTTTTCATTTTTACTTATTTGTAATTATTATAATGTTAAGTTTTTTTTATTTTTTATTTTTTATTTTTTTCTGATCACATATGCATACGTAAATATACATGCGAAATCCATTATCTTCCACAGTACGATCATTTTTGCATTATTGTATATTGGCTTTTGTAAAATGTAGTATTGCACATTGCAATTTTGTCATTAATATATAATGTATTAGGTATTGTAGATTTTTCAATCAAGTAACAAAAGGCATAAACGAAAAAGAATAAGATATTTATTTTTAAAATAAATATCCCAAACTTTTACGTTTCAATTAGACAGTCGACATATTTGTGGTTGTAAATAATACATACATACACATATATCATCTATTTATACACAAATATATATGTAGGAGACGGTTGTGTTGTAAGTGGTTGGGTTAGGAGAGGGGAGTAGATTGAGGAGAAGGTAGAGGAGAAAGAGAAAGAGGAAGAAGAGGCAGCAGGGGATTAAATGGCACTGGTAATCGTTGCAAATGTCTTGGTGTGGACGCAAGTTTAATTCACAACACGGAAGGAAGCGCATTATTATTATTATTATTTTTTTTTTTTTTTCAAATTAATGTACCCAAACATTAATAAGTAAATGAAAAATAAATAAAGTGGAAAAGCAGAGAATAATGGAAAATTTAACACTTGATACGAATTTGTAAAGTCATATTATGTATCATGCTGGTATGTATATTATATTGTGTTAAAGCAAAAATTTATACAGATTGACAGTAGAATATTGTTTTCGTTTTTAAACACTTGTCACTATACAAAAACTTGTCACTATACATATATAATCATCACTTTGTTTGAAGTTCGGCTGCTTGTTCTTCCTCTTCTTTAGTAAGTGGCACTGTAGAGTGATTGTAAAGACCTTGAGCCATGAGTTGAAGCGCCAGAGGATTTTTTTGTCCACTGGCTTTTTTTATTTTGGCTCTTTTATTTTGGAACCAAATTTTTATCTGAGCCTCGTTCAATCCCAAATCCCTTGACAGCTGTTGACGTCGTCGTTCAGTGAGATACCGATTTTCAGAAAATTCGCGTTTTAATCTGGCCAATTGTTCACCACTGAATGCCGTCCTCGGTCTTTTTTCTTCAGGGGTCACGCCATTTGCCCGAGTGTCGCTTGACCTCTTCACTCGCCTCGTTCGAGGACCTGAAGGCATACATTAATATCCCATAGTTAGCTAATATCAATTGATATTGACGAGAAAATATGCAGCTCGATTCAATCATTGTAAGCTATTTTGCAACTATACATATTTCATATATTAAATCGTCTCAATAGCCGTATCGTCTTTGTAACACATTGATAATAAAGGAGAAGCCTGTGAAATTAATTTTTATTAACTTGTACCAATGGTCTAATTGTAATTTTTTTTAATTTTTTTTTTTTTTTTTTTTTATTCATTATTATAATTTTTTTTATTTATTATTTTTTTTTTTCCTCTGAACAACATTACTTTAATTTGACGGTGAAAGGTGTGAGATCAATATTGAAGCAATAACAACGCGTGACGAAAGTGAAAAGTCGACATACGTCTCTGACTGAGTTTATTTCTCCGTCTACGTTAGGTTCAGTAAACTACTTAAGGTAACGAACAGCAGTCTAATTGCTTGACTAAAGTCTTGTGCCCTTTCTCAGGGTGGGCATTTAGTATTGGGGTGCAAGTGTATACAGTAATATTGTGAGGGTGCTATATATACAGTGATGTAGGTAGAAACCAATAATGCGAAGACGTCCGTCGCTGCCACTGTGCTATATACACAACCGACGTGTACGTATCTTGCATACCAAACACACACACACACACACACACACTCAATCACTCACTCACTCACTCATTCACTCACACTCACGTTCACGCTCACGCTCACACACATATATATTTAATATTTATGTATGTATATGTACGCTTGTTGAAACCACTAATTTCCTCACAACTAAGTTAGTCGTTACAACAAACTATACGTGCCACATAGATATATATTTGTAGGTATATAAATGTATATGCTTATGTATATCGTAACAATAACTCTTGTGACACTGAGATTGGTGACGACTCGTAACAAATTACTTCCTCTCCATTTCATTATGATAATAGATTTTTTTTTTTTTTTTTTTTTTTTTTTTTGTTTTGCTTCGAAAAGGCTCACGTTCTCCAATGTCGATTCATCATTCCGGATAGGATCAGGCCAGACGTGTGAAACAGTTACTTACTTCGTCCTGAGAACAAACAAAAATATATAATTATTAAACATTATATTTAAATAATAAATGCGACATCATAATGATTTTAAGATTGAAAATATTGAGAGTATATACAATAATTATTCTAAATATTATTTCATAACTATGAGTTACTTATATACATAAAAGTTTAGCAGGAAAAGTGAATATAGTCATCATATTAAATTAAGTGAACACTCAATAAAACTGATAAAAATAATACGAAAGAGAATAAACAATAAGCGAGTTAACTGTTGGATGAGTTCGGGTAGTTGAACTTATAATGTTGTTCTCTTAATTGGAGTCGACAAGAGAAAGTGTCTGTGTGGCCCATCTGATACACATACACTTGTTGTCATTTAAATAAGCTTATATATATATATATATATATATCTACTGATATTTAATAAAATTTTAATTACTTATTGATTGCAGTTATATACACAGTAGCAAGATTATATATTTTTTCTTTTTACCGAATAAAAATCTTGAATTATATATATATACGTGACTTTTGAAAAGATAAAAAATAATCTTAAACATAATAGGCGTGTCATGTATCAATCCCGATATAATAATTAAATAAAAAGTCTGATGCTTTAATATATTTTTATATGGTAATATTGTTTGGACAATATTAGATTGACACACGGAAACCTGTATCAGTGAGTGTCGCTGAATCATTATAGACACGATCCAAGAGATTTTGGGTTATATATTATATATATATATATATATACAACAGTAGATACATGTGGTACTCATCAAAAACATATGTGGCGGCAATAGTGCGATTTCATCAGCGAAGACTGCGACATTACGAGTTCTTGATAGGTAGAGATGAAGCTATTAATTATGCAAGATAATATATAGTTGCTCGTCTTGTTTCGATGTTCTCTTTATTTATTCTAGCTCATCAATTTTGACTCATGTTCAACAATAGTTACGTTATTTTATCAATATTTTTTCGAGTTTTAAATAATTGAAATAATTATTAAATTAATATTTTTTTCATTGTGATAATATTTTATTAATATATATACAAATAATGGATTTGAAAGTGGTCAAGTGTGTGGGGGAGACATTTAAATAGAGACGAAAAATTACAGTGAGACAGAGATATGAAATAAACACTTTTAGTAAGCAAATCTTGTGGAGACTTCTAGGGTGGTCGGGGTCGGCTATATCATTTTTAATTGGCCAATGGGTATAAACTTGAATTGAGATTTATGAAGTAAATTCATTGTTTGGCCAGCAAGACCACCAGGATTGCCATCGTTTTTTTCCACATGTCTCCTTGTATTCTTCACATATATGTTTTGCAATAAAGTATTAAATATACTACGATTGCGCTTGGCAAGCATATTAATATTAATCGATTATATGATGTGTACGTGTAAAATAACTTTGACTTCTGTTTTTGAACCACTGACAATGGTAATTGCTTGGCTGGTACGTGCGTGTGTTAATGTGTAATTAATCCTTGCGAAAGTTAAGATATTTCATAAAGCCTCATCTTGACAATATGTGACAGGAGGGCAAAGTACGACCTCACTGAAATAAACTCGCTCTTCTCGCCCTTCGTTTTGACTTGCTCCCTGAGCCTTACCATTCAAATATCTACAACCATTATATCACATAATATATATATATATATATATATATATATATATATATATATACACATATGTATAAGCTCTGCAAAAAAGTGTGTCTGTTTAATTATTGATTGGGCTAAAACACTCGTAGACGTTTACATATACATTATTTATAGCTTCTCTCTAATTATCTCACTATATATTAGAATCGTCAAATTAATATTATATACTTTCGTCAATTTTCCAGTGACCACTACCACCTCTTTCCTGCGAAAAAATAAATCTTTTTCACTGTAAATTTGTGCCCATTGGTGACCGGTTAATAACAGTATTTCTGACTCAACTGAGAATTAATTAAACTACTGCTACTGTAGATGGTCGAGACTTTTGCGACCCGCTCACAAATTTTATCTTTAAATTTTTTTTTTTTTTTTTTTTTTTTTCCTTTACTTATTTATCATTATTTATCATTTTATTCTCATTCTATCCGCAGGTATACAATTGTATTTATTTTTATGCATGAAAAATGATGGCAATATTTTTATATGAGGTCGACGCTCGGGGCGTGAGTCTCTTGTAACTGCGGTGCTGTCTATTGCACCCACTCATACACAAATAAATATATACATACATGGGTAATCATATAAAGCAATTAATGCATGACTCACAAGGTGAAATATTTGAAGAACGCTGGATAATCGCACTGAGAAATAAAAGGCGGGCGAGAGGTCGTGTCGAGAGGACTCAAGTTGACTAGCTCGCACTCATTTGGGGGACCACCCGAGTTGCGCGAATGGCTCGAGCGATCGTCGACCGCTACTATACTTAACGTATAACGTTTGGATCCACGAGAAATCGATTATCGTTGGGATATCGTATAGTGTATATATATACTATGCTGAACGAGATTGATGTGAGGATTATACGACAAAATTTTTTTACATCGCCTTCGTATTTGAACGATTTTTTCGACCAACTTTATGCAAAGTACCTAACAAAAATATGCTACTGTTATAGAATTCATTGAGGGAAAATATAATTCGTCTTATATCTTGATTTTCCACCACACTACTCTACATTCGTATTTTTATTCTGGCGTGCACCATGTACAAAAGGTCATAATTCATTTATCTACAGATACCTAAAAATATATATACATATATTTTTTTTTCTAAGTGGTTGTACATTTTTGGTCGTTGTTTAAAATTCAAGTAATTCCCACTGAAAAATCAGAAAGATGATAGACCCGTCAATGAAGGGACGACGAGACTGAGGCTAGCACTTTTTGGGCCACACTGACTGTGGAGAAGGAGAGAGAGAAGAAATCGAGATAGTGTATAGAATCAGGGCGACGGAGTGACGGTCAAAGTCTAACATTTACTATACACACATCCAGAGAGCAAGAGACCAAAAGATAGAGATAGTTAGATTGATAGAGAGAGAGAGAGAGAGAGAGAGAGTAAACACTTTGGAACACAAGACGTGATGTGAAAAGTCACAACGAGATGAAATGAGAGACAAGTCGAAACTATATGAAAGAGATATAGTTGGGACTAGTGGGAGATTGAGAGAGGGAAAGAGAGAAGGACGAAGTGATACAAAAAGAGAAGCTGCAGCCAGACCCATAAAAACGTCAAACTTCCCTTAACTTAGAGAAACGTCTTCATCAAGAACCAAGCGTACGACCGTTATATTCTCTTTGGACCATTGGACTGGAATGGTAGGTTCTCCGAATGATGCCACAGTTAAAAGGAAAAAAAAAGAAAACAAAAAAAAAAAACAAAAAAAAATATCATATATATACATTCAGATCGTGATCGCGATGTGAATTAAGAAATAAATTTTTACAAATATGCATCAAACATATACATAAAATATAAAAATTTATTCATTAATTATCTCTACTATTATATTTTTATTAAAACATATTTGATGTGAGGTAAATTTTTTTGTGTACTATCGCAATCACACGACTATGACAAGATATTATTGACATGCACTACCGGTTTTCGTTAATTTAATCACATATGTTTATATAAATTATTTATAACTCATTAAAAAATTAAATTTGATCAAAGCGAGGAATAAATAAAGATAAACGTAAAGTTGACAGTTGACATATATATAGATGCAACAGAATTTGAGTGTTTAATAAAAGACTAGTTCATGTACGATTTGTAGAGCGCACATTTATGTAATGTACACTGACATGAACAAGCTATATGGTCCCGTGGCGCAACACTGTGTATATATATATAAATATATATATATACGGTCAGTATGCCTGATGCGATGGGAGAAAGAGAGAGAAAGAAGCGAGAAGAGGACGAAGAGGAGGCGAAGGAGGAGAATGCGGACCACCCACACCGCGCTGTGAGACCACCGTGCTAGCCCCCTGGCATACATTAAGCTCTGTAGATCCCCGAAAACTACATAGCGCCTTATATTCTTTGGCCTATATCGTTGTCATTCACGTTTATGTTTTCGTGGCAATCATTTAACTGATATTCACTCTATTCATGTGCATATATATATTCAATTACCGTTCGAATATTTTTATTGGGAAAAAAAAAAAAAAAAAAAAAAAAGGAAAAGAAATAAATTAAGCAAGTATATCAAATTGTGTATTGTATTTTTTTTTTTGCATGCATCAAGTGCTTAAAAATTTGACATGTGTTGTGTATACAAATTTAGATGATGAACCTACAAATGTCTCTTTACACTCTTACATATATATCATATGTTTTGTCGTATAGTTGTGGCGTTTTATACATAGGAGTATATATATATGTATATGTGTGTGTATATGTAGTCACGTGGCACGAAGATATTATGCGAGTTACCTACTGTGCTGTGCCATAAAAGTACGACAAGCACATGCCTTTTATAAATCCTCGTCCTCGTTTCCTCCAGTTACGGGATACCATTACGCCTCCCGAGAATTGGTATACAGGTGTCTACGTGTGTGTGTGTGTGTATATACATATATATATATATATTCACGATCACGTAGTATACTATCGTTGTGTGGTTAGTGTGGTGGCTGCGTTGTGTGTTTGTCCTTCTGTAGTCTATTCAATAATCTCAAGAAAAATCAATCACAAACGTTTTTCATTATTTCAAATATATTTGCGAAATATGACGTAAATTAATTTGGTAATAAACTTAATACCACTCATATATACATATACATCAGAATAAATTCTACGGTATATTCCAGTCTTTATGGATTGATTAAACTCCAACTGTTGATTCCATTTTGGAGCAATGTAATTTCATCGTGTCTTTTACACGTTTCTCGGATGCTATTAGAGTAATAGCAGATATAAAAAACATATATTACAGTGTTTTCTATATAAGCCTAATAGGAATTCTTCCCATACAGGGAGTCAATTCTGGTGTCATCAACAAGCTGCAAACTCATCAACGTGGTCATCACATGAATCCATTCACTTCTATTAAAGAAGAATATGAAAAAAAAAAAAAAAAAAAAAATGATAACTCTGTATATTCATTATCATCATATACAACGTTTGAAATTATTTTTTATATTCTTCCATAAAATTTCCAAGTACACCTACGTATATGGGAATAATTGGGAAATAAATGAATTGTAGAGTGACGAAATGGTGATAATAAATAGAGTAGATATATATATATATATATATATATATATATATATATATATATAGTTATGCTATTTGAAATATATAAAAATAATTATTTAGTGAATGAAAGTTGAAAGGAAAAATGTCGGGTTTATTTTGAAGTAAATCGGTTCAAAGATAAGTTGTTAGAGTATGTAATATATACGTATAACGAGGAAAAGATGTGAGAGGTGGTGGTCCAACAGAATCAAAGAGAGGAAGAGTAGCGGGAGGACGGCTTGTGGCTCGTCGTAACTCAAGTCTAGTTAAGGGAGCCATAATTCAGGGGATAGCACACCACGTCGTCGTTTACTTCAAACGGTCCATAAATTATAGGGTTTTAATTTTGTGATATTAGCCAAACGATTGGAATATACGTACCTACATATATAAATATTCTAGGTATATATGTGTATGTAGAACGCATATAAAAATTACTTCTTTCAGTTTAACTTTTTTTTTTTTTTTTCTTTCTTTTCTTTCACATCTTTCGCGCACTCTCTTTCTCTCAATGTTACTTGATGCGGCTCTACATCATCTGTGTTGACGTCATCGTCACGGGAATTTCGCCGGTCAACGACGAGGTCATTCCTCTGGCTCATCAGAACATGATTACAATAAATTATATACGACTCCTATACATATATCTATCACCTACGTTTGTGTATAAATAAATAAGCATGCAGATTTAAATTATTGAATTCCATTAGTATATTCCATATAGTAGGTATATACATTTGCGGATGAAATTCTTCACCAATCATTAGTAGAATGGAACATTTTTTTTTTTTTTTTTTTTTTTTCATGATAGTGTTTTTTATTTTGTTTTATTCGGTGAATAAAAAATAATACCATAAGAATAAATTGTTTACACATTGGCGTGAAAAAAAGACGACGAATTACCTTGATGTGTCAAATCGACTTGTATAAATGTTGACAATGTCGTGCGTGGACGGTGAATCGTGTAGCCAAATGAAGTCATAATATTCATATCAAGCAATGTGTACGCCTACGCGTTGTCGTCGGCATAGTATCGTTGTTAACGCGTCCAATCTCACTCGGCCATTCACACACATACACATACACACATATATGTATACACATGCATTGATATTGTATATATTTCATTAATATGTATGTACATATATATAATTCAGTCTTGCCTGACCATTTTAATATACATAAGGTATAATTGTATGATATACAAAATGCACGTGTATTTATATTTATATGCATCTATACGTGTAATCCACGACGAGTTTTTTCATATCGATGATCACGAGTCGTCATTATGCATTTTTTTCATATTCATTGCAGACTTGGATTGTCGACTAATTATAACGACGAACAACAATGCCAGGATTAAGATCAAGATATATTGAAATCAGCATCGTACCGTAACAAACGCGTGTAAACATTCATGTGTCTGATTGATCAATCAATTCACATAATTGAAACATATTCGTTCATTTAATTATTCAAAATATTATTATTAATTGAAAAAAAAAAATAAATAAATAAATAAATAAATAAATTTTTTTTTTTTTCCATTCAATTTTATTTTTTCCTCGTAGATGAGGAATCATATCATATTACCATATAGATATTATTTATCACATTATCATTGTGGCATGACTAATGATATATGTCTTTTACGATAGATATGTATGCCTACTAAAAGTATTTTTTTCTCTAGTGAAGTGTCATGAGAGAGACATGACTCATCGAGATATTTTTATGATCAGGTGATAAGAATATTTATTTTGTTGAGAATTATAGTTTCCACAGATGTATTTCTTCTATTGTTGCTTGTCCACATTTACATATGGCAAATTATTAAATTGATTATCCACATAATATTGAGTTGATAATAAATAATAATAATAATAATAATAATAATAATAATAATCAATTGATTATATGTATGTAATATGATATGGGGCTAAGTCCAATGATGTTTACTTCACAGTTAATAGAGTCACTCAATCATATAAATCTTGAGAATAAAAATATAAATAATAATAAATAAATAAATAAATAGCAAACAAAAAAAACGATGAAAGTGCCTAAAATAATATAGATAAATAATAATTAAGGTGTAATTTAAGTGAAAATGAGAATGAATTATTGAATGATACAAATTTATATTAGATAAATGGGTGTATGAATAAAATGCAGGGATTTTGCACGGTAAGGCAATGCGTGCAGGTGCGTAGGTGTATTGGCTTGATCTCTTTGAGTCTGCGTGCACGCGAGGCATACAACCACATTCAACACACTCGGACAGTTTGTAAGCCGGTCTACTTGGGTGGTCTGTCGAAGAAGGGACCGCACGCAGAGTTCAAGCCCCCACCAGAAAAACTTCCCGTTATCCCCACTGCTTACGCGCGCATAACCACGCACACACACACACACACACACACACACAGCATATACATATGAGTATATACACAAACATTCTCTACTGTACCCCCCCTTCACTTATACACTTGGATTAGTTGAACGAGATGATACGCACTCTTTCTTACGCGCGTGTTTCGTCTGTTTCGCCTGTTTTGCCAGTTTCGTTATACACTCGCACACATATACGTACACAATAAAAATTCTATATACGTATATATGTGTACATAAATGGTTAAATATGTTTATGCGTGTTGGTTTATAATATATGCCTTCTTCACAATTCTCACAATCTACTGAATATCTCTCAATCTAGTCGAGCAAATTTCGAATGGTGCCCAGCCAAACTACAGTGTGAGAAAACAAGAAGGCTAGAGATCGATAAATACACAGATGGATTAATTTTTTATAGATATTCTTAACCAGATAACACACCAATATACGTATAAAAAATATGACAGACGTAATATAGGTAATATAGGAATAAGTATAGATATATATATATATATAAGTAGCAGTAGCACATTCCAATACTATATATTATTATATCACATTGATTTTATTCATAATCATCATGTCCTTTTTGTTTTTTTTGTTTAACCCTCAATTTATATATACACTTATATTTTTTTGTTTACATCGTTTTCATTTATAAAGTCTTCGTTCATATTAATGAAAAAATACAAGGAAAAAAAAAAAAAATTTTGCTTTTCACTAAAGTATGCGGAGCTAATTTTAAACGTGTCGATTTTCTGTAGCATATGATGGAACGACTACATTCTACATGAAGTGGAAGACTACAGTGGATGAATGGTAGTAGCAATTACAAAGAGCCCAAACATGATATAGATCTTGCCGTCCTTCATGATCCCCTTCCACCCGTCCAATCTCTCATGACTCGTATCATCCTACTAAGTTTTTTTTTTTTTGTCATTTTGTCTCTTCTTCATCTTGCCTCACCCCTCATCTTCATTCTTTATTCATTTTTCACTTTCTCCGTGATGCTTTTTAATTGTTGGTATAAAAATGTAGAGTTATAAACTCAGGTGAATTAGATTGTTCCTGAGTTGAAGCAATTATTCGGAAAATCAAATATATTAAGCGAGGAAAAAAAAATTAATAATAATAATAATAATGAAGTGCATAATAATATGTAGAAGAGGATAATAGTGAATTTTGTATATTAAATATATGTCCTTCTAACAAATACACCAATTAATGATACTAAATGCAAAGATGTGTTAAAAGTGGGCATATACATTTTGTATAATGTGATGATAGAGATGATGTGGAATACCACGATTTCCCTTATGACATATAAGAAAAGATTAATATATGATTGTTATTGCATCGCTGTTGAACTGATTGCCGCCTCCAGGGCGATCGGTTCAAAGAGTGTTCTCGAACTAATCGCCATCCGTGTATATATAGTGGCTCCGTTACCGCAACGGTTACTTAGCTTAAGTACCGGGGTCATTGAGAAAATTGTGGGTCTGTTTACACTGTCAGCCACAGACTGGTTCCATTCGAGTTAAGTCAACCGACAGCCTATACTTCAACTACTATATATATATATATATATATATATGCGTGTGTGTGTGTATATATACACACTTGAAAGGGAGAGAGAAAGAGAAACACATACACATGTACATATATACACATCTCAGAACAAAATCGCTCTATTAACTCACTTTGTACATCACTTTTGACTGCTACATGCTCTGTCACGATATAAATAACAATAATATTGATATTACGTATCCATTCTCAAATTAATTGTCATTATTATTTTGAGTATGTTGATACTGTGTATGGATATATTCGGAGAAGTATTTGGTAACAAAAATCCCATCAATAATTAATGTATAATTGTTGAGAAGGGAGATAATTGTAAAGGATTGAGAAAAGCCTTTGACGATAGTCTTGATGTTAAAATAAAAACGAGTAACGTATATATACATGAACATTCATTGGATTGTTGCGTGGATAGCCGTAAGGCGTTCGAGAACTGCATACCTGGGATAAAAAACGTCAACGGACCTGAACGCTCTGGCTTGACACGCCTCGCTCAAGACTATTATACGTATATATATAGATATACTCTCTCGAAACCTGTCGCATTCTGATTGCCACTGGACAAAGTGAGGTCGAAAACAACTCGATAACTGCCGCATACATATATATATACATACACATATACACATAGATTTATCTATACACACACACACATATATATATATATAGATGAATCGATAAATCGATAAATTGACTCATAAATGCATATAAACAGTTGACAGTTATATATATATATATATATAATTATAATAGATGAATGAATTTACATGTTAGTAAATATATAAATAAGTATAGATGTATGTATATATATGATCGATGAGTCGTGTTTGGTTTATGATTAATTAATCCACCATAATTAATGGCTATTTGTATGATTACTAAATTCAAAATGCTCGATAAAAAAAAAATAATAGCACACAATTATACTGAATCTAAATAAGAATTAAATGAAAAATTGAATAACATTTGGATGTTTCCAGTATAAAATAATATACTGTATAGCGTCATTTTAACTGGATTATTTTTAGGGTTTAGATGACCATCTTCTAGGTATATATAAATATACAAGTATACTCGATAATAATTAGTGATGCCAAGGGACAGGTGAAGAATGGCGATACGCCTCTTCGTTGTACATATGCACACGCAATTCTCGCATAACGTGTGTGCTTCCTATCTTTAAGATTCCTTACACGCACACGCACACGTACACATATCTACACACTCATACGCATTTAATTGCTTTCTTACCTATTCTCATTCTTGTATAAAATTCGAACTGGTAACCACACACAGCTCGTGATCTTCATTGTTTCAGTCGATTAATCGTCATAATTTAACTTACATAAAAATTACTTGAGGAAAATTTTTATTCGGGCTAAAGTGAAATTCTACAAACATTATCATATAATGATTTTCAATTGTGTCATTTACTTGACATGGTGAATTCTTCGTGGAACTCACCACGTTTATATTTTGCTCCCCTTTCTCAGTTACAATCGGCCATTAGTACTGTAAATTCATTAAAACAACCCTTCAACAGTGTCCCTTGTCCCTTTTATAGAGGCAATTGGAATTTCGGAGTGTATCTGTGATGAACCGAATCATATCAACGAATCTACGAAATTATTATTTTCTTTTATAATATCCAATATAAAATTTATATTCTATAAAATAATTGAAATATTACAAATAGTTAATTATATATATTAATAATTTTCATTGATAAGATAATAATGTGTCAATCATGCTATTCTACTGGGATTTATCTAGCTAATATGATTATAGGTAGAAGGTGGTTTTTATACCTGTGCCAAGAGATGGGTGACTCCCGAGTAGCATATTATGCAAGACATCGCGAGAGTATCGATTACCAAGGAGGTCAGACAGATATCATTGCATCCTATCGGTATGTAATTTTGTATATACCTATCTATGTATTAGCAACATATATACAATAATATCCACTATCATACATATATATATTTGTAAAAGTCTTTACGTTATCAAATTTTCAAATATAATTATTGCTTTTAAAATTTTTTTTCATCATTTTTACATTACATATCTCTCCATCTCGCATTATATTTGTTCTATAATTATTTTTACATCCTATTCACTTGTACACACTCAAATTTATTGTATACGTGAATGTGTGTGTGTGTGTGTATGTATGTATGTATGTATGTATTTGTGTATGTGTGTCCACATGTCAGCAAAGAACGTTTACACTTCGTTTATTGAATAAGCGAGTGACGTGTAGCTTTTCACCAAGCGTTTTGTGTCCACGTGCCAGCACAAGTTTCTTACCCTCACCCACTCTTACAAAGCGTCTTTCGCGCTGTCTTCTTCATGGGCCCACCCACGGTTGGGTTTCCTTTCATCCAAGATCGTAACAAACCTACTGCCACCTACTCTCAATGTGGTTTATATACACCGACACATGAACCAAAACGCGCACGGCTATACCCGTTGTCGCGTCATCACGTGACGACAGGTTCACTTCCTTCCGCTTTGGTGTTACAACTTTTCTATTTCATCTTTTTCTTTTTTTTTTTTTTTTTTTTTTGTACTCTTAATTGATATATATTAACAATTAAAATGTTGAATTTGTTGAAATTATCAATAAAATATTGTTGATTAAATAAAATAAAAAAATATGTAGGTAAGGGAAGCTAAACTTGAAATATGTACGTAAATAATTTGCCGTTATAGATAAATAATAATTTTTAGCTACTTACCAGAAGAGGGTCGATCCGAATATCTCGTGCAATACACCCATGCCGGCCAAAGCATTTGTTTCGATGATTCTCCACTTGATAAATTTGATGATGCACCATTGTTCGTCGAAACGTTCGTCGTGGATGGTGTTCCTGTCGATACATTGGTGGTTGTCAAGTCCGATCCTCTTTCCGAACTTTCAGAGGATGATTCACGAAAGTCTTTCGTAAGATCGATAGGTCTTTGCGTTAATTTTTTAGGACGTGATTTTTTTAGCGATATTGGATCGGTTATTCGTCGGCCAAAATCCGCTTTTAAAATGTTGTCTATACTGAATTTAAGATTTCCTTGAATATCATTATTATTGCTATTGTGTCGGTTATTACTTCGATGGTGACTGGTACTGGTACTGCTACTGCCACTACCACTACTACTACTACTACTACTTTTATTATTATTATTGTTGTTATTATTATTAGTATTAGTATTAGTATTATTATTATTATTATTATTATTACTATTACTATTTAAATTATTGGCATCGGGTGAAATACTGTTTCCCGTATCCTGATGATTATCTATACCATTTGAAATAGGACTTTTAACTTGATCTCTAATTGGCAAAGTTTGAAATAATTTGCTGACAGTTTCATGATTTTGTTGATTATGTTGATTCGTTCTTTGCTGTTGTGATAATTGATTGTGCTGTTGCGAATGTGCTTGCAAGTGATGATGAAGATGATGATGATGATGATGATTCTGCTGCTGTTGTTGTTGGTGGAGTAATGTTGTATGGGCCGGGTGCTGGCCTTGTGATGGAGTAGCTTGATGATGTAACGTATGTTGGCTTGTGTGAAGATGGGCTGGATGTAAAAGAAGCGACGAGTCCCGAGTATCTCGGCAAGTCGGATGAAGAACTGTAGAATTAGACACTTGGAGTCCCGTCAGTGGTGTTGCAGATGGTGGTGATAGTGAGAGTCTTGTCACTACGGGTATACTTATTGGTGCTCTATAGAGTCTTTCCACTGTTGAATATCCAATCTCTTGACAAAGCCCGTGTTGTGAAGATATCCTTGGATTCGACGAATAATCTACGAGATCAGAATCTCGAGAGTAGCGTGATACTAAATGTTGTTGATGTAATTGATGAGTTGTGATTTGCTGAAATTTAGAAATAGTGGAATTATCATTAACAACGTCTGCTCGGCCTGGTGATAAAGCTGCTGTATTTGAAGAGGCAGGTGATCGTATTGATGATGCAGTTGGTGATAGAGGTTGATGTTGAGGACTACAATAACTCTGTGGACTTGGTGGTTGATTAAAACTTCCTGATCCATCATTAGACGGTGAAGGTGACGGGGTTCTTGACGATGATAAACTTATCGAAGGTTTTGTCATTACATCAGTTCGATGATTAAAATAATCCAATTGAGTTGTTAATTCAGTAGTAAATCCTGTTAATTCAGAACATTTACCATCAAGTACGACACTATTTTGAACCGGCGTAGGTTCACTACCGACGCTCAATACTTCACTAGTCTCACTTTCACAATCCGACGAATCTTGATGCTTAATTTTCGCATTTCGAGCTATTCTCTGATGGTTACTGGTGTCATCGTCATTATCCAAACGAGCAGTCACGCAATGATCTATGACCTCCATACCGATTGATAAATTTTTTATTGATACAGCTGCCTTTTCATTTTCTCAATTTTTTTTTTCTTTTTTTTTTTTTATATAATTTATTTATTACTTCAACACGCTATGAAATTTGAATAATATCATAGTCGGTGGTTCCATAATGCAATGTCTCTCGTTTGGTAGCATTTCTCCACAATTCGTCAACTAACTCGACACTGTGCACACATAAATTATCTTAAATAACACTATTTTCTGATTATTATCCAAAAACAGTGCAAATATCGCTGTTGTATAACTTAAATTCACTATCATTGTTTCTACAGTATGTCATTCACTATTTACATGTATAAAATTATTATTGATTCATATTGAAATGGATGATAAATTAGTTTTATCTTCATTGGTATAGATATATATTAATTCAACACTCCACGAAATAATTATAATTATAAAATAATGTTGATAACATTTCATGAAACCTTATCTCAAATTAGTTGCATACACTCGCGAAATATGGAAATCGCCGATGAATTATGAAAACAAATTATCACATTTAGTTGAGACGAAAAGACCAAAACGAAGGCGCAATATAAGCATAAATGCCACAATTGTATAGACCTGCTGTGTGTTCACCGCTGGTTGTTCGCTTGGTTGTCGCGGTACGTCTGATGCTAAGAGACGGTAGTGGGTTGGCGAGGGCGTTACGGGGCGTTAACCCCGGGAGTAACGCCCGCGGTGTTCACGCCAGGCCCCTTTGTTTCTGTAAAAAGAACGACATCTGCTGGATTTAATGAAAGACTTTCAAATGGAAACGCCTCCAAGCTACTTTCTCACTCTAATGTTAGGCCAAAGTATATCTGTTTTACTTTTTTCCCATTCTCTCGCATCCTATCTATCGCCTTTTTTTCTCCTTTATATATTCACTCGCTACATCCTTGTTTCGATAATTCGTTAGATAAAACGTGGGCTGTCCGCAAAACAAGACCCATACAGTTCTCCGTCCTCTTCTTCATTGAGTGGGGAAAAAGTAACTGCCAGCAGTCCCTTTTCTCAGCTCCTGGATCCTGGTTATCGGCCCTGCCAGATGGACTCCCCCTCGAAGTAATTGTTTGCTTCGCTTATTCCTTCTGCTTGACATGCTTTATGAGATGTCTTAAATCGTTTGTTTTATATATCGTAGAAATATATATATATTTATCTTTTTTTTCCAGATAAAATTTTGAACATTCATCGAATATTAAACAAATCTATTTGTGATTTTCACATATAAATAATTGAAAAATAAAAAATATAACAATTATAATCATTGATATTTAATAATTATTTTATAATAAATGGACAATGTATATTGTGAATAGTTTGTTTCTCCTTATTGTGACATACAGCTATTCCATTGTCTTTTAAGTATGTAACACAAAGATATCAAAGTTATTCTTATATTTAAATACTTGTAAATACAGTAGTCGAAAATTCACATCAACAATTATATTATGTACAAAAAAGAAAAAACAAAAAAAAAAAACCAAAAACTATATGAAATATATCTATATAAGTGAAATTAACCATGAATTTTATTTTCAATTTCGCCCAATCAACTGAAGGTAATTATCGCCAGGATCTTTTCCATCTGTGACATGTTCTTCTTTTTCCATTTCTAGGATCTTTTCCATCTACTGCTTGTATAATAGATTCCCTTTATTTTTCATGAAAATAATTACAGATATCTATACATCACAGTCGGTACATTATCCAATAAATTGATGATGTGATAAACAAATGTATTTATTTAATTTAGAAAAAAAATATGCGTAAGCGTGGGTATTATTAATTAAAGGTTAATTTTTCTAGGTAGACATAAACTTTTCAAATGTAAATATTGAATTTTTCCCCTTCCTTGCTATGAATCTAAATTGGTTGGTGAAATTAAGTGAGGAGTCGTAGTAGCATAATAATAATAATAATAATCGTAATAATAAATCGCAGGGGTTTTTTTTTCGTTCTTTTTAACGGATTTACATTTTATAATCAGTTATTTTATTTGTTATTTGGTCCTCTAAACATTTACGGCTTTTACAATACATACAGGTATATGCATGCGTATACATACAGTGAAATTATGCCTATATATCTAATACTCATATAATGGCGAGCATCGTATTATCACGGGAATAATTTGGCTTGATTCTTATATCTTCCAAATATATTATCGGATTTAATTCACATGTTCTCATTACATCATTTCCTCATTCAACTTTTTTAAATATATGTGAAAATGTTATAATAATCCTTTCTTTTGCTTTTGCCATTCATATTGTACGATACCATCTTCCCGCTCCAAAACTTAATACATTAATATAACTATAAAAACTTATGGTGTCAAAATTTTACATACAAAAATATTTTTTAATAATACCACAGAAAATGACTTTTTTTTTTTTTTTTTTTCATTGGCTATTTTTTTAGTAACCTTCCACCTATTATATACCATTTTATGTTTGAGTTCTTTCCAACAATTGTGTGTATAGAGCCCATTTTTTTTTTTTTATTTATTTTTTTTTTTTTCAAAATTTTGTGTATATATTCTGTACTTTCTTGGAGGTTTTTTTTTTTTTTTTTTTTTTTTTGTTAAATGACCCCATCAATTGATGAAGATAATATGGTAAAATGAACAACAAGACAGAAGGGAAAGACGTAATGAGACATTTAAATGACATTATGCATACAACCATACAACTGCAATGAACTATATATAGTCTGTATACTATACAGTAACCAGTGTTTCTTCATATTATTTTTCAATATTATTTTCATCCGTTTGTTTTGCACAGATGAAATTTTTAAATTGACATGGATAACATGCTATTGATAATATTTGAATAATTTAGGTTTTCAACGATATTACATGAGGCAACAGAATGCTACGCCATTCTCAAATGCTGACTGGATAGCCGTAGTTTCCATACAAAAAGCCCCATCTTCACACATTGTTGCAAGTCGCTGTTGATGAGCACGCGTTTCACTCAATGATCTATAACAATAATAATAATAAGAATAATAATAATAATAATAATAGTAAGAAGAAGAAGAAGAAGAAAAAGAAGAATAATGGATTTGGTAATAAAAATGTTTTGTATATTTATTATTCTTAAAAATGTATGATAAATTAATAATTGTATGTTACCTCGGAGTCATCGCACGCAATCGCTGTTGTTTAACGTGTTTTCTCAAGGCCTGTTGTGTGTGTGGAGTACTGGCAGAACCACGTAATATATGGGAATTTTGTGTGCCATTGGGATTAGTGAGACTCAGTTGCGACAAGTGATTTCCAAGCTCTGTTTCATTCACCATTACATCACGACGACTGTGGTGAATATTAACTGAGTGCGTGGCATCAGACCAAGGTGGTGGGGGAGTGTGAGAACGAGACAGCATGGCATACTTGTGACAAAGATAATCCTCGTATGATGGAGGTAATCCAGTTTGCCATGATTTAGCGACTGCAACGTCATACGTTGGCGGTGGAGATGTCATTGATGGAATTGAATAAACAGCTTGGGGACAATTAGGCACGGGGTCCATAGCAATTTCATTGCGAATAGGAGTGTTGTTGCGACTAGTATGGGGTAAATCCGCGAGTGTTGTATGTAACACTTCGGGAATTGTATTTCCACCTCCACCCAAAATACTCGGATTTGAATCTTGAATAAAAAATATTTTTATTTTTTTTAATACTAATTTTTACCGATTACTTACTGTTGAATATTTGCTATAAAAATAATATATGGAAAAATAGAATATCAGGCTTATTCGCTCGAAAGAGAGAAAGAAAAAAAAAAAAAAAAAAAAAAAAAAAGATAAATTATACCAATATATGTGTAGTGAGAATTGGATCTTTCAGCACTCCGAGTTCGTCGAGATGAATTGACAACTCTTTGACGTTCCAATTTTGTATTTATTTTTCCAAATTTCATTTGATTCCCTAATGCACTGCTGCTACCATTATCATTGGGTTTTGGTCTCCCATTTATTTCCTCCTTGTTATATTTTCTTATGACAAATCGAGCCTCAGTCTTGGCGTTTTTGGATGACTTTGGTACGAGATTCGTACGATTTGATATAGTTCCTATTGCATTGCGTTTTCTTGAAAATTCAAGAGAAACTCCACAACCGCATACTTCCGCGTTTTTATTAGGCATTCTGTAATCGTAAAATAATTCAATTATTTCTACATATTCAATTTTTTTTTTTTTTTTTTTTTTTTTTGTTCATCTCTTTTGATCGTATAGTCACATGTAAGTATAGCTATATATTATATATGTATCGTATATAAAATAGTGATATATTATGTGTTTTAGTATGATTGTGTAGGGATGACAATTATATTGGAGGACATTACTAAGAGCGAGGCCAACGCGTGATATAAGTGCAGAAAGAGATGAATGTATAGTTAAAGTGGGTTAAAGACCGCGGTCACAGTTGGGTCACATAGCTCGGCAACTACTGGAACGATATCAGGGCGTCGGCCACCCACTATATCTAGGTCACGTAATTTGTTTTTCATTTTATTTTTTATTTATCATCATTTTTTTCATACATATAAACAATACCATGCGGTATTTGAGTTTTATGTTTTTTATTTTTTTTTTTAATTTTTTCTCAAATATTTGTACAAATTTCAATTTCATTTTGTTATTTTCAACTTTTTTTTATTGAAATTTTTCACGAAAGAATTTCATTTTTATTTTTATCTTTTGATATTTGATATTTGAAAAATGTGTATAATTTAGATAAAATAGCCGTTAATAATTCTCGAAGTGAAAAATTACAAAAAAAACGCGGGCGTGCTGGAGCAGTATTGCATAGTAGGTGTGTAAAATTAGGTCAGTTTGCGTTGGATCGGGTCACTGAGCCTTCTCCACCTACAACACAATTTTTTTTTAAATTATTTATTATGCATTATTATGTATTATTATTATTATTTATTTTTTTTTTTCAATTTTGTAAAAAGAATTTATTATTTCTCAAAGATTTATGCGTTAGTATGAAAATATATAGACTTTCTAAACACTAATGTATCGCTATTCATGATAAATAATATAATAATTTACCTTTTAATGATTATTGTTGAATAATAGTGGACAATGTGATATCACATAAAAATTAAACGTCTTTGAGAAAAATATCGTTATGGATATCATATAATTCTCTGGATTTGTGTATGATAATAGTAGTTATTACAATAAAGGTATATTCACGAGTCTATTCACGAGTTTACACGTGAAAAAAAAGGTGTCGTATGCAATCGCGCCAATTTTAACAAGCTCTTTGAGATTTATTTATTATTATTATTTTTTTTTTTCGTCCGCCCACAAAAAAAAAATAAATTGAATTTTTGTTAAACTCTATAAAAATTAGTTAATTATCGTGAAACCGTGTATGCCAACTCCCACCCATGAGACGAATCACAGAGACAGCGTTAGACTCATAGAGATTGTTATACTGGCAGAATACTTCATCCCTTCACATCGATTTACTCATGATGGCGCGCACGTCGCAATTCAAGACCTTTTTTTCCTCATCCTCTCGCGGGTTTTTTTTTTTTTTTTTTTTTTTTTTCTCCTTCTACTTCTTTTCTTTTATCTGTTACATGTATACTACTACTTTTTCTCTTGCACATCAACTACTACAGTTGGCTAATTATTATATTGCTACTTTAAATGTGTAGAAATATTAACTGTTATTTGTTGTTGTAACAAATGGAAATCGTGTAATTTTGTATATCCAAGTATGCGAATAACATATATGGTTTGATGATAAATCGTAATAGATGAGATCGATGATCAAGAATAGTATATTTGTGATGTTATTTGTATTTTAAATTTTATTCATTGAATAAATAATGGGCCGGAACCGGGGTAGGAGACAACAATAAAGAAAAAAACCAAACAAAAGAAAATTCCAAGAGTTATTGTTTAGCAATATATTTTAACGAGAGAAAATATAAAATATAGTGGGTTTTGTTTTGTTTTGTTTTTTTTTTTGTATGTAGTTTATAAAAGTTACCGCACGATGGAACCTCAAACGCTCAATATCATCACACTGTTGGGCGCTGCCAGGTCAACATCATCGTGACCACCCCGTGCTTTACATTCAGTACGAAATATATTGCGTTCTTCACATACTGTGAGCCCCACATAGTTTTTCAACATCAGACTTTATTGATACAGAAAAAAAAAAAAAACAAGTAAGTATGAACAAAAAAAATATTGTAATGACGATATTTAATTTTGTATATAATTAATCGGTGATTAATCATAAAATAATAATGATACAACTAAATAATATTATAAATATATATGTGGAAGTAAAAAATTGCATAAATTTCACGAGACTGGTGTGATGAGTTGGATCAATAAAACGATACGACCGATTCACCACCCAGTGGTGTACATATTATTGCTCATGTTTGATATTTTTCAATCATGTTTTTAATATGCTGTAATAAATAGATTTTTTAACATTTTCATTTAAATAATTTAGAACCTTGTGTATAAATTATTTCGCAGATATCATGGCACCTTTCAAATTACGTTTTGCAAAAATGTCCAAATCACGAAGTAAAGAAAGTAGCAGTAGCAGTACAGAATGCGATGAAACAGTACTGCATACACAACAAAAAACTTTTGGTCGCGCAGAGATACAAACCAACTCTGATATGGATGTTTTCGAAGCCAACACTGACTTTCCAAAAAACTTTCCCAATTCACCACCTCCATCTTACGAGCATGTTTTGGATGAGGTAATATAATTATTATTTATTTGTTTATTACTAATAGAATTATATAAATACATTATTAAAATAATATTTCAGAAACGATTGAGATTATCAAGAGGCAAAGTAAATAGTAATAATACAGAGAACGATGACAACAATAGAAGTGGCATTGATAGTAGTAGTACTGCACCAGTGAATGGCAGAATATTGGATAATGCAAGGCAGGATGAAGGGTGTCTTGTGATGAGAGGTGGAATACTTACAATCAATGGACCCGAAATACTTCATAAATCTAGTAAGGAACTATACAGAGCTGTTGCCAAACAATGCGGAATTACGTGCAAAATGAGTGATCATTGCAGGTGTTTTGATTGTCAGGTATGAAAATGGAAAAACCATTACAAAAAAAATATTATATTTTTACTTTTGTCATTTCGAAAAGGGATATATATGTTTTTTTTTAAATTGATTTAGAGTCACTATTTTGACTGCGAATACGAGAAAGATGAACAGGAAAAAACAGATGGTGGATTGGGCGCTGGTACACCCATGTTTATAGCGGAGGTAATACATGGCACAGCGTGTATACTTCTTTAAATTAATGATTGTAAGGGTATTTGTCTGGTGCATTCAAGTATTTTTCACTCATAAAAATATATACTTATATATAATAATATAAATGGTGATTTATTCAAAAATCTAAAATATGTGGAGATAAAAAATCCCTTTTCACAGTGGTCGTGTTAGAAAATTTTAAGATTTTTATCATTTTAAAAACTATTAATATATATACTTATTTACATACATGCATGCACATACATAAATATCAGATATCATATATTTTTTGCAATAATTATAAAATCGTAATTAACGTGGAGCTATTAATCATTCATTGCTATTAAGTATTGCTGGATGAAGATTCGACAAGTGAAACGGAATTTCCATGTGCATATTTTTTTTTTCCTATTATTTTAGTACATTAATATAATTTCCACTATTGGAATTACTCATCTGTATAAATAGCAAATGTGTAAAGTGTAAATTCACATGTTTATTTATTGTATTATGTTCAAATCGTGTCCATTCGTAAATATATAATGAGTATTTTACATGATGGTATAAAAAAAAAAGAAAAAAAAAAAAAAAAATTTGTATTACAATTTTCCCAATATTTAATAATAAATATATACGGCATTCTTATATATAATTGTTCCATATCACTGTACCGTATAATGTGTTATAAAATCTTAATCTGTTTTCAAGTTGAACACAGATTATATATTTAATAATTGAATGGAAAGAAATATAATTTGATATGAGTGATAAATTTTTTTTTCTATTCTTGAAACATGAAAGTGCATACCTGAAAACAAGACTTACACAATCTGTGATTCGTATATCAGAACAATTATTTATTACATTTTTTTTATATATATGTATATGATAATTATTATGACATTATATCATATCCATGAAAAATTTCACGAAAAAATGCCCGAAATTTCTGTAGAACCTGAATAAAAAAATGAATTTGATGTTAATTGTTATTTTTAATGGTATAATTATAAAACAAACCCGAGTGAAAAATCATGGAGAAAACAGAAAAAAAAATCTCTTCTGTAAATACATGTGATGATATATTGACCGGTGAGTCATACGCACGCGCATATATTTTTACAGCCCCAAGCATTCTATACAATACTATTGACGCGTTATTGTCAGATCAATAATTTGTAGTGGCGCCATCCCTACAATAGTCTAATATATATAGATGTATTTTTATTTTTTATAATGGCATTTTGACAAAAAAAGAAGTTTTAATTCGATATTTATATGTACTAATATATATTAATACGAGTGTTTCACGTAAAAAAAAAAAAAATTTTTTTTTATGGGAACGCTAGGGTGTTGAAAACTTTGATACTACACTGGCTGCAGTAGAGTAGACCTATGTATATACAGACTTAGTAGAGTGCGCGCTATCAATGGTACGAGCTGCCAAACCCCTATTTATATTTTCATATATTTATATATATTATAAAAGTGTAATAAAATAGAGTAGTAATATGTATTATTCATAAATTTTCACATATTAAAAGATAGAAAATAATAAATATTGTTTTTAAGACTACAAAGAACGAGTGTAAATCAGAAAATTGGATTTAATCATGGTAACGTTTATTCATAAATGCATTATAAAAGTTTTGAATAATATTTTCGTGTGTACTTTCATAATATATATTATAATTATCATTATTTGACATTTATCTATTTTAATAGAGACATGATTAATGAAGGTGAAAATTGTTTTTATTTACACCAGGAGCAATCTGAAGAATCAAAACGAAAATTGTTGGAACGTGAATTACGATTATTAGATCCACGAGATCTTCGTTCTTACGCTTGGTATCACGGCAGAACACTTCGAAATGGACGAAAAAGTGCTGAAGCCGAGGTAGTCAATGATGGTGACTTTTTAGTCCGTGATTGTGCCTCTCAACCGGGTAATTATGTACTAACGGTACGATGGAAAGATCAACCGCTTCATTTTGTTATCAATAAGGTAAATATATTAATTTTCTATTATTTATTTTATTTATATTATCATAGTGTGAAATTTTTTTCTATAAATATAAAATAAATTATTGTCCAATTTGATAATTGGCAGATTATTATTCAACCGGAAACAGTTTATGAACGAACACAATATCAATTTGAGGATGAAGCATTTGATACAGTGGCAGATCTTATAACGTTTTATGTTGGAAGTGGTAGGTCAATCAGTCAAGCGAGTGGAGCACGAATAATAAATCCGAAACCAAGATCAATGCCACTCACGTGTGTGCCCCTTCCATTGAGTCAACATTGCTCGAGTTCTTCTGTTACTGCACTTTCGGCTGGTTCACCTCCTTGCCTACCACGTAAACAACAACGTAGCCATTCCTTAACATGTCAAACGCAACAGCATCTCGCAAATCCAGATCAACATGGAGATATATATACGCCACCACCACCACCACTACCACCACCACACATAATTCAGTCTAGCACTTTACCGCGTGTTCCACCTATTCAAAATCAACCATCTATTGGTTGTTTCTCATTGGGACGGCAAAAAATCACTCGTGTTATATCAGATCCTGCTCTTCAACAGCAACAACAACATTTACAATTATTACTTTCACAAAATACCACCAATCATCATTGTAGCACGCAACCTCCACCACCCAAACCACCACGTGTACCCTACATACCTAATCAAAATCAACAATATCATTCTCAACATCATCATCATCATCAACATCAATCACATCACCATCATCAGCAATATCAATCCCATCATCATCATCATCATCATCATCATCACCATCATCAATGTCAATATCATTCACATCATCATCAGGTAAATGAAGATTAGAAAATTATATATCACATTGAATATTATTTATTACTTGTGATATATTGGTAACGGGACCGAGATTAATATTATTTGTGAATTAACAGGGTTATCAAGCATCTGGAAGTGATAGTGGAAATGGTTCAGGTGACAGTGAATTTGAAGCAAATAATTCTGGTGGCACGAATCCACCAGTTCCAATCAAAGGCGTTGTTATTCGAAGTCATTATGGTCAAATAACTGATGGAATAAATGAAAACGAAAGTGAATATGGGGCATTAATAGAGGATCAATTACTCATTACAGCCCCTTCAATTGAAATATCAACATTATTAGATATCGAGGGCTTTACTACTTTACTATTGCCATCTGGTGATCATCGACCTTTAGACTCTACCGCTTTGCGAGGTGTATCTGGTATGATACACGAGTCAGCACCTCGTGTGTTGGCATCTCATCTCACACGGCTTGACTTTGAGCTTGTTTTACATACAGAAGTGGAAAATAAAATGGGATTAAGTGGATTAGAACTTGCTATTTTACCGCATGGCCATCAAATGAGACTCGATCTTATTGAGAGAACTGAGTGTCTAAAATTATTGGTGGCTGTTACCATTCTTGCAGGTGCAACGACTATTGAGAGAGCAACGACAATAAGCAAATGGATAAAAATAGCTGTTGATACAAAAACTGCTCTTGGAAATTTATATGGATTTTGTGGCGTGATGCTTGGACTTTGCTTACCGCAAATTCAACGATTAGCTAATACTTGGCACCTTCTTCGTCAAAGGTATACAGATGAAGCATTTAGTTTTGAAGCTAAGCTCAGGCCAACACTCAGAGCTATGAATGAATGTACAAATCCACAAGCTCCAAATACAACTTTGCCACATGTTCTTCCAATAGCTTTGCTGGGTGAACGTACATCACAAGATATTTCAGGTATTAAATTTTTTTTTTTTTAATTATTATTTATGAATTATTATCCATAAATTGATAATATATTGGCTCACGAGTTTTTTTTTTTTTTTTTTTTTTTTTTTTTTTTCTTCAATGTAGGAACTGCATCTTCATCTGGTCTTGTTGCTGCAATTCTTTCTCCATGGGAAACATCGGCATCTGATTGTGGTTTATCAATTATTTGGGCACATTTAGAAGCCGCAAGGAAATTAGTTGAAAATTTACCTCTTTTTCGAAGAAATGCAGAAATCGCATTAGAAGATTGCAGAAATGATGAACTTTTGACAGATGCATTTCGTACTGAATTTCATATAAAATTTTTGTGGGGTAGCCGTGGTGCTGCTGTATCCCCTGAAGAAAGGCACTTGAAATTTACACAAGTATTAGATGCCATGTTTGATAAATGTGCTGCCAGCGAAGTTATCACGTAACATATTTGTATTGAAACACTGAAATAATCAAATATATAATCATATTAGTAATTACAATGATTCAAATTCATGGACGCTAACTAATTTTTTCCCCAAGTTGTAATTTCATAATAACAAAATCAATGCATTCATATAGACAAATAGTAGCCTATAACTGTTAAAATATCCATTCAATAATATTTATCTAATTATAGAATGTATATGATTTTATTAAATTTATTATAATAAATACCAATATTGTATACATTATTTATATATATATATATATATATATATAGATATATATAGATAGATGCATCAATTGTTTCTGCTAATCACAGTGCATTTGAGCAAAAGCGGGGAATTCTATCAGTGTACCAACACGTCGTTTAATATTTATATAAATGTTATTTATCATTAATCTATATATAATCATATACTTTTATTGAATTTTCAAATTTTGCGGAATAATTTTCGTTTTATTTCACCATATATATGTGTGAATATTTTTATAGAATTTTTCATTTGTAAAATGATGATATGTTTTTAATTATTTATTAGAATAATTATTGGGTTGTTAAATTCTGTGACCGATTTTAGCTTCAGCTATGTTGTCGCCAACCACACTCTGTAGCACAATTTTATTGATTGAAAACTTGGCTACAGGTGGCTTATACGCGCAAACGCGCCAACGCAACGCAATCATTGTCAATAACAATACCTCAATGTTTTATCATTTTTAAAAGTTTTATATCATAATTTCACTATTTTAATTTTCTTTGAATTAATTTTTTAGGCCATGCAAACACTGAAAATAATATTCCCATGAAATTTATGTTTATGTCGCAAATTTGTAAAATATATTACAGAATTTTATTTTTTATTTTTCTTGAATATTGTTTATAATATGATTAATTCAGTTGGTACTTGAGGTTAATATAAGATGTCGATTAATACCTATTTTTCTACTTTGGAAATTTTTATTTTTTTATTTTTTTATTTTTTTCTCCACACTCGTGGCCAATGGCCCGCAGTTATTATATTCAGATAATTTCTCATTGTGTTCGGCTCCTGTTGTATATAAGCCACCCTGTTGTGGTTTCACTGAGTACCCACCGCAATATCGAGAAATCAGGTATGGGAAAGCGCCTGCGCTTCCATCTTCATCCCCAATTTTTCTCTTTTTCTCTCTTAGAGTTTCATCAGTACTTTCTCTTGGCATTCACGAGGCCGTCAGGTTGGCGGACAAAGGGCAGTCCTGCTGGAATCATCAAGGCATACTTTACATTTGTAAGTTATTTACATTCATTATTTATTACCATCACTATGATAATTCATGTTTAGTATTAGTTACGTTTATTTAATCGTCTATTCCATCTATATACTATATCCCCAAAATCATGAAAGTGAATTGATGAATGAGTGTTTTTAATACGTAATATTCTATTATAAGCCACTGTGAATAATTTATTATTTCTTCAGATAAATAGTGTAAAGAGTAATTATAAATTAGTATGTTTTATTATGAAAACTTTTTCATTTATTAGCTCAACGTGATTTCATATTTTTTTTAAATACGCGATTCATAATTTTTCACTTGTAGAACGATATGATAGAGAAAATTTTCCACGCTCTAAAGAGTTGGTTACTGACCCGATCAGCACATGGTGTATTCTCCAACGCGTTCATCGATAATTTTTATTATATCTCAACATATATTATAGTAATTATTTACTTATTCTATTCATATATATATATAAAGGTGTGTGCGTGTGTGTGTGTGTGTGTGCATTGCGTATCATAGAAAGCTTGAAAATTATATAATTAATATAAATTTTGAATAAAGAGTTTTATTATGATGAAGAGTATAATATGTGATCGATATTTCTTATTTACAAACTTTTTTTTTTTTCTTTAATAAAAAAATTTAAATATACTTTGAAGATGAAAAAATATAATAGTTGAAAAGGAGGAATACGATGGAAGGAGAGGTGGAGAGGAGATAGCAGGGGGAAATAGCAGAGGGAGAAAGTGTACTTCCACCTGTTGCCATATAATTCTTTTTCTCTCTTTAAATTGTATTACTACAGATAAATGGGAGACATATAATATTATTTGAACTTAAATTGATAAAACTTTTATATATTTATTGGTTTACATTAATTAATTACAATAAACAAAAAAATTCACTTGTAGCGATAAAATATACAATTATATTATTATTTTCACATATTACTCTTGTACTATTTATTATCATTAATAATGTGTTAGTGCAAGAGAGTATTGGTGAATAGAGAAGGAACAAGTCGTAATATAAAAATCACCCTTACAATTGTATTATATATTTACCACTATAAGTTGGACAGGAGTGACCTACTTTTGCACATTGACCTAATTCTTGTGTATGCAGGATAGAATATGATGTTGGGGAGGGAGAGGGCCCAGTTAGCACTTTATAATAATAAATATAATGTGATACCAAATAAGGAACACGAGAAATCAGAATTATGTGTATTATGAATATGTGGCATATTTATATTTCACAATATATGTATTATCAATCTTCATAAATATAGTGTTAGTTTTTTTGTTTTTTTGTTTTTTTTTTTTTTTCATTTTATGTGTGAGCCTAGATAAATGTGATCTACATTTTATAATGTATTAATGGATTATTAAGGGGGATAAAAAAAGAGGAAAGATTTTGATGATGAGAATAGAATATAATTTTGTCCATTCAATAAAAATATGCTACACATGAAATTATTTTTATTTACAAACAATTTTTTTGTTTATTCACTGTGATATTAATTTATTTTTGTTGTACTGAAATAATAAAAATATTGGGAAAAATATAGTACGACCATGAGACACTGTTTGTGCGACCCTGGGAGAAGTTGAGTGACGATTTCGACTCTACGGGCCAGCGGCATGTGGGCCACACGGGCAATCGATAGAGCAAACTGTTGATTCTGGCCAGGACTTCAACTACCGGCTTGATCTCACAAGCTTTTCACTTTATTCTCCTCACGACACTATGTATTTATATTGTATTCAAATTCACGTAGCAACTATATTTCAAATTTATACAATTTAATACACGTTTTTATTTACAAACCACCTATTTGATTTTTAATCAACTGCAATTAATTCATTTTATTATTATTATTATTAATTTTTTTTTTTTTTCCTTTTTGGCATTTTCATCGAGAAAGATAAATAGGAAAATTCTATTTGGCTGATTTATATATGATCGTTATATTTAATTATCTTTTTTACAGTGAAATATTTTTATATTTTAAAAATTTTTTTATATATAATAATAGATTTATTATAACCACCCTCACAGTCAAACAGTCAACGCTGCGGTTGTATTTTTTCCGAAGCTTTTAAACTTTGCCCAGTTGGAAATATAAGAACCTTTTATTATACATTTATTTCGCTCAAATGACAAATAAATGTGCACAGCATGAATATCGTACAAATATAATTATATTATTGATTGTCTACGTATTGAAAAAATTTTTTACGAAAAAAGAAAAGCCGATAAAGGCTCCCCATACACCCATTGATATCAGTAAATAGGGCATTCTAATATTGTCATCACCCCATTTGAAATCGATGGAGCTTGAAATCCCTAGGCAACAGGCTGCTATTTCTAAACTTTTTCTATTCTATCCAAAAATTTTGAAAAATACTGTATCGCAATACAGTATAATTATGGATACTTGAATACAAACTTGAAAGCAAAAATGAAAAATTTATTATTTAAAAATAAATTATCGCACGACTGGTTTGATAGAGTTCACTAGATATTTTGTTTGAAATAATTACAAGCATTTTATCTACGCAAAAAATAGGGGAGTAATAAAATACATTAGTTGTAGCGCTTGGGGCCATATCGATTACTCTTTACACAATTTATTTATTGTTTTATTTTTTGTTTTTGTTTTTTCTTCTCTTTTTGCAATAATATTATACAGAACGTGTTATCTGTATTATTTAATAATGATTATATATATGTACAAATATTCACTTTACCATTTAATATAGTGTCTCCCCATTGTACGTAGCCAAGATCATTGATGACAGTCAAGTATAAAAAGAAACAGGCAAAAAATCTACGTGATAGAAAATTGTCACATTAAAAGTGAAAGGAAGCACGGGCAATCAATGTCGTCATCATTTGATTCTGGCATATTAATGAGTGAGGTTGGTGGTCCCAATCACTTTTTGGATATAGATTCTCCAACGCGGGGATTAGCAGCAGGTATGTAAATACAGGAATTAATAAGCAATATAAATATAAGAAAATTCTATATAAATTCATACATTAATTCTTATCGATTTATTCATAAAAATAGTATTTAAACAGGATAGCGTAAAATTTTACCCCGATGATATTTTGGAGTCAGCAGAAAAGTCTGTTGCTTGAGTGTTAATAAATATATAGTTCGCTAAGAGATATGCACTTGTAGTTTACCTATTCTATACTCCAATATTTATCGCCTCTATTCACAAACATTAATAGTTAAATTAGGAAATCCATATTGATATTTAGAGCATTTTATTGTTAATTAATTTGATCGAATTGACAGGAGAGTAGAGCTATAAAGATCTAAGATCTTGTTACATGGAAAATGTATCAGTGTGATGTTGATCGATAAACAATATATTTTAGGTTGTGGGAAAACTCACTGGTAATTGACAGGCCATTAGTGAAGTTATAATGAAATATTGGATTTTATAGTGGAGCAATATTTGGCTTCCATTCTGCGGAATCTTGTGGTTTCATTGATCTTTTTTTTTTTTTTTTGTTTCCCTTGAATTTATATGAGTGACGAATATAAAAGTTTGAGCATGTGTTAGCGATGCTTTGGAGGGTTTGACTTACACACTTATCATTTCATTTCATCAATTTTTACCATTATTTCATCTTGTATTAATTATGATTTTTTGGCTTCTCCATAAATTATTCAATGCTGTGAGCAAAATTTATATATTTTTTACAGGTCGACAAGGTCCTTACTGTGCCATGTCATTGCAGAGCCCGCGGCTTCGACATTACAGGTCGAAATAATTCATATATTCATCAATAATAATAATAATAATAATTATAATAATTATTATTATTATCACAACACTAACAACAACAACAATAACAACAATAAAAATGAAAGAAAAAAAAAAAAATAAATAAATAAATAATAATAAGTGACACGTGTTTCTGGATAAATTATTCTGATTATAAATTATCTTCTTTTTTCCAAAATCTATCTGGTCATCTCAGAGTTTTCTGATTATACGCTTTGGAATGTCACCCGTCAACTCTCATGACATACTGGGAGCATTCTACCAGCACCGCCGATTCACCTAATATATTTTTATTGTAGTTTCTAACATCAACTATATAGTCATCAATTACGAGTATTTATCTTTCAGTATTTAATTTATTATACTTCTGAATGTTATTAAATATTTTTTTGTTCATATTTTAACACTTTTTAAATTCAGTAGTTGAGTAATTCTTATATTTATATTTATAATTTTTTTTTATTCAGTAATTATTGATTATTATGATTTTTTTATACAACATAGTAATTAATTAAATATGCACCGTACTGAAATATAATTTCGAAAAATTTTTAAACTATTAATATTTAGTTATGTTAATGCATGGCTAATAATATTGGAAAATTTCCATTGATTATGTTCGAGTTTGGAATATTTGTTGTTAATAATCATGCATTTTAAAACTATGAGCATGGTTTACATAATTTTTCAATTTCTCCATTATATTTGTATATTTTCTTATTCAATGTGAATATTTTTTAGAATAAATTTCACTCGAATTGCGTTTGTCCGGTATAATACATATAGTATTGGGAATCGTGTGAATTATTTGTTTTAGAACCATGACGGCCATTTGTTTTGTGTGCAATCTACCAATTCTGAGCCATCAAGTTGGTTTAATATGGCAGGGTGGCAATGGATGGGACGATTTGGTTCGCGAGCAAGTAGAAGAATCAACGCTCAAACAACGGCTAGGTAAAATAATTATTTCAATTGAAATTACTTACGTTAGAGAAATAAAATTATTATTTTAGGTACAGGAAGACGAGATTCTGCCGCTCAAATTGGTACATCGATGTCGCCACCAAATGAAACCCAAGAATCGTCACCAACACACAATCGTAGACGCCGATCTAGTTTGGCCGACATTTTAAGAGAATGGGGTGGTGGCGGAAATTCAAATAAAAGTAAAAGTACAAATAAACTATGTCGCAGAGAAACTCTTGCAGATATTGCCAAGTCTTTGCCATGGTCGAGGCAACAGACAACATCAGCGGATTCTAATTATTCCTCAAGTGTAAGAAAACGACGCGAAAGTTCTGTGGACAGCGGCATTAAAAGTACAACATCGAGTAAATCTCGACGAGACTCGGCTATAAGTGATTTTAAAAATGATTTGGCTAAATTATGGAACAAACGTGAAATACAGCAATTGCAGCATGCACCCACTGTTTTATCTCCGACACCTCGCCGAGGTGAAATTATTATATTTATTCATTTATATCAGTACAAATGTTATAATAAAATTTGGTAAAATTTTTTATATTAATGGGAATACAATTTAGTTATAATATCATTTATTATTGTATTTTAGGATCTGGTGAGTCAATCAGTAAAAGTTCACGGAGGGGCTCGGGTGAAAGCGCAAAGTCCAGAAGGGATTCCATAATTGGAAGCGCAGGTGAACGCAAACATCAATGCCGTCATCACAAACGTAAACAATCTCAGCAATCACAAATTTCTGTTGATACTGGGGCTATAACACCCACTAAATATTATAGAAATGATCAAAGACCAAGTGCATCGAGTACAGATAGCGCCGCATCAGCTGCCGTTAGGTGACTATAATTATTGAAATAAATTTTTTGATTATATATATATATCAGATAAAATAATTTAATAAAATATTTTATTACAGGGATCATTTGGAAACGCAAAAAAATTCAATGGAAAAAATTGAAACAAAAACTTATTTGAGTACCTCAACTGAGATGAAATTGAATGAATCTAGAACAACAATAATGGAAACAAACAAACATTATTTAACACTCGAGCCAAACATTAATACACCAACTATAATCATGTCTTCGACAACTCCACCGGCTATATCCCCAATTATATCTAATAATCTTCCATTACCAGGGATATCAATGTCAGGTGGCTCTAGTCCTATAGGTTCTCCTAGCATTAATAGTGCATCAAATCATCCTCTAGTTACTACTCGTAGAGATTCCACCACTCAGGTTATAAATATCATCAATTTCATCAATTATTCATTCAATGATATTATAATATATGATAATTATATATTATTTTCATTATTTTCACAGTGTTATTATGGTAAGAGTAAAGAAGTATCATCCAATAAATTATCTAGATTAACTAGGCAAGCGGCAACAATTGATGAATCACCATTTGGCCGTCGTGGGAGTCAACCAACACTATCGCCAGACCCCGATGATGGTGGTAAGTATTCACAAATTGCGAATAAATCGATTTTTTTAATCGTCGTTCATATGAAGCAGTCTCTATTTACATTATTTATTTTCAGGTCGAAAAGCTCGTCGGGACTCTCTGAGTCCTGACTCAGCATCACATTCTAGACGACGGGATTCCAAGAGTCACTTGAGTCCCGATAGAAATGCTGACAAACGAGATATCAGTCCAATCCGACAACGAAGGCAATCAAGACTAAGAAGACAATCAACATCTATTGTTGGACGTTCTGGAAGGTAATTAACTAAATGAAAATGAAAAAAATTAGCATTATTCATTTATAGATTTTTATAATAACATTATTTAATTATTTTAGATCACCAGATAGCTCGTCGTGTTCATCCAGAGAGCCGAGTCCATGTGCACGTGGATCAATTAGTAATCAACACGCACCAATTGTCAGAAGACAATCGACTACTGAAGAAATTCTTATTGCACGTGGATTTAGACGACAAAGTACTACTGAAGAGAGGATACGATGTCGTAATTTTCGACGCCAGAGTTCACAAAGTGACGATACTGTATGTCGTATTATTATTATTTATATAATATTATAATATTAGATACATATATATTGAAGATAATAAAAAATAAGGTTCAACGAAGCCGAGGACGCAGAGACAGTTCAGCACAAATAACCGATGGAACATTTGCATCAATGACAGTGGAGACAACCAGCACTTTTTTTGACAGCAGTACACAGACTGGTGAGTTGCATAAACACATGATTATTTCCAATATTTATTCATATACTTTACGTATTGAATTCTCACTCATCTTTGGACTGTAATTATATCATTATTCGATTCAGTCTTACGGGTTTTTTTTTTGTTTTTTATAGTGTGAACGATCACGCTTGCGCAAAATAACGTGGTTTAGTTCACAAAAAAATACACGGGGGTGCATAGCAGTACGATGGGGGTACAATAGAATACGATACGTGTGAAAATACAGCTTTCATATATCAATCAAATTTATTCTCATAAAATATAATTACAATAGTGATATTTGTCTAATAAATTATCAAGTGAAATAACTTGATAGATATAAGAATTTTAATTTCAATTTGAAAATAAATATGATGATGATACCGAAATAATAATCTTTTATCAATTATAAATAATAATGACGCGCCATATGTGAAAATTAAATAACATGATTTATTGAAAAACTTTGATTTCCTATTAAATACGTGTGACAATAATCTAAAAACAACCAATATATATACATCTCATTGTGTATATTTAAAGTGGATGGTTGTAACAATGAGAAATATGAAGAATATCGTTGTTGAACAGAATAATCAATGGATTCTCATTCATAAAATTTAATATTTCTGTGCTACTAGTTTTAATTACATAAACATTTATACTATCTGTGCATAATGTTGTATGACACTTAATTTATTCTTTATTTAAAAATATAAATTATTATTATTATTATTATTATTATTATTATTATTATTATTATAAGGAAGAAAAACATGATGAATAAAAATGAAGAATATTGTGGTAAATATCTGAATAATCAGTCCATTTTCATATTGTGTTAGGAGTACAATACTATTTTAGAGTATATAGTACTTCGATTTTTCATTAATTCACGCGAAGGGTGGCGTTCACCGTGGAAATTCCATTGATTGTCCTATCATTTCCCACACATCTGGAGTATTAATAAAATCCAACTTAATAGAAATCATTTGATGAAGATAATTTCAAATAAACATATCCATGGAATTGAACAAAAAAAAGATACAAAAAAAAAAAAAATGAAATAGATAAGTAAATAAATAATAATGGAACAAATTTATTATAGACCTACTTGAAATTATTAATTAACATGATAACTAATAGTTATGTGTTTTTATTTATTTATATTTTTGGTGTTTCAATCTGTAAAGTTATAGTGGGTATTAATTGTTTATGTTATTCATTTAACATATAATTCAACCATTTATTGGCGTAGAAACGATGTCTATATATATATTATAATTTTTTTCGCAATATTACATACGAATATGTTTTCATTATATGTGAATATAATTCAGTTTTTTTATCGCTGTGAAGAGCCATCACCACCATATGACAACAATCACTATCATGAGGAGTGTTTGAAATGTAATAGTTGCGGTTTGAATTTAACTGGACCTAGTCAAAAGAGAGCAAGGCGGTATGTATTTTTTAAAGATAAAAAGGAGTTGGATTGAATAAAAGTATATAACTGTGATTGCAGATTTAAAAATAAAATACTATGTGATCTACATTTTGCGGACGTAGCTCTAATGGAGTGTTCAGATTTTATGCAACAATTACGCAGTTTTAAAGCACAGAGTTTGGGATGTGCAGTTGCAAGAAGAAAATCGTCCACTACCCTTATATTTCCACTTCCACCACAAGCATGCTCAGGTTAAATAATATTCATACTGAATTTTTCTGTTTATAGTGTAATATAAATTGCGAAAGCAGCACATGAAATAATTATACATAATAAAAAAAACATTGCGGGCGATTCACTCTAAGTTCGAATACCGAGCCCTGTCCTTAAACAGCTTGGTGTTCTACCTTACAGTGACTTGACCGTATTCTCAATCAACGTAAAATATATATTTAAAAAAAGCAATCCATCTTTATAATTTAAATATATATAAATTTAAAAAAAAAACAAAAAAAAAACAAATAGCTATAATTATATAATTAATGTTTTATATTGAAATTGTAGATGAATTCTGTCAAGAATTCCCACATAATCTCATTTCAATACCTGGTTATTGGATTGAATGTTCGAGACATCAAATTACATCAGACACAATTTGGGATGAAAGTGAGAGTGATCGCGATGGTACAGATTTTGAACAGTGCGACGGTCAACTCGATCAAATATCTATAATGAAGCAACGTGATGAGTTGTGTCTTTTTGAAGAAAACGAGCTTGATGATGAAGACGTACCACGCAAAAAATCTGTAATTGAAGAACAGTGGGAGAAAAATCAGGGTTTTGAGCTCACATCATTTGAACAAGAAACTTATGAAAAATATTTTTATGGCTCAGAACATTGGAATTATTTTACCAATGATGATGATCTTGGACCAGTAATTTTGAGCATCAAACAAGAAACAATAAATGGCAGAGATCAATTTCGAATACTTGTTCGTGCAAATATTTATTCTGTTCATGGATTAATACCAGCTAGTTGTGTATTTGCTGATCGGTATATTGACTTTTAATATTAATCAACTACGTAAACATTAATTTTCACCCTATTATTTCTATATTTTATAAATATATATATATATATATATATTTTTTTTTTTCTTATTTCATTTATTTATTTATTTATTTATTTATTTTTATCATTTAGATATAATCGTGAAGAAGTTGTTAAGAGTCTTGGAAAGGAAGTTAATATTAATCCTCCATTGACTCTTGGCCAATTGCCAGATACACCAGAAGAGCTTCTCAAGTTGGATCAAGTTTTCATTAAGTATGAGTTAAAAGTTGGTGTAATTTACGTACAAGAAGGTCAGTATACGGAAGAAGAGATACTTGATAACAACGATACTTCACCACTATTTGAAGAGTTCCTCCAAATTCTTGGTGACAAGATTCATCTGAAAGGTTTTGATAAATATAAAGGCGGTCTTGATACCGTTCATGATCTCACTGGGATTTATTCTGTTTATACTAATTGGCGGGGCATCGAAATTATGTTCCATGTCTCTACACTTCTACCTTATGAACGACACGATCCTCAAAAGGTACATTTATTTCAATTTATAATTAATATTTTACATTTTACAATATTATTTGTTACTCTTTACTTTTTTCAATTAGTTACAAAGAAAACGTCATATTGGCAATGACATTGTGTGCGTGGTATTTCTTGAAGCTGACAATACACCCTTCAGTCCAGCGTGTATTAAATCACACTTTCTTCATACATTCATTATTGTTCGTGTTAGCCCGAGAATAAAAAGAAAAATTACAAGATATGAAGTATCAGTCGTGACACGCGATGAAGTTGGAGCATATAAGCCGTATCTTTGGGAACAAAGTGTCTTTGAAAAAGGTACGTATCTGGAAGAAAAAAAGAAAAAGAAAAAAATATTAACAAATCGAGTAATGATATTGAAAATGAATTATCATTTTTTTTTTTTTAAACAAATGAAAAATTATATATTTTTTAATTCTAAGGTGCAATGTTTCGTGAATGGATGCTAACGAAAATTGTTAATGGCGAGCGTGCAAGTTACTCGGCACCCAAATTTGCACGAATGCAAGAGCGAACAAGAATCCAAATGTTAAAAGATCTTGTCGCGAATTTGGCCAATCACGCTGAGACTGGACAAATCCCTAAACCATATCGACGTGGCTCATGGAGACCAATTGGACACATGAGGCCATCTTCACCTCTTCTTGATTCGGTTCGAGATCAATTTGAAGATTATGATCAGTTGGCGAAAGACTTTACTAAAGTATTTCTCAATAATTCTAGTAATATTGAGCTCAATGCAAATTTATTCGATATAGCATTTTTAGTATCAGGACAGCAAAAACAAAAAGTTAGATTCATTGGTGTTCGAGCTATTTTAGGTGTAAGAAGCAGGTATTATATATTACAAAGTGAATTTGCATTTTTATTTATTTATTAATTTAATTCATGATAATGTTATGATGATGTAATATTTCATAGGGTATTTCAAGAGCTACTTTATGGAATTCAAACTGGATTTGGAAGTCCCCAAGTTCCCGTAGCAGAATTATTGGCGAGGCCCGTACCTCCTCTACTTAGTCCTCAAAAGCCTAAAAGTTCAAATTTTCTTCAAGTTCCTGATATTGAAAGTCCCCGGTATTATACATTATTATTATATGAAATTTATACAACTATTACTTTTTTTTTTTCTTTTTTTTTTCTTTCTAATTCTTCACTTTATATAGGTAGAAGATATACGTACGTCAATTACAATAAATATGAATTATTATTTTTATTTAGACCAAAAAGTGTACCGTCATCACCAATGGTAAAACGTGCCTTTTCGAGACTAGGCACTATAACTGCTGGATGGGGTAGAAGTATAAGAAAACACGGTAGTAACACTCTACAAATTGAAGATCGAAAACGATGGACTAGTTCACAAGATTGCAGTAGTGAGTTGCGCATCTAATAATTTTTTTTTTTTTTTTTTTTTAGTAAATAAATGCATGAAAAAAAAACTCAACACAGTTTACTTCCATCCTTATATATTAACAGATAAAGAAATGAAAGAAAAAGATAGAGTGGCGCAAGCCTTGGCAGTTCCAAGATTAAGTGTCTGTGCAGATGCTCAAAAAGTTGATAGAGCAAAACTTGCCCAAACTGAAGTATGTAAAATTAAATAAATCACATTTTCGGCAATTTTAATAGAATTTTTATCAATGTTAATTATTGTAATTATTACATATATATAATATATATTTGTTTGTTTGTTTGTTTATTTTTTTAATTTTCAGTTTGACATAATAGAATTCGATCCCGAAACATTTGGGATTCTTTTGGATTATTTACACACTGGTTCGTGTCCTCTGACCTGTACTAATATTCCCGGATTAATATGCGCAGCTGAACACTATGATCTACCAGATCTTCTTCAGGCATGCTTTCATCATGCAAAACAATTTCTTCGAATTGAAATAGTATGCATTATGTTATGTGCTTTGGAAAACTATTATTGGCGATATACCTCAGCGACTGAACTTGTGAATATGATTCTTGCATTTGTTGAGACACGGGCGTATCAACTTTTTCAAAGTCCACATTTTCTTACTTTGAGTGAAAGTATGGTACAAACTATAATGTGTCGAGCACTTGAAGTTGTTGAAATTCGAAAATTCGAAGCAATGCACAGTTGGGCCAAGCATAGATGTAAAACTAAAGTGTCTAAATTGGATGCCAATCATGAATTCAGCTGTATTATGGAAAGACTGAGCAAAGACCTTAAATTATACCGAATAACTCCTCAAGAATTGATCAGGGTTAGTAGTAATTAAATAATAATAATAATCAATTAAAATTCAAGTATTATATCGATTTATATAATTTTTAGATTGTTTTACCATCCAAGGCCATAAAGAATGAAAGAATTTTAGAAACATTAATGTTCCAAGCGAACTCGGGTATTTACCGTAATGTCGATCGATATCTGGAGGATTACCAAAAACGGGTGGAAAATCAAGAAAGTCTCGATTACGGTTTGTAATTTTCCATTGAAAATTATATATATAAATATATATACATTAATGTAAGGATGTTTAAATATTTATAATTATTGATTGGACAGTGAATTTAAAAAAGTAAAATCGGTAATATTGGATAGTATATTATAATACGTATTGAGCGAAAAACTTTTAATATTATTCTTTTAAATTCTTACAGAACTATTTTTCACCTATTATTTTAACGAAAAATTATATATTTTTTCCTTCTTTCACTTATTCATTAATATTTATTTTAAAAAATTTTTCACATAAAATATATTGGATGATCCGTTTTCGAAAATTCGAGAATTGGTAAATGCCCAAAAATGACAATCTGTATTTATAAATAAAATACAAACTTCTTATTGAAAAAAAATTAAAAAAAAAAAAATAATAATAATAATAATAATAATCATAATTGCCATCAGGAGTGATGATAATAATAAATATAAAAACTATACCCAATATAATTTTTAATTGTTTATGATAATATTAAATATTATGGAAATACACTGATATGTCTAGAGATAAGTAATGAAGCATTGATAATAGTGATGAAATAATACGAAATATCAAATAAGTCTATTTTTTTTTTAATGGTAGATTTTATATTTCTAATACTCAAAGTATAACTCCGGTACTAAAAAATCATGAAAGAAAAAAAAAAATAAATAAATAAAAACTAACAAATAATTTCAATTAGACTAAAATGCACGTAACTGAAATATGCATATAATTTGAATATGATAAATAAAATATTTGATTTTTTTATTGAAATCGATTTTAATTATTTTAAGAAATATAATTGATAGAAAAAGAAAGAATAATATGGAAAAACATATCGAAAATCTATTTAAATGAAAATTCAATTTCAATACAAATATAAAGATATTATCAATTTAAAAAAGATGAAATAAATTATTCAAGGGCTGCAAAATAAATGTTATCAATAAAAAAATGCATCAACAACCACCAATAAGTCGTGATACAAGCGTTTATGTTTTTTTTTTTTTTTTTCTTTGGTTCAATTATTATGTGTAATAACGATCAAAACTACATACCAATTATAAAAATATTGCCAAATAATATATATTATAACCGTTATTCCATTGAATACATACACTATTATTGTTAACTGTGAAATCAGTATAATAGCATATGTCAATATGAATAATAATAAATTAACATGCGTTCTGTCAAAAACGTAAATATATATATTATATGAAACAGTTATGTGTCTTATTGTTCATGCAAGTTGTGGAATGTAAATCAAAATATCGTAAAAATTTTCTTGCAAGTTGTCGAGAAATTTGTTCACTGTTTTCATATTAATGTTAAGTTTAGCATCGAAATATAATCACAAAATTTATCATCAATGGTAATATATATATATGCAAAAAATAATGAATTATCAATAATTAAATAATAACGAAAAAAATTTGATATATTTAAAACGGTTTGGAATAATGCTTCATCACGTATATACTGCATAATACTTCAATTCAATTATAACTTGAAGTTTGAATCATGGTAACGTCATTAGAATATATTTGAAAAATTATAAGTACAAAATTATCAGTGAAAATTATTAATATATTCATGCACTTTCTTTTTGAACATTCATTGAATGTACATACATATAAGTAAAAAGTAAATGTAAATTGTAAGTTTTTAAATGAATAATCAAGTTCAAATGTTATTCGAGAATAATGACAACTCGATATTATAAAGAAAAACCAAAAAATATATATAAAATATATTAATTATGTTATTGACTAAGAATATTCACATCATTATATACATATTCACATTTTCTTCTATTTTCGAAAGTTTGTTACCTACACAGAAGAATCTTTAATAAGTTGTCATATTTGAGCAAATTTCCTAATATTTAACTGAGTGATGACGATGATGATGATGATGAAGTATAAAAAAAATAATAAGAAGTGTGTATGCATTATGTATATGTGATATATAGTAAACAGAATAGGTGTGCCAAACTGAAATTTAACCATGACGCGCCTCATGATTGTGTTAATGTCGTAATGTTACTGTTGATTATAAAAAAAATATATGTAGTTAGATATGTTATAAATATGAACCTATATATTTGATCGCAAATATTTATGGTATACGGTAGTACATAATGGAAACAAGAAAAATAATTTTTTTTTTTAATTCAGTTCTGTACAATTGTTAATTAATTGTATGGCAAACAATGTCTGTAAGCGTTGTGACGCAAACTTCTATTTATAACGGAACAAATAATTTATAGAATAATATTTATTTTGAATTATATAAATGAATTTCACAAAGAAAATTCATTTAAATTGTATCAACGGTATAATTTTATGTTCATGAAAATTTTACAAATTTGAACAGTGAAAAAAAAGAAAAAAAAAACAAAAAAACAAAACAAAATAAATAAATAAAATAAACAGTATATGAAATGAGTAGCAGTAAAAATGAAGCAAATGATTTATCAAAGGGCTGAGTGGTAATTGAAAAATTACCCGATTTTAATGTCAAAGCGTTGAAGGACAATATGAAAAACATAATAATTACGAGGGAATTCGACACTCTGCAACTTACACATTGAATCAAATACAGTCTTATTAAAAAACTACATATGACTTGTAAAAATTATTATGTACATAATTGCATGTTTTTATTTATATGTAAATTGTGACTCCTAAGAATCAATTGTAGAGTAATTATATTGATGGAAATCACCATTGAATTACACTCACAATATTCACCATTTAGCTCTGACACTCCAATCTTTTGGTGTCCAGTGAAGACATTTTGGATCTATTTTGATAGAACGTTTTTCCATTGCCGCAGAATGCTGTTCAATTATATCCCTGAAATATTATTTCTTCTTATAGCTTCAGACCGCTTCAGAACACATTACTTTGAAATTTTAACAAAAAGAGTACTATATACGTTGTTGACACGAACTCATTCAATCCGAAAAATCCACACTCACCTATTTAATGTCACAATATATTGTCCTTTATAATAATTGATGAGATTTAAATTTTGCAGGGTCGATATAACGTCCTCCTTCTTTATTGATGTAAGCTCACAAATTTCATTTATTGTTATTTGAGGTTTTTCATTTTCAACTAAAGGCTTAACAGTGAGTAATATATCCAATATTGTGTGTGCCCAATAACTTCGGTATGAGAGAAGACCTAGATCTGATAATGGTTTTTCCGGAGAGCCAGTTTTACCTTCAAACTTTGATAATTCATATGAAAATTCAATTAATAATTTTCCATAACCTTTCCGTTGATATGGTGGTAATGTTAGAATACACGCAACATTATAATCTTCAGTTGATTCTTTTTCTTTAGAAAAATAGCCTACTATATGAAAACCCCGACTATCAAATTCAGTCATAACGTAAAATAAAAATGGATCTGTATCATAATATAATGTTTTATGATCCAAAAATAATTTTGCAAGTAAACACAAATTTTGAGCATAATTCTTATTTTTTCTGCCGTCTATTTCAAAAAATGATATTGAGCCCTTTCGATATATTTCATTTCCTGGTGGATGTCGTAAATTACACTTCATTAAGTGTCTTTCTAAGCATTTTCTACTTTTTCGATATTTTAAACAAAATTCACATATACAAATGCACGGTAAATTAACCATTTCCTGAGGATACGGGCTGAAATACCATGGTTTTATTCTATGTCTGCCCAATTCAATAAGTTCAATATTTTTCATTCTAGTCACAACATCCTCGTGATGATGTGCAACAAGAGATCCAGTTGATCTTGGTCCTGTCGTAAGTTGGCCACCACCCGATGGTGGCGGTGGGGCTTCTTGAGAATCCTCATTTTCGAGAAATGTCCCTTTGCGCTTTCTCGCTATTCTCTTTTGTAAAGCAGCTTGTAATTCAGCTGATCCATTTACTTGCTCAGTACTCACATTTATTGGGCTGGGAGGTCTACTTGGTGCTTGTTTTTTTGGAGTTGCAGCACCAGTACCTGGTGTCACTCCATCACGTCGTGGATATTGTACTTTTCTCGTATCTAAACAATCTTCAGTTACCCATTCGTCTAATCTTTTATTAACTGCAAAATAATTAATATTAAAATAAATTTTTAAATCGAAAATATTTTTACCACTATTTTCATTATTTTCACGATTTTTTTTTTTTTTCATTTATTACTATTCAATAAAAAAATTAATTGCATATGAATGATATATTATTATATCTTTTTTCACTGCAATAATTACTCACAGTCTACATAATGTACATAATAACACTTGACCGCTCTTATTTCCTTTACGCTTATTATTTCTGCAAGTGCTGAAATTTATATATATCAAATTTTAAATTGTATATCAATAAAAATAACATTGTTTTTCATTCATGATAATTATTTTACAATTATATTTCAACCATTTTATATTTGGATATATTGTTAAATTTGTATAATAATAACTATTGTAATTGAAATTTATCTTCAATATTATGATCCATTGACATTTATTTTATATATAGATTACTCACGCCAATCATCGGTACTGTGCATTCGAACCGGCAAACGGCAGCCTTCGACCAAAGAATTCTATAAGTTAGGTTAAAATATTTTATGTATGATATTGCATTGATCAATATTGAGTATGTTCATTTCATGTATACTTTATTAGATGAATACATTCAATCTTACCACTGAGTCGCATATTGTTTCACGTTCGTCGTGCTCTTCAATCATTTCACACTGTACAATTCAATTTAATTTCTTACTTTACACAAAATTGTTTAGGAGTTTTGCACTGTTCTCTACACATTCCCTGTAATACACACATAAATATACAAAATTATGATTTGAAGATTGACGGTCATTAAGGTGATATGAAAGAGTAGACGAAAATTTGAAGTACAATTTCTGCTACTTTGATCTCAATCCATTCACATTTACACTATACATATTACTTTCGTAATTAATTATCGCCAAAAATTTTGTTCAAATCATTGAATAGTTCACAATAATATTGTTGAAATCTATATTATTTCATGTCTATATATTTTTAATTTTCAATAAGAAATTTCGTAACCTCTATCTGTAATAAAATCTCCTTGAATAATCTCTTAATATGCTCCACCAATAGTTTGCACATCATACATACACACGCATATATATATTATATTCATACTATTTTATACAGTAGCATTTCAAATATACCTATAACGCCCTCTCTAACAACTATTTTATATGGTATCATACTTACCGACGAAAGCCCACAAAATTCAATAACATTTGAGGATATGGTCGTATTCTCGCTGCTATAATTGATTTCAAACTATTTCGTTTTAATCAATGTTTATCAGAAATTGAAAAAAAAGTAAAAAAAAATTTTTTTTTTTCAATTGATGAGTCATGCGAATCATAGGTAATGAACCCATATGAAATATAATACGATTCAAGTTGAAATTTACGTAAATATACATACTTATATAATGACAAATATTTATTTATAAGAGTAGGCTATATATAGCTAAATCGTAGAGAATTATATACAAGTGAATTATACATATATATGCTTCTTGTATTTATACTCATTATATATATGTATTTATATATACACATGTATATAGAAAAGTATATAATATTTACCAGAAGCTCTTATATACAATTTATCTATATATATATATTTTTTTTTTTTTCACATACACGTATGGTAATAGGAGAGATATTGTATCAGGGTTGTTAATATACATGTGTGTTAGTTACCCTTAGGTATTTATAGGGCGTGGCCAGTAACGACCAATCGTAAACCAGTTATAGTATATAACGACCCTTGAGGATCGAAAATCAAATAGAACTGAATAGAAAAGAAAAAAAACGTTAATATCTCGTATATGTGTATATAAATATATTGTTTGTCATAGATAGTTTTCGACAATGTCATTCAATCATATTTTCCAAAATTATATTTTTTATAAATATAGTGACAATTATTAACGATTACACAAAATTTATATAGTTCTCATATAAAATATATATATACGTACTATTATTACAATTGAAAAAAAAAAAAAAAAAAAAAAAAAAAAAAAAAAAAAAAAAACCAACAACAACAATTAAATACAGACCAAGGTAATTATATGTGTTCAATAAAAATTTATATAAGAAAAATTTGTTAATATAACATTGTGCAGTAATTATAGGTATACTAAAATCATTAGAAAAATGTGTACGAGTCGTTGCGCAGGATCCCTGCCATATTAGAATACTTAGATGTCCCCATACATACATACATACGGAGATGTATGTAGGTATATATTCGAAAATCAATATGACTGTATACATCCATAATTTATCATAAAATTTACACACTGATGATCAATCATTTTGAATACATATTTCTTAATATTATATTATATATATATATATTTTTTTTTGTTTAGCTTTAAGATAATCTACGTACTATTAAGTGTAAGTAAATAAATAAATTAATAGCTATAAATATATATACATGAGTTTATGGGTTTTATACATGGCTTAAAATTCAAACTCTAAGTACTTTTTATATCCTTCGTATAGAATGAATGAAAAAGTCGTTTTTTTTTTTTTTTTTTCGTTTATTTCAAATTCATATGGTTATATATACATAACATATAATATTCCATAATTATTCAATTTTTACTTGAGTAATCATTTGAAAATATATAAATATGATCATGTATGCAATATATATATTTCAAGTATTCTTATAAAAAATATAATAGAGAGGGATGAGAAGAATGGGAGACAGCGAACGCGAGGAAAATGAGATGGGTGATATTGGGTGGGTGAAGGTTGTTGGTAAAGAGGCAAGAAGAAGGATAACTATTGTGGAGAAAGGTAAAAGACGATAGGGAATGGGTAAAGGATGAGTAAGGGATGAGTAAAGGATGATGAAGAATGAGAAATAGAGGAGTGAACAAGAGAGAAGATGAGGAAGAAAGGGACCAAAACAAGTTTGTAGGAGAGGTTGGCATTGTTTCGAACGGCGGGCGTACACGAGCATACATCTATTTGACACATATAGAGGTAGAAAGCATCTTACGAGGCCGCATTGAGAGAAGGCAAGTCTGCCCTCGAGCAGCCATCTTGCCACAAACTAGACTCCACCAATCAGCGTTGAGACTGTGGTCACCGTTATGCTGTGTTGGGTGCCTGTGACTCACACCCTCGCTCTTATATACCTTTTACCAACCCTTTAATTCTAATCAATTTACTGTGTGCAAGCTTGCTATATGAGAGAGAGCCGAGGGGCCCTCTGCAAGAAATACTCGAGGAAGCAAAGGAACCCAAAGTGACGAGCAGTTTATAGTGTATGTTGCTACGATGCAATGAGTATTAAGTTCCTATAGAGCGCAATTTGTCGGCATCCACGTAACTTAGCATTATCTTCCATCTCTTAACAAAGAATTTTCTCAATATCATCATAATTTATATGCTAAAATTATTCGGGACGAAATATTATACATGTAATATTACTTTATAATTTCTTTAAATTTTTTTTTTTTTTTTTTTTTTTTTATCAATGGTAAAATTATTTTCATCTGTCATGTATAAAAATATAAATATATATATGAGCAATATGTATATATGAATAATTGAAAATGTATGTGTGTAGTTATATGTTATGGTATATTATTGCGTGAATTGGTGTTGGTTCAATTTATTTAAATACATATTTCACATAGATACTATTGAATTTTCTATATACAACGCGTTATAATAAGTGACACGTGCTCTCCAAAACGAGTTTTACAGCTTCGAAAAAGTTTTTCAGCCATTTGACGAATGCACCCGAGGGGACGCTATTCAAGGTCTTATAAGTTCTTGACTTTCAGTACACCTGCACATACTTTGATTTTTACTTTATGTGTCGTCGTTCTCTTCGTTATTAACAGCGGGAATTTTTTTTTTTTTTTAATTTTATTTTTCTCACTGGAAATATTCATGAATAATCTCGCAAGTCAGTAAATACCTTGTCCTTATTCTCTTCACTACTGATTAAAAATTATACAGACATCAACTAAATTTCTCCACACATTACGCATGAGGAATCAACAAAAAAAAAAAAAAAGTACATTTTTTTTTATCATTTTTTTTTATACCTCTCAGCGGTTCTCTATATATATGCTCTCGCATTTCGGTTAATTTCTCCTCATCCCTCTATACGCGTTTCACTCGGCTTAATTATCGCCCAAGTGTTCTTTAAAGAGCAAATTACACGCTCGATGTTTCCACTAAGGATGAAGCTTTTCATTTGCATTGCTTTTATAACCCGGACTCTGTCCTCTTATTTTATCCTCGACTTTCTCTACTCATTCTTTATTTTCATCACAATTTGGACAGCCTATCGGTTATATTTATTTATAATCGGTAGAAATTACATTAATCGATATTTATTATTTTATTATATTATTTGATGTCACCAAAAAGTACATGTATGATCTGATAGTTATTATTCCATATTTAAATAGAAAAAAACCAAAATAAAAAAATAATTAAAATAAATATGTCCTACGTCTGTGTGTGTGTGTGTGTGTGTATGTGTGTGTATGTGTATGTATGTAGATATGTATGTATATATGGTATACGGAGAGAGTATATGATTAGGAGGCTGAGAGGGATGGATAAAGTGAGGTGTAGATCAACGTATGCAATGGAATGGGGGCATAGATGCGGGGGTTATCGAAGAAGAAGGCGAGACACGAGAGGTGTAGGGACGCGGGGGCAACGGGCAACGATGTAGCTCGTACACGACTCTCCCGTCGTTCGTTCGTTGGCTCCGAGGGTTTTCTTCTGATATATTGCCTCTCTGGCAACCCTCGTGCGCCCTCAACCATCCCTTATAGCCGCCATCTTGAGGGACGCACCCATACCCCCGCGTACTCCCTTTTCTTGCTGTCTCCCTTCCATTTCTCACTCCAACATCTATCCCATTCCTGGCTTGCACATCCGCCCACGATCGAAAATCCCGTTAGAGTTATACGGGCTTAGCGTCCATTTTGACAAGGGTCGTACCCACCCTCTCTTTACATCTATCAATCCCCTTTAGGTGCACATACGCCACCCACGGGAATTTCAACCATCACACTGTACACACACACACACACACACACACACACACACACACAAAATTGTATACATAGTTACCTACATGTGCACATGCATTTATCCACATCATCCATATCAGTACATATATTCGAATATTTGCCTTTATATACAATATATATATATGATGAATTGAAGTTTAATGCAGCTTATGTGCCTTATACAAATATGAATATATACACTATAAATATGGTAATTAAAATCTGTACATGATTCTCTGATATAATGATAAAAATGTTGATTTGAAAAATCTACATTATTTGTTGTCGCAAATATTCCCTCCAACCTCGGAGTGTTTCGAATCATCTTTGGAATTTTCTCAAAAGGTTTAATGTAAAGACAAAACAACTCATGAGTATTAACTAAAAATGCGATAAACAGTCCCTACACATTTACATGTCTATCTTGGTACAAAAAGTCTATTTGATAACGGGTGTGGGACAAGGGCAACCTTAACTGCATTTTTCACAGTTTTCTCGCGCCCCACTCGCATTCCACTATATTGTAGATAGACTTGATTATGTAGAGCATTGACGCTCGTTTTACTGGCTGCTATTCCCCCTATTTCATAGTTGCTGTGAAGCCTGTAAAAAAAAAAAAAAAAATAATGAAAAAAAAGAAATACACACATATATAACATAAAGTTATGATATTTTTGTAGGTGTCGATGCAAAAAGTAGAGATAATGTACATTGTTTATGAATTTATATGTATAAAATTGCATGTATTTTGACATGAATTCATAAATAAAGTAATAGGAAAAACTGGCAAACGTTCATATAAATGTACTATATAATTGGAGTTCTAGCAGCTGTAGGTATAGGCCTCAATATGCAAAAAAAAAAGGAGGGTTGCCACACGGAATTAAAATATCCTCGCGGTCTCATTTGAATTTCAATCTATTTCATCGTACACATCTAAATAGCAGGAATATTTCAGGTAGTGGATAGGGTCTCGTTGTTTTCTGCAACAATCGCTGCTTCATCGGTCCTAGCGGTCGCATACATTCGCCATTCTCTCCATAATACCTAAAAGGGTTGTTGCTTCACGAAAAATTGTAGCACCTATATCTAAATTGTAACCTATTAAAAAAAATAAGTATTTACCTGGAGCCAGATATATACCGGTTGACGTTGGAATCAAGCGAATCCCATATGCCAATGAACATACGCCATATTACGTAGAAATCCTTTTTTATTTTTTTCCTCTTTTAATTTTTGAAATATTCATTCAATTCGGGTACTAACTACTCAAGATGAAATATTCGTGTTCAAATATATGAAAAGATAAAATGTGTATATATATATATATATATATATGTGAATACATGAGGATCGAATCAGATGGGAAGATATAGCCTTGGGCATTTCCTTCTGTATACGACATAAAGTATATGAAAAGTTTCTTGAATATCTATAGGAAAATATATGTGAGAAAAGTGATAGCAGTCATGATGATATATGTATACACGTACTTGTACATCTACAAATTTTATTTGTGTGTATTTTGCCGATGGCACAATGACTATATTTTGCAATTTATCACAAATGGTGCGCAATAAAATACAATACGATAAGTAGTAATGGTCGCGAATGTGCGGACATGGTTTGGGAAATATTTCAAACAAATAAATGTTCAATTAAGAATAAGAGTTACGACTTGGGTAAGAAAAATTTAACGATTTGATGTATGAGGGTCAGGCCATGTTTCCGCCTGTTTTGACCGCCAACGGGGTCGAGGCCGAGCCACACGCCCAGGTCACACAGGGATGACCCACGGTGATTCACAATGAAAAAAAAAACATCGCGCCCCTGATGATGGCACTGAGGGCCCGGTGATGCCGAATTTAGGTCCTGCACGCACGCGTTCGACCACGTTTGATCATAAGCGTCCGGTTTGTCGATTGCCCCGACGAATTATCAACGTGTAACGTCAAAGGCATGCGTGCCATTCTTTCTCCAGGTATAAATTTTTTTTTAATTTTGCTTCACCATGTCCAACAATACCCATACTGAAATAATGGTCACACATTTTCAACAGACATATTCGACACTATTGTTGAAAGTATCATCTGCATCCACCATTTCCATTTAGCTAAATTATCAACATTTTACGTAGCTTTTATTTATCTCGTTTTATATATCCCATCAAGCATCCAACCAATCAATACGTATGTGTCATTTATATATATATTTGAACGTTTGCATTATCATAAATAGTCGGTTGAAGTTAATCGTAAATTTGCTTTTTTATCATATGACATTTATACTTGAAACGAAATCGAGCTTCGCACCCCATACAACGCGTCCGCATAAATTTTTACCCATGCAAATTGGTACTTTTTCGTCGACATTCGTCGGAAGGACGCCCATCTATACATTTTTTATTTATTTATTTTTTTTTTTTCATTTTTTTATTTTCATTCTCTTCATTTTTTTTCCCACACAATATCACCACATTATTATTATTATTTTATTTTCTCCACCATATATATATATTTATTTAACGTATTTTCTTTTGAATAAATTGTGATGAAAAAATATACAGAACCTATTATAATTCACTTGAATCAATAGGTCTACTTTTCAATTAATATTTTTCAAAATGTTATAAAATTTTACTTCAATGTTACATTAACGCATTAACGTTTTTTATTATTATTTTTGGTTTATTTTTATTATTTTTTTTTTTCAGTAAAAATTTTAACACTATATGTTGAATTTTCTCTCTCTCTTGCCTATAATTTTGAATCATATCTTGAAGATGAAAACAATATTCCTAGCTATTCTTTTCGCATTTACTTTCCGATTTTGAGCCTAGATACGCATACAGAGTAATATTAGAAAATTAAAATCTATTAGAAAAATATAAATCTAATAAAACTTTTTTTATATCATAACAATATTTATAGGCATTATATTTTTGAGATACAATTCGGACAGATAAAACTATATAGATGCATATAGGAGAGAATCTTTATTCATCGTCATATTTTCTGATTCTCCACTTTTGATCACACCCCTACCGTCACCCTCCTCGTCATATCGTCTATTCTGTTCGTCTTTTTCTATACATTCTCTGTTCGCTGTTAGCTATTTTTCGTCTCACTTTTACCTTCATTTCTCCGCCTATTTTTTCGTCTTTGCTCTGGATATTAAAAATTTCAATATCCCAGCCCCAGGGGTAAAAAACACATAATGTATTCAGGTGACATCGAGGAAAATGCACAGTTTTTCATAGCGGAATCAATCGTGAGTCTCGAGGATAACAAAGTATGCCTATATATAAATATCTGATATCAACACATCACCTTAGATACATTAATTTTTTTGTATTTTTATTTTTTATTTTTTATATTGATATATTATTATTAATTGAGATATTTTCAATTGAACAACGAATAATTTAATTGATGCCATATAAATAGTAATTATTTGATAAATATGATAATGATAATAAATTAAAAATGGAAGTGTATCAAGGAGTGAATGGCCAGAGGAGATGCAGCGCAAAAGACCATGCGTGTATACATACGGTGGGGTCTCTTTATATGTACACACGATTTCTACCCAGCCGAGTTGCGTTGTAATTTATGGATGCCGTTCCCTTATCCACCGGATACGAACACCACTCTCCCCACACGTTTCGTGGCTCTCTATCGATCCTGTATACGTCGCTACAACGGGTGACGACATCGTCACCGATATAGTTGCATAATATAATATTATTTTGGTTATTTAACATCAATTTTCCGATATAATTTGGAACATTATATTTCAATATTTAATATTATTTTTATATTATTCTCTGAAATAATTATTCAACATATTTGTATATATATATATATATGCACTTATCAATTATGTGTAAATTAATTTTACAATATAATTTCATGATATGTTTGCAGCTATCATTGTATATTATGCACTAATCAAATATCTATTTATTCATTCATATCCAAATGAATTTATATTGTTTTATATTGATTAAATTTTCTAATCGTCTCTTATACTCATAAAACTATCGCACAATTTTTTAATTTAATTGCCACCATCAACGCTAATATAATTATTTATCATTTTTTATATAATTTCTATCAACCTCATTTATTTGTTGGCTATGATTATTCATCAGCTTATACACAATTATTCAAATAGTTCATGATTCTTTGAAAAAAAAAAAAATAATAATATATATATATATAAATATATTTTTTTTTTTCCACATATAAATTTATGGTACTTTTTTTTCGTATTTTTCTTCGCATATTTCATTAAATGTACACACAACATTGTGCAGGATTGTTTTTCCAAAGCACCCGTTACATAGTAAATAACATATACTGTGCGTTTATATATGTATATATGTAAATAGTTGGTTTGCGCATAAGAGTTATACTGAAATGTGGATGTTAGTGTGTACATGCACGAGTATTAGTCCACCCTCAGGGCAGAGAAATATAAGGATAATGTATATATATATATATGTATATAGATAATGTCGGAATGATAGTGTAGTGCGAGTGTATATGTATGGAGAGAAAGCGAAGCAAAGCATCACGGAAAGCCTCACGCGAAGAGCGCGCGTTTTCGTCTTCTCTCATTCTCTCGTTCTCCCTGAAAACATGCGAGAGACGTGGTAGAAACGTACGAGCTATGTGAAAGGGAACGAGGGAAACAGCTAGCGAGTAGGTATGTGCGGGCGTCTCGTCTTATATTGATTTCTGTCCACACCATCCCCGTTTGCTCTGTTACGATGAGATGGCAAGGGGGAGGAGGCCGCACTCGCCGCACTTTCGAATAGTCGGGAGCTGATGGGGATGATGGGGATGATGGGGAAAAGAGGGATGGGATATAGCAGAGTGGTGGTACTCTGTCACATTGAACCCCCTCTGAGAGCTCTTTTCTCTTCTCTACCCGTCAACTCTCTTTCTCTCACTTCCTCTTTATATCCAACCACCCGCCCCATTCAAATAACAGGCACCACTGCTTTAGATGTGTAATAGGGTGGGGTGACAGCGAGGGTGAGTTTCGTCCGGTGAAAGCACACCTCGATCGATTGGGCTTGTCCGAGGGTGGAAGTCCCCGAGTGTGTGTGAGTTGCCATGGCAACTCACCCTCTTTGCGGGCATGAAGCGCCATTGGCCGGCTATAAATTCGACCAATCGTGAAACTCCGGCCAAAGTCCATTCTCTTTCCGTAAACACATACGTATATAACTTTACTCTATTCAATTTCATAATTTTCCTTAAAATCTATAGATTTTTTTTTTTCTTTTTTTTTTTTGTTTTTCGTTCATCCACACGACTTTAACTTTTTCTTCTATATAATATATTCACATCAAATTATCATACTTAATTACTAATTCACATCACTACATACATATATATATATATATATATATTTTTTTTTTTTTCGTTTCCCTTCATTCTTTGATTCTTGTCCATATCGTACGTGACGTATATTCTCGTATATAAACGTCTTTGTATCTTCTGTCATTGGAAATAAAAAATTTTTTAAACAACATGAATATACATGCATAGGTAAAATTATATATTGCCACGAGTTTTTATACCATAAATTTTTATCCGCTATATCAGTGGAGATGAAGAAAAACAATTACATTGACCTCGTATTTTCAATTAGTTTATCAATTTATATATATATATATATATGTACTTATACGATATTATTATAGGGACAGGTGGTATATGTAAATAATATAAAATACTCGCATTCTTCTATACCCTCTCCTCAACTATTAATCACTCGCTCTAGGTAACTGTTCATCTGTCTATTTATATACTACTAAAAAAAATATATATATTTCTTTCATTCATTGAGACAGTAAATTTTCCTCTCTTCCCTTGCCCGTTCCTCGCGGCACTTTCTTCATTGACTCTTTCTTTTCACTACACTCGCGTCGCGTACTACATCGGCGCTGTACAAACAGTTACGAGCCGCTGAGAAACTCTTGGCTAACTCTATAGAGCAGGCGTGCACACCCCCTTCATCCCTCCCCGCAAGTACTGCTCCTCTGTTTTTTCTCTAATTATTATGAATGAAAACGGCTGAGGAAAAAGAGAGTAAGAATCTTGCAGTCTTCTTTATCTTCATCGTTGATTCAATGCCTAACCTACCAACCTACCAACTCACCAACCTGTTAGTCGATCCAGCGATATGTTTGTATATATATATATTATCAAAGTAAAATTAATATTTTTTTTTTTTTTTTTTTTTTTAATGAAATTTGCTTAATGAAGCTGATTTTATTATGTGTATGAGTATGTATACTATGGCAATATTTGAAATGCATACAACTATGAATATAAATACGTATATATATATTATAATAAAATACACATACACTCACGTAGAGATATTACAGATTGATGGTGATTTGAAAAGAGAAAGAGAATAAATAAATAGAAGAGAAAAGAAGCAGTAAGCGAGAATGAGTGAGAATAAAGCTATAGAGGGTTTTCAATTTTCGATGATTCTAGCGAATTCTCGTGTAACAACATTAGAGGGTGAAGACCGCGAGAAACATTTCTACTGCTTCGTATGAGGCTCCCACCGCCACCTACATCTCCCCCTCCCTCCTTTTCCTACCCCACAATCACCCTGTGCTTGCCTCTAGTGTAGTTGTCGGATAGTGGTTTTCTAAAGGGGGGTTGAGATACCGTGTGTGGGAGTGGGCGTGGCCCAAATGATAGTCGTTGGCCAATCGCAATTCGCCAAGTGCTGGCCACCCCCAACCCTACCATGAGGTCCACATCCCCCAACATACATATTGATCTCGTGGTCCTTGTCCCAGCCGTGCTTCCCTATCGTTTCCTCTAAACCCACATATGTGTATATGTCTGACAAAATATATGTACGTACACAAAGTTCCCTTCAAATTGGTCCTTTCAAGTGTCAACCAGAGTATATATTCACATACTATGAGAAAGTCATAATTCACTATATTATAAATAATATTTCGAATATTCCAACTGTTAATATGATTATATTGTATATAAATCCAATTTATATACCCTACATATAACAAATTATATATTTTTAATTGACGTGAAAAAATAATAAAATTTAAGGATAACGATGGAAATTCATACATATATTTGTAAAAATATTCAAAAGCGTCAATGTGAAAAAAAAAAAAAAAAAAAAAAAAAAAAAAGGTGTATCATTTTTTTTTTCTTTTTTCCCCCTTTTTTTCTCAGATAGATTATTTAATCTGCTGCAGGGAAAATGATATTGCTCACAGATATATTCGAAAGTACAATTTTACTTTTAGTCTTGTTCATCTCCTCATCGTCCCAGCACAACTTGTGAATCTTTGAGTTATGTCACGTCGCTTGTCAGTTAGCGCTCGACAACCGTATGCCCGCCTGCGAGAATAATCATATCCACTGAGTCTTTTATCGAATGTTACTCGTTTTAAAAGTTTCATTACACACATCAACGTACTCACATTTCTATTTTCGTATCTTTTCATTAAATAATATCATATCTGGTGTAGAGCATTCACGATATAATAAAATGATTTGATCTATCGCAGAATAATCATTGTTAAATAATATCTACGTATATAATTCGTAGGATTTCTGCAAAAAATTTTAATATTTAAAATTATCTTGAGCAATCAAATCAATAAAAAATTTTATAGTTATAAATACAAATCTAAGATAAAGTATAAATAATTTTGAAATTACAAAAATGAATAAACGAATATGTGTTGGAGTAGCGTGTTGCGAGACACGTTTATACAAAACCCCATAGTCTCCGTAGGTTCCTGTAGTAATATAGTAAAACAATGCAGTTAGTATGAAAACAATGAAATAAATATGAATAGACATAGATGGGGTGGAGGAGGAAACCGTTTGAATCCATAATTTGTTCCCATGTTCTTTTGTTTTAATGCTGTTGTGGCGCTTACGTGAAAACCCCCTGCTGGCCAAACCAGTCTGCTGTTCTAACTCACGCTCTGCCTCATGCCCCAACGTTATATTCAACTTATATTCCAAATACTCTCATTATACATGTATAATACATAATATACCTTTATTTTATATGAAAGAGAATTTGACATGAAAAGAAAAAAAGTCAAGCATTAAAGAATGAAATGTAAGATAAAAATGAAAAAAAAAAAAAAATATATATATATATATATATATATATAATAAAATAATAATAATGATGAAATAAGTAAATAAATGAATGAATAAATTTAAAAAAAAGAATCTCAGTTTTATTTAACGACGACTTCACTTTTTTTAGAGAGTGAGAATAAATGGTATGTAGGTAAAGAGGAACAAATTATATATATATGTATGTTTAGTTGAGGAAAGACTTTACCACGTAAATATAAAAGTGCGGCATGGCAGAATAGGAAAATTCTTGTTGAAAACTTGGCCGCGAACTCTTTTCTCATTTTCCTCGTAGCTGAATAATTCACAAGTCTCGCTTGTCGCTCTTGTTTCTGGGCCAGGGTTACGTCTGGCCAACGACTTTTTATACCACTTTTATCATCATAACTACACATAAATATTAAAAAAAATAAAAAATAAAAAAAAAAAAGTTATTCTTTACTTTTTACATACCTCATTAATTATCACTCTAATAATATAAATTTTTGTTAACATTAAAGAATTTATATTTCAATATGTTGATATAAATACAAGAATAATATGTAATTTAAATATAATATTAATTTTATAAATTTCTATATGACACAAAATTTTTATAGGCTAAAAGTCAGGATAAAAGTTTGTCCCATCAAAAATGAAAGGGTTATAAATTTCTCATAGTTGAATGATTTAGAATCGTGAATTTATAATTTTCACGTATCACGTTAAAGTACACTTGTATTCATAAAAATACCAAGTTATCCCCTTCACAGTTCGACTGTCGTTTGTGTCATATAAATCAAAATCAGTTGCATTGTAGAGACAAGAGATGAAAAAAAAGTCGGTCAAGCCAGACAACAAAACAACTCATGGGTTTTCAATTCAGGTAGAAAAATATCGTAAAAAAACATTGCGCACACATGTATAAAATATATACATATTGATATATAAGTATTATGTATGGATATATGTATATGAGTGTGTATGGATCGACGAAAATTTCTGAGCGTCGTTTGGGGTTTCACGTATCGGTTGGATATACATATGTATGTCGACCGAGGGTACAATGTATTCAAATTGAAAAAGAAAGAAGAAAAAAAAAAAAAAAAAAAAAAAAAAGGGTTGCCCTTTCGACGGATGATGGATAAAAAATGCGACAGACTGGTTAACGAAGCGCGGTGGTCCATTGAATCTCATCTCAATAGGATGCTGGCGTGGTATTCTCACATATGCATTATATGCGACAGTGTGTGTTTGCGTTAACTAGCCGGATGCATACACCAATATTGCCATATGCCATCATTATAATGATATACATAAAATCCGTTTTTATTATATTTTCAATACCTTTCATTACCTTCCACTATAATAATATAAACGAAAATTCATCACTTAAAATTTGACTTATTTTCTTTTTTAATATGTCTTTTTTTTTTTTCTTCCTTATCCTCATCCTTGCCTTCGCCCACACCAAAGCTTTATTTTTCCTTTTTTCTTTTTTTTTTCTTTTTCTTTTTCTTTACTGCAGATGAACAAAAGAACTCTGACACGTCTTAAATGAACGCGCTACTTGTTGCTTAGGGAAAGAAGGGAGCAATGTCTGAGTAATATACATAGTAGTAATGGTAAGTGAAGCAACGAGTGAGAAAGATTGCTCCGAAGAGTAACGGTAGACGCGAGTGGAAACAATGGCAATAGGGGTGTAGTAAACGTGACACCGAGAGAAAATACTCTGTCCTTTTTGTTTTCATTACATGTACACTTTCTGAATAACGCTGTAAAGTAGGATGGTGCGATTAAAAAAGTAGTTCAAGGTCAAAAACTCGAGAAATTTTTACTCTGCATCTAATAAATTTTTATAAGTGTACGCCTTGACTCAAACACTCGAGTTCTGTCATTCAGATACACTTCGTTTATCTATATCCGCATAAATGTCCATATAAATTTACATTATTATTGATGCTGTGAAAAAATAACCCTTTCGCACTATATCCTGCTAAATAACCGCTCATGAGTTCACAGGTAGAAGCATTTCGATTTATCCGCATGATTTTTTTTTCATCAGTTTATACCTGAACTTTAGCCCCAATGTTTTTTTTTTTTTTTTTTTTTTTTCTCTTTCCCTTTTAGTTACGATACAAAGTCTATAAGCCTCACCTGTGACATTTTCAGTATTATATTTGTCGAACCATAGAGTCTCGCTGAATGCAGGTTTTTTTTCTTCACAATTGAATGAGAGAGAGAGAGAGAGAGTAAAGTATAGCAAACGATAATATACAAAGGATCAATGGTAAATAGCGAATGATGATTGAAAAAAAAAAAATAAAAAGGAATTCAAACCTAACTAGTTGGTACATCAACCAAACAAAGTTATTGGCTTTTTAAGAAATATTTACTGAAAATAATGAATCAAAATGGTTAAAAAAGCGGGGGGTGGATCGCGAAACTATCAAAATAAATTAAACGTAAATTTAATGATTTGATCGATGAAATATCGCATGTAACATTAAAAGTTGGGGATAAGTTAGCAGTGAATAAGCAATGATTGGATAACCTTTCAAAAAAAGAGACGAGAGAGAAAAAGCGAGAGAAAAAGGTAGTGAGAGAGAGAGAGAGAAAAAGAGAAAAAAAGTGATGCTGAGGAATGTCAGCGTGTGTGGTGAAAACAAGGGGGGGAAGGGGAGGAGGGGTTGAACGTGCCTTCATTTGTTTCAACGGGTATACTAGTGGGTGGTTACGTTATGTGCTCTACGGTCGTCATGGTAACCTTCTGGGCTTTCTAAGAGGGGATTTTCAACGTTGTTGGTTAAAACGACGTACAACCAACGACAAAGACGCGTGACGCTTGTTCTTCACTGACATTTTCCTTGTCACTCCAAGCCGCAGATAAGACGTTGTCGTATTTGAAATATTTCGGTGCAAAGCAAATTTTTGAATTTCCTTGGAAAATTTAAAAATTTCCTCAAACAAATAAGTATACAATAAATATATGAGTTGACGATTATAGTGTCGTTAGCCATCGGTAATCAAAATGTATGAAACTTACTACCAATACACTTATTATTTCGACTTTTATATGAAGTTTTATGTCTTTATTTCTATAGATTTCAATGTAATAAAAAAAAAAAGCGAGAGAGAGATAGAGAGAGAAGAAAAAAAAAAGAATAGGAAATTTATTTTTCATATTATAATTTGGGATAATAAATTGATTTTAGGGATGAAATAGTTCATAAGGGAATGAGCACTCTTGGATATAAACTCTGTCGCGAAAAGTCACGTTTGTGAGGTCCTTGAATGTTCTGTATGTTGAAACGACAAAGAGCGCGTGGGATCGAGCGATGGATGCAGCAAGAAGAAGGAAACTTGCCAAAATCAGTCGGGCGTATATTACTTGCGAGAGTCTCCCGCATGGTTTGCCAATACACTCTCGCATACGACGTGCACAAGAGTATTTTCAACTCACATCTACAAGCCCATGTGCCTGTTGGCTCTTTCTTCCTCATCTCATCGTTTCTTCCTGGAGAAACAGCTTGCAAGACGTATATATATATATTCACATGAGATGCCCGGGGATCGTCCTAGCCCTTTCCTTTGCCTAGTCTTCCTTGCCTCTCCATACGTCCCAGCCTCCAGGCCGTGATGCTACCACTCCTCTTTCTCTTATCCCCTTTCTCTTATGCACTACGACATTGCTTACTCGTTGCTGTGCGAAGACTTTGAATTGCTTGCCAGCGGCTTAGCTTCTTCTGCAGCCAAAGCTTCAACTTGCATAGAAGCTCGTGCCAATATGTGCCAATTTTCATGTGCACCACATTGCCTCTCGACAATCTGCTCCTGTCACCCATTTCCCATACTATTCTCCATTTCTTCCTTGTCAAATAATCCAAATTACAAAATTGCAATTCAACTATGAATATATATATATCACTCATGTCATACGTGAAAATTTACTAAAATTCAAATAAATCAAATTTATATAAATATGTATATATACAAATATGTATGGTTAGTTGACCTAGGGGTATAGTTGTTTGGGCTGACCCTCGACCTATAGTGACCGCGCCCCATAACCTTCATTCCTATATGTTACGTGAGTGAACGATAAAAGAGAAAGTAATAGAGAAAAATGAGAGAGAGAGAGAGAAAAAATACGAGGCTAGGGTACCCACGAGAAATTTTACAAAACCGGCTTTTGATTGACCTACACTGCAACCAACCATAATATTCGCCTGGTCACACTTTTATTCTTCATATTCAAGTGACGTCGATTTATTCATTCACTTTACACACACATATTTATATATACTTTTTTAAATTAATTATTTATTTAAAAATTTTGCATTAACATTACTTTATAAATGCTTTTGTCAAGTTTCTGTAAGACTTGTGAACAATAAAAATATTATACATAGTCATATAAAGCAAGTGACCAGTGGTCAAAAGCATCACTCCAGGCGGTCAAAATTATTTCATTATATCAATTTCCTGATCAATTGAGCGAAATGCCCTTTCATTAGTAAACCACATTTTACTCCACAATATTCTCCAAACAACTTTTATTTCCACTATTATTGAATAAAGTTTTTTTTTTTTCATAACACCATAAATTCTGCAAACTTTTATACCATTGCTATTGTTAACACACATCACTGTATTTTAACCAACAAAATGTAAGAAAAATATTTGCATACGATTATTTAAGTAAATAATTGTGAAATTTTTTTATTGCATAGATAAGAAATATTTAATATGAAAAAGCTCACCTGAAGTTGAAAAAGTTAGGAATATTGTTGTAGTGAGATGAAGGTGAAACTTTGAGATGTTGCTACTGTGGTGTCATTCAAACGACTGAGCGGACGGGTTAACATATTCTAAAATACATAACGCATGCATATATTCATCGGGGGGACTATGCGTCTGGGCCCCAACATAGAATTCATTGTGTGCGTGTATTTGTGAGATGAGGTACCAGGTGGGACCCCCCCTTGGGTCCGTATAGGTATATGGAAAACGCGACGGCTCGCTTCTCAATCTCTCTCGTTTGTCCTCTTCGTACCTGGATTTACTGTTCAATCTTTAGTTGGAGACGGTGCAATAATATGTTGGTGATGGTACATCAAGGACAAAAACAACCTAAACTATATAACTAAAAAGGGCACCTACGAAAATGCAAGGGGACTCACATAAAAATAAGAGTGTTATATTCCCCGTATATCCAAGCTACTTTTCATCGTCCGTGCCACTTGACAATTCCCGCGTATATATTGATTATCGTAATGGAATTTTCATGAGTGTACTGCACACAAACATCCATATCATGTTTATCCTCTACGCTTCGTTTCTATACATATATATATATATATTGATACCTGAAAATATATAATTAATCATAAATACAGTAAATGTCATATGTGTGTTATACTCGGATATAATAGCTACATTATAATGGTTATACGACATTTTCATTGATCACATAGTGATTAATGTGTCTTCAGCTTACTAACCAGAAAATCCAATTAGACATTGTACACATATGCATATACACTAACTTATGAGTATATATATACACACACACGCACACATCAGTGCATAGTACTTATATAAGATTAACATAGTTTGACCATTCGTTACAACGTATAAAGTGATAAGTTGTATCACAAATGCATCTATATAAATACATGAATAAATTTATAATTCACCGTCACATAGAGTTGTCTATCAGACAGATGGAAAAAGTGACAATAATGAAAAAATAAAATGAAAAAACGAAGCGAATCACGACACAGGCAAAGAAATAACCCCTTTTTTTACCGATCACGAGTGAAGAACCCGCTATATAGGGTTTAGTTAAGACGTCAGACCGGGAACAACAATGAGGTCAACCATGCATATCTGAGTTTCGCACCTCTTTTCAACGCACATTCAACAATTTGATTCTTATCTTTAAGGGTACTCGATGGGCTCGTCGATTTGGAGATAGTCCAAGCAGCGGATTCAAGAGTACTTATATACACATAGCATAGAGTAAAATTTTATCCGTCGGCAAACACGCAATTTTTTTTCAACGTTTTCCAACTAGATACTCTCGATATTCACGTAAATAATAATAAATTATAATTATATGATAATGTTTAATAATATTTAATATTCGTGATATGTTTCAAATATAAAATATAAAAGTATATGATTTTCATTGAATCAAACATAACAAAAAATACATACACTGCATCACAATAACATTGATTACTTGAATAATAAAAAGAATAGCCCGGGGCTGGTAGTTGCAACACATGGGTGTTAGGTTTTCGTACCGTGCACAATGTACCTCTCGCCCAAGTATACAAATAATAAAAAAAAGCTTGAGGGCGAGTGAAAGAGAAGGCACGCCCCAAGATACCTAGTTACCCTAGTGAGAATATTTAAAATTCAACCCTTTTTATCCGTGAAAAGAAACTCACACGACCCTTCGATAAAATTCAATGGGCATCGATATTCAAATTTATTTGACATAGGTTACACATTTGCCATCTCACTTTTCGTCTCTTCCTTATACATCTCAGCTGAGTTTTTTATTTCACCTCCTTCCCCCGCTTTCCTGATCTCCGCTTTCTTTTTCTTCCACCTTCTCTCATCATTGCATTGCAACTGAAAAAAAAAAAAAAAAAAAAAAACAAAAAAACAAAAAAACAAAAAAAAAACCGTTATTGTAGCGCTGATGCAGTACATCTAGTTATTGGTTCCCATCGGTAAAACTGAATTTGCATCTTTTTTTATTCAAAACTGGAGCGGAAATAGCAGCTGCAAATCCTCCCGTCATATTATACCTATATATATATACATATATATATTTTTTTATTTTATTATTTATTTATTTTTTTTTTTTTCCCCTCTACTATATATATATATATATATATTTTTCCAAACGTAAGATTTGATATAGAAATATACGCATATATTTCTATTTATTGTCATCATATAAATGACAGTAAGAAAAAAAAATTGAATTTATAAAAAAAAACTGTATAAGAGAAAAAACAAAAAATACAATGAAGCGAAAGTGTAAACGTATATATGTTTTGGTATATAAGATATTCTGTACGACGGGAAAAAGAAAATAATGAAAGAAGAAAAAAGTGAAAGCCAAAAAGAAACTTACTTCAGTGGAGGGGGTGAAAAATAATGACTCTTACGAGACTCGAGCATACAAGAAGATGGAAATGGGAGATGTAGGTGGGAGAATGAGAAGCGCCGGTCGTCCTGGTGCGACCGTGACCCGGTTTTTTCCGAAGCAACAGGTTCCTTCTAATTAAGAACACTTAAGAAAACTTCCCTCTTAAAGCTGACACCGCGTGTCTCACCCTCACAACCTCGTGATAACGCCATTATATTTTAATAAACTTACGGGGCGAACGCAAACCTGTCTGCATCAGGTCTAATTCTTTTTGCGTCGGCACGCGCCACACACTCCGTTTCTTATTTTACCAATATTTCTTCCCGTTATCTTTCATCTTTTTTTCTCTTTTTTTCGTTTATCACATTATTCTTATATATTTGTATTTATATTTATACAACCGATAATTCCATATGACGTTTGAAACTTAAAAAAAAAAAACCTCAAATTGGCTGGTTAAAGAGATGAAAGTATTTATTTAATATACGATATGAAAATAAAAAATTTAAAATAGAAGAAAAAAACACAAGAAGAAAAGATAAAAATGCATGCGTATTCATTGTATACGTGATGGGAATCGGAATATTTCGGCTAAAGCCCACACTTACAGTGTATTCTCATAAAACGTATATACTGACAACACACACGCTTTGAATATACATATGAGGGTACAACCGTGTTTCAATATATATGTATATGTAAAGTATTACGGAAATGGAGGCAGGTTGGTAGTCGGTACCCAGTCCGGGAGCTAAAGAGCTTTAGGGAGCATACATGAGAGGGTCGCGAGGTGCGGAGGTAACGTGAAACGCTACGGACGAAGGAGACCGTGGGTGGTAACGTCCTGGCGGCCATTTTGAACGCATATATCGATTGTTTGGCGGCCGGGCTCGACCATTCAACGAACATATCTATATATTTGCAATCCCATCCTCTTGAAAACCATCGAAAGAATCTAAGTGCAAGAGATTTTATAATATAACAATTCACGTATATATATTTGACACTTTGGTGTATTCATATACATAATGAAATGATTAAATAATGTGTAGAATAAAATTTTAAATATATGCACAACATCAGGAGTAGATATTATTATAAGGATATTTTATTTATTATTTTTTTTTTTTTCATGATTTGCCAATAATCATATATGTGACCAGTTACTATTACAATTATAATATGGATGAGATGTAAAAAAATATTCAACCGTTTTTTAACGAGATTTATATTAAATTTGCGATGTCATTACTTGGCACCTGCAGGATTTGGGGTCAGCCAGTGTCGTAGACCTCGCGTGACATCCACCCTCCATGGTCAAATTTCGAGGTATAGTAGGTGGGCGAGTCGTGTTGGAGAGTAAACTACCCCTAAACCGGCTTAGAACCCGCCCCGATCTTTCGTCCCGGCCAATCCGCACCCGGTGTGACCTTCTCTACTGGCGCGCAGGTCCAGCAAAATAGGGCCCCTGGACATACGTGAAAGATAGAGAAAGATGTAAATATATTGACCCCTACGGCAGTATCAGCAACCAACGACCCTATTTCAAACGCCCTCCATACAGTTCACTACATCCAACATCCAACATCTATCATTCTATAAATTTTACAAATGTTTCATCGCAAATATCTCACATGTACCAATACACCAATCCACCCACATCCATCAACTCTTTACGCAAACTCGCATATATTTTTCATCGTATTTTATATTTTAAATATCTCAATTTTTTGTATAATGTATATATTATACAATAAACTCAGATATATATATATTTTTTTTATTCAAATTTTATATCATTGATGAATTTCATGTGAATTTTTAATAGGCAAGATGTAAAATATTTTACATCAATGAGAAAGTGCAAGTGTATCGCTCTTACTTTTTTCATGTTTTGTTTCTGTAGTTGAAAGTAAAAGTACTCTCGATCTTAACTAGATTAAAAATAAAAAACATGAAAGAAAAAAAAAAGGAGAGAAAGAAAATAGTGAAGAATAAGCGAGGAAAGAAAGAAGAACGCGTTCACCCGGTGGGTGGAAACTTGGTAGCTTCACTTTTAATACTTTCTCTGAAAGACCTTTGCGTGTGCAAAATGACGCGACACCGATGCTTGACTCGTTGGCGCAATCTTAAAGGGGAAGTTTCGTCGTTACCCTAGAAAACTAAGTTTCTCTACAGATGGGTATAATTTTTTTTCTTCGTCATGCTTTTTATTCAGTTGGCAGGTCGCCAACTAGGTGAAAAGTATTGAAAGTGAAGTTGCAATATGTATAGGTGCACTATGGACGCCCGCGGTTGCCCACCGTCATCCACCGAAATCCGTTCATTTTCAAAGTTATTCAAATTATTCAGTCACCTCAATGTATACATATACTATGGAAAAATCCCCAAGTCACCACTCTCACTGCTTTCTTCATTACTTTCTTACTTCCTTCATTCTCATTTTCTTCAACGATAATTGCCGACGGCTAAATGGGCAAACTTGCATATAGCGACCTTCAAACTTTTTTTTCTGTCACACTTTCTCTCAACCACTTTTATATTCATACCTATGCATATACCTATATAATCATTTTAACTCGAATATTTTAGGAAATAAATTTTTACATTTATTTCTTATTTATTTATCTATTTTTTTTTTTTCTTTTTCCCTTCTACAATATATATGTTTTTTTTGTTTAGGGAAAGGGAAAAAAAAAACTTAAATATTTATTTAAAAATCAATGGATATGTATGTATTGTATATGGTAAAAAAATATATAATAAAAACGACTGAATAAAAAGTGAAAGTAGATAGATACTCCACACAACAAGTGTATATTGAAATAAATGAAAGAAAAAAAAAAAAAAAAAAAGTAATAATAATAATAATAATAATATGTATATCTGAATTCATAAAAATAGTTATATATACTTGTAAATATATGTATATTGGAGAAAACGAAGAGATCTAATCCCCTTTTAGAAACACCGCGACTCATACCACACATTGAGATATGCCTTTGACGTGATCCTCTGACTCGCTATTGGCTGGCCGTAATCTCATATAAGTTTGGTTACGTATAGAGCCACAGGGCCAAAGTACACACAATCGCGAAGACCCATTCACATAGATACCTACAAGGGCTACGCTCACAATCCCTTTTTGGCTCTTTCTCTTACACTTCACTTCTATATTCCCCTTCTATTCTCCCGCCATTTCTCATTTGCGTCGTTTACCTACAAGTGCCACAAGGCGACATATGAAAATCATCATAGAGTACGATCGATACGGCAGATACCTAATGCCCGGCGCATGCTCTAACACATCGTCGTCCATAGTCACCCAGTCATTAGTTTCCATCTATTGCCGTTCGAGAGCGCTCGACGTTTTTTCTTGTCCGATCTTGTCATACCTTTTTCACTTTTCACCCATAAAACAAGACACATCACTCTGATGAAATAAACAATTTAGAGAAAAAAAAAAAAAAAAAAAATTACGTAATTTTCTTCGTTTTTTATTTAATATATTAAATTTTTTTAATAATGAATATGTGCCATATTTAAATAAAAATTTTAACAAATAATAAAAAAAAAAAACCTAATATCAAACTGGTAAATTTAAGACCTAGTCCAGTTTTATCATGTAATTTTCAAGTTTTACGTAAGGCTGTTTGTACATCTGTTATCATGAATTACAGCGGTATTTGTACAATTGTTTGCTCTCCATCATGGCATCACCTTCTTGCGTGACCACGCACGAAAAATTCCGACTCCGCGTTGTCACAGATACGAGAATACAATGATACGGCACAATGAAATGAGGGGATTTCAGAATTAAATGAATTTATTGCTGACAAGAGCGAGCGACCGTTGGAAGTCGAGTTAAAGAGTCCATGAATTGACAATATTTACTGACTTTATGTGACAAAAGTCGTTTATTAATGATTAATCAGTCACGATGACGTTTTACGTATTTGATAAGATTTACATTTCAAAGTAACGACCATAAGTAAAGATCAAGTATTGATTTGCTTTTAGATAAAAATGTCGGGACTCTATATTATCGAAAATAATTTTATTTCAATAATTTTGACATAATAATAATTATCTTCATTTATATATTTGTATATATTATTTTTTCGCTAAAATTTTTATAGGTTCAATTGAAATCGACCATAACAATGGTATATGATTGTTTTCATTCATCGTTATTTTTAAATGAAATTGATTGACTCACCCGCCTAAATTTAATTAAAAACTTAATTATTGTATATACCTACACATATTGAATCATGTGCGGGCCTCAAGTTTTAACAATATGCATAATTCATTAAGTATTCATTATTACAGCTATATGTCAATATACACTAATTTTGTTGCACTCTCCAGTGCACTTTATACGTAACAATAGAGAAACATATATAATTACATGTATATTTACATGCTTAATCGATAAATATATATATATATATATACATTAATATTTGTTTAAATTTACATTGTAAAATTGTTGAAATTTGAGTTGTAGTTTGAGTCGCAAAGTAAATTATCATAAATCATAATATAAACAAAAAAATATAAATTCAATAATATTTCTAAATATAATGGATATACATATTATGATTGTACGTAGTCCAATTGACGTAAAATGATGGCTTCAGTGGAGGACTAAAGTCCTGGGGTCAAATCGCAGAGGTACATTCATCCTATGCCCACCTATGGATATAAAAAGCAAAGTACCCGTTGCTAGTGGGTCTTTTTGAGTTTATTCGTCCAAACTATGTTATAAGAAATGAAAAAAGAAAACCGATAAAGAAGATGAAGAATGGGACAGACCCCGTGTCTATATGTAGGTAACCCACCGAATCCTTTTGGTCTATGCGGGATCGGGTGTATATAAAGCCAGCTGCAAAAACCCTCTTGGTCACACTCTCTTTCTCCTTCTCACCGTCTTTCTCTTTCGTGTTGCTCACCCTCGTGTATTTTTTTTCATGTTTTTTTTTCTTTTTTTTATTATATACAACGAAAAAAAAAATATATATATAGGTGTGTGTGTGTGTGTGTGTGTGTGTGTGTGTGTGTGTGTGTGTGTGTGTGTGTGTGTGTGTGTGTGTGTGTACAACAGAGCAAAGAATCTTTTTTATATCTTAGATCCTGGTCGATCATTTTTTATAAACCCTTTTTTTTTTTTTTTTTTTTTTTTCATCATCGCGGACGAGGGTCACATAGGCCAAAGGGTACATGCTGTAAACACAGAAGAAAGTCGAAAAGGACGAGAAGAAGAGGGGGACGGGGGGTTGGTTGGTCGACGAAATTGACAAAGAAAAGAAATTGAACAAAATGGGAGATTTCCTTTCCCCCTTCACGTATCCCCTTTCCCCCGTCGCTCATCTTCAATCGAGTATGTGAAAAAAAAAAATAATAATAAATAATAATAATAATGATAATAATAATTGTAGATGTACAAATACCTATTTGAGAAAAATAAATGAAGTAATAATGAGAGAAAATTTTAATAAATTAAAAATAAAATGTAATGTTCAAATTCAATGTTGCTTCGACAGCTATAATGCGATATTCGATTGAATATATAAATGACTGTTAGATAATAGATACAAGTGTTCTTGGCATAGTTAAACAAACTATCTCTATAATTTTCTGCATGATAGATAAAATTTAGTATAAATTTTACCATGATGTAGCAGGTGAAGGTTGTTATACAGTAGTTTATTGTGAGACGCGCCCGGATATCGTGACTACTGGTCAGTTTGTTCAATAGTTGGTGCCAGCCAGAGATATCCATGTAAGTAGTGGCGTGGGTGGGTTGAACTAAAATGGGGATGCCTCGGTGCCAAGCTGTGCCAAGCGAGCCACCGGTCAATACCATATCGACCTCCACCAACCGAGGTCCAACTCTTTACAGAACAAAAAAAAATTTTTCATATTCATAATAATAAAGTCTTTGGATAAAATTTAAGTAAATGCGAAATATTTAATACTTAACAAATTATAAATGAGATTGACTTGATGTTGAGTAAAATATATATCGATCGCATTTAACATGAATTTATGTATAAGTCATATATAGTGATAGCGCAGTGATACGTAGATAGATGAATGGCCGTATGTAACCCCCTCTAGGCTCACGTGTTTTTGTGTCCGTTGTGCGTTCCCCTATCCGTCTCATCACTGTGCCCCATGCAATGGGTCGCGCGTCCTGTCCATTTGAATATTTGTCTCGCCCCCTATGACGATTCGCGCACACCATCTCTTCTATTATCCGTAAATTGTATTATTTTTACCCCAAATTTATTTTTATTTGGAACCCACGAGCCACGAAAACGTCTGAGGTTACCAGGTCAAATTGCACATGTTCACTGTCCATATAATAACTTACCCTCATATACTCGAGCTCACGTTAACCACACGCTCCCGCGTCATATTTTTTTTATATTCATCCTCTTTTGTTCACCGTCACACTTATATTTATAAATTTTTCACGTATTTATACTTGATAGCAATAAAATTTATTGAAAAAATTTATTTAATGAAAAAATTCATTTATATACAGGATACAACGTACGTATTTGCCTATGCTTAATATATAAATATACTCTATTATACTGAGTGCAATAATTTTTCGCGTGATTTTAAAACCGTAAATTTTTTTATATATTTTTTTTTTATAAGTTAATATAACTGCCTTTACTTATTTTTTGTTATATTTTTTGCATGTAACAATAGTTCAAGATTGCGATATGTCTTGGGTAGAGAACCCGCGATCGGTTACGATTTCACACCGATTATAATAATAAAGAATATGATTAAAAAAAAAAAAAAAAATGAAACAAAAAAGAATATGGATGAAAAAGATAGTGACATTGGTAGTTGGGTTACACGCGAACTGATAGAAAAACACAAGGGACTTTTTTAGGGACAGCTTTGCACAAAAAAAAAAAAAAAAAAAACCGCTCATCCACACAGGGACAAAAGCCTAAATAAGTATATAATAATTTCGTAGGGATCATTCCAACCCTTTCCTCTTTTTTATCCATACGGTAAATATCTACATACCCTCACCCCTTTTTGTCAATGTATTTCCGTCAGTTTTTCACTTGTCACATCTCGACCAACGGATAAAATCTAAATTAACTAAATTAAAGGACTGCAACCTTTTTTTTTTTTTTTTTTTTTCTTCCACTTTTTTTTATCAAATATATTCACATATTTTTTTTTTGTTTGATGTTTTTTTACATTTGTTTTTCTCTTTTATATGCTTGTTTCACTTTATTTATTCAATATCTTCTTGTCACTTTTTGTTAGTTTTTTTAATACGTTTTTTTTTTTGTTTTTTTGTTTTAATCTATCGTCGCTTATTATTATTCTATTGTCATTTTTTTGAAATAATTCTCATCACGTATGTATATAGGAATGGGTTCGTTGAGAGCTCGATTTACGGTTACGAAATTACTTGTGTAATTCGAGACGGGCGCGTTTAGTACGATAATTTATTTTATACAAAATGCATCAGCGTCTATTAAAGAAGACGCACCAAAAAATAAATATATATATATATATATAGATAGGTTTATAAATATTAATAATAAATGGAACATTTTGTCAGTACTATTGGGGTGATGGAAAAATGACATTTTCTGCAGACTCAGTATTTGGCTATTTATGATTGGACCCTCTTTTTTTTTTTTTTTTTTTTTTTCAAGCATTTGATGACCATATGCGTTGACCATATGCAAACGCGTTGAGCCATAGAAAAATCCGAAAGAATGATTCAAATGCATTTTCCCTTGAATAATACGAATAACGTAATATACGAGAAACATGCCCGTATTCGCATACAATACATATGAATATATTCATATCCATGTGTTTGCAATAAGGGTCAATCAAAACTTATCTATAAAATTTATGTTATTTGACTTTCACTGCAATGTTGAAAATTAATTATGCAACATATATGATGAAAGTAATTTTTATTTGTAGCATGTCATATTAGAGTTGTATTGAAGCTGTTGGGTATGTAATTTTGGTGATCAAAGGTGCGTGAGTAATGGACCCCCAGGGTGGCTCAGTCAATTGACCTTTCCACGTATATTGCACACATAAAAAAAAAAAAAAAAAAAAAAAAAACACGCTGATTAGTTTTTTACATTTTTAATAATACATATTTAATACGAAAATAATTAAAAATAGACACAGTAAAGTATGATTAATTGTCAAATATTTCATTGATACCTTTGTCGGTTATAATTTTTTCAAGACAGGTCGTCTTTTTTTATACATTACTTGTACGAATTTCATGAGTTTTAGGGTACACCTATTTTTTTCTTGCTGCTATATGCTAAGTCAGGGTACGAAATTAAAAAAATTTATTAATAGTTATCCAGCCCCCGGTATTTTTTTTCAATCATTCAACCCTTTTTCTAACACACTCATATATAAAATGTACCCCAGACAATAAAAAAAAATATATTCTAACCCTTGTGTGGTAAAAGATATGCATATATTTGTAAGTGCGATCACCATCATCATGACTTTGTTATACCAACGACTTTTTTTTTACAATTTACAATTCACATGTGAGTTATTACATATAACTTTGGTTCGTTTCATATACTTATTGTGTGTCAATCTGCCATTTAAATTTTACATGTACCTAATGCCCTCCCCCCTCTCCTTTTTCATCATATATCTTCAAGTTTACATATACGTGAGAATTCAAATTTTACTGCATCTCTCATCATAATTAATACCTTATCTTAAGTTTTATATATATCCACACGTTTATACTAATAAATAATATAAATGCCATTATGACCTTACTGAATATTGAATTTACAAGAATATATAAAATATATACGTATATGAAAAATAAGATAAATTGAAGCATAGGTATATATGTGCGGGAAAAACGATACACATTGTGTAACAGAATGAATTGAATTGAGAAAAATTGGTCGTTTTCACAGTTATCGTCGGTGTGAATATGCGGGGGTGTATAAACAGCCGTTGACGTAACTTTGACACACGTCAAATACATTAAATGATACGTGAGACGTGAAATGACGACAATGCCAAAAATGAGATGGAATTGTATCGCAACAAATGTGATTGACCCCCGAACGGAGAATGTGTTCGATTGCCCGCTTAGTTGGGCAATACAACAAAACAGCAGCAGCTGTCACTGAAATAGTGTCGTCAAAATATACTATAGATAATACACCCATGCAACCCTTTATATTGGGGATAAGGCACGACCATCTCAATATACATCCTCTTACTTCTTTTTTTGTACATAAATATATATATATATACAATTAATTCTCAGAATTTATTCGTTATACTTTTTTCACAATTCATGGTATTAAAAAAATGTATTAAATTACTTTTCGCGATATATAGTACAAACTTATTTTAAAATATATAAAGTTTTTTGCACACAACACTTTTTTTTGTAAAAGCAGTTGTCAATAGGTTCACGTAGACAACCAAGATCATACATGATTTATCTATGTCCCTCATTCTTCTGTGTTTTCACCTTCTTCACTATTTTCACATTTTTTTGTTTTCTTGTTTTCCTTTTTATTTTTCATTTTCCCCCTCCTTTTTTTCCACAGCTGAACCAAGCTGTACACTGAACATTCAAATATATATATATATATATACATGTGTACGGTAAAATTGTAAAGATTCTCAACATTTATATACATATAGTTATATATAACTCGTTGATGTTGTTCATACCTTTTCTCTTTCTACTATTCTCAACTTCCTTTTTACTCAAAGCGGCCCTCCACATCTATTCGTACGTGGCACGCAGCAGCACCTCGCGTTAATTACAAGCGACTTCCGGCGATCTAGATTTCATTCTTTGCCTGAGTTAGAGAGGTCTCTCTCGGGAAATGATAATAAGTACGTGACCCATGTGGTCAGTTCACACGAGAAATGAGACTGTGGGCACGGTGTGCGCGACGCTACATATGTATTCATACATGAATGTATATATATATATATATATATGTGTGTGTAGTCTTCTTTACCTCGTCACAATGCGCCTTGTACTCTCCCACACTCGAGAAGTCTCACGCCCTCACATCCTCTTTCGTTACCAACGCTCACTGCCGTGGTCGTCTCTATTCGCAGTCATACACCTTTTCAAAAACCACACTCTAATCATATTCCTCCAACTGGCAAACATTAAATAACATTATACACACTCATTTATTCTTTTTTTAATTTTTACTTATCGGATTTTTATATTAGACAATTTATATCGAATATACTTATATGATGATAAATGAAAAATAAAAATAATATCTATGATGTTGTATATACAGGGCGCACACCAATAGAAATAGGAAAAGGCGCATTAAATAAATAAATAAATATATATATATATTGTGAGGTCGCGTCACATGGTTCGATAATGAGCCTCGAACTGGCCTGAAACGAGTGCTAGACCGAAGCACGGCTACGCGATTCTGTCGGCTCGGTTACTTTATTAAGGGCATTCCTGACCCCAGTGGCACGACCTATACAAATACGCGAGCGTACACTGCAAAATACATTTCCAGCGTATAGAGAAAGTTGTGATGCCATATTCACCTCTATATAAGAAATACACACGTGTGTTCATCAGCTTTTATACGTTTAAAATATCGTTGCGTACTTTATTTTTATACAATTATACTTATTATCTACACGTCATATATATATATATTTTATCTGTATTACATCTATTGTGTATATTGGAGTATTTTTATTAGAAAAATCCTTTGATAATTTCATTCATCAATTAAACATAAAATATCGAAAAATTAATGACACTCGTTTAAAAAAATATAAATTGAGTTGAACTACTACATATTATAATCGCAATCACTAAATTATCGTCAAAATAAAAACATGCAAATGACCTATCATAATTGAAAAAAATCTTTTAAATTGTCAAGTTAATTTGTTTATCAATGCAAACGATCGGCCTGCCGTGGACAGCCCCCATCCTCCCCGTTTCTCCAGCCGGACGGTCGACTTTATTGAAAAACCGTTCATCTGATAGTTGTTTAGTTCACTATTGTTTTAAAGTCGACCCCACGTTTATTGTTGTGAGCACGCCCTAGTACACTACAAGCTCCATCCGCACGTTTAATCTTTAGGAATCTCATAAATAAATTTTTTTGTTTAACTGTCAACTCTTTACATCATCAAACTAATTATAATTATTTATCAACGTATAGAATGAAGAAAAAAAATGCTAGTACATGTGTGTGTGTGTGTGTGTGTATATATATGTGCCTACGTATCTTTACACATATATAATACAAATGACTCGTTTACACAAAATAAAATTCCAAGCTATGTATATATATATACAATGAGATAATGGTTGCAAATATCATAAAGATAGGACCAATGAGGACACACGATGAAATAAAAGAATCACACTGAATTATGAAACTACAGTTTTTCTTAATATACAAATATTTTTCTTATTAAGTTGTGCACTTTTTTTTTTTATTTATTGTCATTTTCTTCATATAAAAATGAGCACTATATTTCGTTGAATTAAAGCATCTCATAGAATTTATGTATTTTATATCTTACTTATTTTTCACTTTCACTTATTTTATAAAATATATATATATATATATATACATGATTATTTCGGATTTATATATTTATTTTATTTTATTTTTTTCTTTATATTTTGGGTGGTCCTCCTTGCGAAGGCATGTCTGATAATCCCGCGCTGCCCTATTCGAACCACGGCCTGTCTGGACTTAGGGTCGTCGTATTGTCATGTGCCGCGTGTCACCGCCCGGTGGAGAATCGCCTCTCCTTACTATTCGCTTTCTCTACGTGAGATGGCATATTATGAGTGTGAAACGATCCGTAATTTGTCACAATACGGCTTATAAATGTTACTGACACTTTTTTTTTTTTAATTTTTGAATTTAAAAAAAAAAACATTTTTCTCTTTTTTTTATCGACAATGTCAGTAATTTATCATTTACATACATTATTATATTCATATAAATTATTGAATTATCATACTGAATCATTAATGGTACAGACAAACATTTTAATCAAATAATCACCATACTAAACATAACAATGAAGTAAATTTATATCGTTGTATTTATTCATATTTATATATATATGAACAGAGACGAGAGCCCGGACGTTCCATGAACGGATACGTAATGTTTGGCGAGATAAGGGCACAGGTGGGGCAGTGGACAGTACTGTATTTCATTTCTCGCTTGAATAACGTCCGTTTTGAAAAGTTTGTTTAGCGATAAAGAATTCTAGACTGCAGCGCCCTACCAATGATTATGCTGAATAATAATAATAATAATAATAATAATAATAATAAATTTTAAAAAATACTTCTTGCCTACACACATAAAATATGTACACATACATTGAGGATTTGACTTGAGGTGACATTATCTTTATTACTTGAAAATTTCACTTGAAAAAATTTGATAAAAGTAAAGGATTAATTGTTAAAAATAATTTGTAAAATAATGTTTTATGGTTTTAAATATGTGGCATCGATATATTGTGTATGATTGTTGAATGAGGTCGAATGCTCTTCTAGCCCATATATATGTATACAACATGTCACAAGTACAAAGTCGATAAGTCACGGAGCTAGGCCACCACAGGAGTATATACAAACGTAAACGCCGCATAGCCGCTCAACTTTGCAATATTGCTTCGTATGTATGCTTATATATATCTAAAGTTGCAGTACAGATAGAATGTGGCATAAAGAGACCCCGTGATCGTTGTGCCGGCCATATAGGTTGAAGAAATACATGGGAAACATGCACGAGTGAGAAAAAATGGCCATGAGGCCGAAAAAATGAATTCGTGCGCATCCCGTGCCCACACATCCAACTTTCACTTCACTAGATCGAGCAACGTGCTCCGCACCCCGCTATTCCCCTCCTCTATTTTATACCATCGTATACCGTTCGTACAGTTTTCTTCTTCTCCTCCTTCTCCTTCTTCTTTTATATACATGTTTCGTTGCTTATTCTAATAACTTTATATGCTATTTATGCGTAACTCTTACGGGATAAAAATGATGGTCCAATGTATGCATTCACATCATAATATATACATAATACACTTACCGTTAATTAATTTATCAAATTTCAATAATAATATCATTTCATTGTTTATCTTTTTTACTCTTAATTTAATTAAACATGAATGAACAAATAAATCAATTGAATATCTATTACAATGTGGTCATTATACATATATATATGCATTTGAAATGGCAAGTAAGAGTGAGAGCTGCCAATCGAGTCAGTATACGTTGTGAAATAAATAAAAAATATGTGCAGTGTATATATGATCGGATCCATGTGTGTGTTTGGCGAGATGTTGTTAAGCTGAGACATTCTCAGGCTCGAATGCTCAGTCTATTACCTGTACATCCGTATTTTCATATGGATCTTGTCGCTTTCCAGTCGAATATCTATGTAATTATACATTTTTATTATAAATATCTACGTAAAGTATATAAATTAAACATTGAATATTTATAATTATATTTTTTTATTTCATATTTAGATAATGTTGAGTCTATGTCACTATAAGAATAATAAGCCATTTTTTTGTATTTTTATACCATTACTTGTATACTATATTCACCATACAACATACATATTGTCTTTATTTTCATTGTGGCGAAAACCGAGAGAAAATAGTCGTTGGTCGCGGTTTGACCAACGCGTTTCTCGCTGTTTCTTACAGTGAAATATTTTTGCCGTCTTGTCGCGGCTATATAACATCTTATAAGAATGGGAAAAATCGGTGGAAACCGCTAACAGCGCAATCTGAATACCGCTTTGCCGCGTCACGATTTTAGCGAGGCTCCATTACACGAACACGAGGACACGGGTATGTCCGTGGCACCTTCATACATCTCCATAATGCTAGACAATCAACCTCAGGTGACGTTGGTCTTTCCACTAGTTTCATTAAATATTGTGATTTCGACGTAATGTCCCTACCAACTATTTTTATCTCTCTTCACCATATACTCAATGACATTTTGCTTTGATCTCTGCATATATATTTTTTTCCCTTTATTCCTTTATTCCCTTATTCACTCTTATATATACTTAAAACAATGACTCAACTATTCGTCGATCAAACCACGAAATTGCTTTTTTTTTTGTTTTTTTGTTTTATTATTTTTTTTTTTATTTGCATTGTTTTCAAAGAGCATTCCAATAATATTTTGTATAAATATTATGCCCAATAATAAATATAAAGATACAATATATATATATAGTGTGTGTGTGTGTGTGTGTGTGTGTGTGTGTGTGTGTGTGCGTGTACAAGTGTGAATAATTTATGTACTGTAACAATTTAAGATTCTGATGAATTTTTTAATCTCAACATAATTCCCATGGTGAGAAAGAAAAAAAAAAAAAAAAAACACGAATAAAAAATGAAATCGTAGCGGTGCAATAGATGATGGTATATGCATGTACTGTAAATAGTAGGACAATATATAGTGGCATATATAAAAGTGACGATGCCGGCGTCCAAGTCTCGTGTTGGCGGCTGTATATGCAGATGAATAGCACGCGGAAACCGTGAGACTACAGTTGCCCTATATATCGGAGTGCCCGCGCGAGCGCGTGAGTTGCACTCTCAAGAGGAATATATAGCTTACATCGTACACGGTCTGCGTCCTCGTTATCTTCCTTGTTTCACTACATACATACACGTATATACATAAGATATGGATATATGTTTGTGTGTTGTTTCTGTCTTTTAAACTAGAATCATGTATAATAGAATTAAATTCATGGGGTTTCGAATCATCCTCCAGTCCCTGCATCCCTCTCCCTTCCAATTCACCTCTCGCTTCGTTCTTCGACCGCTACTTCTTCCACCCGCAAACTCCTCCAATTCTCCCACTCATAGGCCGCTCTCTCTTTCTTGTCTTGTCTTGTCTTGTCTTGTCTTCATCTAATCGCCATAGCTGCCTACATTTTGCTATGATGCAGCACTTGCATCGGTACACCAACTAAACCAGCGAGTTATTACACGCTATATATATATATATTTGTAGAAAATATGTAGATGTAGGAATTATATGAACGTGTGTGGAGCAGTGCAAATTCGTGTTGATTTTCTACACATATATCGTATGAACTTTTGTAATTGAGTTGCAAATAATTTTTTTACCTATTTATGTATATATTCGTATATAAATAATGTAAATGCCTTATTCATTCGTCACACAGTATACAAAATAAATACGTTAGATTTTTTAATATCCCGAGTCGAAATTTTCGACCTACCTTACTGTCCTAGAGCCGAATTTCTTTTGTTCTTCAATTCTGGAAGAGGATTATCGATAGATTCTTGGCCGCAAATCTTGTCCCTGAGCCGCACTGAGGGTCGAAATCATAATATATATATATATATCATTCAATATGTTGAATATATTTATGAAAAATCAATGTATAAATTGTTTACAAAAAAAAATTTCGGACATTATATATAAATATATTATCATTATTTTTATTTTTCTCTAGATACAAAATGACAAGACGGAAGTACAAAAGCGCCTGAGGTTTATTTGGTTGCGACCAGCATGGCAAATCAATCAGCATTGGTGGTTTTTTGCGCCACCCATCTGTCACGGTTTGGAGCCGGGCGAGAACATGCCAAAGCATACAGACCGCAGCTTCGGTCACTCTCCATTTAAGATGTGGATGATGTGGTAGGGAAAATTTAGTGGGTGCAAGCTATTGCTCTCATCTTTTCCACCCTTTCATATTTCACGTATATTTCTTTTTTTATTGTGCGGTTCACTGTAGCCATATATGTATATAGGTATACATGGCTTTGGCCCCTATATATGTACATGTATATGCGGTAAAATAAAACGATTGTGCCTTCATGGATTTACAATGTGACATAAATAATGTTTGTTGAGTGTTTTGGCGAGAGGTATGACAAAAATATGATACGATGTTGCAAATTATATCAGAAAAAAAGATCCGGGCTACATTGAATCGCGCGATGGTTTTGAATATTTAAATTAAAAAATTACGTGGGTGCAGCCAAACACTCGGTCTGTGTGGTGAGCCTAGAAAGTGTCCCAGACCAAAAGAAAGAAAAAGAAAAAAAAAGAGTCCAGGTCAGTTTGAATAATTTTGACCACACCTCTCGTCAAAGCAATACACAAGCGTATGAATACATACATTTAAATGTCGACAACGCTCGGAAAACTATTGTCCAAATTTTTAACACACGTGTCCAATAAGCCTAAGAACGCCACAGCGATACTATTATATATCTGCCTATGTATCCAAACAATTCACAGACACAAATATTTTTTTCTTTTTTCTTTATATTTTTTATCCTATATATTACATTGTGCCTCATTCTGCCTTTTCCTCCTCGTTCATTTCATAAATATACATATTTATATATATTCGTATACTTGAAATGACAAAATATCTGAAATACATTTAAATCATATTTTATTATCTCAAGTGGATAACAGACGATTTTATCAAACTGCATTAAAAACCAATCTTAACAAATACATTGTAAATAATACACTAATCCAGTAGATATATATATTTATTTATTATAAATAAATAATATATTTGTGTTGAAAAATTTTTATGATGATGAAATAATGATGATGAAAAAATATGTTTAAAATCAATGTATATGTTTATATGGATGAATAGATTTTCGAGATATCATGTAACTGGTTCATCTTAACAAATATTATTTTGACTTGTTACGATCGCAAAGACGAAAGATGAGTATGGTGAATAGCTTAGGTCTCACCTCACCGATTACACACACTGGACAAAACATGTTCCGGTCCGGTAGGATGACCCTATGCCGCGCCTTTTGTCGAGCGAAAGGTACCAGTCAACTCAGCCATGTCTTTGTCATTATATAACGCCATTGTGGCCACACTTGCCTGTCGTAGAACTCGACTGTACCTTTACATATTATTAAAATGACGATGATTGTCATTTTTGTTTCTTCCTCTCCTCGCCACTACTCGCCTCATCGCCCCACTACTTATCTCTACTCTCCTCTCCTCGCTTTCTCGTGCGTGGTATATTATTCACTGCATTTTCTCTTTGCCTCTCTTCACTTTAACAAGGCGACCTCGTCTTCACGTCGCTGTCGTATCCACAATTCGTCTTAGTTTTTAAAAGCAATAAATATTAAGTCAATAAAGATAAAATTTAAAAAAAAAAAAAAAAAAAAAAAAAAACGACATGAAACGAAACAGAGAGATAAGATTGGTGTGTAATGTAAAATGGTCCACTTTATAAACATATACAGCAATAATGTACGTGCAATTATAAATAAAATTTAGAAAGATACAATTAATATTTGTTTCCCTCAAACTACATATATACATGTATGTAATACCATATAGGATCCAATTTGTAAAAATATTCTATGTTGAATTGTGTATGACTAAGGTGACTCTATATATATATATCTTGACGGTATATACATATTCGAATATATATATATATATTCAGGTGGTGCTATGTTTACTTATCGGCGCGCACTTTAATGGTTCAGTGTTGCCCTCAATGTGCCCTCACAAAACATATTAATCTGAACATAAATCCTATTTTTCACATCGGAAAGAAATATATATTCATTACATTTGATTCATCGATTTTCTTAATTACCAACAATTTTACATCATCATATGGGTATTTTTTTAAGATAAAAGATGATTTTTTTTTTCGTGTAAATTATATAATTACATACAAGGTATGATATGAAAAAAAAAAAAAAAAAAAAAAAATGATAAACTTAAATGATAGGTCTGGATGACGCAATCGGCGCCGATTCTTGTCACCTTCGGCTTCCGCACCTGTGTACTCATTGTTTTGACATGTGTCCTATTGTTTGGGTAGGCCCCTAGTGTTACACACACGCCATACTCGAAAAATTACCACTCATAGTATATCTATCACAAAATAATATATAACGTAGTTCACAATGGCCATGAGACGACGATCATATTCCACGACAACGGACACTCGTGTGCGTCATTTAAATATGCGGGTCGTACAGTTGAAGATAAAAAATATATATGTTTGTCAAAGGTACGAGGCTCAATCATACACACGGCCAGTATACGCCAAGAATATATAAAATTTTAATTCTTTATGTGTCTATATATATACTACGTAATAATGTATATATGATATATTGAATACATATATGTATTTACATATATGTTTATATGTAACATCTTAATATAAATATTTATATATCTTTATTCAAAATATTGCACTGAAATTTTTCCTATATGAATATAAATAGGTGTCCGATAGAAAATGAATCCACACCGCTGGTCAGTTGTTAATCCACCATAGCACCCGCATCATTGGGGACAGGTGCGCAATAGCCAATAAGATAAATTCGATCTGGCCCACATGGATAAATGAGGTGTGAGGTTTTATGCAATTAATAATTATTACTTATTGTGATAAACCCAAATAACATATTTAGCTAACTGTTTCACAATAAATATTTTCCAAGTATTTAATACACTATCATGTAACATTTATCCGTATATATTCACTAATATACCATATGTAATAACATATATATATTATAATTTTTTTTTTTTTTTAGGTCAAATATATATGGTGGAAAAAAAAAAGACAAATAATATAAGAAGATCCAAATCTTGGGCGCAGTGTGATACGATGTGTGCACAGGCCTTTGGTCGAAAATTCAATTAAACTTTTGATACGGGCTCAGGCGTGCGGCTGCGTAAACTAAAATTTCGCAAGCTTGATGTATTTTCCTTAGCCACAGAGTCCGAAACGAAGCATAAAACGATTAACCGTCGCACGTATTAAGAAATTCTTTCAGTAGTGGATACACACATACTTCCCCCACCTCACACAATATACCTACTCCCTATTCTGTATACGAATCTCTTGCACCCTCGCTGTCCCCTACACTGTGGCTCTTTACTTTTTTATTTATTATTATTATTTTTATTTATTTATTTTTTTTTTTTAATTTTTTTTTTTTTTTCGAAAAATACATATCTCAGGAAAATCTTGAAATTTATTTCAAACGATTTGTCGGTACATCCTGTAGATATAAGAAAAAAAATTTATCCGAAAAATGCCTGAAGCGCCGGACAACAGGACAACATACAGGATATTATCATATCTTTGAATTGTACGTACCTTCAATATGTTTTTTATATTGCCTCTCTCCCTTCTGCCTCACTACATATATATTTTCCATCTTTCAAGTGAATATGACTTTTCGAAAATTAAAAAAAATCATATACCTGTTAGTCTCACAGCCTATGTCCGGTCGATTTTACGTCAGATACCTTATATATAAATATATATTATATACACTTTTCAAGAGGAGTAGACGGGAGGAAAAACGCAGAGGGCGAGTGGTGAAGGAGTGTATGGTCAATAGATTTTCGGTGGTACAACCTATGATGATATTCTCATCATATACTCACGAAATACAACGTCGAAAAATTGAAGCTGCAGAAAAATCATCATACCTAACCGAGCGATCATAATCTGGTAGAAGTATATATATGTATAATGACAATAAAGAAAATTGCAGAAATGTGTATTGCCACGAGATGTATAAAAGTGACGGGAGAAAAGGAAAAAAAAAAATCAAATGAAAAAGAAAAGATGAAAGAAAGAGAGCGATAAAGAGATAGCTACATAGATATAAAAAGAAAGAAAAAGACGGAGTGCAAACGAAACGTGTTCGTCATCCTGGATGTCTGTTTGTCGTTGAATCAGTTGCGTATATGGTTTGTCCCTTTTCGGTAAATCGTCAATCATAGGCAAATATGACGGGCAAGCAGCCTACTTCCCCTCCACAATGGTTGTGGCAAAGCGTGAAAAATTTGGTTGAACTGACTCGGCGAATTCGGACATTATACAAGTTTAGAGCCAATCACATCGCTACATTGCAACGCATTACAATGCAGCAATATTTGACATCACAGTAAATACATTACGTAATAATTTATTACGTGTCATTATCGTATTGGTGTAATTTTTTTTTTTTTTTTTTTTTTTCGAACTATTTTTTATTTTAATTTTTCATAAAAAATTATGAAAATTATTAATTAACATTTAATGGAGATGTATAATAATCTTGAATGAATCTGGCATCATAAAATTTCTCATTGGAAAATTTCAAAACACTACACTGTCTTGGAAATATTTCATAAATAGATATATAATATCATATGATATATGTGTCGAAAATAAATTGCGATCCGTTTGTGTGACGGATTAAAGTATACTATATATAAGTACATCGTGATCGTGTGAAATGTAGCGCGCTGACAAGCGTTGATTCCACACAATCGTACAATATAATATATATATTACATACATACATCTGTTTTATTTCTATAGTCCTTTTTTAGTTTGTGCGCGCGGCCGACCCACCGAGGACTTTCACTGTTCTCCACATGAACGTGCCTGAGAATGAGTCGTGTGTATATGACGTACCATCCTTCTACTTTTTTCTTTCTTTTCCCTATTCGCGTAAGCATCTAAGAATGAATATATTCATATATATATATATATATATATATATATATATATATAGAAGAGACGCCACTGCGCGTTGGCTTGAGCGCGGGACTTCTTGGCAATCTCCCGTTTGCATTCTCTTATACTGTGTGCTCCTTGTCTTTCTTTTCGTTTATTATTATTTTTATATTCTTACCAAAGAAAAATGGGTAGCAATCAAGTGGAAGAGAAGGTCGTGCGCACTAGTTGGACGATATCTCGTACGGTCGCGCACGTGGCTCCCAATCATCAAATATAATTATCATTTTTTTAATACACGTACAAATAAAAATTTCGTATGCATATTTTAATGAGTATATGTATTGGATACATACAGATTCTTACCATTCGGAGAATTTTACAGGCAAAAATATTTAAAAAATAATAATAATAATAAAAGACATTGTATTAGAGTTTAAAAAAAATTAAGAAACGGAAAATATACATATTTTTTCTATTGAAACAAAAATATATACAATTTGAATATATATATATATGTTCAACTATTTTTGGATCGACATCGTGGCCTCGCTTGTTTCGGGATGAGTTACTGACCCCTGGCCAGTTCGTGGTATCTCGCTATTTCTGAACAGAACAAAAAAAGCTTTGCATATGTCGACCTTATATTGAATAAACCAGAGTAAAAATACACACTATTTATGAATTTTATATTTTTTCTTGTTTTATATAATAAAATAATATGGGATTTCAATGTCATAAAAAAGTGTCATGGAAAATGACAGAATCAATTACCGGCAAAATTGATATATACATATATTAATAATTTATTATTTATTTATCTGTGCTAGCCCTATACATTTATATGTAACAGCAGCATTGTCTCCCTTTATTCATTGCGCACTAATGTTTTCTCCTCATTCACAATTCACTTCAAGGAAACGACTTAATCGTTTCGCATATTAATGTGGGAAGAATTCTCGACGGGAGGGAGGAAACAATGAGACTAATTTCACGGTTTTCCGGAAGCATGAATTCCAAACCTTTGCTGTACAATATATATTTACGCGTGCGTGTACAAGAATATATATATATATGTGTGTGTGTGTGTGTGTGTGTGTGTGTGTGGCACTTCAGGACAGAACGTCCAGTAAAACTATATTATTACGGTTGAATTAAATAAGTTTTTGATGCTTACTTGATTGACTCCAAAATATTTTTTCTATAAAATATTTTACTAGATATGTATGCTGTGTGTTATGGTAAGAAATGCTATGTATATCATAAAACGAAAGAGGAAAATCAAGCAACAAATATATAGATTGGAAGGAACTAAGAAGAGTTGGCCAGAAAAGGAAATATTAAATAAAAATAAAAAAAAATAAAAAAAGAAAAAAAAATCTGAAAAGGCGTAGAGTAGATGCTTCCCACGCTTGGTCAGCTGGTCTACGTTCACGATTGTTAAATTTTCTATCATATATATTCTATACTCAGGTGCTCGATTTTTTCTGCATTTCGATTTTTCTACCTGAATTCGAGGGTCATCTAGAATTAAGAATAGACTACGGGATATTTTACAGTTATACCGAATGATCCTTTCTTGAAAATTGAATTAAACCTAAATTTATTGAGGATTATATTGTCTTTACATAATAAATACTGATCTACATATATATATCTGCATGATCATGTGAATTTGATTATTAGAAAATTGAGCAATTTATGACGTAAATACACACATGTATATAAGTACAAAGATAATCTAGATACAATACATGTGAATCTATATAAAAATATAAATAAGATGTATATATATATATTTATGAAAAAAATCTATTCTGCAGGATATATTTGATTTAATGCTCGAAATACGATCTAGGATCGTATCCTTGAGTCCATCGAGAGAATACGATATTTATCTTTTTATTCCTCCTTCCCTCACCATTGCACTCTAACTAAAATCTAGCAAAAGATTAAAGGACGAGTACATACACTGATGAGAATACACGTGCTCTACCGTTGCGTCGTTTTTGGAGCCTATACTTGCCCCGTGCGTCCGCCCGTTTTTCAATCGCTTTTTATAAACCCCATTTTTTTTTATACTCTCACATTTTTTTACTTACCCCTTAGTCGGCCATCTGCTTAGACGACCCTGCTACGCAAGGGAACATTTTGAGGCGCGCGCGCGCGCACACACACACACACACACACACACACACATCACCCATCACCTATCAAGAAATATGTAACAGAAGGATAGAAGAAAAAAAACAAAAAAAAAACAAAAAAAAAAAGAAGAAAAAGACGAAGATGAAGACGAAGACGAAGATGAAGATGAAAATGAAGAAAAAAATGTATGATACGTGAACCAAATCTAACGGCTTGAGTTTTATAGAATATATGTATATATATGTTCATTAATATAAATAACTAATGTTATAATTATTATTGTACGTAAATACTAATTGTACATATTTATAAATATTCATATCATATATACTGTTTACAGTCATAAAAAATGATTATTTAATAAACATGTTTTATTAATTTTGACATAAATTCTTGTGAGAATTGGCAAGTAGGATTTTCAAAATGTCCTTTGAAATTCGCGTTCCCACAGTGGACAAATTTTTTTCATACTACGAAAAAATGAGAGATTAAAAAATATGAATTCTCACGATATTTGGAGAAATATTTTTAACAATAATCAGGGGGAAAAATGCAGCTACTCTAATACGATAGCTCACCAACCCTCCTATACCCACAGCCTAGCAGTATTTTAACTTTTTTTTTTTTGCTATTGGCATCGGTATTTTTTACCATCACCTTCCGGTCGCGGGAGAATCTGTGCCACACGGAATACCGTAAGGTTTTTTCTTCCTGTTCTGCTTCTGCTCCGTTCTCTACAAGGTGTTTCCGTCCTTGTCATAGTTCCGGCATGGAGTTTCCCTGCCCCTCAATTCTCTTGCATTGTAAGCACATTCGTTAAAAAAAAATAATAATAATAAAATGAAAAAGTAAAAACCGTATTTTTTGACTCCCGAGATTACGAAGCTGGTTTCTCCCTCTGTCTTTCTTCCCCTCACGTTTTTTTTTTTTTTTTTTTTTCTCTACTACGCATAAACGTTCATTGGGGCTACGGGACTGTGACACTATATATATAGAGAAAAGAAAATGTAGCACCTAGCGCATGCCCATACACACATATTTTTATATATATCTATATATTTATATATTAGGTGAATGAAGAATTGAAGCTTACGTATATATGTGTGTAGCTAGATGAGATGAAACGAGAAGAAGTGAAGGGGAAAGGAGAGAGGAGGGAGAATGGAGGGGGACAGGTATGGATGAATGATTTTTTTCTTACCTCTTCCCCTCGCCTATACCATATCGACAAGGTGTACACGTACTTTTTTATGCAAGCATTTACAATCCAACAAACAGACCCCCCCTGTAATGCTCACGGCGCCAATATGAGTCCCAATCGATCGTGCGAAAGTCTTCTCACATTCTCATAATTCTAACTTAAAATCGTTTTTTATTGTCTTCAATCATTTCTTATTTTATTTTATTTATTTATTTTATTTTTTTTCAATAGCTATCATTATTATTATTATTATTATTATTATTATTATTATTACTATTCATTATACAGATATAATGTTGAAGAAATACAAAATAATTTCGTAACGTGTATTGTTCAAATAATAATTTGTTAAATAGTAATTTCATTTTGTCCACGATGTGTCTCACCTCACTAATCCATTATTTATTTATAAACTGTTCAGTCGACATTAGGACATCTGGAGAGAGTCCACAATAAGTTAAAGATGTATAGTGGAGGGAGCACTCAGGAAAGGGCTCGAAAGATCGTGTGGGCCTTCTGGAAAGTTGAATATATATGTTTCTGTAATGTTTATATATATATACACACGGGTGTATGAGAGAGTATGTTTATAAAGTAGGGAATGTGTAGGAAATGTGTCCGAACCCTTGTGTTGACGATAAAGAACGCGAACGGTATATGTGCACATAGAGACGATAGAAGAAATTAGAATGACAAGGAAACAGTAAAGGCGAAAAAGAAATAGATGAGCTCAAGCCCTAATTGATATACATATATATATATAAAGTCCATATTCCCACCCAAACACCCTTGGCAAGGGGTCTACGCGTCTGCATCAGTCCCTGGAGTTTATATTTGGTATCTGGTCTCTCCGCGTGAACAACATATATATATATATCGTAGTCACATCAGTGGCGTAGATATATATAAAATGCTCAAAATCATTACCCATTATTCAATTATAATAATAATAATTATTATTTTTTTATATTTTTAATTATTTATACGAAAAACTGCATAAGAAAATAAATTCATAATAATGTATTATAAATAATTTTTTATTTGAAAATAGTATAAATAAAGAAATAATAAATATTGAATTTCATATACATATTATAATACTTAATTTATTTATTCATTGTTGAATAAATTGAAATGTAAGGATAAGAAGGAATATTGTTTATGATATTTAAATACAAATGAGTCCTTTAGATTGGACTCACACGCTGTAAAACTCCCACGACGAAAAAGACAGACGTCCGCACGGGATGAAAAGAGGGCCAAATATCGCTGGACTTACATAGCGCCACGCGATGCGTTGCACACATGTGCTCGTTTCATATATAGTCACCAGACAGATCTTTTTTGTCCCAAAGTAAAAATAATCTTTAAAACCCCGAACAGGATGCGTTGTTGGTAATAGAGAAAAAAAGAAGAAAAAAATGATGATGGAGAAAGAGGAGGGAGGAGTATGCGGCCATCGTCACTGAGATGGTCCACATCGATGTTTTTTTCACCCTTTGGACGTTTGTCTCCGTGTAACGGGTGTCCAGAATTAACGTTCCCTAAAGCTGCCAAGTTGTCGCATCGTCACGTGTTTCCGTTTCTTATTTTTTTCCTCTCATACTATACATACTATATTTTACTACTTACATATATGTATATGTGTGTGTGAGCGTGCGTGTGCGCATATACGTAAGTGGATATATCTTTGTTGAATATTAAAAATCACAACGATAATCAATCGTGCGTGATAATTATTCAAGGCTAAATATACAAATATCTCTAATAATACGTTTTTCATATAAAGTATAGACAAAAATTTTTTCTCAATTATATCGATTAAAGGCATTTAAATTGATTGGAAAATTTTTTTTATTCTTTTTATTCTTCTTGTTTTTCTTGTTTATTTTCATTAGGATTCATATATTGATACATGTCATTTATCATAAATGGGGTATGTATTTGTGGTATTTGATATGTTGATAAAACGCGCGAGATGATGTTGAATCTCGAGTAGAAGTAAAAACGCGTGGTATATACTTACTTTACTAACTCCCCACTACGATGTCGCGGACCACGGTTCATCTTCCCCACTCTTTGATATAAAGTCGTGCGGTCTTCGTATTCTCCTTCCACCCGCGACCATGCTATCCCCACCCTATTTAGTCTCTTTCCTTCCCCTTCGTCCCTGTCCCGCTCACAGCGCACATCGATGTAGTTCGTTCACTCTCTCACTACAGTAAATAGACGTCTTTTCTCATTGTTTTCCATCTTTCTCTTTCTCACACATATTACAATTCAATGTTTGACGGTCTCTTGTATTCTATCTACATCTTCACATCTCTCTCTCTCTCTCTCTCTCTTACTTTCACGTTGATAACTATTCCTTCATAGTATGTTTTTCTCACTTGCACCGAAAATGTTTCCCCATGCGCATACCAAGTTACCCCCACTCCAAGGGTGAAAACTACCCCAGGACGCGTGGGGTGTCCGGCCTAACGTCGAGACGAACCGAGCGCGTCCGAAGCTGAGCGCAGTGCCCGACACCAGCTCCCGAACGCCACGACTAGGCGCACGTCCGGCACAGTCCACTCAGAGATACGACCCATGCCGGACCATCATCGCCGCTGGTCCACGCCGGAGCACCAGCATCCGACGTACCAGCACCACGACAGCCAAAAAACCACCAAAAAAAATCAGTGACAGAACGACACGCCAGTAAAAATACGCGATAAAAAATTTTTTTTTTCTCTTTTTAACAATATATATTTTTTTTTATTACTAAACACGTCGCGATTTATCTATTAACCGTTCACATTATTATTTCTTTTTTTTTTTGTTTTTTTTTTGTTTTTTTTTTTTTTTTTTCGTTGTTCGTTGTTTACTATCCTGAAACTACGATTTTCTTTGTTGATCAACATTGCTGAGAAGAAAAATGGCAAGAAAATACAACGCAATCTAAAAATAAAAAATCAAATGATAAATGGAAGAAAAAGTAAGGAGAAAAATAATCTCACACGAATATATGTATTTTATTTGTGTTGTGTGAACATTTTATCTCAACAATACATCAAGAACGATTAAATAGTTCAGTTCAGTGAATATATATTAATTTTGTGTTATTTGTATCTCATTGAAAATTTTCAATTACTCGGCGAGTTTTCTATTTTTGTTGTTTATTTTTATTCATTTATTTATTAATTATTATTATTATTATTATTTTCATTATTTACATTATTTTTTGTGAGGACAAAGTGCTTTATAAGTGAAAAAAAAAAAAAAAAAAAAAAAAAGAAAAAAAAAGCACAAGACTCGCTGCGAGTGTGTTCGTGGGTGATATAATTTTAGTTATTTACTGAGTATATTATAAATTGGTGAATGTGAAAGTAACTGAGTAATCGTAATCATCACGAGATCTTTGATAAAGAACTTCACAGCTCTGATTAATAATTTACATACTAATTATTTTCAATTAATTAATCCAAGTGTTATATCGCATATTCAAACATCTCACGGCCATGAAATATTATGAAAAATATATACATAGTATAGCGCAGAGGAATTGATTGTGTGTAGGTAAAGAATATTATGATACTCAATATATTTTTCATACGTCAATGAAGAAAAAAAAAAAAATAATAATAATAAATAAATAAATAAATAAATAAATAATAATAAAATAAAAAAATAACTAAATAAAAGACGCGCGAAGAGTTGAATCTCGTTTCGCGTCGCAAGCAACACATGACTCCGTTCAAAAATCTATCTACGATGCTATACTACTTTCATTCATCGAATAATCCACAATTAAATTTTATTCCATACATTTGTAAATCGAATGTTGATTTTTGAAATACACACAAACGAGGAGAGAAAGCGGAGAAAAAAGGAAGGAGAAAAAAGAAGGAGGAGAAAGAAAAAGAGGAGGAAGAAGTAATTGTTTTTTCCTGTGTTTTTCAATGAGTAAAGCAGTACAATTTTCATGTAGACAACGAATATTTTTCTATCTACTGCATTTTGATTATATTGACTTGACAAGATTGTATACACACGATCGTTGACATTCCCAAAGTCATCATGAGGATCAAAATGCCTGCAGTTCGGATCGCGCAAGGTAAACAATTTCAGCCAATTGTTCTCCATTCAGCTCTTAAACATATTACAATAATTATTTTACTGAAATATGCGCATCATCTGTATCAATAATAGGGACTTTTTATATACTGCGAATAGTAAAAATATATTTTTGTTGAATACAGTCAATAGATAATGTATAATTTTTGAAAGTTTTTTATCAATACATTACTCTTCCGATATACGATGAATTATTGGACAATGAAAAAAAAAAAAAAAACAAAAACAAACAAACAAACAAACCGAAAACGATTTTCTGTAAAATTGATTTTTTATCCATTTCATAGCAACTATTAAAAAAAAATTTTTATATTATATCTTTTTAAATTTCATCAGTATTCTTGATATTATAGGTATATGCAAGATATTTTATTGCATACGAGCAACAGAAAAATAACCGTGAGATAAAATCGCCATAATATGTGCGCCTTTTTCGAATGCACTTTATATTTTTAAAATCACCCTCTTTAATATCGTGATTTCCTTCTCTTCGTCTCAATTCTTCTGTGGCAATCTCCTTTTACGTGCCTTCGTGTTTGCATTACAACGGCACTACTTTTTAATTATAATTGTGATATTTCTCGCAGTTAACTCGACAGCACTGCTGAGAAAAGATACCACAATTCACGTGATAGTCACAATGTACACTTGTCACGCTTATAATCTTTTTTTTTTTCATTTTTATTTTTTCTTCTTCCCTCAAAATACATAACACTCGAGTAACGTCATGCATTCCATCTCCCTCTGTGCCTTCCTCGTCGTCGTTGTCGCCCCCCCCCCTTCCCTCTTCCCACCCCTCCCCACTCACGCATACACAGTGAATGCATTAATTAATAAGGTAAAAATTTGTGCGTGATTAAGAATATCAAATATGGACAGATATATATTGTAAACAAAAAAATATAAGTACGTGTATGAATTTATTATTATGTATAATATATCAAACTTCGGAGAAATTAATTAGACCAATAGAGTTCACATTCAAATGAATACTGCTTATATTTCTATGAGTGAAAAATTTATACATATTCTCTATATTTATGTTATTTAGCAAACAAAATGCGTGTAACACGCCGCTGTTGGCACGTGTGCGGCATATGTCTAATGTATCCGTTAAATATTGTCTTTGAAGCAACCCGGATCGTCTGTATAGCCCTTTTCTCACTTATCTCTCTCACGCATGTACTCTCTCCCTCTCTCTCTCTCTCTCTCTCTCTCTCTTTCTCTTTTTCTTTCTCTGTATATATATATATAATGTTTACTTGTTGTATGCATAAAACTCATAGTAAAAAAAAAAACTACTTTAACTTGATTTGTCAGATTAACCTCGAGGCGTCAGACGCGTGGCATATATATACCCCTTTTTTGTTTCTCATCTACTCTTTCAGAGGGTTCAGCACGCGCCCAGGTAAAGCTAACTGTGGTACTCATTTTCACCTCTACCGTCTTGAGTCATTCTTACCACGATATATAGATATATTACTATAAGGTAATGCATTTCGCTAATAAAAAAAAAAATAAAATAAAATAAACGACTAAACTTATAAAATTCTTATCTACAATTCTGCAATGAAACAATTGGAATCATAAATTAAAAATCAATCACGAGTTTCTTCATCACGAGGAAATTTTTTTTTCTTTTCTTTCCTACACTCAATTTTGCCATTTACTGTTCCTGATGTCAGTATATCGCGGTTGTATATCGTCTAACCAATCTAACGGTGGGCAATTTCCCCTTGAAATACGATGTCATCGGGTTTTTTCGTAAATTTAGTCTGCAGTGGGTTATTGGCCTATTCGAATACCCTATATTCTCCCTCGTATAAAGAAAAAAAAAAAAAAAAAATTAGCCCATATGTATATATTATATACACTTGATTGTTGATCCAATTGGCCACAGACAAATAATATTCATAACAAATTAATACAAATTCACAAGTTTCGTTAAAAAAAATAAAATACAGAATTTCCATTTAAATTTAAGTATAATAATGATGATTAATATGCTGTTTATAATGATTTATAAAAAAAATATTGAAATTGTAAATATAATAAATACGTACATGATGAATATACATTGATATTCAAGTACAACTATGACAAAAGATATATATATATGAGTTAGCACAGGAAGGAATATTTATGTTATTTGTGCTCTGGGTTTCCCAGGCCCATTGTCCACCATTGTCCGAGAGACCCTCCTTTCTAGGTGCGAACGCCTTCTAAGTAATAATCTGGTGGCATTATACACGCTTTGTCGAGTATTCACTTGTCCCGCGAGGGTCACACCTCTCACCACTACCACCATCTCTACAGTCTTATATAACTCTTATATAGCTACCTGACCAGAGGTCATCTCTACATGGCTATCATTTATACACAGTAGTTATACATACACCATGCGTCTGAATTTAAAATTTATCTTATGGCTCCCCTCTTAGCCCTGTTATTGTCATCCCTCCACAATTTTATATTCTACGCTCTTATTTTTCAATGCGCGCTGGCGATTATGCACGACAATCCACATGTCTGTCACTTTTTCATTGTTTACTACCTGCGCTTGCCTTTTTCACACTTTCATCAGGCAACAACAACAGGTGTATATAAAGATATATATGACCTCGATATAAAATTAAACAATACATCACATCGATTCTATTCTCAATTAATACACATAGCTCGGGTCGTGTATTTATTAATTAATAAGCTACATTACATTTATCATCGTTTCAATATTATTACTTCAGGTATAAAAATTATATTATATACATTCTTCTACAACGAGTATAAATACATTGCAAACAAAAAGTCTTGTTGGGAACCAAGTTCAGGGGAATATTGCGGTGACGAGATGAGATGTTTTTAGATATTTCCCCTACTTTTTTGGGTGTTACTGCCTCCTTATCGACCCCCACCGCATCCGCCCTTCTTTACAACTTTCTTGCAGCATACACTACGTATATGTATGTATAGTGTAACATGTGGAGATTTACATGGGCATGAGGCGTATAAGCGTGTATATATAAATATATACGTGGCGCTCATGTGATGTGAAAGAGGTCGGCTGTAAAGATCTCTCGCGCCTATGGAAAATCTCTCTATGAATGTGCTATATAAGCACTATATATACTGATGAAAATAACACGTACAAACGCTATATATATATTCAGTACAGCCTTGAACTAAAGATAAATTGATGAAAGATAAAAAAACAAAAAAAATTTTTTTTTAATTTGCGCTAAATTTTGTACACTAAATATCATATACACACGTCATAAATATTGTATATATGTATCAAGTATATTAGGAATATTTCAAAATATTTTTATTGACAATCAATAGCTTATTGTATAAATAGGTGCTTTAATTATTAGTGAATGACATTATTAATTATATATATATACATAGTGACTTGTAAAAATTGTCAGCCATTGCATTAATCTCATTCGTCAAAAATATTTGTATAACACTACGGGATAGATTTTTGTAGAGCATAATACGACACATTATTACTATTATACCGAGTTAAACCAATGGCGAAAGTGTAAAAATCTTATAGAGGGGTAATTTTCATACACTCAGACATTATATATAAAAATGTAAAATATAGTTTATTTAGTTGTAGATTTTTATTTTTTTATTTGTTTTGAATTGTATCTAAATTAATTATTTGCGTATGTATTGAGTCAATTCAATCATTAATAAATTAAAATTCATTAAATACGTATGTCAAATTATTATCTATCTGCATATGATGGTTAAGTGTAACAGTCACATGCATAACAACTAATACTATAGATGTGTGTATTTGTATATGAATGATATGGGGTGGGGAATTTGTTATTAAAAGTTTACATAGAGTATTTTGCGGATGCGTGAATATTGGGCTGAAATTGAGTACAGGACCGAGGATGTTTTGAATTATGTAACGAGCGCTGGAATAGAAGTTTATAATTAAGCTACGTGTCAGTGATGTTTCACCATACTGGACAACACAATATCCCAGGATTTTGTGATTCACTGCGTTTCGCGCCAGCCTATTGTAATTACAACCTTTTATTTGAGTTTCAACACTATCATTAACTTTGCGGTTATTGCAGTATCGATTACTAAATCAATGTTATAAAAATAATCTTGATATGAATGTGAAAATGAAAATAGCATCATTAAAAATTTACATTGAAATATATATAGTTTATTTTGTATCTACATATATGCAATTGTATATACGTAAATTTTCAATGAGAAAATATATATACGTAGTTGAATACTATAGTCCAAATACAAATATAGGATGTGTGGGAAACTCATGTATTTGAAAAATTATATAAATGAGGTATAAGCATCTGGAAAATATCACCTGGTGATACCATAAGTGTAAACCCATATGATTCATTTTGATGAAAAATCACGAAAGGGTTTTTTTTTTTTTTTTTTTTTTTTTTTTTCTTTTCTTTCAAAAGGAAACGGTGAAACTGCGTATCACGACTTGAAAAGATTTCAATGGGATCCACAGGTCATCGCTATAGGACCTGTTCTGCTCTACACACATACACACTCAATGGACAATGTCCTGCACACCACTGTGACAAAAGAATTGCCCATCGCTAGATCCTCCCACGATACGTATATAAAGTGTAGACGACTATTCAAAATTCGTGAGAACCAAATTCAATATTTTTCATAAGCGTCTATGTAGATATATAGATATATATTTATATGGGATTATAAAGAGCAATTTATTTCCCTAAAATTTCTCGTATTGTTTCATTATTTTTTATTTTTCTCATTTTACTCACTTCATTTTTTATAATATTTATGCATATATATTCGTATTTTTATCACGTTGAAGAATAATTTGAAAATTAATTATAACAAAAGAGAATGACAAGTGTGTGTGTGTATGTGTGTATTGGTCATTTGAAACAACCCTACGATTAACAAAAAATATCCACGGTTATACCCTGGATGGTGGTAGTACTGGTGGTATATGTGTACCCCACGTGTGAATACACATTTTTTTTGTCATTTTGTTTTTTTCTTCACTCTCACCCCGATCTTACCAACGTACGCATGCTTCATATTTTTTTTTGCTCTTATTTTTGAGCACGTCTCACGTGGAGCTTGGGAAAAACGGCTGGGCAGACATGGAGTTTCTTTTGTTCGGTGTACACGTTTTCGCGGGATAAAAGAGGAAGAAGACCGCCCCGACAACGCACAACATCTAGAGGATAGAGTGAGGTTAAATTCTGTATAGAATAAAAACAGGGAGAACAACTAGGAAAGAATAAGTTGAGAAATAAAGTAGGAGAGGGGGGAATAACGACGTTTATCGTAGAAAAAAATACTCACCCCTGAAGAAAGGTCCGAGATGAGAGGGTTGGATAGATGTGGAAGTAAGACAACAAGGTGAAAAAAAAAAAAAAAAGAATGTAAAGGAGGGAGAGGGACTGCTTGTATAAAAATTTATCCCCTACAATATACACAGTGTACATACAGTAGATCAAGAGCTTGGGTAAAACGATGTGCGCGCGATCGTACATTTACAGGGTCTCTCGCGCGCGCGCGCGCAATCGTGTGCGTATGTATGTGTATATATATAGACATATATGACAAGGGTCCTTTACTCTATTCATCTGATATTGTGCTCGGGGCCTCTGACCCAGCCCCTTCCTTCATCTCGCCAGTCAACATCCGAGCATGGACCGAACCACACCCGAGTCCCCAAGCTGTAGGTGAATTTTCAGTTACGCAGGCTAAATATCGGTTGAATGCTAAAATAAATCAATTGCAATATGCTATCATTAATCCTATTGTTCTGTTATATAAATTGATCGTTTTTATTTTTTAACAATCATTTGATAAATTATTAATTATTGGTGTAGTGTTATTCAATATGTTGTAAAAATGGCCTTTCTCATCATGGACAAAAATACGACGCTGAATTTCGGTTTGTAGCTATTCATTAATTCGTCTTTTATCCATATATACATACATAAATATATGTATATATGATAATATAAAATTTATATAAAAATTCTCATCTAAATTCAGCTAGATGATTGGTGATATGTTTTTTTTTTTTTTTTTTTTTTTTTTTTTTTCGTTTTTTCTTATCCCGAACCATTGTCGCAATAATCCATCGGGTATACACACATATATATACGTATACACATACACTCACACATAAGTATAACCTATATATACACACATTTTGTGTATATGAAGCAGGGAATCGTGGACGGAGAGGGGATTCCTTAGAGGAAATTGGTGCGACCTGTAGTACTAATGGATAATGGAATTATTGGTTTTGGTTGGGACAAGCCTCAGGGATGATCGTAATTCGATTGGCTCAATGTGTCCTCTGGACGTTTTGACAGGGCGAACATCCTAACAAGGACGATGCCTCGGGACATATTTCAGATACCGGATCCTCACTTATTCTCGAATATATATATATATTTCATATATATCGCACACATGTAATTCAGTTGTATCTATACTTATACGTTTTACACTTGTTCTCATTATTTTATCTGTAGTATTTCTAACAATCAAGAGATAAAAGTTTGTGATAATTTTTTCGATTTTACATTTGAGCTGAATAAAGGTATATTATTGAGATTGTATTTGGGGGGGACTTTGCCTGAAGAATAAATATATATATATATATATATATATATGAGACAATCAATATACAGCAATCGTGGCATTACGGATGTATGGGCCAATTTGTAAGCAATCCAACTTAGATTCGCGAGGCAATATTGTATTTTATACCCGACTCTTCAGCACCAACCAGAGGCCATATTCACGTCCGACCACCATCTACTTTCCGTCGCTTCGCGTTTTTTCTTTCTTTTTTTTTTTCTTTTTTCTATATTCTTTCAATAATGTTCATCTTACCCTCACATATTTATCCCGAAAATTGTATACTATATCCGATCGTTGTCTACTACTCCACCCGTAGCATTACCACTTTTCTACCCATTTTTATATCAACTCCCCTCATATTCAACACATTAATTTTCCATACATGTTTATTCAACGAAATTTTTTTTTTCTCGTGACACTTCATCATCCGAAACATCTTTCAATCTTCACTTTACTAAAATCCGTAACACTGCTTTTCATCACTTATATACCTTTCGTTAAAATACATTTTGTTGAAGTCACGTGAATGTTCGTGCATGTACATATATATTTGTTTATAGGTTGAGACCTCTTCGATGTTTATATCATTATCAAGGGTATTTTGATAGAGTTAAGGGTATTTGTTTGCGTGTGTCGTTTCATCTTTTCTTAGCTTTAGAGCGTCCTGCTCGTCATGCAGCCGTAGTTGTGTGTATATGTCTTGAGCCAACATCTGCCCCCGAAAAAACAAAAGCCCATTGTAGTTAACGACCGGTCGCGCGTCTCTCATTTCTATTTCAGCAGTTTTAAATTGTAGGCGAATAACGGGCCACCACACACTGTACATTTTTATTTTTTTTTCTATATATATATTTTTTTTTCACCCTTTACTACTTTATTTCTTTTTCTCTGTGTTTTATGCTCCACGCATTATTATAATATATATATATATATATATAATATTGAATAATTATTATAGTATATTTCCTTTTCCATTTCTTTTTATTAATTACAGCCAAGTGTAATATATAGGATACAAGTGGCGATGTATAGATTTCTATGTTAATGCCAATCATTTTTCCATATATATATCTATATACGCAGAGAATATAATTGATTGTGTGACACAACATACAAATAGAATTACGAATGGAGGGCTATTAAAAATAAATTATTACGTCTGTTGATGAGTCTAGAATGTTTTTTATTTACGACCAAATAAGCTCTGTGGTAAATTATTGTAATATATTATACAAATCCAATTGAGAATGGTATATAAATGTGTTATAATATACATAAACGAAAAATACGCTTAATAAATATAATAATATATTTTCAGCGGAACCGTCACAAGGGGTAATAGCTCCTGATACAGTCCAGTGCGGTGGATGTCGTGCATCATATCCTCTCGCTGATATAGTTCGTTTTATCGAGCACAAGGTAAACCACTGCCGGAGTAATCTTCAGAATTGTCACAGTCCACAAACAGTGGCCACCCATGAAGATTCAGATCCAGAGGACGCTGTTGCTCTTAAATCTTCTGATCAAGAGAGGCTCAGTTCAGTACCAAGTATATCAGCACCTATGAATAAACGTACAGGCAGAATGGAAAGTCCACCTACACCGCAAAGCAATGCACCAGAAAGTGGTAGTCCTATTGAGCTTAAAGCAAATGCAAGTTCAACCCCCAAAAGACGCACAGAAGGCAATGACGAAGAAAAAGAAGAACTACCAAAAAAACCTAAGACCGAATCCGTTGACGCTGACACTAATACTGTCAATTCCGGTGAGACTTAATATTTATTTATATATATATATATGTGTGTGTGTGTGTGTGTATGTGTATTCATAGATATATTTCTCATTCATTTTATTTTGATCATTCATCCGTAAAAATTCCACAAAATATTATGCGATTTATACATAAATTGGATGCACTCTATCTGATATCTTGTCATCAACATTTCATATAGATATCCCTTTAGAAACGTCCCCTCATCTCTTATATATAAATAAACCGAAAATGGAGTTAACTAAATTTAACCCTTCTTTGGGTACAGGAACGTAACAGAAAGTTCACGTATACTATTATGGTTTGTGTCCTCTTCGGTTTGTCCACGCGCAACTAACACCCCATTCTTATTACTAAAATGTATTTGACCAGTTTTTTATATACGTGTATTGCCAGAAGAGTGCGTGGAAGCCCAATTAAAGGGCTATCCTATTGTCCGAACACGTGGTCCACACGAGCCAAATCTCTTTTCCATATATACCTTTTCATTGTTAGATACTGCACTGTCCTATATCAATTATTTATTCAAATAAAATAGAAAAAAATCAATATAAATCAATAAAAATAGTGGGATATTATTAAAAATGTAGATATTTATATATATGAGCCAAAAAAATTATAAGACTTTTTTTGAGAAAAAAAAAAAAAAACGGAACAAAAAAAAAAACGGAAAAATAGTTTAATATATTACTGATATGTATTTTTTATATATACATATATACAATGATTTATTGACATGTGTGACAAGTTTGAGTGAAATTTGCGAAGTAAAAATTTGATATATCTGTCACGTGTGTCTTTGGAATATTAATTCATTGACAGTGATTTGGCATATGAACCACAAGTGAAAGATATTTCACAGAGAAGCAGCTTCCTCTCCATGTGTATATTTTTCCGGCATTTTATCACTGCTCAATTTTTCGTCGAAATTATTCAAAATGTTTTTGAGTACAGTATAGCTCGAGGGGCCACTGTGAATCGCTCACGAATTGCCCACGAATTGTTCAACAATTGCTCATGAATTGCTCACGAATCGCCTGTATCTCCGGACACTGCCACATCATACATCCGCTCTCGCCACTTATTTCTTTTTCGTACCATCTCCGTTTCGCTGCTCATTTTTAACCACCACATCTTCCTCCATTTATATTTTTCTGTATTTTTTTATAGAAATACTTGCGGCTCGTCGTTTACACCACGAAACAGAAAAAAAAAAACAAAAGTTCGATAAGCTTATGTTAAAAATCAATTATTTAGATCACGACGTAAAGTTATTTACCCACTTATGCACAATACCGACTCATGCATATACGCGTAAATACGTTAATATAAATTATATTAATTTTGTATTTTGTGAATTCATTCTTTTTCTCATCTGTGAAATCTTACAATATCAATTTGATTTTTTTTTTAACGCAACGTTGCCACTGTAAAAGTCATAAAGATTCATTTGATTTCGCCCATCGTAGATATTGCTATCAGTGAGAAGTGACTCTCTCGATCAATTCACTAGTATCGAGATAATTTTAATCACTAGGAAAGATATTTTCACAATAAAAATGTAGATGAAATCCTAGTAACAATTTATTAATAGTGCGAAAATTGAAATATATATAAATTCGATCCATCAAATATTGTGAATTATTTCATCATCATTTTCAATACTATATATATGCATGTAGACATATAAAAAATGTTAAATATGTTATATTCGACAATAGAAATTTTATCTACTGTATACAGTAGATCTCGCAATACAAATTTTATTCCCTTCAATCGAATACCCTCGTCTATGCAAGAACAAAGTGCATACACCGCATACGTTGGCCAATCGATATTTTAATATATTGTCATATAGCCATATTTGGGATTGAAAGGCTTTTTACCCATCGGCAAAAATAATCCAACGATGAATCCATTGTCTGCATTATTTTTCTGTCTCTCTCATTTCTTTACATTACATTATATTCATTTTGATTTTTTCATATGTTTTTTAATTTTTACATATACATTTAAAAGACATTGTGTATAAAAGCATATATATACAATGTTAAATAAATATGTAAAGATGGAAGAGATAAAAATGATAAAAATGAAAAAAAAAAAAAAAAAAAAAAAAAAATCAAATGTAAGCAATAAAAAAAAAGTCTATTAATCTTAAAATGTGCATATAATAAAGGGGTTGAGAAAAGGAAGTAGTATTTTCAAGGATGACCAAAGTACAGTTTTGTGGTTAAACAATGCCTTTACAAGCGATTAACCCGTAAACGGCTTCTAGGCCAATTTGTCGGGCAATTTATGGAGAAAATTACCCGGTCACTGCTGCCAAATTAACGTGATATGTCAAATGAAAAAAAATTCACTGACATCTCTTACAGTTTATAATGTTTTTCACTTTAAATTTACGATTTTATAGTTTTATCGCAACATATTTGGTCTTAGCGTACAGTACAATGTCCAGAATATGGCGGTCGAGGGTGACTGAAAAAATGCAAAGAAGAAAAAAATAATCCTGAGGGATGGCCACACACAAGGTTTGCATATCAAAAGCTTTTGAATCGATATACACCTTTTAATACTCAGGCACTTGCTTATCTTTCACCCAGTGATATCACTCGAGTCGAAGATTTTCTTTACTCTCATGGGAAAATTTCTATAGGGATGGCTGTAGATATTAATAGTTATGGAGATTATTTGGGAAGATGAAAAAAAAAAATATATATATATATATAAATAAAAACATTACTTTAGAATACGACATATATAGGTACAACGTATATACGTATATCAACTTGAAGTAAAAAAAAAAAAAAAAAAAAACAAAAAAAACAATCGACTTGCATATAGTTTGAATACTTTAAGGTTCCATCATTTCGCGTCTTGTTGGCACACAAAGATTATCCCCCACCGAGTTTATAGATATTCAACACAGAGAGGATCATTTCAATTACCATTTCTTTATCTCGCCAACAACTTTTTTTTATTCTTAATTGTTCATTTTATTGTTTCTCATTCTTTATTGCGACGTCAGATTTGAAAACTTTGGACAAAAAAAAAAACTATATTACCATAGTATTTACTTTTCATCTGTTACATTACTTGATACCCTTTGTTAATTGTTTATTTATTCATACAAATGTAAAGACTAATATATAAAAATAAGAAATAAAAAAGAAATTTCAAATCAATATCATAGAAAATATAGATAATTCTCATTTAATATTATTTACAATACTAAACAAAAAAAAAAAAATAAATAATGTATTGAAATGTTCATCTCATGTGGTTCAAATACATATGCTATTCTATTCAAGACACTTGTGGGGTAGGATGATCATACTATGACGCATTTGTGGTTAATGCTTGGTGTTGTACCTCTACAGATACTTGGGGCGTGAAAAATTGCCAAAAATCTGATATTCTCGGATTAAAAACATTGAAATTCAAAACTCGTCGTATCGCAGCCGTCTCGGTTATGAGACTATTCCCCCAATAATGGTCGCAGTGCGGAACGAAAAGTCGTTAAGGGTCAGTTTCACAAGCGCGCGCCCACCCACACCATCTACGACAATTTTCTATCCATCCCGACATCACTTCAATATTATTTCTCAACTCACCGCCCTATCCATCTTTTCCCTCATTTTCTCTCACATTTCCCGTTTGTTACATTGTATAATATGTACAAAGTTGCAATTTGATACAAAAGCATTGATTGAAAAATTGTGCATTCGATCGGTGATTCGACGGATGACTCGACCAACAAAAATTTTCTGATAAAAAATTGAGTAGATTTATTTACTATACCTATATGTATATAATATATACTGTGTTAGATATTAAATTATGAAGTTAATAAGATATTATTATGATTGAAATATTGAAAAATAATGATATAAGTAAATATTTCAATTAATTTTATATATCAAAAATAAATGTATATAAGCATAAAATTTTTTTTGTTACAGAACCACGATGCATGGTGTGTTCTCAATGCTCGCGTCGTTTAACATCTGCGTGGGAATTAATACAGCACGCTCAAAATGTTCACGGGACAAGATTATATGGATCTTTAAGTACATTGACAAACTCATCTAATACTCCGGCGCCAAGTCCACCCACACCAACTCCTAGTCATTCTCATCATCAAAGTCCATCCAATCATTTAAACATTAGTGGTAAGTCAACAGGAAGTTCATCGACTGCCAATTCCTCCGGTGGAACGAATTCCAGTGGCAATAGCAGTCGTCAACAAATCCAAACCTCAGCTTCTCTTATTGCCGATCCACTTCATAGCTTTCTCAGGCTTCCACAACATTTGGAAAGAAGTTTTCCACCAATGTTTAGGCCAGAATTTCTTGCTCTCAATCCTCTTGCCAGCTATCGAGGTCTACAAGATTTACAAAATGCAACGAGAAATCTTCAAAACCTTGGAGATCCATTAAGAGGAATGGATGGACTAAATCTCGGTGATCCTTTAGTGAGAAGTTCGTTAGATTCACTTAATAATGCGAGAAATCTCGCTAATCTGACAGATCTTTCGCATAATCGAAATTTAACTGGTCAAGGACATCAACCCCAATTAGAAGCCAATCTGGATTTTTATTCGGCGCGCCTAAGGAGCCTCGCTAACCCGTCCTTAGGCGCGGCTCCACCCAATCCACCTTCGAATACAACTTCAATACTCCCTGTTACTGCTGTTCAGCAGCAGCAGCAGCAGCAGCAGCAACAACAACAACAACAACCGCAATCACAGCCGCAGCAACAGCAACAACATCACCACCACCATCACCATCATCACCATCATCAACAACAACAACAACAACAACAACAACAACCACCACCACCACAACAGCAACAACAACAACAACAACAACAATCGACGCAAGTGAAACATTCAATGAATTTGCGATCAAGTCCAATTTCAACAAATTTATCAAATAATACAGCTCATAGTCAAATACAAAAAGAAAACACTTCGCCATGCTATACTCAAAGTCCTGTTGGCAATAACAATAATAATTCAACGGACAGTGGTAAAGTTAGTCCACCGGTTGTGTTAACGCCAGTTATCGCTGATTCAAGTGAGACTATTTATACTTGTGAGATTTGCGATAAGAAATTTCGATTTCACTCAAATCTTATTGTCCATCGGAGAAGTCATCAGGAAAAAGAAAGGCAATTCCAAGAGCCTCCACCAGATGGTATTGGAATTGCGCGATGTGAAGTATGCGAACTTGAGCTAACCAATTTTTCTGAACTTCGTAAACATATGAAAAAAGAACATCAAGAATCCATCAATGCTGCAAGTCCGCAGGGTAGTGTCGAAACAGTGCCAGACGATGGATCTAGTTGCGATGAAAATATGGAATTAGATGATATCGATGATATTGATGATAATGAAGAAAAAACTAATGAAAATATTGAGGAAAATACACCTGAGGATTTAAGTACAACGCAAAGTCAAACTAACGATGATGTTAGTGGACACATCGAGTCAAAACCCAGTTTGGTTGGTGATCTTATGGAAAAATTTGGTTTAAACAATATTGCCCAATATTCAGAAGCTTATAGACAGGCACTTCAAGAAAACCATCGTGGTAACTTCCTCAAGACTGAAACTTCGGTTAATCTTACCAACTCAATAAATAATAATAAAGAGAAAGAAAGTGCGCTATCTCCGACAAATTTCAATTCATCAACGACCACAAATATATTTTCCGGTCAAGGCTTTGCAAGGAATACTGCACCGAATTTTAGTGAGCTATGGTTATCACCCAGTCCTCACTACCTTGAAAATAGTGAATTCCGTAAAGTATCTAAAGCCACAACATCAAGTCTTGCACTTCAGGGTTTGCCAAGTCCACTTTTGAAAAAGGAACGGAGTGGACGAAACGATACATGTGAATATTGCGGTAAAGTATTTAAAAATTGCTCAAATTTAACAGTTCATCGACGATCACATACTGGTGAAAAACCATATAAATGTGAATTGTGCTCATATGCATGCGCCCAGAGTTCCAAATTAACGAGACATATGAAAACTCATGGTAGACACGGTAAAGACACGTATAAATGTCGATTCTGTGAAATGCCATTCTCAGTACCCAGTACTTTGGAAAAACACATGAGAAAATGCGTTGTGGTGGTGCAACAGGGACCGAAATTATCATTACCGTATCCGGGAAGTCAAGATGAAGATTCGTCGCTCAGCACTAAAGATACTTGATCGTGGAATGGCAGCCTACCGCCGCCTATACTGCCACTGTGGCCGCACAGGCCGCCTTACCAAGTTTACTGAGTGTGTACAATGAGTGTACCGTGTCGAGTTGTAACGTGCAAAATCTAACGACAGCACACCATGGTATTTACAATGGAACGAAAGTCGGGGTGATACTCGCTATCCTTAGCTCGTCCACGAATACTTGTGTCACAGAGCATTCATGAAAAAGTGATCCTTTCCAATAAAGGCATCTGATGCTCCAATCATATCCATCATTTTAATCCATTAGTCCAAATCATTCTCTTTACGCCAAATTCACTTGTGGTGTTTGATTATAACAAAAATATAATTAAATAAATGAATAACTAAATAAATAAATAAATAAATAAATAAATAAATAAATAAATAAATAAATGAATAAATAAATAAACCCAAATAAACAGATGAAAAAAAACGAACGAAAAAAATACATAGCACCAAACGTTAAAGCATTTATAGTAAAGAAAAAAAAAAAAAAAAAAAAAAACCCATAAATTTGGGTAAGAGTCTAAAAAAAAAACAATGGTTACCACTGACAAATTCAACGTCAGCTATTGAAAATATTATATCAATATAAATAACTATAAATATCTGGATCGAAACGTATACATGTGAATATAAATATTAAATATAAATGGAAAAAAAAGAAAAAAAAAAAAAAAAAAGAAAAAAAATTCTATATAGATATATAAATACAGATATAAATATGTGCACATAGAACGTACGTAAAAACTACACGAAATATTGAACTTTATTATCGCATTGCAGATTATTTATTTAATTGTATACATGTATGTTAAACGTACATATAAAACACACACACACACACACACACATTTACACACAAACATTTACACCTGTAGACATGTTACATATTGTAACAAATCTGAAACGCATCAGTGAGGGACAAAAAAATAATGTAACTGTTCATTTTTTTTTTGTTTCCATACGTTGTTGTGTCGGCGCAAACGGAAACGCAAGCATCTTAATACTTGCAAAAAAAAATTAATATATTATTCGTATCGCATCAACATTATTGTGTTATTATTGATTTGTCATTATGAGATATTATAATTGATTTTATGATTATGTTAAATCGAAACGTCATTGTTTAAAAGTTCAAAAATAATTGTTCAACAGGGCGCAAGCATTTATTTTATTTCAATAAATGTTAAATTATTATTGTGTGGGGAGAAAATTGAAAAAAAAAAAATAATAATAATAAATAAATAAAATGATGATCGTTTATTGTGAAATATGTGGGAGATGCCAAAGTTGTCTAGGTTTATTATCTAAAGTGTTGCGACCAAAATCATGCAACATGTAAGCTCATGGCCTCAAGTATTTTTGAGCAATAATCAAGTTAATTTGTTCGGATTGACATCGAAAAGAGATGGGGCCTATTGCGCTGAACTAAATGTTATTGTACTCATTTCACACTATCTCAATTCAAGTACTATTATTGAGCTCGTTATTATTATTATTATTATTATTATTATTATTATTATTATTATTATTATTATTATTATTATTATTATTATTATTATTATTATTATTATTATTATTATTATTATTATTATTATTATTATAAATATTATTATAAATATTATTATAAATATTATTGCTATTACTGCATTCATTAATTATATGTGTGTTGAGTTGGTTAATTGTATTTTTTGACGTACATACTGTAGTAGTATATGACCCTTAAACAGTGGATTTTGCTATATGTTTGATCCATACTTACCATATCGATGCCAAGTACGTCAATTCAATCAACTTGAAATTTTGTTTTTGTTCTTTATTTTTCATTTATTTTTTCCTTGCCGAAGACTGAGATACTCTGAGATAGATGACCTTTCTTCTATGCGTTTACAGCGAAATGAGATTGCATTTTTTTTTTTTTTTTCGTCGTTGTAGACATATAAGATGAGAACTGTTCCTAAAAAAAAAAAAAAAAAAGAAAAAAAAACAATAGGCAATAAGACGATAATTAACTTGAATATAAGTGTGATTTTATGAAAGCATGAGCGGAATTACGAATGGACACTGTATAAATGAGTGAGAACGTATAAAAGTGAAAAAAAAAAAATAAAAAAAAAATAAAAAAAAGTTTGAAAAACAGAAAAATCACTCATATCAAAAAGTGTTGGATGGTAGCTGTATATGAATCATTCAGATCAGAAACACTCACTCACACAAAATTACACCGTACGTTATCTAGTTATGGAGCTGATCATTTGTTAGATTATTCTATGATACGTAATTGCCAGATCCTGTTGGTAAAATCTTTATTATATGTATATATAGCAATGTCCCTATACAATATACATAAAGTCGAGACACCAAAACATAATCCCATTAATACTGAATGAAGAGTGGTGTCCATTGCAAATCAACATAAATCGAAGCAATGAAAAAAAAATGAAAAAAAAAAAAAACAATACAATACAAAATAAATAATCTCATAGAATTAAAAACATTGTTCTATTGAAAATTCCAAGACAATTCTTTTTTATAATTTTTGGATAAAAAAATGTAGGAAATAAATAGAGAGAATGGAGAAGAGTTTTAGTGTGTATATTCGGAAAATAAACTTACAATGTAATGTCACGAAGGATAATTTTTGTTTATCTTATTATTTTCTATTGAAGTACATGCTACCATTGTGTATTACTATGAATATTATACGAGTGTATTGTGGCCGTCAAAGGCACGATATATTTACAAAAGAAAATGAAAATTATCGTATCCCATACCACACTCATCTATTTAATGTTAAGACACAAATGTCTATGAGTGATTGATACAACGGTTATCGGACAATCCATCAATTGCATCTTGCAATTTTCATCTATGTTGTACCTGTCATATAGTGTCATTTTTTGAAAAATTTTCATTAGTAACACAAATTACATATAATCACATTTACAGTTCATATATTATATACGTATACGTAATATACATATTTATATTATTTTATATTTATGTATTATGATCACTTCATAGTTTTGCTTAATCATTTCAGAACCGGTATTTACACAGGGTACTAAACAAAAAAAAAAAAAAAAAAAGAAAAAAAAAAGAAAAAAAAGAAGTAACAGTATACTTTCTGAATAATAAAACAAAATTACGTAACTTTGGTATTTCTCATATGAAGGTGAAAAAAATTAATGCGAATGTACCTTACATTGGCAATGAAAAATAAGTAGTTATAAATAGTTGGATGAATGAAAGATGGAAAAATAATTATAATTCCAGAGTATATTCTATGTGAAAAAGCGTTTGTAGGTGAATTTCTTGCATATAGACTTAATTTGATTAGTAATAGAATATTTGGCGCGCTCAGTCTACAATCACCACTATGTCATATATAAATTACGTAACATATAATAAAGCCGATTTATTATCGGATTTAGTCCTTGAAATTTTAATGGACTATATTCGATACATTTTCAATTATTATATAGCAGATGCGGTGTATGTCTTGTGGGATTATAATAAACAAGAAAATAATTATTTATAATAAACTCCCACGACTCTCCCTTTTCATATTGGCTTTTCTATCCCAATTCCACGTTTCAACGTTCAATTTTCGTGTTGACTAATGGCTCCCCACGCGGTAAAATACGCAAGTTTGTAGTATTGTGGCCCCTGCATCGGCCAAGGGGCACCCTAACTATACTCCACTTGAAGGGGTACGTTCAATTTTCAAAATGTGTCCCCTCCCTAGTATTTGGTCACCCCTAATAATTTAAATTCTACCGACATCTGTAGATGTATCTATGATATATTTCTTCATATCATTATTCAACATCAATCGACACCAATCATTGTCTTTCCAATAATTTACCGTATCTAATCCATGCACCTACACATAAATAAAAATTAACCTACGTACAAATAAATAGTTATTATTATTATTTTTCCATTTTTTTTATAATAAAAAATTAATGAATTAATAAATGAATAATAATAATAAAGAATAAATAAAAAAAAAAATTATGAAATATATATATGTAAAAAGGTGATGTTTTTCTGGATTGTGCATCTCGATTCTCAATTGAGATAATGGCATAAATTTTTAGTCGGGACCATTGTTTCTGTCCACATTCATCTGTCAAATGCCATACGACATATTTGTATAGTACATACAGACTGCATCATAAGATATATATATATGCATTGCTTACCCAAGCCGAATATTCGCGCCAACAAAATAATCCCCATCTCATCCCAATCTACTATATTTTCTAAATTAAATGTCAAAATACTCTCTACATAAGACATGTCTCTGCCCCCCTTCTCACGCATCTCCTGTGTATCCTTTATTTTTTTTTTAAATTATTGAATTGTTTTTTTTTTTTTTATAAAAAAATATGAGTAATTTGGAATTCAAGAATTCAAGAATGAAGATATATCACTTAAAATATAATTATAATTAATTGTTGGAGTACATCTTGTATGCATTACCCTTTGAACAACCATTCTGAATGCGTGTGAGGTGTTAGCTGCAATGACGTCATGACAATGGCGGACACTAATCTGCACGTCAAAAACAGAGATAACTTGTGTCAAGCCACCGTGTGTCTCTGATCTCACGGCATTGTAGACAAAATATGTCAAACAATGTTCTATCCCAGTTTACTATTAATTACTATTGTTAAAAGTAATTCAACACATGGCCGAATAATTATTTCATATATACAAATATATTATATTTATATTTTATATAAATAAAAAATACAAAAATATAAATTTTTAGTAGTAAATATAAAAGTGTGCCCAAAATTATACATGAAAGGATAAAAATTGAACGAATAAAATCGTATAAATTTGTATTAGAATATTAAATTAATTGAGTGTTGAGGCAAATAAGTATAGACGTGTATGGATCTATATAGTTTCGATGAAATAATAAAAAAAGGATTTTCAAGTGGATCAATTTTTGTTTTCGTGCATTTGAAAGCATCAGGTATATGCATATATATATATAGATATTGTTGTAGATATATTTATACAGTTTAAGTAAATGAAATTATGTAGCGCATATGGGTAGATAGTTGATGATTATATATATGTTCTCAGAAATTCGTCCACCCCCAAAGGGTCAGCATTCGTCGCGTGGAAGGGTGTGCTAAACCAATCGTAGGCGTTGAATGTCCACCCTATCTCACTGACCAATCCAGACTCTCGACCATTTACATTCTCATTCATACATGGATATTTACCAACGTTCTGGACATGGATAACACTACGTAAATGCGTACGTACATGAAACAAAAATACATATATTATGGATTTATATAATTATTCTTTAAAATCAGAAGAATATACGTATCTACGTATATATAAATTGTTTATATATTACCAAAGTGTTTCAAATATGAAGCGGCGTATTGATGTTATGAAAATAATTTGAAAAGGAAATGAAGGTTATTGATTTATATAAACGTTTGTTTTAAAAATTAACTGCAATATTTTATACGTTGTATTTTTAGACATCGTGCCTCATGTGAATTAAATAATGAGTATACAAATTGTATGAAAAAGGTTCGGAAGTTGTGAGGGGGAAAGGGAAATACATTGTATAGGAATTATAGGAAAAGACGAGAAGTAAAGAGAGAGAGAGTACTATTGACAAAGTATGAGTACTAGTTATATACATTTCAATACATAAATGGCTGTGTAAGAGTGGGCGTCGTCAGCCATCTTGTCCGGTGGGTATTGACCGAGTGGCGACCGCCGACGAGTCAAGAGATATTCACCATATATACGTGTATATTTTACATACATTATGAAGTAAATCTGTCCAATTCAAAAAATAATTTCAATAAAATTTTAATCATCTTTTTTAAAGGCTAATTACTTTCATAATATTTAGTTGATCAATCGTATAAAACATCCATCTATTTTACTTTTATAGAAATATTTTCTTCTATTTAGGTATCTATATAAATTTTTATTTACCATTATCATTCAATCATTTCTAATATAATTTCTATCAGTGATTTTTCACTAAGTTTATATCTCTTACTTAAATACTATCTATATATTATCATTCAAAATTAGCGTAATATCCAAACCGGAAGACTTTGCAAAATGAAACTTTTTCAGGAGTAACACGTTATTATTCACATTATTATATTTCGTTACTTACATAAACAAATGAATAAAAATAAAAAAAATAAAAGACAGCATATTGCAAGTATCATGCAATTGTATTTTAGCGCAAAAAATATTTTCTAACATTAGACAAACAAATGATTGTATTTGTGTATGTGATCATATTTTCATATAATGTGAAAATACTAGCCGTTAATTTTATACAGTGGTACTACGCTTGACAGATATATATTATACAAATATTTCTATATAGTTTCTTTATTCATTTATTTTTTATTTTTCATTTTTTTTATTATTTTTTTTTTTTTTTTTTGTACCGCAATTGTATCTTTTTATCACCTTGGTGTATTCGTGCTGAGAGTATATTCATATATATATATATAGTGCTATACCTCTTTGTATTTCCTTTGCTTTAGCTCTTCATGTCTGTCCCTCGAACTCGCGAGTAACCAAGGTACTCTGGGTGGTCGGTTGGTATATATATTCCATAGTCTATATATATATATATATGAAGGTTTAAACAAGCTATCGGAGTGAGTGAGACATGGGACAAAGGAAAATACGATATATATATGTATATGAATTATGTAGGTACGTGGGGTTGAAATGTGAAAGGGTGGCGAATGAACGAGAGTATAAGCAGTACGGCTTTGGTGGGAGTGTGCGAGAGATGGGCAGAAAGCGAGAAAGCGAGAAAGCGACCAGGAAGGTTTGGCGTGGCAGGATGGAAGGAGGAGGGGGAGGGGGGGGGGGGGGGGGGGGGGGGGATAAAGCGAGAAGGGAAAAGGACGGACAAACGAGGACCACAGTTTCGGACTCGAGATGTGTATATAGCAGCAAGCAAGGGCTTCTTCGACCCTTAAGGGGCTGTGGCTAGCGACTCTACACACTGTTGTCGCCCTCTCTTCTCATACCGCCACCCTACCAACCAACCCACTCCTTACACTCACTCTCTCTTTCATTATATTCTATATTCGGCCTGAAGCGCACACGCTTACTCTCCACTAACCCCTTCAACTCACCCTCGCAATCCGACAATGAGTATCCTGCCGAGCAAAACTACATTCTCTGCCTGGCAGCCATTTTACTCGCCCTTCGGTTTTGCATTCGCAAAATTGTAATCCGAGGCTAGAAATTCCGCGGTAACATTGAGCGTCCAGCTTCAAACATCGTTCTTTGCCTCATCGTGTCATGTTCCAAGTTTATTCAAGTATATATCTATGTGTCCGTACCTACAAACACTTACATACTCATGTAATGTTTGCATTTTATGTTATCACACAAGTATATATATTGACATTGATTTTTATGTACCTATGTAGACAAATTAAGAGAAGATGAAAGAAATAAACAAAGGCTATAACAACGTAAAGTAGTTATTTACGTAATAATCTGAGGATACAAATAATATAATAGTAAGAAATAAAATCACAGTAAGATAAAAAATTTATATCAAATTATCAAGAAAGTGGTAAGCAAAATATTTATTTTACCCTCTGTTTTTTATTTAATTTCCTTACTTTTAATTTTCTTCATATTTAAAACCGCATATATTCTACTCGATCAGCAACAGGTTTTCAAGAAACTTACTTTTGTCTTACGCGCTCGTCGTTTTCTATGCTCGTTCTCTCTTTCAACTTTATTTACATAATCACGTAGATATCTATAGTATCTATATATAGATACGTTTGAGTTCAACTTTTTTTTTTCTTGAAATATTCTTATATATAAATACATATCGTATACGGTATTATTATTTTCATATTTTCATCTACGTTTATAATAATAATAATAATAATAATATAAAGATGAGTATCGCGCTGACTATAATTTTGTTGGAACGCAATGTGTTTGACGGACACAAGGCATTTATCATTTAAACGTGGTGTGTGCCCCGTGTGTTGACAGGAATAGGGCCCTTCTTGGGCCAGAGTTCACTGAAAAAAAAAAAAAAAAAAAAAAAAAAAAAACAAGAACAACTATAACTACAGAGGCGAAAACTGGATCGGGTAGTAGTGCAAACTTGTTCGAGCCCCCGTAAAACTGACCACAATCACTCGTGTAGACAAATTCACCACAGTGGTAATCAATCTTTTACTTTCCTTACTAAATCTATAGATTCATTCACAATGTTTATGTACGTCTATTAATTTACAATATATATACCTATATACTACCAAAGTGAACATACATAAATTCATTAATTTTTTTTTTTTATTTTCAGAGAAAATATTATACATAAATTTTGAAAATATACCTATGAATACATAAAAAAGGAAAAAAAAAAAAAAAAAAAAGTTTATTATATAAATAGTTAGTATATATAGTACGCGATTATCAACGAGATTTTTTTTGCTACTGTCCTTTTTATCGAGTGAATGAAATGTGCACACTTATCTGTGGGGCATACAGTGATGTAAAATGATTGAAATATAGATGGATTTCTTGGACAAGAGGCAATAAAATAATGACAATATTGACGGAAATTGGGAAAATGGTTGAAAATTCATGGTTTCCAGAGTAATGCGTCGCTATCGATTCGCGAGTTCCCGTGGGCGTTGCTACGAGATGGACCCTTGTACAGAGCTCGAGGAGCCTTGAGTGTCGCCAAGCTACCCAACGCTCTCCATCCTCTCTCATTCCCTTCTCACCCGCTCGTCTCGCTCGATCACACATGAGCGCGCGCATCCGACTCACTCATCGTCCGCTCGTCTCCTTATTCTACTATTTATATACATACCTCCTTTTGCTATATCCGCACCCCATACCCATTATACTCCCACTCAACCGCCCGTCTGTTATTACTTCGACAAATATACAAGATATCATATGCCTCGATCGAACATATAGCATACATTTCAAACTCGAAAAAAATCACCAAATAATACACTACATATAAAAAACAAAATAACAACGGGAGAAAAAAAAAAAAAAAAAAAAAAAATGCGGTAAAAATTCATCCCTATTTTTGTTTTGAACTTGAAATTATTCATCATGAAATATTTGACACTCAATGAGCATCATCTATAACAATAACTAATAGCTGAAAACATTTATCATTGATATTCTTGTAATCCAATTAAAATTTAACTCATCACAGTATATACAATATATATATATACAAATTTATGTGTGTTTATAAATATACAAACAATGTAATGGTATTATATATTTATATATTCCGTGAGAAACATAAGAGAGAAACACTGGTCACATCTCATCAGGGGTGAGTTTTTAAATGAATATGTCCAGCATCCCTGATAGTTCAGGTGTCGTGAGGCCTATAATATATGTGCATCATGGGCCAGTCTTCCTGTCTTGTATTTCAAGTTTTCAGCCTGTTTCACATTGTCTTCATATAAATAAATTATTCTCCATACACCTGAAAGCAAATATAACATAACATATATATTTATATATTTATACACGTGTGTAAATACTTATATATACATATATATTTGAATGAATATCTACAGTTTTACATTAATTAGGTCCACCATTTTCAATGATTCGCCTTCTCTCGATGAGCATCTGCCTTTCACCGTCCAGTTTCTCCACCCCCTCCCCCCGCTCTTCCGCACGACATATACACCCACACCCACACACACACACACACACACATCTCATGACATTATAACCAAAGGGTTTATTTTCTTCCTCTCTAATATTCGCTTTTGTCTTCACCCCACGTAGCCGCCATTTCAAATTTATCATATACATCATGGTAGCCGTCTTATTTTGAATATTGGAAAAATTATTTAATTAATAAATATATATTAAATGATATATCGATCGAGTTTCCCACATCAATAGAATCTTATATAATTCACTACATCCTTCATATGTATACATTATATATAATCACTTATGTAGATGTATATATATATATATATAAAGCTTAGTCGATGTAATTTCTATTTATTTGCATTAATTGATTGAATAATTTCCTGTGTGCAAAATGAGAAACGCCCAAACGGACATAACTTGTTCGAATCAATTATAAATATATATAATATCAAACCGACGTGTGTGTGTATGTGTGTGTGTATATATATACACGTATATATAAATATACATATTATATTGTTGATAACTTGATTCAGCGCCCAATACAAGATATAGTTTAGTTCAAATTCAATGTCCAGACATCCTCCGCGTATCGGAGATTTCGACTTAAAACAATTGAGGTTCGTAGTTGTACGCAATATCCTGACTATCGTGATTTGATTATCGAGCCCAAAGCATCTTACTCTGAACCAAATTTCTACTCTGAATCGACATCAATTATGCTGCTATAGATATATGATGGTGGAAATGAATTGAAACATCATTCACCATGATCAGGTTAGCGGACGCACAGGTATAAATAACTAACTCCTTTCCACTATATTATACATACAAATTTCTAAATACCAGATACTTAAACTATATCCATCTATATGCATAATTCATATACATATATGCATTGATGTATATATGTACGTGCACAGGTTCAAGGCATGAAAATTATCGAACTGGATGGAAGAACGTTCAATTTGCTAAATTAATCCGTTCCGACGAGTCGGCTACCGCCTCCGGAGTTTTCGATGCAAAATGTCTGCGGCCGCACAAGTTTAATACCGTCTCCTTAATGACGCTAAGGGTTGCTTCAGACAATGTTGGACTTTACTCCACAATTACAATACAATTGAGGATGACGGCGTTTGGTCTGCAACTTTGGTATAATCTTTGAACAATTCATTCACATATATAATAATTATTTATTTCATATTCGCGTTAATATATTTATGAAAATAAAAGTATATAAAATTTATTTTATTTACATGCACAATTATTATTATTATTATTATTATTATTATTATTATTATTATATAACATCGAAATAATTTTTTTTCTATGACTGTCCATTGAACCTTCACCCGTTTCTCCCCTCTACATGTATGTATACATATGTTTATCATCAAATAGGGTGATTTAGTGTGAATGTGTGCGTATGTGTATGTGTGTGTGAATATACGAGTGTATACATAGAGTGAGACCTATGAAGCTCCACCTCTATGAATATTGGACATCCCTTGAATTTACTCTACAGTATTATACTTCAGTCTCTGCAATACCGACTTTGCGAAGGGTAGCCAAAGCAACAAAGACTTTGCGTATTAATTTACCTCACCGATATGAATAGATGTCCCCAATACCGACTTATCAACACAATGTAGGAATCTGACGTATATTATTATCTTATCTGTGTATAATTTTTTCTTATTATTTTTTCATATAAAACATGGTAGAGAGAAGAAAAAAAATACCAAAAATATATTTTATACATGTTACAATGATGATATGTAGATACCACGTATGTAAATATAATAGGCTGCGGATGACAACTCTGCGTATTATTATTTCCATTGAGTATTATTGGAAATGTAAAAATGTGTATCGTTTCCTGCATTGTGAGCCTGGCACAATAAACGAATGCAAATGTGACATCCCAATCGCTAAATGATATATATAATGTGAATATAAATAATTGAAAATAAGGGTGAAACGTATATTAATACTCAGAATAAAGTCAATTTATCGAAAATGTAGTTGTGTAAACACGATGTTCTATGGATATCGCATACTCAAACTCGAATTTAAGGGTGCGTCGTGTGTGGCTTTTACGTAAATACGGATTTTGCACACATTTCCCGTATAAACAGGCTCAGTTCAAATACAGATGTAGTCTCCGACGAATTAGTTTGCCCTGGTAATAAGATCTAGGACATAAAGTAATTTACCGGTATCCTATATAAAATTACCCCATATGAATGTACACATTTTTATTGCAGATTTTAATTGTAGAATATGGCATGTTCTTTGATTATATTCATTATTAATTTTCGTATATACGCTATTAACTGTTAATAAAACACGTGAATATATACATGTATGTATATATATATATATATATATATAGATAAATAATTATAATAATAAAAATTTATTTTTCAAAGAATCTACGGGAAAATGCAAATGCGCAGGGCATCTGGCAACAATGGCCGTGATCTTACCCTTATTTTGAGGGTCGGTTTTTGGGGGTGGTCGTTTCAACCCTCGCCACCGCCGTCAACGGGAAACGAGAAGAGAAACTTGTCGGGGGATGCGCGATGGCTAGGGCACTGCCGGCCATGCAAAGCAGCCAAAGACCCACCGGGCGTTCGAGCTATGTACGTCGTACCACTAACCCCTGATAAGGGTGGACAGCCACGATCGATTAGAGAGCTACCTAACCCCTTCTATCTCTTTCTTGATCCTCCATCTCTACTTGTGTGTTATATTATTCTCTAACACCTAACATTTTTTTTCTCATGAAAAAAATAGTTAAAAACCACAATTATAGCACATAACAAAATACGTTTTCGCCATTTAATTAATTACCAATTTAAAAATTTACATGTAAAACATTTTATATTTCGCTAGAATATTTATTATTGACCAAATATAATTGTCACGTAAAATCACAGAATCTGGAAGAAGAGAAAAAATTTTATAATCTATTGAAGGATAAAAAGAAGAAAAAAAACGATTGTTTGCAAGAAAGAGGGAGAGAGAGAGAGAGAGAGAGAGAGAGAGAGGAAAGGAGAAGGAAAGGGGATCACATACCTTGAGAATTTGTATGTGAAGAGATACATCAGAGAAGAAGTAAAATAAAATGAGAATCGAGCTACTACTGTCTGTGGAATTTCCATATCATCATAGAACGATAGTTTTTCAATATTAAATTCTTTTCAAAGTCGCGCTGTATCTATGAGTTTTGCACTGTCTTTTATGAAATCACATCGATAAAAATAAATACAAGTGTGCTTCTGTATAAATATACTTGATATATTAAATATAATGAGCGGAGTTGTATTATATAAAAAAAATAATTTAATACAGGTAGAATTTGTATTAATGGACGTAAATGAATTTGAACTAAATAACAGGCGGTGTGGGTATATATGTGTATATAGATAGAGCATATCTATCTATATGGTTACATATACCTATATAACCAATACATGACCGAGCATGGCAATAAATATCCAATGAATTTCTACCCGGGTGGCCCACGCGGACCATTATTTTTGTAACAGCGTCCCCTATAAAAAAATGAAAAGTAGGCGAGATGAGAAAGGAAAGAAAGAGGAAAAGGTTACGAAGGGTGATTGGAACGGGTGGTGCATAACGGCCCGGTCTACACGGTCTCGCTACAAAACCCAAAACAGTTTGCTCGCATCTCGACTGTCATTTATTTTGTTATTTATTTTCTGTACGTGCAGCAAAACATATATGTCTATAGATATTATATGGAGTGAAATAGCAATATACTTGCCCTTTCGTTCTTTTCATTTCTTATTTTATCCATTCTTTCACTATCCATTCTCTCACTTACTCATTCTCGCTGTGGCTATCTGGGGCTCTCCGTGGGATCGTTGTCCCTTCCATCAACAATTTTTTTTCCAATGCAATTCTCCCTTCTTCTCTTAATGCATTGTCGAGAGTCGAGTGCGGATTTTTTAACCCTTAAAATTCAACGAAGGGTTGCACCAGCTTTTGGAGACGAGTCGTGAAGGGGCCAAAAAGTGCGTCAATATAATGGTGACACGCGGGATTGAAAGCGTACCACCAAAGGTGCGACTAAGAGAGTAAAAGAAAGAAAAAAAAAAAAAAAAAAAAAAAAAATTCCCTTTGTAAGTAAGGATTACATGAGGGATTTTGGTTTTCGCGTTTCATCTATACAGGCGAAAGCCGATTTTCTGATTTCCAAAAAACGCCTGAAACGATATATAAAATTATATGAATGATGATGAAATTCATCCATCGTATCAACATCAATAATATTATAAATCGTCAAGAATCACGAGTGAATCTATAATATCAAATAATTATTAATTCAACTATTTATGTAAATAAATGGTAATAATTCATAATAATAATTTATTTATTTATTAATTAATTCTAATAATAAAGATAAATGTAACTTCAACTGTGGATAAAGGTTACGGACACCCTTTTTATTTCTACATATAGACACTTTTCGAAAAATATTGTCGTGAAAATAGTGTAAAGTAATTCATTTACTGGCACATGGGTATTAATAAAAAATATATATATTAGTTTCCAATATGACAGCACGGAGTGTTTTTTTTTTTCACTGATGAAACCCCGGGGGTGAAACGTATTCTATAGAAACATACTAGTACAACTCCAAAGAAGGGGAGGAGTAACTGTTTTTTTTTTTTTTTTTTTTTTTTTTTTTTCAATATTTCAAAAAAAAAAGGCGTCGTTCGTACCTGTATGTTTGGGGAGAAAAAATGATAGAAAAAAAATTAATAATAATAACAATAATAGTAATAATAAAATGAGAGGGAATTACGCTCCTACTACCTGTACGAAAGATCATAAAAGTAAAGAAGAAAAAAACGGATTGACAAAATTAACGGCTTGGCGCATCCTGTCCACCCAAAAACCTATATATTCCCTCATTGATTGTTACTCTCATATATATACACACACACACACACACGTATCAATGCATGCGCAAATATCTGACTCCCATTACATTGTCACTGTATTAAACTATAATTTGTTATGTACTCTTCAGTCTTATGAGTAAAAACTGCGTGATAAAACTTGATACATTTAGCTACATACATCTTTATCTCATACATGATGTATGATAAAATGTTAGCCTCTTAGCATTTATTATTATAACGTTATTTCAGTGATGTATACACGAGTGCACGACTTATATCAGTTTTTTGTCCTCTAGGATGCATACATATAGCCAGGACAAGTCGTTGAAAAATTGAAGAAACATACATTAGCCTAGGATATATACATATACCTCAAGCTGTATTGAAAGTGACCAAAAGTTGACGTTGCTCACGTTCTAGATAGAAAAGAGGTGGTTCAATCTCTCTACACATGATAAATTTACGTTTAAATTTCTCCATCTCTTTTACTTTCAGTCATTCTTGTTTTCTCATAAAATATTTTATCATTACTCTAGGCTAAAAAACTGTTCATATTTATATAAATGGCATACGGTGAATTTTATGAATTTTTTTGATTTTTTTTTGTTTACCTAGCGTATTTGTCAATTACAAATTTATATATAATTAATATATATATATTTTTTTTTTTATTTACATTTACAAGTGATGCATCAACATTGATATTATCATATGACATTTATATATCATTCTATGTACGAGTGAAACGTACGCATTCAACAATATCATTATTATAAAATGTGTTTGCTCAGTGACGCGTCGAGACTCCAAATATATTCTAAGTGACGTTTTGTGTAAAGTGCGACTGAGATATAGAAAGAAAAACATGCGTGAAATCCCGCTACACTCAGAGTATTTTGTGTTCTCTTATTATTTTCACTCTTCTTTTTTTTTCTATTTTCGTTTTTACCAGACTCTTCGTATTGTGGCTCTGATTTTCAACCTAATGTATATGTTATGCATATATCCACAAATAATATTCTTTTAACAAGACGCTCACAGCTATTTTCACAAGACTCATATACATAAATTCATATATATATTTTCTTTACAGAGTATTTCCAAATAACAAGGTAACAAGGATATCATTTTGCTGTCTGAGTATAAAAATTTGCGTATTTCTTCTATTACATTTTAATATTGTTTTTGTTCTATTAATTTAACTTTTTTTTAGAAATATCGTATTATTTTAATAATAAGCATGAGTAGATAATTTAGATAACCCGGTAATATAATAAAATATACTACTTGCTTTTAAAGTGGATACATCCTTGTTTTTTTAAATATATTCAATATACTATAGAAAAATCGTAAGCATAATAATATATAATATAATACGAGTGACTTTGAAATATCCAAGTACACTATTAAAGAATATACAAATATATATAATATGTATGCTACATCCGATCCCCAACTCTTGTGCATTACTTTATTCATGAATGAAGTGCACTCATATAAATATATATAAAGACACGCGGTCGATAGACGTCAAAACTTGTTTTCGATTTCCTTCTCAAAACGCGTTTAAAAACGCTGGGACGTTTTGGGTCACGAGTAGGCCTCCGATTCACATTGTTGCGACGGTCATTGAAGGGTCAAGAACCGGTGATGGTTGCACAGTAGCAAACTATAAACCAGACAATTTAACAGGACACGCGACCATCAAAAACCATCTCCCAATTTATTATTAAGAAATTCCATTATCAAAATTATCCGCATACCATTAATACAGTGGTACACGCAATATTCCCTTACCATCATTCTGCCTAGTGATCAATATATATTTTAAATGAAAAAATGTGTATCACATTTGCATATTTTTATTTTCCCCTGTTTTTTTTTATTTTTTTTTTTATTATTTCACAGTGAAAAATATCGGGTATAGTCCACAAACTGATGCTACATGCATATTTCAACGCCCGATAGGGGGGTGCATGTGTGGCGCCATTTTTTTTCACCCCCTTATCCGATCCCTCCCCCGTCCAGTGGTGTATTGACAAAAAAAAAAAATAATAATAATAAAATAAAATGAACGAACGAATAACGGTGTCCCATTGGCTATTGAGAAAATAGGGTGACCTCGCCTTTTCCCCATAATATCAATGCTGACCAAGCATCAGCCTTACGTTCTCATATGTCCGTATAGGGATATATGTATTGTGTCTTTAAATGCACGACACTAAATATCCTGACAGTCAAGTAGATTCTTTACCTAAATACTGCCAATATACATAACTACATTTATTAACACTTCAATCATTAACTTTTGTAACATTGTAACATTGCAACAACCGATGAAAATAATAAAAATCATAAGTATTATACTGTATTCAAAATAATTTATATAACATTTATTATGTTGCATTAATAAATGAATATATGGTAATAAATATGTTTACTCACCACTAGGGACGATGACCAATATAATTCTTAAAGAAGAGATAACCTTTCTGCTTTTGAGTTTTGCAGACGACTGAAGACTGCTAACGATTACCATAGACAGTCATCATACAAATAAAATCTCTCGCAGAAGGTGTGATAGGTTCCCCAAAATCTTACCTAAGAAAGTTTTGGTCTGGTGGGGGTCCAGGTAAAAAAAGGGTTGTAAACCCTTTGGGTCCCTAGTCAATATCATTTTTTTTTTTTTGCCTTCTTTATTCTTCACGGCACTAATGAATAGAATGAGACCGTTATAGGCATATGCGTAGACTCCATATGTGTGTGTGTGTGTGTGTGTATATATATATATATATACGCACATATGTATTAAGTAAAGCTACCAGAATTCTGCATATGTTCATGACAAATTGATAAAATTATATTTTCCGAAAATATGCAATAGTCTGTGGAATATAATACAATGTTAAATGTATACTTATATATTAACAGTTATAAATATAGAAATGTCGGAGACATATAATAGGAATATAGGTACCTGCAATGACCAACCTGCCAATACACAATACAAAGTCAATAGCGTACTCACAAGTTCACCCCATTGGTATAGATTACGTGCTTTTCAAAAAAAAAAAAAATTGAGTCGTCTAAGAGGGCAAGTACAATAGGGTAGTGGCATTGGTTTTTGGTGAAAAAAACGACGAAAACGCAGATCCCATCAGCCAAAACAGGGGGCGGACCACAATAAAATTGATTATCAAGGGGAAAAATAAACTGTGACAAATATCTATTGCGACGATATAATTGTTCTTTTATTATTTTTATTATATTTATGTATACATAAATGTGGAAAAAAATATCGTGTTGTGTAAAAACTCGACAAAAAAATGATCAAGTTTTTCTGAGATTGATCACCATATGCGAGAGGATATGTGCATTCACGCAGCCACATTCCAATTTCTAAAATGATGTGTATCTGAGCAATACATCTCAAGAGTCTTCAGTTCGCTTGGACGCCCAGAGAAATTATCTAAAATCTACAGGTTTTACCATTTCAAACAAACCTACATGACAAGTCCTCACAGCCGATGGTAATCTCGTGCCATTTATGGGTACACAAATGAAATTAACCATCAAGTGATCATTCAATGGGTATTTTATTGGCATGTTTATTCCACTTATTGATGTATATTATTTATATAATTAACCACTCATTATTCTTACTTATATCTGATTAATAAATAAATAATAGATAAAATAAATAATATAAATAAAAATAAAATAAATAAAAAATTAAAAAATAATAATAATAATAAAATTTTAAAATTAAAAAATAATAATAATAAATAAAATTAAAAAATGGTTCTTGTATGTGCAAATAATATGAGTGGAACATATAAAATAGTTTGAAAAAAAAATATATATATATATACGTATAATATACGTATATCAATGTAACGAAAATTTAAAAATGAGAAATAAGAAAAAAATAAATAATAACATGGAAAAAAAAAAAAAAAAATGGAAAGTACCGACCAAATGGATCGATAGTTCACCGCATCCCTAATTCTTTTCACAATTTTTTAACCCCATCTGTCGCTTTCGCGGCGCATCCCTCTCGCGTCATGTCACATCCCTGTATACATATATACACATACACGCATACGATCACATGTATTTATCGTAAATTCAAAGCGCATAGTGAGCAAAAGCGCGTAGTATTTATTGTCCGTGGCGTGGAAACAGTAAATTTTATCATAATGTATATATATATATATATATATCTGCATAAATACATACATACATTCCTTGAATACGAGATGTACATATGCATAGGATGCAATGGGTGGTGCGTGATACATCCAGGTAGGTATTTGAGCGGCACTAAGCCAGTATTTATATATACACTTTAACATACGCAATGTCGACCTACTTCCGCGAGAAAAATTCAATGGTTTAAAAAAACTGCCCTCCGTCGTCAATAGCATTCTCTCTTTATTGAGTGCCTGGTGGCTACCTGGAAGGTCGTTCTTTTCAACCCAAAGGATAATCCATTAACATAATTTTACATTGAGAGGCTTTATTTGACGCGGGGGAAACATTATGTCGATGCCGCGACGCCAGATGCAAAAGAGAATCGACCAGCGAAAAAAAAAAATAAAATAAAATAAAATAAAAAATAAAAAATAAAAAAAGATGGAGAGTATAGTTAGTAAAATGTGTATATGTGCAAGATTGAGAGACGGTGACAGAGACAGGGAGGAGGATGAAGGGAGAGAAAAAAGCAATTCCAGGTAGTTTGAGCCCATAACCAAGGGGTTAATTCAAATATATTGAAGAATTTCCCCGCGAGATTTTTGCGCAACGGTTGCACTAACCCTTAACTCACCCTTTATACTTATACATTTATATATATGTATGTATTTATACCTGGAATTGGTAACTCTTTTGCAGTATAAAAACAACCCCTTGACTAAAAATATGAAATAATGTAGAAAATGGTTGAATATAACCGCGTGATTGATCTTTCATATAAATTTAACGCGTATGCACTCATATATATACATGTATGTAAGCATGTAATACGTATAGATAATATATATATATATATATATATTTATAATTATATTTCCGTTTTCAAACAAAATATACGTATATATGTGCTGTATGTCAGAAAAAAAATGTTGTGTATGCTAGGGAAAATAGAGGGTGCGTGGAACAATATAAGAGAAAAGCTAATAAATTGAACGTGTCTGCGGTTGAGGTTTCTCCTTGGTAACTGTGAAAGGTCTGGTATCAAGTAGAAAAACGACTGTCCTCTCCCCGTGCTTGATTTACGACAAGTCTGACGGGCCATTCGTCCACCAGTCCTTCGGACATCACCCACTAGCAAACGTTCCCTATTCTTGTTATCAGCATCCACCAGTAGCCGCCATTTTAAAACCACTTGTATTTCACACAGAGTCAATTCCGTCCCTTTTTCATACTTATTATTCTTGCTCCTTTCCGACATGAAAATCTTCCACTTTTCATTCTCATATATATATATATATATATACGTATATGTGTCTTATGTACATACTCATTTATATTTCAACTTATTGACAGAATTAATATAATTTTAAATATGCATATACGCATTTGATTGTGTATATATCATTTAAAAATACAATCAATAAGCTTAATATGTAAAATCAATACGTTTTTTTTTTTCTATCATACACACGACATTAATCTACTATTCCTTTAGAAAATATTTAGAGGATAAACTGATTATATGTATTCCGATGAACTACCCTATTTATGGCATGCAATTTATTTTAGCGACGGATATGATAAAAGTCGATTTACGCCTCGAACAACTCTTCACAATGTCATACTCATATATGTTTGACGGATTTCATAATATTAACTAAATATAATCAATTATTAAATTTTTTCAAACTGTATAATTTTGGAAATATCCAATAGATATATTGCAAAGCTGATGAAGAAAATCTTGAAAAATTTGAAATACAACATGTAAAATATTGTTGCGAAAAATTTTCTTATTTTTCCACTTTTATATTTATTATTATTTATTATTTTTTATTTATTTATATATATATTTTTTCTACCAAAGACGAAGATAATTCGGTGGAGTATAATATTCAAGGGATAAGAGTGAGTCCCTTCTTCCACTCTACGTAATCCTCTAGGATTCATTGCAAACTGCATGGGCTTATATATATATATATATATATATATATATATATATATATATATATATACAATATAAAGCTTTCCACCATAATAAATAATTCAAATATTAAGAATGAAGAAAAAAAAAAAATATATCAATAATAATAACACGCAAACTACAAACATGTATAATTTTTTCGATAAAAAATATATATATATATATTTATTTTACTCTATATATATATATATATATAGATAAAAATATAGTACATATGTAAAAAAAGGCATATAGAAAATATATACTTATAAAAAGCATATAGGAAAAATGTCGTATGTATAGGTGGAAAAAGATGCCTCGCGTACATACATATAAGAAATTCGATTTATCTCGACGCAACGGATCACGCGCTTTTTTATGTTCATCCCCCTTCCCCTACCTTCCCCTCTCCTCCTCGGATTTTCTTCACGCGTATCATTTTTCGATCCACCAAGGATGACTCGTCGCGTTTCCGTCGTGTTCTCTCTTTTGCGTCGTTTTTCGCGCGCATGAGAGACGAACGTATAGTCACATAAGCCCGTTCGAGTACCAAAATATATGTATTCTGTGCGTCCTTCAAGAGATATTCAAAGGATATGTGGAAAAAATTTCGGCCTTTTGAAAAGCTATATCCTTTTGCCCATCTTTTTTACTTCATTTCAATCCTCTTTTTATTCCTCCTCCCCGCACACATACATTCTTCCTTCTTCTCGCTTCATTCCTCACTCATGTATATCCACACGTTTATGTACAGTCAATTTTTATCATATATCAAAAAATTTTGCTGGGATTGGCTTCTCGCGTGACCTATGCCCAATGGCCCAAGTAATTCGTCACATATCGATATTTATATACGTAGATTTACCATCTTAATATGATACTTTAAATATTCATTCTCTCTTAAAATTGAGCATTAATTTTTATCAATATATATATATATTGTCTCGATGTGCGTTACTCATCTGTATTCATATATATATATCTAATTACTTGAATTATTTTATATTTTACGTAATACGTATACGAAGGGAGGGGATTACATTACATAAGATATATGCCAGGTATTGCCTGCAGTATCTCGGGAATATGCCACCCCTTTTGGTTGTCGTGTTCCCGTTAGGCTTGATGAGCCAGTTTTAAACCAGACTTGAAACACGTCGCATTGTCACGGTAACTATACTTAAATATAATACGTACATTTATACATATATACATATCCCCATCCCATTCCATCCCTCATCACACCTTTATCCTCTCTATACACGCATACACACACATACACACAGACTTATATAAATATTTGAAATATTATACATGTAAAGTCACGTCGAGTTGTACTTTATAACTATAGTTATCAGACTTTATTTCAATCATTCCGTATTCTAGAGAGTCAGAAAATATATATTTTTTTTTAATCCTGTGAATAAAGGTGATTTTTAAAAAATTTCTATTCTATATAAATATCATATAATATATTACCTTAAATATATATATATATATAATGTATATGAGAAGGTAATTGAGAAATTGCATATATTGCGGAACGTGCCAGTGCTTTAAAAAAAAATTCGTCGGTTCCGGATACAGTTAAGGCATTGTCATTTTCCAAGTGAATGAGAACATATGAAAATCTGTGAAGCAAATGAGAGAAATATTTGGGGCCGTCAAGATACAACCAATAAAAATCGTTCTCTCCCTTGTCTTCTTTTTTATTTTTCTCCACTATGTATCTCGTCCTTCATTCATATCTTTTATTTATTTTATAATGACTGTTATTATTATTATTATTATTATTATTTATATACAATTGTATATTTACTAAAAAATTTCTAATATCTATTATTATTCGATAGGTATAAATATTTTATTACAATTTTATAAATACTCCAAATTTAATTTATATCCGATTAATTGATAAGATTATTTAAATTTGATATTGGGACAAGATGATTCGAATATTTGGAATAAAACATTCTAAAATGTTGAATAAAACGCTTAACCAATAGTGTGAATGTAAAATAAGTGCGTAAAAGTTGAAATATCTTTTCTCCGTGGAACAAGATAATATCACGGATAATACAGACGAGAAAGAATAGAAAAGGGCTGTTGGACAAACAAAAATATATGTGAACAAAGATGTTTCTCCACCCCCTATATAGTGGCGACTCAAGGCGTGTACCGTTTTTAAACAGGCAAGCAGTTGCGACCACGAATCGATGGCAACTACGCCAACTGGACTCCAGTACAGTCCCACAAAAATTATTTTTCTTTTCTTGCACATCATAGAATTTTCGCGTATTCAAAATTTTCACAAAAATTATTTGTACAAAAAATTATGCGACAATCAGTATGTCCCTCTAAATATCATTGAAATAATAAAATAAACAGAAAAATTATCCATATTGAGATAAAATTATATGATGGCGATATATTTTCCTTGAAGGAGTGTACAGTGTGTTACGGTGTGCGGTGTTTTGCATACACTATCAAATATATTATATGTGTATGTGTTTACATATAACGGAAGGCAAACGACAGCAGTCACAGGGGAAAATTTCAATGACATCAATTTTTATTATAACATTAGATAATTCATTTATTTTATTAACCTATGAAAAAAAAAAAAAAAAAAAAAGTAAAGAAGAAGAAAAAAAAATTCTATTTTTTTTTATTATTTACGTAGTATAACACAGTAGGATCGAAAAAGTATGTAGCCACGACCTTAGTTATATGTGATAAGTCTCTTGCAAGATCAAATCCTGAACCGCGCGTTTCGATACCAGATAATTCTTGCTTTGATCCTTCTACCTATAGATTAGTCCTATCATGTCTCTTGAGTAGAACTCCACCCACCTCCATATCACTTGGGAGTTGGTTTGAGAATCGGCTTTTCTGGTTGACTTTTGAATCCACAAATGCATGTTGTTTATAATGAAAAAAATATATATATTTAAGAAATTTAGAAAAAATAAAAAAATAAAAACCAATGTAGTACATGGAATAAAGATAGAATGAATAAAATACTGGACCACCCGTTATATGATGGTCGATACTGAATTTACATAGTTTGATAGCGTATATATCGAGGGAATTAATAGTATATACTCAACCCAGTATGGTGTATATATATACTTTTAAATAAAGTATATTTCGAGGCGTTATCCACCAATGGGGTTGTTGGTCAGTTAAAGCGTCTGATCGAAAGTCGGTGGGGGCAGCCCGACGACCATTGGTCAGTGCGGCACCCAGAGTTACCACCAGTATTGAGCGAACTAGCAAGCACAAGCTAGAAATGCCAAGGGTTCAAAAAAACCGCCCCGAACTGACCTTAAATGTCCTACCCTCATCTTAACGTTAACCCCCCCCCCCTCTCTCTCTCTCTCTCTCTCTCTCTCTCTCTCTTTCCTTCTCGTCGTCATATCTCCTTTCCATCCTTTCATTCCTCTTGTTCCTCGCAGTTTATTCGCTCGTTCATTTGTTCCAACCATTCTCTTTTTCATTAAATCTATTGTATTTGTCTTACTATTGCATATGTGACACTGTAAACGTAAAGCCATTTAATAATACATACTCAATACATTAATATTTCATTTGAATTTACACGAACTTTTCACAATATATGTCTAAATACTAGAATATTATACTTTTACACCAGTATCTTGACAATATTTTAAACAATATTAAATTATATATATATTGTGATTCATTCGATTATGACACTTGTACCACATAATAATGATACAAAATAAAATCGATATACAATATTAGAGAACAGGCAAATTACTAAATCATATTTTACGTGATCACCTATTCATAGAGTTATTCCTTCCTCTATATTCCCTATTGCTTTTATCGCTTCATTCATGAATTTACAGCGAAGCTTGAAAAGACTAAGCGGCATCAAATATACGCGTGGATTAAATTCATTATACATACAATATCCATCATCACTTCATCATATCTCCTTTAAAGATTTTACTCACGGAAGACATAAAGAGAAAGAATCAAAATACAATATAAGAGAGTATACAATATATAGTGGTAGTAGTAATCAAGTAGTCTGAGTAAGAAATTGGTCTGAAACCAGTCGACGTAATGCCGCGACAGCTCACCTTTAATTATACACATACATCGTATATATTGTATAATGGAAGACTTTAAACCTTTTTTTTACTCATTCAATAACTTTATCCATCCAAATATTAATTATGTAACGTGATTATATAAAAAAAATTAATTTAAAAAATAACACATAAAAATATTTTACTATGTAATTGAATATATATAATTGGAATTTTATAAAATAATATTTAAAATAAAAAAAATTAACACTTCAAACCTCATAGGATAATAACTCATCTGCTTACGTGGAGAGTAACGTTAAATTGCAGCCCCAACATTTACGTAATTTCAGTAAAAAAAGATAAATATAGATGGAAAAGAGAAAAAAAAAAATTGGAAAAAAAAAGATAAGCAAAATGTCAGGGTAACGCAGTTAATTTGGCGAATGGGGCTGTCTTTTCATCCCTCTAACATAGCCACTATGGTAGATATATTATTGGACTCCTTACTGATCTCACATATATATTCTTTACTTTTTTTTTTTTTTTTTTTTTTTCTCCACATTTATATAGACACATATACCCATGTACATACAAACATATAGATATATATATATATGTCGATGTGTTGCAGGGTGATCCTCGATAGACTCTAATAAAAAGCATCCCCGAGTTTGCATCAGGGGTTGGTGGGGTCAGAAGTCCATTCGGAAAATGGAGGGACTCGCGCGTTCAGCTAAATCTACCCAATAACGAAAACCAATTGTCCATTTACGAAAATATATAATATATAAACTAATGTTGAACTACAAAGATTTTTCGAAAATTTATAAATGGAAAATGTGTAAAAATGTATGTTAAAAATTTGGCTATTCATATATGACATTAATATTGATAAAGTGAAATTAAAAAATATTATTTTTGACATTATCGCAAGACAAAATTTTCGCCGTCCGTTAGTAAGACGTATGGAAGGCGACTAGTCCTAGCCAGGGTTCGAGTTGACTTCCGACTTTGTCTGCAGAAAACATTGAGTCTACATATAGAGGGTGCTGGTGGTCTCTCTGTTTATCTCTCTTTCTCTGTGAGGCTCTCTCTCACGCTATATCTCCCTACCTCTTTTACCCTATCTCATTCCACGGTAACGCGAAAAGACGCTATAAATTTTGCTTGCTAACCCCTCGAATCGCGAACATACATGGTCCAAGTTGAGTCAAGGCGTCAATGCAAAAATTCTTCAAATTCATTATATTATACACAATGTAAATAAAGAGGCCACTAAAATACAATTTTTATTACGTTTCTTATCAAATTTATAATATAACATATAAATATAAAATGTATATAACTCATATCATATATGATTTATATTTTTTACCTAAATTTACTTTAATCAACTAATTAAAGATTACACATATATTATTACATATGTATACTAAAATATTGATATTATATACAGATTACTGATTTAAAATATAAAAATGATGCGTGGACGCGCGACAAATAATTCCACTGTGGAGTTATCTATGCCCCTACGGCACGACTCACAATCGAATCTCACAGGGAATTTAACGCCCCTTCAATTGGAAAAAAAAGTAAAATAAAAAAATAAAATAAAAAATATGAATCGTCAAAGTGCATTTCGAATTTTATTGTATTTCCGCCCGTCGCGTCTTCCCGACACTTTAATAATAAGTATGAAAATTTTCTTCCATTTATCAAACAAATCTACACACATAAGTATATTATTTAAATTGATTAGAAAAAGAAAAAAAAATTCTTATCCAATTTAAATATTGTGTATGCATAGTTATTTTGGAAAATCACATACATCCATACGATCATATTTACTGATAAATTTCGACAGTGAATTTTGCAATATAAAAATATACAATGGACCATCATATATACATTGTCGTCAGTGTTATATATATGTTATAAAATAACAGTTGATATACACATTCGTTTAAGTTTTTTCCAATATATATTATTTATACACCAAACGTAACAAGTCGGTAAAGGGGTATAATATAAAAATGCAAGGCAGCATCACGAATGGAGTTATATTTGGGATCGTCATAACGCTCGACCATTAGAGGAATTGAAGATTTTTACGAGATGGGTGGTATAGCATATACGTTGGAAAGATCACACGGTTAGAAAGCCTACTCTAACTGTACGAGTATATACATATAAATGAAAATTTTCAATAGTATGTGTATGTGTATGTGTGTATATGTGTATGCGCGCTGTTGTAGCATACGATGTAACAAGGGTAGTGCGATTTCAAGAATGCAGAGCACGTAGTCAACCAATGCCAGCAGCCAGGCAGTAAAACAAATACGTTGGTGCAAAAGCCACCGCCATAGAAGCTTGCGTCCCCGTGCGTATATAACTATATATTGGTGTGTATGTACATATATATGAAACGTTCTCGTAATGTCTGCTTGGGCTTCTTTACCCTCATACTCTTTATCGATACTATGTCAAAAAATGAAGGAGCTATGTTAAACCCACACAGAATCCGTTTCTTCATTTCTTCGTTTCTCCGTTTTTTTTTTTTTTTTTTTTTTTTTTTTCTTTCATACCCATGTTGTCCACAAACCATCCACTGGGTATACACATATATTTCTTTTTATTATATTTTTCATCAATGTAAATATTAATTCATATGAATATCTAATTAAATATCTATTTTTCATTTCGAAAATTCTATATGAAATTGAAAGATGAATTAGCACCCAGATAAAGTTCATAATTTGTATACAACGTATGATATTTCACCATTTTGAACAATGATCATTGTGTATATAATATATATTGTTCAGAGATTAATAAACAGAGAGAGAGAGAGAGAGAGAAAAAAAAACTCGATTGGGATAAATATGTTCTTCACTCAAATATGTCGTCGTCTTTTGGGCGGTACATAAACAAGTGATGGACGGGTGAAAGAAGTGGCCAATGTGGGCCGGTTCCGGCGTCTCATGTGACATACACATCAGATGACAAGGCATTGTTTTCATCTCCCTTTTGATTGAGTACGCGGCTCCTTTGTCCCTTTCCCTTGAAAATTTCTCACTACGTCATACCTTACCTCAATTCCCCCAACTCTTAAATATACCTACATCTATATATACGCGTATATGCTTACTGTCCGATGTTTCTCAAACTCATTCGATTTCTCAAAAATTAAAAAAAATATCGTCATTCATTTTATAATATAAATTTTCATTATATCTATATATCTACATATATAGTTTGTAAATATAAATATGTGTAGAAAATAAAAATTCACCTGATATATTTTATTATAGGGTCATCAGATCATGCTCGCTCGAATTTCAACCAAATCGAATAATGGACCAGTTTTCACCTGATCTGGAGCGCGATTTATCTGTCAAAGGAATATCAACTAGTATCATCCCTTATTCTCATCAAAAACCTGCCGGCACGCGTGCCAAGGTGGCACTCTGTGGCAATGCCGTCTGGACTGGTCCACAATGAGATGGTGAAGCTGCCAGTCAACAGTCTATTGAATATGACCGGTGTCTAGTTTAAAAATAATCATTGTTACCCACCACAAAATGATCATGGTTAACCCCTTGACTTCTATCTGGACCAGGTGTATCATCCCCCTTTACTTACTCAGTCAAAGTATATCCAGTTTATCCTCTGATGTAACTCTTTTTTTTCCTTTCTTCCTCCCTATCCCCCTAATTTTTATCATCATACCCACAATCGTACACATATATAAATATATACATATCCACAAATATTTGCAAATATGTTTTGATAAAATATATAATTCCATTTATTTTGAAACATGACAATAAAGGTATTTTTTTTTTGTATTTAGCGCCATAAATATGTATTGATCAACGTCAACGACAAATAACAATAACACAGTACGAGCAATAGCTCGGTTAATGGCTGTGAACGCTACTGTAATTATATTATAAACAAACCATACAACAAAAAATTGATATCACTAAAATATTGATTGGTAAGTGAAAACAAAAAATAATTTCTTTACAATAAACAGATTAATCTATATATTATATATCGTTAATATATTGATTTATATTGAACTAATGTAAATCTAGCATATCAATAGTACAATAATCCTATGGATAACATGTATATACCATACGATCAGAAGACTTTTACGCATAGTCAATGACTTAGAAATTCCTTTCACTTTGCCTACAATAAATGGAGGCCACAGAAATTTACCGGAAATATTGTAATTATATATTGCATTATACTATATCCAATTGATTCACTGCCTAGCGTCGCGTGAAATCATGCAATAATAATAATAATAATAATAATAATAATAATAATAATAATAATAATTGAAATAGAATGTAAGTAATTGAAATATTGGGCTTGTATCAAAGTTATCATAAGAATTATTGTTTCATGTTTTGAGCGATTATCAATAGCAATTGTGAAATGTCAGCGTAAACTTATATTAGAGCATAATTCAGTATTGTTCACAACAGTAATGATTTCTCGCATCACTTGACATTAAATAAAATGGTTTATAGATATATTACAATGAATTTACCGGAATTCTCTATCTATGTACGTTGTAATTCATTGTTTTGCCGGCCGTGCAATACCAATAAAAAAGTAAAACTTTCTCGACATTTTTTTTTTTTTTTTTTTTTTTTCCATACCTAATACAAAAATTCACTTCATCGTTTGATCACTCACTGTTTATTATGGTATCCGAATGATTTTCGAATGCCAGTATCTACTCGAAACTCGATACGTCGGCAGGACTTTTTCATCACCTCGCGCCCACATTATTCATAATTATTTCATCAATCTAATTCTCCATAATTTATACGTATTGTCGTATTCATTATTGAACTTTTATATCAATCTTATTATTTAATATATATACTTAATAATATTATAATATCGAAATAATATTAACAATGCAGTTAGAGCAGTTGACCTTTACCCATTATTATTTTATTTTTAGTATTATATTTTCATCATTGTGGACATCACAATCATCAGTGAAAATTCTATCGTCACAAACATTATTGGATCATCATAATAATTTTAAATCGAAACCATCGATAAAATTAAGTGAAAACCAAGTGCCGCGGAATAAACGTGCTCTCGGATTGATACTACAAGGGATCGTTCAAGCCCTCGGTTATAATACAACATCAATTCAAATTTTATCATTGCCTAATGAAAATATTAGCAATACTTCATCAACTGGATCGCTTATCATTGATGCCAGAAAATATCAACAATCTAAAAATCATGACATGATAAATTTGGCATCTATGCAAACTCCATTGACCCCAAGACTACGTGAAACATTAAAATTTACTGGAGTTGTAAATTTCAACAATAACTCAGATCTTTTATCACATTTACGGCAATATGAAATATTATTTCATGGTGCATCAAGTAGTCCACCTACACCAGTGACACCTTCGTCATCTACGACGACAAGAAATGTAGCAACAAGTAGTTGGATTGCGCCAACTGCAATTCCATTATCAACGCATATACTACCACCACCGTATTTCATTCCAATTTCTATTCCTATAATTCAGAATCTTCAGTATCCAAAGCCTCTATTATCCAATTTTGTTGCCACGACATCCAAAAATATTTATTCGACATTCGATAATTCACCACACGTAGAAATTAAATCTACTCATAATACTCCAATTAGCAACACACAATCTACAAATGATAATAACGATGGGACCATCGGAGAAGAGAGTTATGAAAATGAAGATGACATTCATCGAGACAATTATCAAGATCAAGATGAATATGATAACAGTCAAGCCAGAAGCATAGAGCAATCACAAAAAAAACATGTAGTAAGTGACAACAGTGCAAATAGTGAAACAAACATTGCCGTATTGGGACGAGACAATATCGAAAATGATGATTATCAGCAATCTGAAAAATCTATTTTACATCCAAATTTTCAAGTGGAAAATTCTGAAAATTCTCAAGGATATATTCCAAATAAATATTTGCATCATTTAAATAAGTTCAGTGTAAATTTACCGATCGATAATAAACCATTTATTGGCCAATCAATTGACAGTTATGGTCAAAGAATCGAGCATGGTGGTAAAATGGATGAGGGTCTTACTGATTATTTTGCAAAGTTCAAAAATCCGCGATCGGGTATGTTTGAGTACCCTAAAATAGATATTTTCAAAGATAATAAAAAAAAGTTAATTTCAACTGAACATAATTTTCGCCAACCACCACCACCACCACCACCATCATCATCATCATCATCATCTGTAAAACAATCCCAGCAATATTATCTTAGCTCACCGTATACCGGTTTTAAATATGAAGAATACAAATTGAATGATAGTCACGACCCGAGTGAATTAACAAGTGCAACTGTTACCGAGACAGAAAAGTAAGGAATATTATCGCAAAATAATGAAAAAAATCAAAATTAATCGTCAAACTCAAATACTTTAAATGATTATTCACATTCAAATTTTACATGAAAAAGTATATAAAATGAATATTACACCTATCAGATATTTCAATTCATCCTAATTTAATCCATTTTATAATCTAATATGATATGCCATTATACTAGAATTTTTATTAATAAAAACATAACACACAATTATTTTATATTCAAAAATTTTCGTAGTACCCTAAGTGGCAATCATGGCCGAACCAATATCAATTAGGAGACACTTCAATCTATCCAAGATATAATCTATTAAATTTTACTTATAATTCAAATACAAAAAATTTTATTAAGCATTAAATATAGGTATGTATGATATTATATATGTATGTTGCAGAGAAGAAAAATGGAACAATAACATCGCATTAATTTGAAAATATGTAATAACATATAAATGATACTGCACAAGCTTGACATTAATTAATACTTATAATACCTAATTTAATTAATAAACTTATCATTTCATAAACGTAAATACAAATATATATTATGTGCGAAACCCAAATTTTTATTATTGACACCAGCTCCAACAATTACGATATTTTCAAGTTAGAGGTTCAAGTGATTTGAATTTTGTTTATGTTCATAGTGAAGCTATTAAAAATTAACTCTAGATGTCTCACCAATCGCTACAATGCTTTGTTGCTGTATTCATGCAATGTACATATATTGTGCATGAAAATAAATTATTTCAGTTTTATTCGTCTTCAAATAATATTCTTCACCAGGCTTATTACACGTATAAAGTAACTCTGACTTTCGTATTTACCTAATAAATGGAATATAAAATAATGGCAATTTGATGTTATAATACATCTAACGAATATACCAGGAATTTTAAACATCATTATTCTTCCAAATCATGAATATCTAACATTATCCAAGTATACAATTTATTTTAATTAATACCAGTAAGTACATCCTTATTCTCATTTTTTTCATTTTTTCACATCAATATATGTATTTTTACAAGTATTATTATGGAAAATTCACATTTCTCTCGAAATTAATCATGGAAGTGAGCCATATTTTATCTATAATAAATTAAAAAATGATTAATTTGCCAATGACTTAATAAATTTATATAATTGTTTTGATTGTTTTAGAAATATGATATAAATATTTGAATGAATATATAACTATAATGGCAAATAACATAGATACAATAAATAAGATTGATGATGATAGCAATAGTACAAAAGCCTTCTATGTACTTCGACAAACAAGATTAGAAGATAAAGATTATTTTACGTTTGAAATGATCATAAGGTCAACCCAGTGATTGTAATATCGTTAAAAAAGTTTATCAACGTGCGCAAATATATATAGTTCATGTGGAAGAATGCAAAACACAAAAATATGGGAAAATACCAAAAGAAAGTTTTATAGATGAAATTTTAGATAAGTAAATTGACGTCTTTATCATAATTGATATTCCACAAGTCGTTCAAAGCAAAAACTACGGATTATGCCAAAAATTTTAAACAAAAAATAATCCTACATTAAGAGTAGATTTTTATAATCTTGTGAATTTATAGTAAATAAAAAATCCAACAAGACAATGGTATGATGGACTAAAAAATATTCAAATTTTGGAAAATATTAAACTAGCAGCAGTGTTTATTCCCAATGAAAATATATTACGGTCATAAAATGATAACATTAATAAAATTGTAAAAAAAAACAAATTAATCAATTGATAAACTTGTATATAAAAAATAAATTAATTAAAAAGTCAAAAACTATGAGAATAAATAATGATTGTTCAACCGACAAAAGTATAATTATTTCCCCGGCATTTATTAGAAAATATAATTTATAAATTTTTGGTTGAAATAAAAAATTAATCAACAATAGATATATTTAAGAATAATAAAAATTTTAACCTGAAAGGGAACGATCAAGTATATATTAAAGTTATAGAAAAAAAATATAATATATTCTAAATGGTTATTTCATAAAAAAAAACAAAAAATTAATCATATCAAATTAATAGAACAAAAATTCATTAATAGTCATACTAATATCATAAATCGTACAATACGTAAAAAAACTGACTAAGAAAAAAATGATGAAAATAATAAATAGTCTATTATTGGAGTGTAAAAACTGCAAACAATGATTTAATTGTTTGAATGTATTAAAGAAGCACATTTGTACAATATCAATGTGAATTTTGTGAAAAATGATGCAACAAACTTGATAATTAAAAAAAAAACACACACACACATGAAACTGCAAAATAAGCTGAAAAATTAATAATATAATACAAATATATTAATACGATCAATGTAATATCACTATTCTGTATTTTTTTCAATACGTTTCACCAATATATTTTACATAGTTTACATTTAGTAAATTACGTATATTTGGTAAAATAATTTTTCAATATGATCTCACAAAATTTCAATGATCTACTATAAATATATAAAAAAATATGATATGACAAAATAATTTATTACTTATATAAGTATATTGTTTTAAACTCGATTATAGGCGCAGCCAAATACTTGACACACGCGCATCCTATATATATATATATATATATATATGTCTCTAATACAATATTTATATACTCATTATAATAATTATAATTGAAGTTAACGAAAAAATATTTAATCACATGTATAATTATATGCATACATAATAAATATTCTATTTATATAAGGTAAATCATCATAAATACTAAACGGTATTTTATAACATTTAAAGTGTAATATTTATTGGTTATAACTCGGATAGATAAACTTTTGGACTTCAACATACATAATTAACATCAATAATATGGGCTTCAAAAAATTGAAATTTGGCACGTTTTTAACAATTGTAGTTGTGGTAGTTGCTATATATTTTCGAAAATTTGACAATGATTTACACGAACGTCTGTCAAAAGTTCTTCGTGGTCTTCAGCGTCTTGAAAATAAATACGAAATATCAGTTAGACCTAAAGTTGCAATAGGTTATGGTGCATGCACAGATGTTTTTATCGATGCAAAATACCTCCTGTACTATACATCGAATATTGGAGCACCAAGTCATTTTGATGAAATCAACAATGAAGAAGAATTATTAAAGAGTTTTTCATATTATTTTGAGCATGGTGCAGCTGCTGAGTACGTATCATCATTATAACGCAATTTTTGTCCACATCTCTCCATAAATTTATATATTTATATTTGATGAATTTAATATTATTTTTAGGCGATATATGACAAATGAAACATTATTTGATGAACTCGTGACAAAAGCTAGATCATTTCCATCTTCATACTCAACTATTGGTGGTAATGCACCCGTTATGGCAATGCGCTTTGCTAAAGAAGGATGTGATGTGATATTGGCTGCAAAAATGACACATTCACTCAAATTGATAATGCCAGACAGTGTAGAAATTATTGGTGGCGAAGTTGACAGAGATGATGTACATTTAATTTTTGAATATAAACAAGGAGAAAGATGGGGTCCATATACCAGCCCTCGAGCCAATAGATATATTCTTCATAATGACATCAATAATCCTATAATCAGTTCCTTAGAGATTTTTGATGAAATATTACCGAAATTCAAACCTGATATGTTTGTCGTTAGTGGAATACAAATGATGGATAATTTTCGATTTGCTAAAGGTGATTTGATATTTTTATATTATTATTATAATTATTATTATTATTATTATTATTTTATATTCCCGCTAAAGTAATATGTATTTTTTTTTAATCCAAAGGTGTACGACAAGAAAGACTGAAGAAAATCAAACAACAAATGATAAGTCAATTATCAACAACAAAAATTCATTTTGAAATGGCATCATTTTCTGAAAAAGAATTATTAGTTGAATTACAACATATGATAATACCATTTACTGACAGTTTGGGTATGAATGAGCAGGAAATAGCCAATTTATATAATTCCATGTATTATGGCAACGTCTCTTTAGTAACAGATTCAACACCAAGGGTTGCTACTATTCTTGATTATATGAGAGTTTTATTCAAATTAGTAAGAATTAAATCAAGTGTAATCAATAATTCTCGTCCATTAACAAGATTACACGTTCATACGTTGGCATTCCAAGCAATTTTAACTGTAAAAAATTCACAATGGAAAAATTCTATGGAAGCTGCTGCTAAAGCGTCACTAGTTGCTCATCGTCATGTTTGTGCAACAAATACAATCGACATTGAAAAAGCCGCGTTAATCATGGATGAGAGTTTTTTAACATCCAAATTATCAGGTCAAAGAATATTGATGAATACGGAAAACCCCGTTTCTTGTTGGGATGAGATTTTAAAGAATGACCATATGAATTTGCCAATTGAAGTGTGTGTCGCACCTGTACTTGTATGCACCGAGGCAAGCCAAACTGCAGGTGGTGGTGATAATATCTCTAGTGCAGGTTTAGTTCTCCAAATTTAAAAATATGTAAACATATATATTCTTTATTTGTAAGATGTTTTTCGTTATTTCCTTTTTATATATAATTTGAATATTACGTTAACATTCCCGTTTTATGAATATATTAATTTTATGTAGTGATTAAATATAATTCTTACACGTGTCATTCCAAAATTAATTTCTATTATAAACACAATTAATTTTATTATCTTTCCACTATAATATTATGAATTGTTAAAAAATTTTTGTGATATATTTTTCATTTATAAAAGTAACTGAAACTTTTTCATAATTGTTTCTAATTTTTTTTATAGATTTAGTATCATGGTATAAAATTTTTTTTTCCTCACTATTCATTAACTTTTTAAACGTTATGAAAAAATTAAATGAAACTCGAGTATTTTAGATTTGATTAAACATTAATACGTACACAAATATATATGTTATAAGAAACATATTATGTTCGTAATTCATTTACAATTATAAAATAGTTGAATTTACTTCAAAATAAAATTTAATAAATATACATCTAAAAATTACTACAGCATTTAATAACTAATTATATATAAATTTATATCACAATATATATTGGTTATAGGATTTGAAATAAATAACCGCATAAAAACTTTTTTTTATTGTATTTTTTGCATGTGGTTCAAGAATTTTTTTTTTTTCCATTTGCAGTTATTACAATATAATAATTAAAAATGAGATGCTGTAATTGAGATGGATTAATATAATATAAGTTCTCACAAATGAACTTATATTGTTTTACAAGTTTGGTGGTGAAATATTAATTAGACATTTATAGAGGTAAGAATGATATTTTATTAAAATATTGTATCACCCTCATTAATACCAAGCATCTTCAGATCATCTGGCCCAGGTTGTGTATCAATATCAGTTTCAGCTTGGGTAATTTCCGGTGGCGGTTGATCCATATACTCAGGCCCGTATCCAACGCAACCAAGCATGCTACTGTACATTGTCGCATACATGATATTATTGTCCATATGAACTTCTTTTTTAGTTTCTACTTCATCTTTAGGGAAAATAATATTTAGCGCCTCTTGTAGATCGTCTGGTAAAGGAGTACTGGGATCAGCGGTACGTTTATCTGTCTCTTGAATTTCTGTATTATCTACCACGCCTGCTGGCACATCCATTTGCATCATAGTTGTTGTTGCTGTTGATGCCTGAACAAAGGCATTTTGAATTGGCGGTGGATGCGCAAACGTTGGTATTGTCACTGTCGGTGGCCTCACATTAAATCTCGTTGTATTTTGTACGAAGAGTGATGAATTAGGAGAAATAAATGGTGGTAGCCGATTTGTATTACTAAATCCTGATGGTGTATTTGTAATATTAGGTTGGGTGTTTGAAGTTATTGATGGTGGTGGTCTCGCAAGATCTGGAAGTTTGTGACCAGCAACAGTAGTGCTAACGGCAGACATAACAGGCGCAACAATTTCTGGTTTTGATGAATCTTCTTCAACGATTGGCTGTTCAATTATCGTCTCTTCTACTTGATCCTCAATTTCCATATCAACCACTTGTTGGGGATTTGCAGTTGCAACTATTGAAGTTGGAATTTTTGGTATGTGAAGAATAGGCGGCGGTGGTGCAACGAGAATTTTCATTGGTGTCTGTATTTTTGGAGGAATGCTATTATTAAGATTGACTGGAGTTGCCAATTTAGTAATATGGACTACACCCGGTGGATTTATTATTTCACTTGGAACTTTTGGAGTATCTTCAAATTTACTTTGAGCATATGGTAATGGGGTAATATCTTTATCAGATATTTTAGGCTCTTCATGTTTCTTCTTGAACAATGGTAACCTACCAATAAACGGTAATTTTCCTTTATTTGATTGAGGTGGTTGCTTTTTCATTGGGACTTGGCCTTTTTTCGATTTAGATGCAGACTCATTAGTCTTTTTTTCAAATTTTGATTCATCATTGGACTCATCGTCACGTCTTTCCTTATATTTGTCATAACTGCGTTTAGGACTGTTATCACGCCAGTTTCTATCACGACGTGGTGAATCATCAGCACCTCCGCCTCTACGATCCTTTCTACGCTCATCATAATAGTCACGGTCACGATCACGATCACGATCACGATCACGATCACGTTCGCGGTCTCGACCACTGCTACTACTACCACCACCGCCTCCACCACCACGTCTCCTATCATAGCTATCATAACGACTATGATATTTATCATCACGTCGATCATATTTACGTTCGCGCTCTTCTCTATGACGATCTCGTTCACGATCACGATCATCTTCTTTATCTATGGACTTTTCATTCGGCTTGACCGTCATATTCACTTGCTGTTTAGTCCAAAACCCCATATGGGGTTTGGGCATGTCCTCAGGTTTTGGAATGTCAACTGGATTATTAGCTACTTGCTGTGGTTTCTCGTCATCTTTTTTTATCCAAAATGATTTCGGTGGCTCTTTTGGACCCCATGCTTCTAAAGCCAGATCTGGCTTATTGGAAAAACATTTATTATTATCATCTTCGTCTTGTTGAAGTACTTCTTCAGAACTTGGTCTACGAGAAACTTTAATGTCTTCTTCCTGTTTTGCTTTTAATTTGTCCCGAATTGAATTTAAAAGTTGCCGATCATCAGTCTCTTGAGATGGAGCTTCGGGATTTATTGATTTATTTGTTGTTGCAACGTGAGTCCAATGATCTTTGAGTTTTATTCCATGATAATCGATTTCTTCATTGAGAATAGCCTGAGTTGATGCTTTCATTTTATTTCGCATAGCAACACGAATACTCTTGGACATATCTTGATCAGAATCAGTATCAGTATTATCCGATTCACTGCTACTATCACTGTTACTGCTTTTATTTTTTCGTTTTTTTGATTTTTTCTTATTTTTTTTAGATTTTTTAGATTTTTTTGACTTTGGGGGTGGGTCATCCTCCTTTTGCTTTTGAAGTTCTAAATGCATTTGTTTTTGTCGTTCATCAGAAAATGCTTTTTCACGATCAGCTATCCAATCAGTTTCCCAATGCGGATTTTGATCAACGAAACGCTGTAATTATATTGATAAAAAAAACTTTTTTATTACCCATCCAAATGACCTAATGTATTTGATTATTATTATTATTCAAATTTTATGAAATCATAAATTTACCGAAAAATTTTCCGAGTGACGTTTCGATTTGAGATGAAGACTCGCACAATGGAGATCGCCTATCCATGAATCGCAAAGCTTGCAGTACCATGCAGTTGCCGCACTGAAGAATTGTAAACCTATAACCCAAAAAATTGATAAATTAAGAAAACCCGCGCTTCGAGATGGGTTAATATTCATAAGTTCATAAAGAATGACCTTGTGTTCAGCTTCGACACATCAAGTCACTGAAAACAAAGATAGTAGTATATTAAAGATTGATTGAGAAATGAGTATATAGCACGTTAAAATTCCGTTGAAGAAGTCACCCAATGTCATTTCTGCAATGGAAGAATGGACAGGTGAAAATCTTGATTATTATTATTTTTTTTTTTTTCTTTTTATTATTCGTATTGGACGATCAATGTATACAATACTTGTATTGTACAAAATTTTTCAATTTAATATGAATCTATTCTTAATTTTCATATTGTACAATGTCGTTAAATTATGGCATAAATTAATTAATGTATTTTTTATTTTCAATTTTTGCGCACACACATTTTTTTTTTTTTTTTTGTTTACACTTCTAGAACGGCGAAGGTTTCCAAAATATTTTACATTTCCATCTTGGATATATATTACTGAGCCACCCTCCCGCCCACTCGTTGTCTTTTCTTTATTTATCCCACACATAAACGCACTCACACACCAACATGATATCATAAAAATGGGCCACTTTATTGAGTTTATATTATAATGCAACACGTTTTAGAATAAAATCACTATGTTCCTGATTAATTATTTGAATATCACATATATAATTTACGTAAATGTTACACACATTTTTTGTTACTGAAATCCGGATATCGAAATATAGAATTGATGACAATTGAATTTCATTTTTTCTTGAAAAAATTATGGATGACCCATAACTGGTTATCCTTTCCTGTTTTTAACACATTGTTTGGGATATTTCTTAGCATCAGAAAAAATATATAATGTGCCTATATTTCACAAGGTTTTTTTTTTTTTTTTTTTTCTTTTTTTTTCATGTATGACAAGGTTTATCATGAAAAACTTGAAATAAATATAGTGACAAGATATTTTATATAACTTGAAACTATGAATTGTCATATTATTTCTTCAATACATACCATACAACATATTGTCAGTGCACAAGCTACGGAATTGCATACTAATTAGTAAATATCTATTAAAAAAATATTCATACCTTTTATTGGTGTCCGTTTTGTTGGAAGACCTGGATAATACGGCACTTCCTTTTCAATTCCATCTCCATTGCGCTCGTGCCATGGCATATCAACAATCTTTCGCTCCTACGAAGAGGAAACAAAAAAAAATTTTTTTTTTTTTTTAACAAAAACGATTTTTTATATATGTATGTAAATAAGAATAAAATCTGATATAAAAACAAATCAATCATGTTGTGATAAGTAGAATATTAATTATCAATGATTTACAACTCACCAAACATGTTTCTTTATGCTCATTCGAGTGAAGATGATTTAAATACTCTTTAGCAGTTTTAGGAAAGATGTCACATACTTTGCACCAATGCATTTCGGGATCATAATGAACAAAATTGTATATAGGTTTAGTATCTTCTTCAATAACTTTGGATGATTTTCGATCTCTATCAATTTTAGAATCTCTCTCAGTATCAGAATCAATTAATTTGACTGGAGACTCGATAATCTTGATTTTAGACGATTCATCTTTTGGACTTCTTGTACGCTTCAACGGTATATCTATCTTAAATTTACTCTTGAGATCATCGACCGTTGTTTTATCGCCAATTATTCCCGTCAACATATCAATAACATTATGTATCGATTTCATTTTATTTTGTATTTCAACCTGTATAATATTTATAAAAATAAAATAATCATAAGTGTTTAAAAAAAAAAAAAAAATAATAATAATAATAAATTAATTAATAAATAAATAAATAAATGAATAAAAATTTTTACCTGAAGCTTTTGATTTTCTTTAACAATACGAATATTTTCACGTCCACCTTCTTTTCCTATTTCATCGCATTGATGACGCAATGTTTCCAATTCTCTCTCAAGTGTTGTTGATTTTTTCACATATTCTTCACGCTGCTTCGCCAATGTGGCTTTTTGCTGTTTAACTTCAGCTGCAATTGCTGGGATAAATTGATTTACATCAAAAATTAATTTACTATAAGTGATTAATTATATTCACATTTTAATTATATCATAATTATTATTTTATTGAAATATCTAAAGCAAACCTTCTTTCTTAGCGTCTTCGGGACGTGAAACAACACCCAAACCAGACGATACAAGATCTATGGGTCTTGAGTTATCTGGTACCGAAGAAATTGTAGGTGGTGGTTGTGATGGTTGATTATTGTAGGGAACTTGTCCTCCTTGCCAATTAGGTGGTGGATAGTCCTATATTACTCACGTTTAAATTTTATCATAAAGATTTGATTTGAAATTAAATTAATACCTATTTCTAGTTTTCAAACACTTATTAATATTATTACTGGAAATAATTGATGATAAATATTTTTGGCATAAAAATATCGCCAATCTAATCATATATATGATCAATGAATGTATTTGTATACCTAATCCAGAATAATATTCAAAAATACATAAAACTAGCAACAGTAATAAGCATGTAATATAGTATTGAAACTCACACTACGATAATTGGCCGGTTGGTAGGCATAATCATATCCCTGGTTATAATTATAGTTATAATTATTGTAACCTTGATTATACGATGGCAAAGGTGGAGGTGGTTGACTTGTATTTGGCGGTGGAGGCGCCTATTGAATCCAATAGACATAAATAAATATTAATCGGCAATGCAAAATTCACAAAAATATTCCAGTTAACTAATAAAAAAATATTAATTTTATTAAATATTACCTGATATTGACTATGTACTGCTTGAACATATCCAGTTGATGTCGTATTGGTGACAGAGGATTGTGATTGATTTTGTGGATTCGATTTATTCCAATCTTGTGATCTACTGCTGCATTCCTTCCGAAGGAATCTCTCTCGTGAATCAGATCGCCTGTCTCTTGATCGCGATCGTCTATAGCGTGATCTTCTAGGAGAAGGTGATCGATCTCTATCATATTTTCTTGATCGCCTTCGATGGGACGAATCATCAGAATCAACACTCGGACTTCTAGGACCTTTTCTTCTTGAATCGGACTCCATTACGGTTAAATGTAATGGTAGTGTGCTAGATGCGTGCCCAAGATTATTTCTCAAATACTAAAAATATGTATTTATCTCAATTATGGAATATATATTTTTCCAATACTTTATTGAATTTATTTTATAAAAATTTTCTATCCATAGTTAGCATATTATCGCGGCCATTTATAAATGGTAAACGTGGTGGTAAACATCGTCACCCACATTTGCGCCGCCACCATTACCATTTATCAAATTATTTCACAATATATTACATATACTAACCATTCAATAAATTAACATTATATACGATAGTTATTTAATTACGCCATTCATGCATTAATATTATAAATAAAATTATATATACATACGTACATAAATACACATATATAAATGTATTTGTATATGAATTTATTTATTATATATATATATATATATATATATATTTATATATGTATATGTATATGTATGTATATATATATATATATTTTTTCATAGGAGATACATTATTACCTCGCCAATACATCCAACAATCCAAGAAGCCGAAAATGTATATAACGCACAAATTGACTACCGATGTTACAATGTACATATATATACGTTGTTCAACACACTTTTACCAATATGTACCTTGAGTTACATAGAGTTGAAACTTTCATATATTCTATTTATCGCCATTAGTATACCTTTATATACGTACATTATACGTATCACAGACTATGCACTCTATCTTTAACTTTTATATAGTATACTACCTACTATATATATATAAACTTGATGAGTACATATACTATACATCAATACATTAATAGTGCGTGCTACTGATTATGCAGGGATCTATAATAATTACGTTTATAATAGAGTATATAAAAAATACTATAGGACAATAATGGTGATCTCCAGTTTAATCAATTCATCGCATGAATAAAAAAAAAAGCATCCATTATAAATATCTGAAATATGTGTGATTCTTTTTGGGAACAACTTGCACAAGTACATATTATCAATCAGCCACATTGCTTTAATCAGGATCATTATATTTATTGTTTGTGCAGTCGAGTTTTTATACGGTAAATATTGATCACATATTAATATAAAAAACTATCTATTCAAATAAGTAAATATATATACCGTTTAATTTATATACACACACACGTGTTATTACATACTTTTCAATTTTTCAATTTTTCATTTTTTCTTTTTGTTCTCAGAAATCCTCAAACTTATACCATTGCAAATCAGTTGATGGATGATTTTAGTGACAACGAGATAGAATCTGAAAATGACAGTTCAACAGAGATGTTGGATCCACTCAATAATGGCCCAACCGAAACACAATATGTATAATTTTCATCATTATTAAATACCTATCAATATATAATGCATATTTAATATATATTTAATTCATTATAGGAAGATCCAGTAAGCTGTTACTATAGTGCATCTCATACAGACAACAATTACTCTACGGATGAACATGATTCCATTCGAGATTCTATAAACAAATCTGCAACACAATTATTTACAAACAAACTTGGTATCCATCAATCAGACTCTGGTGCAGATCTATCCGAATATCATGAGCACTATAAGGAATCCACATTGTCTACAATTAATTCAAATGAATATGATTCATATTTGAATGTTGATTTTTCATATAGAATTGATAACAAAAGTCCTCTTGATATGGCATGGGATAAATTTTGGTCTGCTAATGGAGAACGTTTAATTTGGGCTTCGTGGATTGATAAATATGCTGAATACATAAATCCTCAGTATTTCACAAGTGATATTATTGATACAAACGCTCATATCACCACCACAATTATTGATAAATATTCTGAACAGAGTACATGTTTCCCCAATCATGCTCACGTCGATTGTCAATTAGAACATTCGGATTTCAAAGGAATATTCGATAAAACAATAAAAATAATTGAACCAGAAAAACAATCAGTGAGCCAATATATAAATTCCGTCACTTCAGTCAATTGTTTAATTGAAGATACTGACAATGAACCACAGATTATCGAAAGCTCCAATTTATTGAATCCCAACAGTTTAGAATTTGAAAACTACAATAATCCTTATATTATTGAAGATGACAAACTTATTACCATATCTAAATGTGATTCGATTAATGGATCTACCGCACAAACAAATGCAACGTCCGATTCCATGACTAATGTCACGAAAATGACATTATCTGAATCTAGCTTGGATTCAAATTCCGCCCAATCACTCAGTCTTGTTAGTTCCATTACAAGCTCAATGGATAGCAACATTACTACCACGAGTAATAGTTCTGACCAAGAAAACGAATCAATACTACTTGATAATGATAAATATTGGCAGCATTTATGGAAGATTAATTTTCAAATAATGTATAAAAAACATTATGAAAAATTTGTAGAAAGATATAATAGTATACAAATTGAATATTCATCACATTCAAATAAACAATATTCGGGAAAAAAATCTCTAAAATGTAACGATCAAGTTAGAAAAAAACTTGCGAACAGTAAAAAACAAATTAAATCTGTGTCAAAATCATCTAGCCAAAAGAGGAAAGTAGTTGAATCAGTAGGAGTATTAATGAAAAATCTATCAATGAAGTGCGATCAAAATTTTCAATCATTTGAAAATGATGACTCGACAGATAATGATAAATCAGTACAACAATCTTATAATGCAGATAATAATAGTGTATCCTATAATGATAACCATATAATTTCTAATGCAACTTCAATTATCTATAGTACATTGAATAAATCATTAACTAGTGGCAGTGGTGGTGATGACGGCGAAAGATCTGATAACAATAAACTAATAACTTTGGAACGCTCACGCAAAATTGATATTGATTATGAACCGGAAGTGGGTATGGAGTCAGTGAAAAAGGCATTCTCGTCAATGGGTTTTAAATATAACAATTATAAAAAAACTAAATTATTCGGTGAGGTAATTTATAAAAAAAAACATATTAGACTCCCTAATAGGCAGCTAAAAATGAGGCTCAATAAAATGGAGTCTGGAAATAAGCATATTTATTTTGACGATAATGGTTTAGTGGTCTCCAACCTAACTGAGAAAGTCAAAGACTATCTATCACATTGTCCTATATCACTTTCATCTGAACAACAAGTGCAACCAACTGATAAAAATTCTTATACAGAGACACAATTTACTTCAAGCTCAGATGATGAATGTTTAAGCGAACATGATAAAAAATTAAATGCCAGACGATTAGTTTTTAATAAATCAAATGTCAGCTCTTCAGAAACATCACCACCATTGCAATCCTTACCACTGTCATCAAATTCAACTGTTAATACAGATGATACTAATGTTATATTAAATAGAGGTAACAGTGCAGATAATCTAGTCATAACGAATGATAATAGTATCAAAAAATCAGAAAAGAAGCGAAAAAAAAAATTGAATAAAAAGAATAACAATTTTCCTGTTGAAATAGGTAATGATAAGACATTAATGAAATATTGGACGAAAAGATATCGTCTCTTTAGTAAATTCGATCAAGGCATAAAAATGGATCGTGAAAGTTGGTTTTCGGTTACGCCAGAAAAAGTAGCTGCCCACATCGCACAAAGATGCAGATGTGATACAATTGTTGATGCTTTTTGTGGAGCTGGTGGAAATACAATACAATTTGCATTTACATGCGAAAGAGTGATTGCTATAGATATTGATCCAGATAAAATAGAAATTGCCCGTAACAATGCTAGAATTTATGGCGTTGAGGACAGAATTGAATTTATTATTGGTGACTTCATTCAATTGGCGGATAGACTCATTGCGGACGTTGTTTTTCTTAGCCCACCTTGGGGTGGGCCTAACTACACGCAAATCGATACGTTTAATCTCGAGAATATATTGCATCCTGTTGGTGGTATTACTCTATTTCATATAGCTCAACGAATTTCCAATCACATAGCGTATTTTCTTCCACGAAACATTGACACCATCCAGGTTAAACGATGAATTTTTCAATTTCTATATAAATATATAAACGCATATTTATGTAATAATATATTTTTATTCATTTCAGCTTGCCATGTTAGCTAGTCCCGATGGTGGTGTTGAACTGGAACAAAATTTTTTGGATCGTAAATTAATATCGTTAACAGCATATTATGGTGAACTACTCAGAGATTATTGACTAAGTTTTAAATAACCAAACCATAATCTGCAGTTTTTTCAATGTTAATTGACTAATAGTAAACATATTATTACGCTCGTCAAGCTTCACGCACAAGAATATAATTTTTCAACAATCATTTCATATTATTATTATTATTATTATTATTATTATTATTATTATTATTACATAGTATAATTTGTATGTCAATCGATGTCAATTTATTATGAATAAATATATCAACAAAACACCAAATATTAATGTTGTATCCATGCAAAATTTGTTATATATAATATAGTTATAAATTCTTTTGTTTACCTTCGAGCATGAATATATTGTATAAATAATTGCCATAATTGATATCAATATAAAATAATTCTTATGAATCAATATTAAGAATGGCAGACCCTTCAGTTTCTTCCGGTACTGCGGGTATAGTTATACCACCTGTATCTACACTTTCTTCCTCCTCATGTGGAATTTTTAAAAAACAGTGCATGGTCTCGTCTTCTACTTGCTCTAATGTCACGCTATTATTTCTGATCGTACTTTCTGTGGTCATTGGCAGTGTACCATCCAAGTGTGTTGATGGTATTTGTATGGTGATTGTTTGTAGAGTGCCATCTATCGATGTTAAAGAAGACATCAAACTAGCTTCAATTGTCTTATCCACCTCAGAAAATGTTCCCAAACAACTGTATATTAATTGGGCTGCGGCCATATTACCTGGGAAAACTTCGACATTACTGTCATCTAACGAGACAATCAAATCAATGAGTCAATAATTTTATATGAATAAATTTAAAATTATAATGACGATATTAAATAATAATAATAATCATAATCATCATAATAATAATAAGTAGTAGTAGTAGTAGTAGTAGTAGTAGTAGTAACAAATAAATGGATAAAAAAATAAATAACATGATACATACTGTTCTTCTGGATAGGTGTTTTAATTAAACCTTTCGCGTGGTTGCCCATATGTTCCACAAAACTCTCTTTTTTCACTGTTTTAAATGGACATATCTCACAGGTAAATAATCCGGATAATAATGGATGTTTGGCTCTTAAATGGTTTTTATAACTACTACTTTGTATAGCAGAATATGAACAATGAGGACATTTATAGGGTCTCACGCCAGTATGTCGCATTATATGACGACGAAGAGAATTGTGATCCCCAGTTTTAAAATCACATATATCACAATTAAAAGGCTTGTCACCAGTGTGTTGTCGCAGATGCATTTGGAGCATAGCCTTCCTTGAACTTGCATGACCACAAACATTGCAAACATAAGGCCGGAGTTTGGAATGAACTGCTTGCATATGATTTTTAAGACATTTTGAATCAGCATAAATTTTCCCACAAATTTCACAGGTTTTTGACGTGTACCAACGTGAACCATCCACAGCTTTACGATCCACATGCATAATACGATGATTGCGTAATTGACTAGGTTGTTTAAATCGTTTTCCACAATCTCGGCATTCATAATCACGATTATCGCTATGCACACGCATATGGGTCAATAACTTTACGTTCGTCACACTTTTGTAGGTATTACAAATGGTACAGCATAACAAATCGATATCTAAATACATATTAATATTTACGTATATTTAATATATTATGTAATTGATATTCAACTATGATGTTTATATTGAATTGATGACTTACCAATCGCATGTTTTTTCCATAAGTGTGAGCAGCATGCTTTCCATTTAGTGAATCTTATGTCACTACATATATGACATTTAAAAATATTTGCATTTTGTGTATTAAGGTGACAAACAACATGCTTTTGCATCATTTCTTCTGTACTGAATTTATGTAAACATCCGCGATAGAAACATTTCACATTACGTTCTTTTACTAGAACATTTTTTCTATTATTTTCATATTCGGAATTCACAAATTTTGAAATTTTTATCGATTGACCGGTTTCATTAATGATTACTTTATCACTTTCATTTTTATAAGTTACATTTGTTTCTGTTGGTCGTCGACTACTTGACGGTGTCTTGTTGGAAATTTTATCACAAGTAATTTTGTCTATTAATTCATGATCATTTATCATATGTTCTCGACAATTTTCCATTGATGGAAAACAATTGGAACACTCGCCACACATATAAAGTAATTTGAGGCCAGTTAGTGCTACGTTATCACTCGATTTATCAATATTATTTTTATTTTTATGTGACGATTTTGTATGAGTATTTTCAAAGTGTTCCAATAATTGTTGCCGATCTTGATTTGTGAACGGACATATTTTGCATTTAAATGCTGCAACAACTTCAACAAAGTCATTAACATTCAATATACTTTTTTCATATGTTTGAGAATCATTATTTTTTTCTAATATTAATTTACAAATTTCCGAATTCTTGTTATCAATTGAAATATATTTGACATTATTTACATTCTCGCTTTCATGGGAGCTCTTTAAACACTGCCCTGTTTTAGATATATATTTACGAATTTCTAAATGATTAGATTTTTTATTTATCTCTTCTTTTTCACAAGGGACATTTTCATTTTTAAATTTGCACAAATCTAATGGTGACAATTGACCATTTTCAAGAGCATAAACAAGACCATCTAAACATACAATTGGTATGAATTCTTCATCTTTTCTCTCATCTTTTGATATTATTGTCGTATTTATATTTTCAACATCAATTTCTATTCCATCTACTATTGAATTATTTGGTAAGTGCGATGATAAAGATTTCAATGAAAATTGATAGTCATACATTTCACGTGTCAAATGATGCGATGCGTCTACCAACACTGTTTTTTCATTCATTATTTATTATAATATTAATTAACTTTCACTTCGTCTGCAATATAAATAAATAGTTTAATAAACATTAGAAATAAATTTTGAAAGACGTAATATTAGCCACAAATATTATATAAATATACATTTATTAAGTTAATATAAATTAAATATTATTAAGTCAAATATTAAATACAAAATCATGAAATGAAAAAAATTAATAAAATTATTGCATTGATTGATTTTTTATAAAAATAATATCCAACCTACCAGACATCCATTACTTTGTTGAGGTTATGAGATTCTTGCATGTAATTTAATATAATGTATATATACAGATATACAAAAAATATCTCTGTATATTTGCTATAGTGCATACATAGTATTGTATAAATCACATTAAATTATTATTTTTCCAATGGTATCTGTTAAAAAAATTTTAATAAATTATCATAATACAAATGATAATAATATTGAAAAATAAATCATAATATTATATAGATACATGTAATCAATTCGATAGCGTAAAATAATAGTCTTGCCAATTGTTATTAACAATTTTATTATTAGCCTACAAACTTATTTACAATTAGACTTGCATTCACATAATAATAATTTTTTTATTTTCGTATTTCTATATTCTGTCTAGCGATTTCGGGATAAAACTGCGAATTATATTTTTGACGTATGGTGCCTTTTGATGCATCTGTTTTTGAAAGTGAAATCGATTCACTTCGTAATTTCGATAATAAAGCATCAGTTCGCAATTTTTCTGTTTGTTCTCTAGCAAGTCTTTTTTGACGCAATTTTTCAATATTTATAATGGAGATTGTTTTAGACTGTTTAGATTGTTTTATTTTATCATTATTATGATCAATCTTGAATTTTTGTTTCTTCGAATTTTCCGACGTGAGAATGTTTGTTTGTGTTTTTGAGTCGTTTGAACTCATAATACGAATATACCGTTTAATATCTGTCAATGGATCTGCCATTAGTTTTTTACATTTTTGTATTTCTCTGTTTCCTTCTTTATCAATCAGCCGACGGGGTAATTCATCATACCAATTTATACTACTCGATTCTACATTAACATTTCGACCAAGATACGTAAGATAACCAATTTGTTGCTCATATTTTTCCTTTTTAACTTTTATTTCAGTTTCATGATCTTCATTTGGTGCATGATGATCAATTCTACCTTTTTCCAAATCCGTAAAAAAATTAACATGTTCAAGTTTTTTTGCTTCTACTCGAATTTTATGATTTTGTATAATTTCTTTTTGTCCTTCATGACGTGCATTCGCTTTTTCTCTTAATAAATTAATCCGAGCTTCAGTTTCCTATAAGTAAATTTAAATTATCTGAAAATATGCAATAAAAAAATCATAATTATATTATAAATTGGAAATTATTTAGATATTCACAGCTTTTCGAGCTCTTGCTTTTTGGGCTTTCTCATCTTCAGTAGCCGCTGCTTCATCTCGTCGCACACGAGCAATATTTTCTCGCGTTCTTACATGCCACCTACGTAGAAAGTATAAGAAAAAATTAAAAAATTGAGTATGTGTCTCGTTGATATCAATATAATATATTAATATTAGATACTAAGAATCTATATGTGATACTAAAAATTAATAGTACAAACCTTTTTTTTGGAAGTATATTCATAATGTACTTTGTGATCTTTATGAATAATCTTTCAGAATTTACTTGCTATTCTTTTCTAATTATCTTCAATTTTTTGTGTAGAATTACTCACATATACTATATTGTCATAATAATTTATTCAGAACTGTACGATTTCTACACATACAAATGTCAAATACTACCTTGTTATACATGAACATATTTATATTTGGTTATCAGCAGTGTTACCAACTATTTATATATACATGTATAGATATATATAATAGTTACCGGGACATGGCTACAAAAATTAACAATTTCAAGCTAAATTCAAGTGACATATATGTTTTTTTTTTGTCTTCTTAAAAACGTGCAAATTATACTAATATATTTCTAGCTAAATATAGTTGTAGCAAAAAAAAAAAAAACAAAAAACAAAAAAAAAAGATTAATTGATCGCACTGCATTTATCAATAATATTAATAAAAAATATTAAATTTTATGTATTTCAAAGTTTGTGAACCATAGTGATAATTGTAATTAAAGACTAATACACAATATGGCGGAAACAGCTAGTTCAACTGTGTCAACTAATGATATTATGCTATATAACAGTCCTGATCTTCTTCAGCAATCGTTCCAAGAAGTTGTAGAGCATGAAAATGAATTTGTAACTTTTCTTGCGGGTAATAATGACAAGTCTCAAGCGATTCATCTAACTCATGCTCAAGCATCTGCTTTGAGGTTAACTTTTCAAGTTGATTCTACTATTCAACGAGAAGATAAAGAAATCATGTATCATCAGGATCCAAGTGACATGCTTATTGAAATTCAGAAAAATACCGCTAAAGATAAATCACAACCAATAGAACAAATGGATTTAGTATCAGATACTCATTGGACAATTGATGATGTTGATGAAACAGGAAAAACTACTAGTATAAACAGTCCAATTCCAACTTATAATGCAAGTACAGAAATAACATCAAATTCATTTTCATATAACGATTCGAATATCCAAAGACAATCGTTGCCAAATATACTACCGATAATTGTTCAATCTCCACAGTTAATTATTAAACCGTCTCAAACGATTTTGAAAACTGGCAAAAGTATAAAAATAATGTCAAATACCAATGCGATTGGCACTACAAATACTAATATAATGCCATCATCAAGCAATTCAACTTGCAACATTACGACGCAAAATTCTATATTGCTACCAAAAACGTCAATAATAAACTCTATGGCACCGCAAATTCTGAAAAAAACACCTATATCATCACAATTAATTCATAGCAATGCAATTTCAGCTCAGTTACTCGATTCACAACAAACATGTATGACAAATCCAAGTTTAAACTTCTGTAGTAATAATGGTATAACAAAGCCAAGACAAAATTCAGGGAATAATTCAATTCGAATGCCTTCTTTTATTACAACAATGCCAAATAGAGATAATGTGCAACAATTATCAGTAGCATCAGTATTGAAATCTACTTATGAATCCACTTCTGGTGCACAATCGCACATTTCAAATGAAAATACTACCAGTCATTCTGAATCTTTCGTGAAAACTCAACAAATTCCTACGCAAATTGTAATAACAACATCTATGACAGTTGGAAAAACATCAGACTCTTTAACTTATACAAAAGTTTCTATTACCCCAAGTCCATCAGTCATATTAAAAAGTGGATTTTGTATAAAACCTCCACAATTTAAAAAGATAACATCAATTCCTGCAGCGATTCATCACCGAGCCCCTGTACAACCAATGTCTACCCCAATATCCATTTTGAAACCACAATCTAGAGTAACATTTGCTAATTCAACGAGATTAAGTTCAATGATAACTTCACAAAATACTTTGAATATGAATCATGATCATACAATAGGGGTAAAATTACTCTCAAAAGAAAAACAAAATGATGAAACATTTAATAATCATGTGAAGTTATCGTTAACCAATAATAATAAATTCCAATCAAATAAATTACCAATTCTTCCGTCAACTCGTATTATGAAAAAGCCTAAAATTATAGGTATGCCACAAAATTTGCCACTTTTATCATTAAATAATTCGGGAAAACCCCTTGGTTCAAGTGAAAATCCAATTCAAATAATTCAACAGGGCCATACATTCCACAGTATGCAAAAATTAACTCAAACCCAATTGAAACAAATTGCACATGTATTACAACAACGAAATCAAGAATCTTCTAGTCCAAATGAAAGCGTGGTTTATAGGTTTGTAAAATATTTTCTAAACTTATACATAATTAATATGCCAATTTCGCAAATATATATTTTTCATTTTCAACATACAATAATTATTCATGAATTATTTATTAATATTGGATTTTTTTTTTTTCTTTTTCTTTCAGGGTTGTTTTTCCAGAAGAGTTAGATTTGAGAATCAGAAATCCGAATTTATTAAAAGGACGTACGGGTAAAAGGGGTAGACCAAAGAAAAAAACATCAGCTGCTACGAAATCCGCAACGCATGAAGATAATGGTGTAGAAGATATCATTAAGGTATCAATTTGAATTAATGATTAAATAATTGAATTATCATTTTCATACTTACTATCGAACTAATAATAATAATAATATTAATAATATAGAGTGAACGAAAAAAACCAATGGCTCGCACCAGATCGGGACGACTTTCACGGCCGCCTCGTCATATAGTTCGTGATTACAAGCATCTACATCATTTAGATTTGCTACAACCTGATTTGGATGACTCTGATGGTGGCTACAGTGATTATAATATCAATATTGATAAATCCGGGTCAGATGATGGTGCCAAAGATTTGTTGAGCGGTTATGAAGGGCCTAAACGTAAAATATCTGATCATTTTCGATGTCCTACGTGCAGTAAAATTTATCTAGGAAGAACGCGAATGGCAAAACACTTCGAAATACATCCAGATCATGGGAGTACAGATCAACTTCCGCCACGTACTGCAGAACAAGATTTGAAAGGCAATACGTTTCCCCCAGATCCATTCAAACGTAAAGGTAAAAAACGTGGACCATGGGCTTATATTACACCAGAAGCTAAATCTGAAAGGCGACAAATCAAATTAAAGGATGCATTGTCGGTGTGTAATAATCGGGAAATAATTAAAATAGCTGCCAAACCTCTTCTGGATGCGCAATCATTATTCGATTTAATGGTATTGAAATCAGATAATTGTTTAAAAGTATTCTTGAATGAACTGAAAATATTGATAAATAAAACACGTGAGCAAGTCAACAGCATGTTATCACCCGTGAACAATAGAGATCAGTATGAACGTACAGTAAAACTCGAAGATAAATTACTTTGTGATGCTTTAGGTTTAACAGCCGGTTTATATTATGTCAAAGACGATGCATTCAATAAATCCACTGATTTCTACAATACGAATATAGCAACAGGAATATTATCATTTTCCCAATCATCATCATCATCATCATCATCATCATCATCATCATCATTATCATCATCATCATTATCATCATCATTATTATCATCATCATCATCATCATCATCATCATCTTCATCATCATCATCATCGTCAGCAGAAGAACCACCAATGAAAGTGTTGAAAATAAATGACGGTAGAGAAAATATCAATGAAACGGTTCCAAACGGGGATCCTGAAATGTCAAATTTCAATGCCAGAGTGAGTTTTGCGGATGGGAAAAATTCAGATATAATTAATGCAAGTTGTCCAGAAGTTTTAACAGCTTTAACATTGATGCCTCGAAATTCAGATTTACTTATCTCAGACATATATAAAAATAGAAATATGTCTAAACTTCTTATATCAAACACAGAAATTCAAAACCAAATATCAGATAATCCGGGATTTCAAAAAATCGATATCAATAGTACCAAAAATTTGTCCTACAAAAAAAAAACTAAAATAAGTAACAATTTAGATGTCTCAAATAGTTCATCAGCCTTTCCAAAAATAAATGAAAATTATGGCCAATCCAAATTGGAATTACTACCACAACCATTCATCAAACTAGAGTCAATGCAACAGGGATTAATTAAAATGACGAATAACAGTGCAAATACTGATCAAGAACAAGAGTCACAAGTTTGTAGAAAATCTCAAAATGGTTTTGAAAACTTAGATAACACATCTGACATTGTGAATGAAAGTTTTCAAAAATTAATATCTAAAAAAACTTCGAAATCGAATACTGATAAAAATTGTGTTAAATTAGAAGCGTTTAGTATTACAACAGATAATGAATGTAAATTGTCTAGTAGCATACCTATTATCCAAAATAATGTTCCGACTATGGTAATAGAAAATGAAACGAATTTATTTGGCAGTAGTGATAATTTAGATATATCGAAAATGACTAATTACGAATTAGATATATTGAATAATGGTGGTGCCATTGATAAGCATTTAATAATGGATGAGAAACTGGCAGAACAATTACATTTGGTAGATCAATCCAATTTGGTCGATGAATTAATTTCAGAAAGACTTAAAACTATTATGCCAAACAATATATTGGATAATAATTTAATAGCGAATAATACAAATTTGAATACAGAACTAGATTTTGAGGCATTAAGTGAAGAATTCAACAGGAATACTCGGAGTTGATTTCGAATTAGTAAATTTTAAATATTTACCATGTGCAGTACTATAAGTAATTAATCATTTATAAATGTTTAAAAAAATTTAACCTTCCTCTTAAAATCATTATGAACGATTTGATTCAAACAATTCATGACTCTTCCAATAAACATAATTGTATATTGATAACAGAAAGTGTTACAACAGTCGTCGATTATTTAAACATTTTAAAAAGCATATCTGTATATTTAATATTTGTATATCTTTATATTATAATTTTTCAATTTCAATATTTGTTTTACGATTTATTTCATTTTTTCTCTATGAAATTATATCCAGTGTACCAAATTTTTTTTTTCTCGTAAATACCTAATTGAACTAACTTAAGCTCTTTATTTAAGTATATTATGTGATTTATGTTAATATTAATTAATATTATTCCAGTAGAATTTTTTAAATTATTTTAGTAACTAACTTTATTTCCTTATTGATTTGATAATATTAGATAAATAGATTGAAAAATAAGTATTAGCACACAATTTATTTCAATGATTGTATATATATATTTATTTCTACAAAAAAAATTCGAAGGTACATTACAGAGGTATATATGTTTAATGTCAGAATTAATAACTTGTGTATCAATATAGAAAAGTGAATTCAAAAGAAAAATAAACAAGTATTCAAATTACCTAAATAATAATTTTTACATATTAAAGAAAAATTTTATACTTGAATTGCTAAGAAAAAAATTAATGAATAAAAAGAAAATGATCATCTATGTCCAGTTTCATTAAGTAAAGCTTCAACAATAGAATTTATTTTATGAGGAATCATAGGTTGATGGATCCACGACGTAAGATATAACATTTTTTGCGTGTCATGGTAACTATGAGCTACATTTTCCAAAATTTTACGTTTCACCATGGCTTCGTTCACATATGCCGTGTATATATATTCAGCAAACTCTACTGTAAAATATTATTAAAATCCGTGATAAATAAACAATAATTATTTTCCTGTTTGATTCCGAACTTACTGAATTTTTTAAGAGACCATGTAATAAACAGTTTTTCGTTTTCCCCATGTAACGATGCTACAGCTTTTATTTGATATACCGCAAGTTTAAAGTTATTAGCAATACCATCCTAGAATGTAATATGATATAATTTAGGTATTTTCATATTTATTAAATATGTATATAAAAATGTAATAATAAATTTACTAAATGATCAATGTCTTTTTCCAATTCGGTACAAAGCACTTGCAGACCACACGGGTAGGAGTCGTCAATTTTTTTGTTGGTTATGGATTTTAATATAGACACTCCATGTAAATAAACAGCATTCCACTGGTGAATATTAGCATGAATATCAGCAGCCAAATCTTTCAATATCCGCGGATTTCCCGTCAAATTTTTTTGAGAAACAGATTTGGGGGACGCTATGAAAATTTTTTATTAAATGAATCAAGTATTCAACATAAAGTAAATAATAATATAGGAGATTAAATTAAATTAGATTAAAACGTACTGACTGTGGGTAGAAAATGCTCCATTCGTATATGTTCATATGTATGCATGTCGTACATTGTATAAAAATTTAATGATGACTATGAAACAGATATTCACTCGGGAAAATCATCCAATACTCAATCGATAATATAAATTTCTTCATAATAAGTATAGTAATCTTATATGAAATAATATTGTATAAATATTATATTATGTATAATTTCATGTACATTTATAAATATATATATTATTCCTTTAGAGGATATATTTTTTATTCTAAAAAACACAGTTCATTACCTCTTGAAAATTATGAAAATATTGATGAGAAAATGAATATAGAAACAAAAGTAAAAATATGATTTCTATGAAAATATATTTTATAAAAAATACATAAGAAGAAATTCATATAAATAAACAATTATGTTATACGAAAAACAAAAAATAAAAAATTGTATAATCAATGCATATTTCTATGCATAATTCTATGCATAATGAATCTTTTGCTGTTTATTAAATGGCGGACATGTGTGTATGTATATATGTATGTATGAATATGAAAAAGTAAGCACACACTCGTCATTCGTATTACTTTTGTTTGGAGAACGGTGTAGAAGAGAACAAGGTCATGTCAGTTCGTAATGGCATGGTAGTGTAGCAGTGTGGTCTGGTGTAGTTGCCAGTGCCGATAATTCTATCTTGAATAGAAGAACTGTCCAGTGCTATAGTTATTGTGTGAATGTTCTTTTTTTTTCCTCTGTTTATTTTTCTATATTATCATGCATTATAAGAATTGTATTAAATATTCATAGTTGTGCGTCGGCTTAAAAAAATGATAATATGCAGTTGTTCTATTTATGTGTGAATGTTTGCTCGGCATTATCACATGGAGGGATACAGGTAAAGGTATTAGTGATGATATGTAAACTGATCAAAAAAAGAATGCGAATATTTTATTATTGTAAAAATTTCAGTTTTTTTATTCAAGATATACACTTACATATACATTCACGTCTAAATATATATTTATTTAATGAATGTAGATTTATTAACAAACATTATAATTTATTACTATATGCAAGAGTTTTTATTCTGAAATAATCATTCAGTTTAACGATTAAGAGATAAAAGAATTATCTTTCATTGGACTTTGTGTGGTTACAAATGAAAAATTATATTAAGTCATAATAAAATGGGCCATATTCATACATGTGCGTAAACGTATATAATTGTATACGTAATATAATATGATAAACAATTTACTACATATATAAGCATCTCCGCTTTCCATCTGATAAAAACAAAAATTAAAAACAAGATACATTTGAGGAGAATTATTGGATTGGTATATATAATAAACTACCGGCTGTTAATAACGGCCATTGTTTGCTATCCAGTATCAAGCACAAGGCTTTTTTAAAATGGAAATTCAGGTAAGTTTTTTGTGTATATATCCATTTAATTATGTTTATTGACACATGTCAAATTTCATATTGACAATATTATGTGTCATTGCAATAAAAAATGAAAAATCACTTTTGATAAAAAGTGAAAAAAAAAATAAAAAAATAAAAAAATAATTGATATGCATGTAGAACTAAAAAAAAATTTGACAATTTTTCAATAAATATATTAAATAGTATAGATTTCAAATGTATAAGCATGGTATTTTTCATGAATGTCATCAGCAGGTATAATATATAGAAGTGATAAAATTACCGACTTATAAAGGCATTTATCGCGATTCAATAGACTTTCTTATCTTTTGTGATATCGCTAGATATATATAGCGCTTATTATATTAGTAATTTGTATATTAGTTTACATACTCTTACGTATAATGATGCTATATTACACACAACTAAATACATATATACATAGATGTATATATTATACGCAACACTAATTGAAAATATTTATGATTAATTAATTAGTTAATTATATAATTTTCGTGTAGCAAAAAGAAAAACATATCATTATTTGAATAAAAATTTATTGAAAAGTTTTAAACGATATTATATTTTCTTTAGACAACTTTAGACAAATATACCTTTGTGAGTAGTCAACTATATTCAAAATGATCTGAGTGTATGTGAAAGATTGTCTGGCCCATTTTTATAGGAGAGTAACAGGTTCGAATAACAGTTAGTTGAAGCGCTGACGCTTCGTCCCATCGACTTCGTGACATTCCTTGTTACCAGTGATCCGCGTCGTATTCATTAAGGGCATAGTTTCTAACTGCAAAATAATATCTCGTATACATATACATATACTTTTTTTTACATTTCTCAGACTAATAGCAGGAAGGAGCAGTTGAAACAGGCCACTGATAGAATTCAACGAGAAATAGAAGAGGTCACTGAGCGTGAACACGAATTACGGAACGTCGGTAGTATCAAAACAACATCTGACGAGACAGTTGATTTTAAGGTAAAAAAAAATTTTTTTTTTGCAATATTTCAATTTTATTAATGCTTTATTTTCCTGAAATTATATTATATTGCGACGATACATTGTACTTGTAATATGGTTTATACTCATAAACCGTACATTTTTTGATGGATTCAATGTTTTTGAGGTCACGTTTAATGTATGTACATAAGTCACAAGTAATAATTATGATATTTTCTACCATGTAATAATATATATTATGTTTTGTCTGTATTATATAATTAATATAAGGTATAATTCAAATACAGATGCATAAGGATGAAAATTAATTTTCAAAATAGTCAAGATATATTCACATTTTATATCAAGTTTTATATAAATTTTAGATTAATTAAATATTGAATAATAATTATAATTAGCTTTTGAATAAATTTTTTATTTATATATATGGAGGTAATCATTTTTTCAATTCAAAGGTTCGTCGTATACCACAAGCATTATTATCAGGAAAACTGAGAAGAACGACATCAACACCGCATATTTTAAATTCATCAATTACCTTGACACAATCTACACCAGATTTTACGCCAAAAATGACGAATGGTATTATAACTGCACGCACGGCATCAACACCACTCCGATTTGCCACAAGTCCAAGCCAAAAGGGTCTTATGAATAAATTCTTAGCTACACGTGGGAGAATTTTTAACACATCTCGAGTGCCTACTATGGATGATTGTGTAATATCACCACCAACCCCAACCATTATTCTCAATCCTTTGAGTGTTAAAGCATTCGGTGAGAGTTTATCGGTTGACGTACAAATTGACGATGAGCCGAAGAAGCCTCTAACAAGAAAGGGCTATATTCCAATTGAAGAAAAAATTCAAAAAGAGCTTAATGAAATGAAAGAACGCGAAAATGAATTGAGGCACGTTTACTTAAATTTTATGTAAAAAATAATTATTTAAATTATATATGTATACATTTTTTTGTTTTTTTTTTTTTGTTTTTTTCTTATTACATTTTCTTAAATCAATTCATGTTTTACAGGGTAATGCGATCAAACGTGTTGGCGAAGTCACAGCCGAATTTAATTGATATAGAAAATGACAATGATTCAGATATTTATGATGGCACGAGTTCATTAAGAAGTGGTACATCATCTAATACTTTGAATGATGATGAGTCCGATAGAGAACACAGAGGACTCAAATTAAATCCAAGGCGACGCAATACACTAATTGCTCAATGGGAAAATTTTATAATTGCAAAAAAACAATCGGCAGAAAACTCTATTGAAAATGAACATAATTTTTAACTTTATTTTGGTGAAAAGTTATTTTTATGTAATAGGCTCAGAAACAAAATGTCAATTCAAATAATATTTTCTCCATAGTTGAAAATTTTATAATTGAAGATTATTTTCAGTATTAAATTGATAACTTGAAATATTCCTCGTTTCATTTCATGTACATAAAATATAATATGTATATAATTAATATATACTGCAATATAATGATTTTTGATATACTTTTGATAAAATTATTAGTTATCACTCGTGTCATCCAAAATAAAGAATTCATTTAGTGGAAGAATAATGTAAATAGATATAATATTTCAAATATGGTAAAGGAAAAATAATTTAAAGTCTCATGAACAATAGAAGGAAACAATAAGTTTTACCAAATATTTTATAATCTATTCAACATATATGAACAAAATATCAAAATATATGTGAAAAAATGTTTATTATTTATGAAATATATTAATGATAAATTATTATAATTATTCCATTTAGAATATACTATGAAAAAATACTTGATAAATTATTGAGTCGTATTTTGTAGTATTCCCACCTTATCAACATTAGGTAGGTATATTTTTACATGCGTAGCGAAAGATAATGTGATATATAATAAATTACGTGTGCACAATAAAATATATATAAATTCATAAAATTTATTATTGTCCACATAATGAAAAAAATAATTTTTTTAAACACTGTTATAGAGGATAAATACGAATTTGATCTTGACTATTATGATTTTCGTCTCTTGTTTGAGCATTGTATTCTTAAGAATATGCATGAATATAAATCCATAGCTTTTATTTGATAATGAATCCAATATTTTTCAGTACTTAATTTCTGGGACATGGTAAATAATTGTTTATAAATTTAAATAATATAATGCGACAGGTTAGATACTGCAGTAATACTGTAAATTATGTTAGAATATTAAATAAGATTCTATTATAATGTTAATGATGATTTTTTTTCTTTTTTTTTTTTTTTTTTCAATAATATATTAGCTGTACGTAATACAGCTTTATAATAATATGTAATATTTACATGTAGTGAAATATGATTTTCTTAAACAATCTTTTACATTTCATTGATCACTTCATATTTTTTCACTTTCTTTAATGTTGGCCAGTGATACACGCTGTACGGTATGAGAGATGTATGCGCATTCTCCACAAGTGGATCGATGCTGGAAATAGCTCGGGCTGCCGGATTGTGCGAGGTGAGTCGCTTTTGTCAAGACATATCACAGTTCACATTGTTGTGTCAAACAAGAGAACAACTTCCTACATTTATTACATGCAAGTTACCAAACAGTACAAAATAACGTATACAATACAGGAATAATTGAATTGTGAAAAATATTCGGGAATGTAACTTGTCACATTATTATTATTAATTTTTTTTACCAAAGTAGTCGCCATCATCTTCCTCGTCCAATGGTGACTGAACTTGAAGAATAATGACGCAAAGACCATGTACAGCATACAAATAGGACTTATGAGGCTTGACTTGTAAGTTGAAAAAAAATATCAAACCAAAAATTGTATAGATGATAAGAGTCTTTTGATATTAATATGTTTGAAAATAAATTTTTTTAATGGTATCCAAGATATGCAAGATAGTACCAAAAGATCGAGATCATAATATTAAAAATATTACAATATCCACTCTTTCAGTTCAATAAAATTTTGTATAATATAAAATCTAGTAAATGAAAATTTAAACGTTTCATTACATGTTTATTTATATAGTTTTTTCATCAGCATTGTGAACATCCCTTTATCGACGTGCGCCGTACAGTTGTCGGCGTATTTCATTTCTAGCCAAAGTGTAATCAATAATGTTAAAACAGCATGTATGCCATCGGCATATCAAATGACAAAGTGGGTCAAATTGAATTATTTTCTTTTTCACTGGCACTTGTCATTTATCTAAAAGTATTTTCATTAATTCATCTTATATTTTTTGTTATTCAATCATATCATTTTTTAAATTTATCTCATCGAATTTTTTATTTTCTCACAAGTATTTTTATAATGGTACGACTTATTATTGATACGTGGTTCCCGATAAATTAAATCTGTCTTAAATGTAGTTTATCCATCTATTGGCTTTAAATTTTTTTTTCTATAAGCCGTCACTATCGATGACATTTTTTTTTTTTTCATAATAAACAATAACAATAATATTTTAGACTACGTTTATGATTTGTGAATGAGATGAAAGTTTAATTTTATACAAATTTCATAATTAAGTACTTTTTATTTTTATATTTATTGTATTTTGTATAATTATAAGATAATAAAATTATATTACAGGAGCCTCTTTCATATCACGGTAGTTTTTAGAGGATGCACAAGTTGATGCACAAAGGCTTGAAGAAAAAAAAAAAATCAAAAAAAGGAAAGAAAGAGGCGGAGGAGGAGGAGTTTAATCCAGAAGAACTTGAACGTTATAGGCGTGAGCGGGCGGAGGCGCTTGTAAAAGCCTCTACAGAAGTTAGTGATCGGGAAAGTGATGGTACAGTTAAACCTACAGGATCTGACGAGTGGAAAAAATTTCAGGCATTAACAGCCGGTGTTGATTCTATTTTGAAAAAAACTCAAGGTGATCTTGACCGCATCAAGTCCACCTCATTTTTTCAACGTAAACCGCCTGTTATTGATGGTAAGACGCCTGAAAAGGATCCGGAAGAATTGAGAAATAAGTCTAAACGTTGGATCGGATTCGACAAAGACGGTAATCCAGTTGAACAACAATCTGATGATAAAGAAATTGAAGTTGATAAAAAAAGTTTATCAATTAGTGAAACGGGTTTCGTTGAAATTCCTGAAGATGAAAATGATGAAGATGACTCAGCAGAAGAGGACATATTCGACACTACATACATAGATGTTTTACAAAAAATTGACATTCAATTAGCTTATATTCCTGACAGTCCGACAGAGGAACAATATGGCGATGATCCATTCGACACAACAAATGCTGATAAAGTTCTCAAGACTGTAGATAAGCATGGGAAAAAAGTCGTGAGTCTTGGAAATGCAGTTGAAGTATTATCCGGACGAATTGATCATGTTAGTAGTTGCAAAATTTCACGACCCTTAACGAAAAAAAATTCCAATTTATTATTAGATGATACTGATGAAATTGTATGTGAGGTCACCGCAAAAGTATTTGAATTTGAAAAAACTATTTTAGATCATGATGATAATTCAAATTTTTCTGATGCACCTGTTGATCTTACAATAATTCCATCAATTATAAACTCTGATGTTTCTATAAATGGTCATGTAAAAAATGATTTATCAAATATTGAAACATCTTTGGATATATCAGAATTTGAAACATTGAAAGAAAAAAGGATTCTTGAAGAAATTCCTGATTTCGATGATGAATTCGAACTTGATGGACCTATAGATGAATCTGTTCAATTAGAAGACGTAGTTGATCCATTTGCTGAAAAGGAATCCATCGATACCAATGTTGAAATTGATATAATTGAGGCTAGTTTTGAGGTTGCGACATTTGTCAACGAAGAAGATCCATTCGACACAACATTCGTCGAAAATCTCGTGCCTGGTAAGGCTGAACTCAAATTCATTGAAAAAGAACTTGGTGAACTTCCCGAATCGACAGTATCTATTTCTTTGACAGATCCTCTTGGTCTTCATCGTGATTATGAAACAGGTTTATTAACAGTTGAACATAATCAAGTTGTTACAAAAAATTTCGATTTGTTGGGCGGATCCGCAACTGATTTAACCCAACTTACAGAACAACCGATAATACCAGTTGAAGAAATTACTTATGTCGATCCATTTGACACGTCGGGTATTCAAGAGCCAATACCTGGCCAGATTGAACTAAAATTTTTAGAGGAAGAACTTTTAGCCGACAACTGTAAAAAAATTTACTGCATACAGGACGATGATTTTAATCCAAGGAAAGAAGAATCATTAATCAAATCACCACCGCCGGATCCTAAACATTTTTCACCTATATTACATCATTATCAGTATGATAAATCAATAATAGATCAATCAGTTGATAAATTGAACTTTGAGTCGAAAACTTTGGTATCAGAGGAAGATACTAATGATATTGTTTCTATCGAGAAAAAGCGAAAACCATCCAGGCCCGAAGAATTAGGAGTTGGATCAGTAAAAATTGTGGCTTTTGAATTACCAACGCCATCACAACGTCCAGATTTACTTATTACGAGCGATGAGGAGAAATTAATTGTATCTAAACCTCTAACACCGTACTATTCACAAAAATCTCTAGAAAAATCTCTAGAAAAATCTCTATCTGTCGAAGATCATGATAATTCATATATAGATCCATTTGATACGAGTTTCGTGTCAAAAGTCACACCAGGCAAGACTGAACTCAAATTAATTGAGTCAGAACTACTGGAACAACAACCAAAACATTCAGTGAATAATTTTAAAGAGATTCCTGTAAAATTGAAAAATTTTAAATTTTGTAATCTTGATAAATCAGTAATTGAAGAAAATAAAAATATAAATGATACTAAATTCGAAATTAAAGAGAAAGTAAATCCAGTGGAATTTAAATCGATACGTCAAGAAAGCCTTCTAGACGCCGAAGTTTTATTAAACACAAAACCATTAACACCGTGCATTGAATCAAGAATATTCAAAGAAGAAATAGCGGAAGGAATATCATACGTTGATCCGTTTGATACATCGTTAGCCAGTAATATTTTACCAGGTAAAGCAGAATTGAAACAATTGGAAAGTGAGCTCAACCAAATTCCAGTATTAAACATTCACGCAATCGTACCTTCAAATTCTATTGATGTTGCTGTAGTGACAAAAGATGCATTAAATATTGATAATGGCAATATTAATGATTCTCACGAGTGTAAGATAATTGAATCTCAAGATTTTCTGAGTTTGGGTGATAATAATTCTGATGACAAGGTCCTTACGCCATTACATGATGATGCATACGGTTTTAATGACAATGTTGATCCATTTGACACAAGTTTTGCTGTAATTGAACCGGGAAAAATGGTACTCAAACTTCTAGAATCTGAGCTCATAAATAAATAACGCTATTATATTAATAAATATATAATTCATGAATAATATTAATTTCTAAATAAAGATTGGATAAGCCTTTTATACAGGCATATAAACGAAAAATAAAAAAAAATAAAAATAAAAATGGATTCAAAAGGAGGAAATCCATTTCTCAGTGATGATTATTCGGTGCTGCCATCAACTACTATACAGTCAAATCCATTTCTCCATGATTTTACAGAGCCTTTACAGACATCAGTTGCGGAAAATCCATTTTTAAATTTTGACGATGTGACATACAGGCCACCGTTAACCGATTCCACAAATCCATTTTCATTTTTTGAAATGTCGCAAGAAACGCCGACGTATGTTTCTACGCAAAAGACTGTTGATGTTATTACAGACGTCAATAAAACTGAAATCACTGAAAGTATTAGACAGTGTATTGATGATACTGAAATTACGGATGTACATACTGCACATTACGAAACAAGTTCATTTGACACTAATTGTATACAAGAAAATTCCTGCAATGTTACGTTAACGCAGTTCGAATCGGCCACACCTAAATTAGAAATATTTGATTCTCCAGAAAAATCAGAAAAATTGAATTCAACCAAAAATGAAAATCAAATACAACCACGACCACTACCGCCTGCCAGGCCACAACCTCCTGCACCACCCAGAAACACTAAAGATCTTATTCTCTCTGTTACTGGTGCCATGGATGCCACGTCGAATCATTTATTGGATCGTCTTCAAGCTACAAGAACACCAAGCCCAACGCTCATGCACTCACCTTCTCCTACCCCAGAACATAGTTTTGCTGATCTTTTGGATGTTGACAGTAATGTACCCGATTTAATTACCGATGATAGTCAAACTATCAGTGACCTATCGAAAACCCAAAATATTCTCGATCTATTTGACGTATCGACCAATGAAATGAGTGCCCCCAATATTTTTTCATCATCCAATATTGGCAATGATAATATCACACAGTCTACACCTATAAACAGCCGAAAAGTTGAAACTATACTTACTACAATTGTCAATGATCAAATAACAAGTGTACAAGAAAATCCATTTAGTATAATTAATGAATGTGGTATAAATAATGCCAGTACAATATTATCAACGTACAGTGGAGAGTCTGATGTCACTGCCAACACAGAGATTGTTGCAGTGAAGGACGTATTTACAGCTTATAACGCTAATGATCAAGCCATTTCACCAGGTTACCGTAAACCTACAAATAATGATTTTACGGATATATTAACACAAGATACTGACAAAGACTTATTAAATGCAGTTGATTCTAATTCATTCTCAATTAATGTAACGATTGAGGAACCAATTACTATAACAGCCAGCCCAGAATACTTGAATTCTTCTGTTAGTATGTTTCCTTCTGAATCTCACGTTGTAACTCCTGTTAATACTGAATCTTCTCAGCAATTATCTTCAAATTCAATGGACAATATGCATGTGATAGCAGATAAGCCTAGTTGTAGCGATATTCCGAAATTACTGAAACAAAATTTTGAATTAATTTACACGTGTCCCACGTCAACTGATAATTTATCGGAAATTAAAACTGAAAAATTGGATGAGCTGGCGAATTTGTCCATTGAAACAAAATTAGCCATACGCACTGATGATGTTTTTGATGCGTTTTCAACCAAATTTGATAGAATTTGTGAGCCTACCACTGCTCCACCATCTAATAATGATCCGTTCTTCGACACATTCAGTTCTTCTGGGCATACAGCGATGGATACATCGAGCGATATCTGGGGTGACTCATCAGCAGCAGGGTCAGATAGTATTGCAACTGGTTTTGGTGAAAGTGATGGTTTTGATTCGTTTTTAAATATGACAGCACCGCCATCACCACCACCACCACCACCGCCATCATCATCATCATTATCATCATCATATCCTCAAAATGAAACTATGAAAATGAAAAAAAATGATTCTGCCGATTCTGATGAAGCACCGGATTTTAGTGTTTTCATAAAGCCTAAAGAAGGTGGTACTGATGGTATGGCAGAGGTTGAACCTGTGCCTGCACTTGCCCCACCCCCAAAAAGTCCGCAAAGTTTAGCATATAATGATTCATCACCACGATTTAATCCATTTGATAAGTCAACTGGATTTATTGTAGAGGGTGTTGTGCCAACTTTGGAGACAACGCATGCTATCTCTGAAATAATACGATCAGACTCACAAGTAAGCTTTTTAATTGGCTTTGTTCACGTGGCTTGATAATTTTGTGTAATTTATTTATTTTAGGAAACACCTCCAACACCATTATTTGATGAAGATGTTAGCCAACCACTTGAAGACTTTCCACGGGTAACTTACACTGGCGATGGATGGGAAATGCATTTACGTCAACCAAATAAGAAAAAAATTACAGGTCAAAGATTTTGGAAAAAAATATTTGTACGATTAGTTTATCAAGCTGATGCGCCAGTGCTTCAATTGTTCAACAATAAAGATGATAAAGATCCATTTCAAGAACTTCCACTTTTAGCATGCTATTCAGTATCAGAAATTGGTGCGCAACAATTCGATCAATATGGAAAAATTTTCACAGTTAAACTTCAATATATATTTTATAAAGAACGACCAGGTGTGAGACCAGGACAAGTTACGAAAGCTGAAAGACTTACAAATAAGCTTAGCCAATTTGCTGCTTATGCAATTCAAGGTGATTATCAGGGTGTAAAGGAGTTTGGTAGTGATCTCAAAAAGCTTGGTTTGCCTGTTGAACATGCACCACAAATATCACAATTATTCAAATTGGGTTCCCAAAATTATGAGGATATGAAAACATTTTCGTATGCAATTGAAGAGTCACTCTTCAGATTATCAGCTCATAGAGATCGTGCGTTATCATATAAAATGGAAGAAGTTCAAATTACAGTGGTCGATGAATTATACGTTGAACAGAGTGCTGATGGTCATGTGGAGAAACAAATTGCTCGAGTACGTCTTTTCTTCTTGGGTTTTCTTTCCGGAATGCCAGATGTGGAATTAGGAATCAACGATATGTGGCGTCAGGGAAAAGAAGTTGTAGGAAGACATGATATTATCCCGGTGGTAACGGAGGAATGGATTCGATTGGAAAATGTTGAATTTCATTCATCCGTTCAACAGGATGAATACGAAAAATCTCGAATAATCAAGTATATATTCTTTAGTATTATATTAGAGTTTTATATGATTTCATAACATATTAATTATACTTACGATTAAAGTTTACTGAAAATTAATATTTATATATTTGACCTAGTATTCAAATTAATTTAATAGGTTCAAACCACCAGATGCATGTTATATAGAATTAATGAGATTCCGGGTGAGGCCACCAAAAAATCGAGAATTACCATTGCAACTAAAAGCTGTAATGTGTGTCACAGGCAACAAGGTAATATCTCTTTATTTATTATAAAATTTATCTTTAGTTTCATTAATACTAATGATGATATAATAATAAAAATATTATTATCAATATTCTCAGGTTGAGCTTCGAGCTGATATTTTAGTACCTGGATTTGCATCACGCAAATTAGGACAGATTCCATGCGAAGACGTTGTGGTTCGATTTCCGATACCCGAATGCTGGATTTATCTATTTCGAGTGGAAAAACACTTTAGATATGGTTCAGTGAAATCAGCTCACAGAAGAACTGGAAAAATAAAAGGTATCGAAAGATTTCTTGGTGCTGTCGATACTTTGGAGCCGCAGCTAATGGAAGTGACGTCTGGCCAAGCGAAGTATGAACACCAGCATCGTTCAATTGTTTGGAGAATGCCACGATTGCCAAAAGAGGGTCAGGGTACGTATTGAAATATACATATAAAAATGCATATGTATAATTTATTTATACATTCATTCATTTGATAATGAAATTACAGGAGCATATACAACCCATGGTCTGGTTTGTCGTATGGCTTTAACTTCTTATGATCAAATACCTGATAATTTAGCTGAATACTGTTATGTTGAGTTCACTATGCCTGCCACCCAGGTTTCTCACACAACGGCACGAAGTGTCAGCTTGCAAAATAGTGATAGCGATAATCCACCTGAGAAATATGTAAGGAATCTTTCGAGACACGAATACAGGTAACTTTATTTATAATCAATTTTTATTTTAATATATATTTATTTATTTTATGGAAATATTAATGATTTAATGATTTATATATATTGCTGTTCAGAGTTGGTATTGAGCACACACAGGGAGAGGGCCCAGGTGCTTACATAACTGCAACGAAAAAAATTCCAGATAGTATTCATGAGACACACGATGACGTGACAACACATACTGTTCCCGCCGCATCCGCCGATACAGATTCTGATTCATCAGAATAAAGTAATGGATACTTAGAAGACAAAAAAATCCATATTAATCAGTTACGATGATTTAATCGATGCATTTCAAAACTCATGTATAAGTTTAGCGAGCTATGTTTGTACATCGAAATCTATTCCAATAATGTACTTTCAATAATTTTTCCGAAATCATGAATAACATAAAGATAATAATTTTGATTCACGAAACAACTCTATATATAATAAAAAATATAGGGTATATTATATATTTAAAAAAAAAAAAAAAATAGTATAAAAATGTTGGCTTTTAATTTTAATAATATTTTGCTTTTAATTATTGAGGAAAGACAATATAATATTCATGTTTTAATTTCCAATTAGTTTATATAAATTGAAACTGGCATTTCAATATTGTACGGGATTATTGCAATTTTATCGATAAATATATAGCTGTCATATCTGGTACATAAATTCACCGATTAATTTGGAAGATAAAAACTTGAAATATGTGATTGTAATTATAAATATTCAGAAGTATATTATACTTATATTGCGCATCCCCAATGTGGTAAAATCATTTATTAGTAATGACTGAATGGGACACGATGATATCCGTGTATTATTTGAAATTTACAAATAATTTATGCATTGTTATTTAGTCATATTAGTGGATCAAATAATATTATTACACATTGTACGGTGAATATATCTATTGAAAAAAATATGATTAATAAAATCATTAATAATTTAATTTATTATGAAATTATATATCAAAAAGTAATAATTAAAACACCAAAAGTATAAAATTTTTCAATGTATAATGATAAAATAATATAAGTTTCATTCCATTATTATTTTTATTTGACAAGTAATTGTTACGTTAAGAAAATTCTCAAGATTTTCACGAGAACCTCAGCTAAGACCAAAGCCGCAAATTTATAAAGTGTAGGTAGTTATATCATGTCATTCGGAGTAAACATGAAATCACTAATAATTATATACTACGATATTCTATAAACACTTTTATCGTGATGTGTCGTAATAATAATAATAATAATAATAATAATAATAATAATAATAATATATTCATTATGTATGCATATATACGCACGTATTTATATGATATATATTGCTTTTAATTGTAAAAGTCAGGAGAATCAGTATGTAATTTTTATTTGATTTTTTTTTTATTTACACTTTAATGTCCCCACGATGGACTAAGGGGGTGAATTCTAGTCACTAAATATTAAGGACACTATACATGATTAATAATAATTTGTCTAATTGTGCAGATAAATGAGAGATTCATTGCATTAATTCAAGAAATATTATAAATGAAAACTAATTATGATGTTATTATGCTATTAATTGAAGATCGCGAGTCAATAATGTTTATTGGTATTGAAAAAAATGTATGCGTATCACATGTATTAGACAAATCATGGATAAATTATTCAAAAATCATGTAACAGTTAGGAAAACAGATCCAAACTAAAAAATTGGACTTATTGATATTACAAATGAACCAATTGGTTTCAGCTAGTGATCTCAATAATATCTAATTGGCTATACAAACCGCAAAACAAATCGCGTATTGTACAGTTCAAGTAATATATATAATGAACACACTTAATACATTGACATATAAATATTTAGTGAAGTATCTGAATATACAGAAATCTATATATATCTATATAAATGAATTTAATTTAAAAAAAAAAAAAATACGTTAGATTCGAAAACAGCTTGTTTATGTATATAGAAACTTTTTTCTGAATATGATTAAGCTCTTTGTGCCCATATGGGTTAGATTTGACTTTATGCCAATATATCTGAAAATTTAGAAGTTGTTATTAAAAAAAAAAAAAAAACAATTCATCCTAGAAATTAATAGAATTGGGATAATAATATTAATGCGTATCAATATTTTTCGGTGCCACATTTAAATGGCCATGTATTAGCTACCAGTACGACAAATATATATTGTATATTGTCGAGAATATCAGTTGTGTATTATTATTTGTACATACATATGCATCGTTTATATTTCCTTCTGAGTCGAATGGTGGAATTGAAAATAATGTTACCATTCAAAAATCAATGAAATTAATTTTTTTTTTTCTCAAAAAAATGTGTCTTATAGAAAATTTATTTAGAAAAAAAAAATAATATATATATTTATGTATAAAAAGAAATAACTTGAATCACAGATACATATATATATATATATATATATATATATATATATATATATATATATATACACATTTACATGAGAATAGGCAGTGACAAATTACGCTTTTCCAATTATTGATTACGTAAGTATAATTTACCTAGTTCACTGAAATTTAATGGACACACAATATAATAAATAGATATACACTTACATATTTATTTAAAGAATAAATATCATGTATAAACGAATTATAATACGTATTGCAAGTAAATGCCACACGCATATGGGATATCCCCGTCTTTTCTAAAATTATTTCAAGTACTTTCTAATACAGGTGAAATATAAGTTTCATATGTTTCATCAACACAAAATCGCCGAAATTTGGAGAAAACTTCACAGAGAATTCGAAGAAAAAAATTCTGCAATGCTTGAAATGAAATCGAATATTTTTAATACATGAAAATTTTTTTTTTTATTTTTTCTATTTCATAGCATCTTCCCAGAGTTTTCAGATGCGCGAAATATTTCTGTCTAAATAGAAATAAATAGGTAAATTTACTGGAGATTTTGAAAAAAATAAGAAAATCCTGCGGAACTTAAAACCAGATTGAAAATGTAAGGAATTATTATTATTATTATTTTGTTTTCTGAATCCGTTCAGTTCAATTTGGTCAATCATATCCCGGTCGATAAATATAGACTCGATAATTTTATAAAAACATAACTTGGAGTGGCACGCCACCAACCACGTTATCTTTTTGTTGTAGCCTGTACCGCGCGCCACAGCTAACTAGCTCAGCTGTTTCTGTTTACTAAACAAAGAACAGAGTTGAATGGTGAATATCGGTGACTATATTCTCTACGTTGGCATCTTTGCTGGTTTTAATTTTTTTTTTATTCCTTGATATTTTTTATAGTGATTATTCTTTTTTATTTGTGATAAGAATATCAGGTAAAAATAATGAAAATAATAAGGTGACAAGTGTCACTGCGCATACGTCAAAACATTTATGCTAGTAGAAAAAAAAAAAACAAAAAAAAAAAAAAAAGTCGTTGAATAAGAGATAATAAAAACGTATGAGTGCAGGAAATAATCGAAGTGAATTACAGTAAAATATTTTTTATAGTTATTATTTGGACTTGTCATATCGAGGAATGAAAATATAACTACAATCATTAGTGAGTAACTTTACATTTATGATAGATTGTTTCAGCATTATGTGGCTATGATAACCCTTTATATTTTCTAATGGTCCCTGACCTAAATTATCAATTTACTTTTAATACAGATAAAAGTAATACAATATGGATACGTTGAAATGTAAGAAAATTTGTAGTAGAAACGCAGGTACTGGTACAAAAAATATATTCAAAATTTGTGGTAATATAAATATATATATATTTTTTTTTATCCAAGTAGATATCAGTTGATCGTCCAGACTGTAGAATATAAGTAATCGATTTGTCAGTTTCTCTGACTATATAATACACAGTGAACTTTTCATCAAAATCATTATTATTTATTGTATGTAACGTTAATCATGTTGTGTGTGTGTGGGGGGGGGAGGGGGGGGGGTGAATATTCACGTTTAATTTAACCCAACTAGTGCTTTTTTACATCGTTCACGTGGAAATCACGGAAAAAAATATATAATATACATATATATTTTATGATGGAGCTACGTTATGTAGTATACCTCAGTGAATAAATACATTATATAAGATCAGATGACCACTGTACACATGAATTTTCATAAAAAAAATTATAACAACATCCATCCATTTTACATGGAACATTTATTCAAAATATTTTTTTCGAAATGTAGATATATAATATTGACATTAATTATTAATACAATATTTTTTGTTTTAAATTTATTATACATAATGTAAAAAAAATTTTTTTTAAATAACTGGTTTCATTATAAATTGTATGAAAAAAAAAAAAAAAAAAAAAAAAAAATATTCTATACGATTAAATACAGGTATATTATATGTATATTTGTACCCAGCGCGTGGATTTAGCCTTGGATGTGGATATACAACGACTACGAGAGTTGTTTATGCTATACGATACTATGGTTTTGTCCAACCTAACAATATTATCAGCGGTAAAAGACATAAATTTTCACATTTTTCATTTAATAATACAAATATAAAGACTTTTTTTACAAAATAATTTATAAATATATTAATTGTTGGTGACTTACAAAAAAATGATTTGCTTATTTGAATAGAATAGTCGTTGGTTGCAACGTGAGTCTGCGCATTATCCAACAAAATAATCATAAAATACTACACCAGAAGCAGATACTTGAACTACCTTGAGTGGCAGCTCTATTTTTACATAGGCATTTGATATATAAGACAGTCCAGTGGTTCTCGATAGTTTTATTTATAATTGGCTATATGTAGGTCAATTATTTTCAAAATTGTCCATGATAAAATAATCACGTGTAGAGAATAAACAATCATTTGCTGTTGAATAAAATATAAAAAGTCATAAATAAAAAATTAAAAAAAAAAAAATAATAATAATATCTAATGTCGATGTACAAAAATCACATCATACAACGGAAGAAAAAACAACAAGAAAATAGATTTATAAGTGATCTACGATGATATTGGAATGAATGTTTTGTTAACATTTCATGACAGACTGAAATGAACATCGAAATTGATTATGCATGAGTTGTGCATTAAAAGCATTGCAACCGTCTTTTTTTTAAACAACATATTATTTAAATAATCAAATTAAATATTTGTTACATATGATAAATAAAAGCAAACATTGATGAATTTGAATATAATGATATAATACATATAATATATATAAATCATTAATAATTCTTAGCAGTCTTCATAAAGATCAATTCATTTTTTTATGTATCATATGGACATTTTTCCATTCTCTTTTGTCTAACTTGGTTGATGGCGCACCACAACGTTCTTATACTTCTGGAGAAAGTTTATTTTACATTATTATAGCTGTTGAGCTGATTATCCCGCGTTATACACAGACAATAAAATATGAATTGATATTGCTGATAGAATAACGCACTGCGTAAGAACCATTTTTAATTATCGATTTGAACATTGTCTCTTACGTCCGGCAAATCGTCATACATTTGTTCAATATACCTACATGTGTGTACTATATTCTAGCTGTCTTATAATTATAGATACAACTGAGGATTTAGTATTTTTATTAAAGAATAAGGCATTTTATTTATTGTAATTTGATGGAATATAACGACTTGTGAAATTTTCAAAGACACTTTCGCTCGCTGCATTTCCGGATAATCATAATCTTAAAGCGCTAGAAAGTTCTCTTGTTACTTTTGCGACCATAGAAGTATGATGATAACTCATAAGAAGTATGGATACAAATATTTATACAGGGAGTGGATGGGTGTATTGTTAATAATGAAAATCGATTGTGTCATCAGAACCCGACTGAATATTTATTTATTATGAAGTAATTCAATCTGCGATTTGTCCAATATATGTGGTTCAATCAAATTCAAATCGTCTACACGACTTTGCAACACAATTAAAGCAAGTCACGATTCAATTCAACTCCAGTATAATCACTACCATATAATCCTTTTTTTGTTTTATTCCCTTGTCTATTATCAGTATTATTTTCGTCGAAATCAGCTATCATATTGACGATACCGGTTTTCATATCAATGAATATTAAACAAAAAAAAATTTACTTTGATCTTTGTATAATTATATAATTATATGGTGATATAAAATATTATATATCGATATTTCTCTTGTTGTTGTTGTTTTTTTTTTTTTTTTTTTTTTTATTCTCTCTATATACAATGTACATTTAATGTATATCAACATAAACAGTATAAGAAAAATATTCAAGATATTTATTCAAATATTTATATTTTTCAGAATGCATTGAAAATGCCATCGCTCTTAGAAGCTCTTGAATTAAAATATGGAAATGCAACAACTGATTGTTCAGAGAATTCTTTGACGGACGAAGAAGCAGAGCTCTCTGGATCACCAAAAAGCGCTTTGCCTGTCAGTATTTTTATTCCAAAAAAATCTCCACGTCATACGGTGCCTGCTCTACTTGTTCTTCAAGACTGTGACATCGAGTGTGCTGGCAATGATGCCGAAAAATTAAAAAACAAATGTAAAAACGTTGAAGAATTAGACTTGGCGCAAAATAAACTGTCACAATGGGATGAAGTATTTGGTATAATTCAATATATGCCAAAAATTAAATTTGTTAACTTGAGTTTCAATAGTTTGGCAGATGCACTGAGAATAAAACACGGTAGATATGAATCATTGCGCAATCTTGTTTTAAATGGAACAAGAATCTCTTGGACTACGGTCCAAGATTTGGTGAAACTTTTACTCAATTTAGAAGAGCTTCATTTGTCATTAAATGAATTTAAAACAGTAGACTTAGAATATGAAAAGCCAGATAATGTAAACAAGTCTTTAAAGAAACTTCATTTTACTGGTAATCCCATCGAGGCTTGGTCGGAAATTTGCAAGCTTGGTTATGCATTTCCTAATCTTACAAGCCTTTTTCTCGCTGGATGTCCTATAAAATCCCTTGCAATTGGATCAAATTCCAATTTTGATCAGGGAAATTCATGCCAGAGTAATAGTTCTATTGAGCTACCATATGATGACAATGAAAATGAAAATATTGAAAGAGTTGCGCATGATGCGTCAGATATTGCCGTTACACCGAAAATAATACTTGGCGAAGAAAATCCATATAACATAAGTGACAGTAGATGCGGGAGCAGCAATAATGGTATAGCATTTTTTCATAATCCCTTTAGAATGCTGAGATTTCTCAATGTCAATGGAACTCTTTTATCTACATGGGATGAGGTTGAAAGACTTGCAAAATTTCCATCACTTAAATCTCTTCGAATTCAGGGATGTCCACTTTTCGAGGTAGTCAATTGTACTTATTAATGTTGATATATCCTGTATATAAATTAATTACTTGAATTTATTCATATTTACGGAATTTTTACAGAGTCCACGTGAATATACGGAACATGAACGACGACAGTTGCTCATTGCCAGACTACCAAACGTGGAAACACTCAATGGCGGTGGGTTGATTTCATCTCAAGAACGCGAAGACGCTGAAAGGGCATTTATTCGATATTATATGGATAAACCAGAAGCTGACAGGCCAGAAAGGTTATCATTTGCAATTTTGTTCAATTTAAATGGTTTTAAATCATTGTTTTACCATTGTTTCAACTCCCATTGCATATATATTCATGTTTATATATTTATATATATGTGTTATGTGCGACATATCGATTTATTCACTATATTATCAGGTATGCAAAATTAGTTGGCATTCATGGAAAATTAGATCCATTGGTGCATGTGGATTTAACACCGGAAAAAAGAGTCAAGGTCAAATTCACATATGGAGATCTTGTAGAAGTAAGTGAATAAATTGATGAAATATTCATGTTTATTTATTTTTATTAATTAAAAATTATTATTATTATTATTATTTCTATTATTGTTAATATACAGGTACGGTCTGTAGATGTTTATAGAACAGTATTCGAATTGAAGACAAAATTGGAGTCCATGGTGAAAATTCCCGCCAATAGAATGCGACTTTTTTACGTTGATCAAGTAAACTAATCCATTAATTTTATTATTACATGTTTACCAATTTACGTTTCATTCAGACTTTCTAGTAGAAAAAAATATAATCATATTTTAGGTGATGAAAACACAATATGGTCCTGAAGAGATGTTATATCCAAGTAAACAATTATATCGATATAATATAAGAAATGGAGATGAGATAATGATAGTCAGTAAACTCAATCGTTTTGTGTCAACGTCGTCAAGTACATCGCCTATTCGCTCTTGAATAAAAAGCTGCAGGTCAAAATCTAGTCTTGCAAGATCTTGATATGGTGGAAATTATATGTCTTCAATTTTTATCATAGATAATAGTAAGAAAGACGAAGTGCAGGAACTCTGAATTATGCGAAATAATCCGACGAATCAAAAAAGTCTAAATTGCGAAGTGTGTTCCTTTAGTTTCTGCAGCGTTTGTTCCGACGTAGTATTCACATTTATCATTTAACGTCATTTATGAATTTTTAACAAAGTATCTTTGTGAAAAATAAAAAACATTGATTCACGTTATAGGTACTCAAGAGTTCTCGCGTTTAAATAAATTTATGCGATAAAAATATTCTTTGGGAATATGTTAAACCTCAAAATAAATTACTATTTTTGTATATTAATACTCTATTATATGGACTATCTTTTTCGCTAACTAAAATTCAAGAGTTTTTAATTCTTATTAAGCCTTTCAAAAAACTCTTTATTTTTGTTTCATTTTGTTTAATTTTTTTTCTGTTAATGGTGTCGTAGAAAATTATAGAATAAAAAGTGTATTGCATCTTCATATTTAATTTCAACAACTGATTTGTTAAACATTGAATTTTTTTTTGCTTAGTCATGAAATTAATTGTCTATAACACAGGTCTGCCTTTTTTGTTTGTTTGTTTGTTTTTTTTTTACCCCTATTTAAATATCAATTATCACATTATTATAATCAATACTGCCAATGTCATGTTAAAATAATTCTAATTATTATCTGAATATCATTTGTGGGGACTATGAGAAATAGTTTTAATTATCTCTACAAATAAAAGTGACGAAAAAAAATTTTTTTTTGCATACGTTCAGACTACTTCCAAGTAAATAGTTGCTCTTTACCCGTATATTGGTTTTGGAAAATTCAATTTTCATGACCGGTAGCTACCTATATACATATATGAAATCCAGTCATAAGTCACAAATATTATTAATTACCATTGAGCTGCCTGAATTTATTGCATAAAAATTTTTTACAATTTCATTTTCTTATATTTAGCACAATTTATTGTATTATTATGCGTTGCATTGATTAATGTTTGTATTAGATGATGGTATCACATACCATAAAATTGTTGCGCCTACTTCTGGGCTTACAAATACAAAAAAAGAAATAATGATAAAAACTCATGTCCTTATGATTTTTTAATATATATATGATTATTGATCTTCGATATTTTTTGTGCTGGCGCAAATGTACGTACCACTAACAAGTAATAAAATCATTTTTACAAATATCCACTATCCCTTACTGTTTAGTAACAGGATAGTAACAAGATATAATGGATATTTTTTATCTACTTTTACTTGGTATGGTTTACTGTGCATGTATATATATATATATTTGTATTATATATCTATACGTACATATATGTTTACATGGACTTAATGCACACAATGAATTTACAGGCAGTTCGCTACTGTATTATTTTTACTGTTGGTTATCCTTTATTATAGGGTACGAAAATCGATCGATTGTCATACCTCGACTACTGGCGCCACATTGCATCTTTACTTCTTCATAAAATAAAACTAGTGCTTGCGCTTCAGCACCACTGTTATGTCAGTCATCTTTCACGCCTCACCCTTGTATCTCAGTAGTTCTAGTTATATATGATCAAACTTGGTCAGTGTGTGAGACTAAATATGAATTGAATGGAACACGTATATTAAGTACATGGAATATAGTGACGTTTAACTCATACATTTTATGGAATGAAAATTTAAATTGACAGAGACATAATAAAAATGGAGAAAAATTGGGGTATACTGCGGTCTCATCTCTTGATTTTAATTTGTATCTATCAAGCCTAATGACAAAATCACGACTACGTGTAATCGAAAGACACTAAACAACGGAGTTAATAATCGATTCTATAATGTATCATATACGTGAAAATAATGGAATATTAATGAATGAATTTTCAACAATACTCGTAGATCAAAAGTCTATATTATATCCATGGTGAGTATTTATATTCATCCAATCATCTTCAACTTATACTTCAAACACTTTTACATATATGAATTTATATATTTTTTATCCTTATTATCTGACTGCAAAAACAAGGGTATTATTTTAATCAGTCTATGTATGTTTTGTTTCTACTTTTGTCATCTATACTTTTTCCTATGAGAAATTTATGCATCAATTAAACATATTGAGCAAGCGCACAAAGCTACTACATGATCAGTAATAGACATGAAAATATCGTCTAAAGTCTATATAATCGATTCATTTAATTGAGATATGAATTGAAATGTTTTTTTGTTCTTCACTTTTTTTTTTTTTTTTTTTTTTTTGTGTAAAGAGATCGAGTCTCACGATGACACATGCGCCACATTGGATTATAATTCTTATTACTACGGTATTATGGATAATATAATTAATTATGGAGAAGTTGATACGTCACACATTTAAATATAAAATAATGGTCATTTAACATTTTGCTATAAAATAGTTGATTAATGTTCTTTTATATTTTACATAAATCACAATGATTAATATAATAATGGGGAATATTTGGTTTACTGTACTATTTTATTAATTATTTTTCTTCTGATACCCATTTTATGATTTATACTGACTGGAATTCTATTAATTCCATTATATTGGAAAATATACAATACATCTACCATGACCTGGATTTTTTATATGGCCCCATTTATTATTATTTCACAACTTCGGAGGAATTCAATGATTTATCTTTGTAATATTGTATATAATTATCTAATAAATTCTCTCTTATTATTATTCGACAATGAATTTAGGTGTGATATTCATTCCAATAATTATCTTCGATGGACATTAGTGGATCATAAATTAGAGAAATATAAAACGTAATATGCAATGAAGTTGAGAAATTTTTTAGGGTTGCTACATTTTGAAAATACATACAATTTTTTTATTTTTTTTATTTTTTTGAAATATATATCACTCAATTATTAATTCGTATACATGCGATATGTGATATCTATTTTTCAATATCTTGTAGAATAAATTGATTGTCTTCGAAGAATGGCGTCAGAAATTCCTATTATTCATCAACAAAAAAAACTCGGACCAGCTCCAATAGCATCATTTGAAGATCTTTCCGACGAAATGGAAAATGTGAGTTGAATCGTATTTTCAACTATTTAACTCATTGTGGTATCAACTGAAGAATAGAATTTAGAAGAATAAATTTAGTGTTCAATAAATTAATACTGTATCAATAATGAATTGGGGAAAAATATAAAAATGGAAACAAAAAAATCTCATCAACAATGGTTGAATATTCTACATTGTGCAATATAAGAAATTATTATGCTTTGAATTATAATGCAGGCAGAACCATTGGTACGAATGCCTGGAATTACAGAGGTGACGAGTCCTATAACACCCGGAAGCTCACTTAAAACTCCAAGCACACCGAGGATCGACATTAGTCGAGCAAGTAGTTCTTCTCATCATGAAGACAGCAATAATTCAAGAGAATCATCTCCAGAACGAGAATTACTTGGAGGTAAGTAGGTAGAAAATAGAATACGAATAAAAATCAGAGCGACAATCAAATTATAAATAATAATAATAATAATAATAATAATAAATAAATAAATAAATAAATAAATAAAAAATAATTATTAGAAGGAGAGCCGTCACCAGGATCAAAATTGTCATTGGGGTATAAGGAAGATGTTCAAGATTTAAGATCATCTACAGAGGAGTTGGATTTACATGATCCAATACACATGCAAGATCTCAAATGGGCATCAAAGAAAGCTCGAAAGCGAAAAGAAGATGGGACACAATCGGAGTGTGGTATAAGTTTGAAACACGATAGAGAGCGGAAAGACAGCAATTGCTCAGAAATAATTCTTCTCAATATCAGTGGGAGAACATCAAGATTATCTTCCGTGGGCAGTCAGGGTTCTGGCGTTTCCGGTAGGCTTTCAGCTGTTTCTGTCACGTCTTCCAGGTATGAGAAAAACATAATCAATTAAATATTATAATTATCTTCAAACAGTTCTATTTTCATTCATTTTAGATCACCAAGCCCACACAAATGTTTATTAGAAACATCGTTTTGCGGTAGTAAGCCTGCCTTAACGGATGCTTTGAATGATGCTTCAAAATCCGAAACAGAAGATTTAGAAAAAATATTGTTGATGCGTGAAGCTGATACAACCAAGGCTGTTATTCCAGAGAGTGTAAAGGTACCAATTGTTGGCGGTAATATCAAACCCGATCCTTTGGATAAACCAAGACGACGGGGTCGCGAAGAAAGAAAAGAAATATTCAAACGAGAGGTAGAAATTACGAGGAAAGTTCTAGAGAAGGTTAACATTGAGGTATAAATATGATATATAATAATATATATATAATGTGTATGCGTATATATTGATTTGAAAATAATTATAATATCATGCATTCAATATTTGTTTACCCTTTTGAATTTTTTTCATCTTCAATCCATCTTGGTTGCTATAAGTATAGGGCTAGATTAATATGTAGAAATTTTGATATAATATCAATTTCATACATGATTTAATTAACTCGATATATTAGACCGCATCAATTTTTAATTATATTTATAGATATGAGGGAGTAACATTCTACCTTCATTTATATTTGAGGTTTGTATATATAGATTTGAAAAAGAAAAAAAATATATTACAAACCATTAATGCTCAGATGATAAATAATAAACTAATTCGTGAATAATAGTGATATAATTTTCGAAATTTGGGTACGAGTTTCATTTTAAACTTCATACATTATACATATTATGCAAAAATTTCGGTTCTTACAAAAATATAAGATGATATGAATTAATTTATATAACAATTTCCAGGTTCCAATTATTAAACGAATATCACCATCGAAAAATAATGAACGAGAGATTAAATTCAATCAAGAAGTACAAAAACCAGTAACACTCGATTTAAATGATAAACGAAAGAAAATTCAAAATTTCAAAGATGTTGTGCCGACGACACCAATCATTGGAAACCTACCAGGTAGTCCCAAATTTCAAAAACATAAAAAAATAAGGGAGCTGGATGGTTCAAGAACACCAAGTCCATCCTCTATCTCCAGGAGAAGTAGTTTTACCTCTTTATTCAAGGTATTAAATAATATGTACTTTAAATTATAAATATTACATCATTGTTATTATTAATAAACGTTAATGAAACGTTATTTTACTTTTAGGCTCGAGTTGATGGAAATATTTTGAGTCCAGAATTACCTACACCTACATCTTCCAGGTCACGTCGGAGTCTTACCTCTAAAATTAAAGATACAACAGAAATTTTACGTAGCAGATCTAAATCCAGGGAACGTGTATCTATTGATAAAGGATCTATAAAAAATAAAAATGTTTTTGCATCGACATTGAGCTTGTTTAAAAAACGCGAAAGAAAAAAAAGTATTGAAGATGTGAGCGGGTCATTAGCAGATAATGAAATAATACGGGATGATGAACATACATCTGTAGATAGTATTGGAAATGTAGAATTTCAATTTGACCAAGACAAAATTGAAAAAAATGAAAGTTCAATTTTCATAAGTCTTCATGCGGACTCACGAAATTATGAAGAAGCATTGCCTTCGGAGAGTGTTTCTATTCCTATTGAGACGCCGACGAAGCAATTAGATGATTTTGATGATCAGCCAAAATCCGGAAATATTATCACTAAAGCATCAATTGAACATCGAACATCCGTAATGAATATAAAAACTGATGCTAAAATTGAAAGAACAATGCATGAAGACGAGGGCCAAATTTTATTATGTCAACATTTGTCAGAGAATTCAAAAATTTCGAAAATATCTTCGAAAGATTCTGAAGGGATGAACATACAAGTGAGAAAAGATAAAATAATAACTGAAAATACTGGAAAATTATTAATATTCTCCTCTAAAGATTTAGAAGAATTTGAAAAAAATTCTGAATTCTTGATTAAACTAAAAAAAAAGACAATGGATAATGTAGAATGCAATGTTCAAGATTCTGTTAAAACTAATGATGGCGTGATTTCAACAATGATGAATAACGAAAATGACATTAAAAATGACAATCACGTATCAATTCCGATTTATCAATCAAAAAAAAAATCTGACACTTCATTAGGGAAAACTCCAGATGATTTAATGAAAACTTCAAGTATGGTGTCTGATTTGGACCTCAACAGTTCAGAGTCTGAGAGAGATTCTGAAATTGATTTTTTGAAAAATAAAGTGGTAAAAATTTCGGATGAAGTGCCAGACGAAAGGAAAGGCTTGTTTAATGAAGAAAGTTTCGAAGAAGATTTTCCCTATGTGCCAACCACATTACCAATGGAAAAAAGTGCGGCCGTGCCCATTCTACCAATAAAACAACGGATACAAGAAGTGAGAACGATTCCGATTGAAAGACCACGATCAACAACGCCAATAAATCCAACACTTTTGGATGAATTTGTTATGCAGCCATGTTACGATGAGAAACGATCTAATCGAATGAAAATTTCTCTGCCACGAGAGGACAGTTTTAAATTAAAAAGTCCTCGAAAACATGCGAGTAATACATTCACTGAATTTGCGGAACGTGTAGTACCAGATGCCGTAAAAAGAAGTACGGGTAAATCGCCGAGTCCACCACCACCACCACCATTACCTCCGAGGGCTCCAATTTCCCAATCTCGACCGTTAAATTGGGTGAATTTTGAAGAAATTCCAGAGCGACGAAAAGCACCAAAACGTATTCAAACAATTCCACGGAGTTCTGAAGATGAGGTGAAAAGTTGTACTGGATATAGCTACGTTCAGCCTGAAGAGTGTAGATGTGAATGTCATGAGGAGGCAAGAAGAGCTTTGCAAATATATCATTCATATGATTCACAATTAATGATTGAAAATACCTCAAGTGTCCCCTATATACAGACAACGGCTACTACAATCAATATTACCGCGTCAACTTCATCGGTAAAAGAAATTTCATCTACGTGTAGTAGCACCAATGGCGAACTTACGTGTAATGGTGAAAATTGTGCAATGCCAATTAGTTCGAGTGATCGAGCAAGCATCGTCAGGTAAATGTATTGCGGTACGATTTAATCTAAATTATTTTAAATGGACTGTAATATTAATATGTTACAATTACTCTGATGATTGGTAAAAGTCGATTTCTCGAATTTTCAGTGATAGCTCTCTCGAATTCAGTTTGAGTATGGATGATATTAGTGGCAATCAAGCCTTAAACAAAAATATAAAACCGTTTGCTATGGATCTGGACATTGGATCTAATAGATCGAGTGTTATATCGCAAGAGGAGACTGAGAATGGCCATTAAACAGTAAACAAAAAAATCAAGCCAAATAATATTGAATTAAAAGTTTTATATTTATATTCATATTAATTAATACAAGGATACTTGTACCTTTACTTAGCTTATTTTGAATTTTTTAAATGACCATAAGAAAAAAAATTTGACATTATCACTGTTATCATACGAATATTTTGATGTGGAAATTGAATCATTTTTCATTTTTTTAAAATTTAAGTTCAAACATTTCGATATCAATTCACAGAAATGTGAAAATAATTTTTTGAAAATTTATTTCCAGCACAATATATCTTTTTTTTTTTTTTTTTTTTTTTTTTTTTTGTATACATGTAAAGAATTATATGATATATGTATATACAGCTAATCAGTGCGGCTTAAGTATACATAATATATTTAGGTGCATTTTGCTGCTTTTATTCACAGAAGATTATTATTAATTTACGAAAAAAATTACCGTTATTGGTCATTATTATAAATTGTTTCAATATAGAACTAAAAACAAAGAGAAAATTTGGATGAAATTAAAATAAAATATAAATTATCTCTAATACAAGTATTATCCGTTTTAGACGGTAAAAAAATGGATTTTTTTTTTTTTTTTTTTTTTTTTTTACCATTATGCTCACACCTCATCACGCAATGTCCAAATCAATAATAATATATAATACATGTCATTATATGTACGATTCGATTAGGTCGCATAAGCAGACAGAAGACTGTTTCCTATATAGCAATATGGGAACATATTTATCATGGTTATTTATGAAAACTTATGATACAATTAATTCAAAACAATATGTGAATGTTTTTAATGTTATGTAAATAAGAAGATGTAATCAATTATGAAAATTGAATGAGTAAGGTAAGAAAATAATGAGAAAAACATTGATCAAGATGATAATAAACGATAAAGGCTCATCCAATCGATGATTAAATTAATTATGTCTGAATGTTTCCATTTTTATCAATTATTCTATTAGGTTTATTATTCGCCGACGTGTATGTATTAATAACATCTAAATTTTCAATTATTTTTGACTTTGTGATTATTTCACCCTCTCGGCTAGATAGCAAAATAGGACTATTGTCCTCACGAAGAAGAAATGCATTTGTCGTACCCATTGCTGTCGTTGGATTGTTATCACGTAACGATTGCTTAAAAAATTATAAATATTTTAATATTGTATAATTATTTTTGTCACATCAAACATTTCTCATATTATTTACCTGCATCACATTGATGAGAAATAAAAATGCCAAAAGTGCTAATGCACTGAGTACGGCGTTACCGCCACCACTTTTACTGCCGCTTTTGTAATGACTATATTATACATATATACCATAATGAAACACTATTTAATTATATTTATCATTGTAAAAAAATAGAATAATAATAATAATAACTTGTAAAACTCACCCATGGCCATGGCCATGAGATTTATACTCCCAATTACCGCCATGCCATCGTTCAATTGGTATCTGTGGTTTACTCTCAAATTCACTCCCTAATCCTCTCCAATTAAATAATGATTTTATCGTCATATCGAAGAAATGTACTTACAAAATACTAAAAAAAAACAAAAAAAATTACACAATTATATAAGTGAAACGAGGTAATGATGAAAAAAAATATTCGAGCACACACTTGAAAGCTTGAAGAAGAACTACAATTGTACCAACGCTGACGATAGACGACAGTAGACTTCCTGTCGTTGGTAGCGCGACGAAATTAATAAAAAATTTATTTACGGTAGTTGATCACACGGAAGTCATGAATTTTTCGAGGTAAATACACGTAACATGAAAAATTTTTTGTTCCTGTTATTATTTTTCACTATATTGTTCTAACATATATAACAAAAGATTCAAATTTTGTTGAATACTACGTTGCAAATGTATATGGTGTGTATATGTTATAAATAAAAACAATAAATAAATGAAATAAAGACAAATAGCAAATATCATTAGGTTAGTTATATCTCTTGTTCAAATAAAATTATTGTGAACGTACATACACAGTTTATCTGAAAAAAATATATATTTTTTCTATAGTGGGGCTTACTACATTAGTCTTATGTCTTTCTGCGTGATATGCCGTGCAATAATGACAATAAATATATACAGAATTTCTAAATTTCAACTTGAAATAAGAAAAAAAATGAAATAAAAATAAAAATAATTCGTCCTGCGACATCAGCTATTAATAAATAAAAGTTAAATACCATGTGCGCTTGACTACCTTAAAAATAATATTTTTCCGATCGCCGGTACATATTAATGCATTGAAAAATATTGATATTGTCAAAATTTTTATGAATAAGAGGCACTTTTAACCCTTGAAATTTTTTTTTTTTTTTTTTCCTTTTTTCATTTTAATTTCTATTATCTATATATGAATTAAATAATATTATTAAACAGTGAATTGTAGTTCATCGCGCCACTATATTTAATTTTTTTTCATGATTTTTTATATGTGCACGTATACTTATTCAATGAATAAATATTCGGAAATATTATAAATTAGCTCGACTCGTCGAAATTCAGTTAAATCCAAAAATTGAAAATTCTTCTTTGGATTTATCTAAGCTTTGAAGTACATTCAGTCTGCAATGTAATTTTTTTTTTAGTCTTGTGTTGTATCATTCTTCCAAAAATTTTTTTCGATATTTCAATAGAAATTCGATTGATAATTTATATTCATATTTCAATAGGCCTATCATCTTCTACATTCGTTTATTCCTTAAATAATAAAACCTATTCAATAAATAATCTTCATATATTATTAATGCGCTTAGACTGCATTACAATCTAAAAAGAGTGCTCTGCAGTCTTCGCCAGATCGACCACGTCTTCCTGCCTCATATAGAGCTTCAAAACCAACACCGCTTTGTCGTTGTAAAAGATAACTCGTTGCATACGATCCAAGTTGACAGAATATAGTAGATGTGCCATGAGTGTCAGCGACACACTCAGCACTAGCTTCGCAAAGTGCTCGCTCGGCGCATCCGCGTTGTCCTTCATCCTCGCTTCGTCCAACATTGGTAAACGATTTCATTGAACGCATGTAGCCCTATAATAATGAAAAAAGATGAATTGATATTTTTTTTTTCAATTTTTTCATTGATTTTGTTTCATTTCATTTTTTTTTTTTTTTTTCATTCAAAATCTTTTACCTTTAACATTGAAATAGACGCAACTGCGGCCTCAGAAATGGCATCACGCTTTCCAATTGACCGTGCGGATAGGGACCGATGAGAGAATGAAGTCTTCAGAGCATCCAGAAGATTCATTACGATGTTTATAAACTATTAATAAGGAATAACAATAACAATAACAAAACAATAACAATAACCTCAACAACAACAACAACAACAACAACAACAACAACAACAACAACAACAACAACAACAACAACAACAACAACAACAACAACAACAACAACAATAATAATAATAATAATAATAATAATAATAATAATAGCTGTAGTAGTAGTAGTAGTAGTAATAGTAGTAGTAGTAGTAGTGGACGTGAATATATATCCATTGTACATAAACAAAAGTATTGTACAAAAGAAAAATGACTTTATACATATATATATTAGCAACACGAATATTTTTCAGAATTCTGAAAATATATATAATTATGTATATATTATATTTGGAACGTATGTGTTGTACAAATTTTTACATAAAGCTATAACAAAATATAAATGCATACATTGCCGGATGTTGTGGATAAGAACAAACTCTAATTTTATTGTTCAGCGAATGGTTATTATGGCACTACACTTTATCGTGTTAATATGAAAGCAGAAAATCATTGAATGGAAGAGTGCGTGTGACGGCTTTTTGCTTTAATCGGAGAAAAACATATATAGACAAAACAATTTGATAATGGAATTAATTATTTTAATTCGATTTTTTAATAAACTGAGGATTGAGTTGTGACCGAAATTTTTTGACCTAAAAAATTAACTGATACTAACCTCAGAAGCTTGTTTTGCCATGACAACCACCTGATCAGGATTTTTGCTCTGTCCTAGAAATGCGCCCAGCAGCGCTGTCAATATGCCCTAAACAACCGATATCAGCCATTTTTTCTTTTTTTTTTCTTTTTCTTTTTTCGTTTTGCTCTATGATTTTGAAAAGTTGAATGAAATTTTTTCACATATTCTTATCTTATCTGTTACATATTTTTCGCTTTTATTTCTTGCATTCCACACATTTTATTAATTAATTAATTTATTATCATTATTATCATTATTTTTTTTTTAAATAACCGTAAGATATTGAGTATTATGCTACATATTATTATATGCATCACATGAGAAATTTTCTATTGTATTTATGAATAAAAATCTTTGTACTTTAATGGAGCATTTAATTTACATGGTGTAATGGTAGAAAAAAAAATGTTAGCAGTAAAAAAAAAATGATAAATATAAAATTATAACTATTGCGATAAGAAAAAGTATTGTTAAAAAAATATTTCTATGAAAAGTTTGTAATGAGTGTAATAGAATTCGTTTTATATGGAAGCATTTTCCTCTCAATCTCTCTACAATTATTGCAATAGCCAATCACTAAATTAACGAAGCATATACATAAATAAATAATATGAATATAATATAATAATGTACAATTTGCTGATACTTTTATTTTTACAAAGATGAATAGAGGATATTTTCGTGATAAAACACGATTCTAATCAAAAAATTATTGACTTAATTAATATTTATTTTATATAATTACTCACGTGCATTGGGTTGCCTTGATTGTCTACTTTATCAATACCATCGGCAGGCTGCTGAGTACCACCGAGAATAGCTGTCAGTACTCGAAGTCCAACAGATAAAAGATTTGTCCATGGACTAGCCGGTACACCATCGTCGATGTCATTTTTGCTTGGACCAGTAATACCACCAGTATGTCCCAATAACATTTGCATGAACATTCCCAGCATATTTGACCATGAAAAACCCGTAACACTATTCTCCTGTAATGTATTATATTATAAATGTTTATGGAAACCATAGAAATATTATTGATCCATTCAAGGAGGATAAATTAAATATAATAAAGAAGATGTTGTACCGTATTATATGTGTATAAGTATATTGTTTACCTGCACTTGATTTGATCCAACATCGTCGAGATCATCAAGCGCAACTTTTTTCATAGCATTTGGTTTCTCGGCAAATTTTCTCTCAGAACTCATTTGTTGTGGAGCATGTTGAGAATATAAATTAGGATTATAGACGGGATGCTGTGGTAGTGGTGCAATCTGGCCTATCAATGCAGCCATAAGGCAAACAGCGATAAATTTATTGTCTTTCATTCTGAAAATTAAAAAAATATTTTTATAAAAATTTTCACAATCATTTCCGATTAAATATCACCAATTGTATTATTTCATTATTATTGATTATATGATATTATATATGCATTATTTTATTGGAAACAAAATATAATACAGTGATGTGTACATGATCATGATTATATGCATGATTGTACTGGAAAACCTTGACCATGAAAGTGGGTCAGCGTGGTTAAGGCCACGCGACGATGGATTCATGACGGCGATTACTCGTTAGCCCACTTTTGATAGTGCTCGGTACATTGAACTCATGTCAAACCGTTATTTGTTAATCGTGCCGCGACCTACTCCTATTCTTCACTGTTTTTCCAATAAAATTCACAATAAATAGAAAAATTATATATGTATGTATGTATGTATGCATTCCATATATGTAATCAATGATCATATATTATTTGTAAATATATAATTTAAATTTGATTGACATCATAACAATATACCTATTATTCTATAATTCACACACTTGGTAACTTAACTTAAGATAAGTCATGTGCAATAATTATTATTAAAAAAAGAAATTTCATGAATTTATTTCAAATATTTAATGAGAATTAATGTGTTGACATGGCACAATATTGGTGGTATAATACTTTAAACTAATGAACAATAATTTTCATACTCACTTGAATATTTCTAAGTAGACTTCTGTGACTTGGACTTTCAGTTCTGAAGATGAAATTGTACGCGGGGTCTTCTATATAGCCAGTCTCATCATGCAGTGGGGATAAACCGTACATCCAATGGCAGCACCGCTATGGTAAAATTTTCAATACATGTGGCCAATCATCTTTCAATCAATTATGCATAATTTTTCATGTCCAAAATTTGTACTTTACCACATTCCGATAGTTTTTGAATTAGCATTGCTCTGCAATATTTACATCTGATACAAAATTATATTTCAACATTCAATGAACATATTACTAATTCACTGATTCCAAATCGCACTTTATGTCACATTTTTATTTCGTATGCTTATTTAATTATCATATATTTTTCTTTCTTATTCGATTGCTTTCTTCCCTGTCATCACAATTTTTCTCATCCTCTACACACATACACGTACATGTTGTTTACTTGTTTCTATTACTCTCTCCAACACTTGACAGTTGATTCTTTTATACTTTTTGAATGGAAGTAAAAATTTGTAAATGAGTTATTTTCAATTATATGTTATATATTAAGTTATGCTTTTCAAAAATTCGGTAAGGATATCGTAAGAAAAAAATTGATTATTTTTCACTTTATTATTATGCTACTTAAATTGAGACTGCGGCCACACGTAATTCAAACATTTACCCATGTTTATATATATCAACTTTATTCATTCTAATGATAATCTAATTTATTCAGTTATGGATAAATATGAATGAAAAATTTTCTCCATAATGATAATGAGTAAAATCTTATAAAATAATTACATATTATAGTTGTTAGCTTGAACTAATAAAAAAAAACACCATGCTATTTTCTTATTCGCATTCTCCTTCTATGCAGTAACACTGTGTTATATACATCTATGCCCATTTTATGTTGAATTAAACTAGAGAATGTGATGTTATATTCACATTTCTACTTTTCATTTTACCTTCTTTTGATTCCTTTTCTTTAAATAATATTTCATCGTTAATGACATACCAGAACTCACTTCCACAGGAGGATTATCGCACTTGGTTTGACTTGGCAATGAGAAAAAAAAAATATATATATATATATATAAATGCGATTCATCATAACTGTTTCACTAGCGGGATGTTTTATAGATATATACTTCCTTTTAGATGAATCTAACTAATCTTACTCAAACGCTTTTATCCTATAGCCTAATGTTTACAATATTTATACATATAAAATATCAGCAAATAAGATTAATAAGAAAATGTGTTATTATATTCTCATATATAATTCATAAATTTTTATATCCTTTCAATTTTTTCTCATCAACAGTTGGACTATCATCTAAATATATCATCCAAAATATGTATATTTTGACATATCATTTGTGAATATTGTGAAAAAAAAAAAAAAATATATATATATATATATATGTATATATATATATATATACATATAAGTGACATAGATGTAGTCTATGTTTCATACATAATAAATCCAACTAAAATATATCTAAATGCAGAAATAATAATAAAAAATGGATATATATGTGTGCGTGTGAGATAATAATTCATCATGTCTAATTGAAATATATCATTTTGAACAACTTATTGGCGATAATAATGGATATGAAGAGTAGCAAGGTAAGACGAAGTTGGGATCTGAAGAGGCTGCTATACAGCTATTTGACACAGAAAACCGGCTAGCGGGACAAACCGTTCGATTTACATAATGGTTCACAGCTCGCGAGTTATCACAGTAATACGGTCGTATATACAAATACATATATACATTCATGCTTTTAGATTCGTATTTATGTACGCATTATAAGAATGTCTATATATATTATTTGTTTCTACAATCATCATGTAAAAGAACATAGAAGAATTATATACTTTTTTTGTATATCCATGATTATCACACGACCTACGATGGAATGTTACCGCCCCGGAATTCCGACTTACTGTCATGCCAAAGAAATTAGTTTTTTCATTTGGCCTTTGATATAGAACGGATAACAAGATCATGTTCAGCTTTTGTTTGAAATGAATAAATGAAAAATAGAAATTATCTTGTGTATCATTTTGACATTAATATTCATGTCAAGTTTCAATTTATTTATTGAATTATTTTTAAACTGATTCATATTTATGGTGATGAAATGGAAAATTGAATTCAAATAAAACAAAACTGTATTTTTATGTACTTAATTAAATGTATTAGGAAAACAAATTGAAATATCACTGAACACAGAAATCACGACAAAATCTACGATTATAATATGTATATATATACAGGTAAATATATTTAAAAAACACTATAATTTCAGCGGTTAAAAATCTTTCATATGCACATCAAAGATGGCGCCATAAGTTTCAATATTGAATATCATGGAGGCAATGTCTACTGCGTAAAATTCTACAAAATAACAGAAATCGATATTTTTCCTATTTTCGAATTATCGGTTGCGAAGTATCATATCTCTCGCTGTATGAGTAAAAAAATAAAAAGTCGTTAATTAAAGGTATTTTATGAAAAAATACAAAAATAGAAATGACAAATTTCATAAAAATATTATGTACATATGAGGGGTTTGTAAAGAGAACAATACGAAATTCAATAGGAATTAAACAATGTTTAATTACCAAGTGATATATATATATATATTATAAAATTATGAAAATTATTTGGTATAAAGCATATAATATAATACTTTTGAGTTTATTACAATGTATTTATGCATAATCGTATATTTACTATACATATTGACGCCAATCTGCTTGAAAGGAGGTCAAATTGAAACATATATGGAATGATTTGAGAAACATATCCTTGCAAATTTTTCTACTCTCAGACCCATATTGGAATTTTATTTTAAATAATACATTTATGTATATCAGGTTATATACTTATCTTCAGTCCTTATTAATATGCATTTTCTATATCATACAATGTATATTCCATTATTTATGAAATCTTAACGTATATAAATACATTAATCTATTGAATGATCAGAACAATCATCTTTGCTGGATGGACATTGTGAAACACAGTATTTGTCAATCGAATTGTAAAATAAATACACACGTGTTGCCTGTGAGTCATCCGTCAACAGATATATATGTACAATAAGAAGCAATTCTGGTCTGACTCATATACGAAGCACTTACAGAAAACAAAAAAAAAAAAAATATCACAATCTCGTACACTGAGGATGGACGTCCGTTTGTGTGGTTTTTGTACACTTTTACATAAGTATACATATATATTTATATATATATATATAAAATCGAATAGTAAATTAGCATATTTTAACATATACAATGTCGAAGCTTATTCAGATTTTTATTTTGATAATTTTTAAATATTAATTTTATGTCATGGACGGGATGAAATAAATTATTATTGCATTCTAATTCATTTTAAGATAAATATATATACACGATGTGCTTATAATTAATTTGTCACAATATTTACATTTATATATATTTTGTAGGAAACACAAAATTATTTTTGTTTGGCAAACTATAGTACTATTTCTGAGAGATTTTGGATATATATGAATAACGTTACTTCTACTACTGTTGCTGTTTATACAGTCGGTTTGAATATTTAAAAACATAATATACATGTGTATATATAAATGCCATATAACGCATACTTTGTGTGGCCTACATATTGTGTGCACCAGTTGGTTTTTTTGAGAATTTAAAAAAAATAAACTTTACATCGCGAACCATTCACGTCTAATAATTAAAAATCATTTGGATGAAATTATTAATAATAAATATCTATCAATGCATTTTATCAATTGATATATATTACGATCGGTACGTAAATTATATGATTTATTAAATGAAATTTCATACTTATAATCCAAATGGCAGAGTCAACAAATTATTATGAGTGGCTGAAGATGATTGAATATAAATAAGGCCATCATTTATCGAATGAAGAAATAAAAATGATTATACAAGATTCGTTATTTATAAATTGTATCGATAAAATTATAAGTGTAAATTTTTGAAAAATAATTTTTTGTTCAAGTTCGATATAGATAATAATCAAAGAATTTTTTTATGTAGGCACAAACTATAGGGAATAACCGCTCATGAATTGATAAATCAATGTCCCTGGCTCACTGACACTATTATAGTTGAAACCTTGATGTCACGTCGTGTAAATACTGTACAATATATTTCACACATATTCTGCGATTAAATGCACATGCTTTGTGAGAATGATAATGCATTTGATGGTATAAATATTCAAATCATCAATAAATATAATTTATTTATATACATATTTAGGGATGAATTTAATAATTTTATTGAATATTAACGATGATTAATTTCGACATTGTTTCATTTTTCAAATAAATAATGCGTCTTTTGTAATTTTTCAAGTGAAAAAAAAATACTGGAAATATAATAAAAGTATTCAAATTAATTTATATTATTAGAAAATGTCGATAATATTCACTGTAATAGTTTATTTTATTTTTTTTTTTTTTTTTTTTTTTTTGTACAAAGAATGAAAGGGTAGTACTGAAAGTTGATATATATGTAAAAATGGGTGAAAATAAATGATATATTAATCATATCAAAAGAAATTATAGTATTAAAGACCAACAGATGGCTTGAGTCTTGATTGTAACCCACTAAATTATATATTTTTTTCTACACATTCATTTTTCTCTTCAATTTTTTTTCAGACGCTTAATTTTCAAGGCTGTCTCCCGTCACTTCTTTACTTTTTTCTCATTTTCGTTGTATCATTCTCTTCCTCAATGATGACTGCATGAATATATTCGTGAAAATATCTAATTATTAAATATACCGTAGTTTTATAAATTATAAAAAAAATAATTAAATTTAGTAACATCAAAACAACCTTGACATTTATTTTTTCTGAAAGAAATAGTTACCAGTGGTAAATAAAAGAATACAATAATTTTGATAAAATCTACAATTTAATGATGCATTGAATAGTTTATATTTATATATTGTACAAGTTAAATATATACATAAATTAAATTTACGTACGTATGATTATTAAGTGGACAAAATGTGAATTTAGATATTTTTATCGGTCAAATAAATCATAAAATGATTGGAAATTAAACATACACATATTAAATTTAAAGTTGTGGATTTTATTTTCTTCATGTTTCATCTAAAAATAAAATTATTTGTAAAAAAAAAAAAGATCATTTTAGCTTTATCGATACATAGCATATTAATTGAATACATCTATAGTATTATTATAAAATAATAAAGTATTGTTAATTCTAATTATGAATAGTGTTAGGCAACTACATTATGGTGCTGTAATTTTTTAAATTTTTTATTATTATCATTTCGTAGAATTAAATTTTATGGGATTTTAACTTACATGCTAAATCACAAGTGGCTTTTTTTTTTAATTTATTTTTATATTCATTAGTAAAATAGTATTTCACACATATCGTCTGCATACTTTTAATTGATTCTTTTTCCTGAGACAACTTCAATGGTGACCATAAACAAAAATATAATATGATGGATTTGTTCCAAACATTTTTCTATTTTAATATACTGTATAAGGAAGAATGTTTATTGTCAAGAATTTTTCGTTGTTTTAAATAATGTAATAATTTTTTTGTTATTTTTAATTATGATGAAAAGGCACTGTTTAAACAATTGAATTATATTTGATGAAAATGGCTGTAGAATAGTGCAATTGAATTACTTTTACTTCATCATTTTATAAATGTCCTTTTAATATATCAGAGTGGCGATACTAACCATACAAGATATCCATAAAAAATACAATTGCACGATCAGTTTTCGATAATAGTTCAATGTTCGATTAAATTGAGCCAACAGTATTTATATATACATAAAGACTAACACAAATGAAACAATATACATTATCGAGACATTATACTTGAAACGGAAAAGTCAAATAATGGCAAATGAAATGATATCACATGGTAAAAAGTATACTCATACATTTATACATATATATATTTTTTTGTTTACCAATTGAATTGTTTTTTTTTTTATTTTCAATATCCAAGAGAGTATCATTCAATCATCATTATACATGCCAAAATTATATTTAGTACTCTGATGTACGTTTCAAAATTCGTGATCTTTAACTCATTATTTTTGAAAAGTATAAAAATCAAATCAAAAAATTATTCAATCAATTAAATTAAATATTAATGGTAAAGGGATAGTAGAATCGTACAAATGTAGAAAGAAATAGAAAAAAGTGCAAGAACAATATATATGAGCTAATTAAAGATAAAAACGGTAAATTCTCTTTTATCTATCTTATTATTATCATTATTATCATTATTCGCAATATCTATGCAGTTGTCAATTTAATATATTATCTTTTAATGTATAGTATGTTAATCGTCACGCATTTTTTCATCAAAACTCTATTATAATTACTATGATTTACTATATTTCAAAGAAAATTTTATGGGATCATTTAATCATTATCTGTTGGTGAATGTTGATATTATTATTATTATAATTATTATTAGTATTATTATTATCTCAGTAACGATATATAACATTATATTATAGTTACGATGGTTTTTGGCATGCAACAGCGCAATACCAAAATAAAATGCTGATTATTATCTTTTTGTTTTCATTTATACTTATATATCTAAACATCCAAACATTAGGATTCGTACGTTATTTCAAAAATTGGCAATGGGTCTTATTTTAAAGCCATATTTATCATATATATTGACGCAAGTAACGAATTATACAGTCTATATAGTATATCAACGAATATAATTATATAAAGACTGAATAAGACTAGATGCACCAATAATATAGAATCGTTTCAATAATTACAATCGTGATTATATCAATGAAAATAAAAAAGTTATCAAAAACAACAAAAGAAGAAAATATTTTTTATAAAAAAACATGATATTCATCCATTGAACCAAATAAAATATCAATTTGAAATAAATCAATCATGTTAAAACATAAATGTTCAATATAAATATATGTTATGTTAGCTGCGCCACGTTTTTCTATAAAATGGCGACTGTCCTCCCACTCCAATATACACACTCATACACTCAAAGACTAACATTCCTTGAATCACTCGCTTGCATATATGATTCTTTTTTTTTTTTTCTTTCTTTTATTTCTCTTGTTTCGTAGAGCGTTTCCTTCACCAACAAAACGTCACTTGCTTCATCGCGGGATATACATACTGGCGCACGTATAATACGTGTCCACACTTGATGATTGTACACTGTGTATATTATATTCTTTGTTCGTTTCTTTCTTCCTTTATAAGAAAAAAAAAAAAAAAAAAAAAAAAAAAAAAAAAAAAAAAAAAAAAAAAAAATCGAAAGGCACACCCCGTTAATAATGTTTCTTTATTCTATATCGAGAATAAAAAAAAACATTTATATCGATTTAGTAGTATATATTACGTTTTCATTGTTTCAATTCTCTAATAATGATGAAAGAATTAAATTTTTAGATTACATATGAATTGTGAAAAATGTCACGGAATCTATAGTTTTATTATTATTCATCCTCCATCTTCCAATGCTATTTGCAATGAAAAAAAGAAAGAAAAAAAAAAAACTTAATTACGTTAACGCTCGATCATTTGTTCACTTGATAGAAAAGGTTTTTTAATTTTTGTTTTAAACATGACTCAATTAATTTTACCAACTGAACTATATTATATGAATTTAACTAAAATTGTCCTGAAACTGTCATAATTTGACAGCCAGATTGAACATGATCCATCACTTGTTCTTTAAGACGACATACGTGTTCTTTCAACCTATGGACAACAGCACTTAGCTCACTATTTTCGCCCTTGAGAAGCTTCACTTTATCTTCAAGCCTGGAAATTCTTTCAAGTTTTCGCCTACGACACTTTGAAGCAGCAACACGATTACGTTGGCGCTTTCGTTCCAATTTAATTTTTTCTTGACTTTCCATATCAATAGGTGACATTGGAGGAGAGCTTGAGACACTTGGGACTGTTTGTGGCTCATCTTTAATCATCATTAGACTTTGAGAGAGAGATTCCGTACTTTGGACACTGCTTGGCGGCTCGAGTGTTGTATATGTTGCGCCATGAATGCTGCCTGGTTCTTGAGAACTGTCAGAATGATGAAGTTCATTTAGAGCATCAACAAATCCACGTGCATAAAGTTCTTGTGCTTCGGTTACAGTTCTTGGAAAGAGTATTTGATTTGTTGGTGTAGGCATTGTTGTCACGAGTCCATCCTGTTGTGCTATTATGAGTTTTTCCAATTCCGGAGACCCCAATTTCAACATATTGAGATCGGGTGAGCTAAGAACTGGTGCAACGTTATTTAGTGTTTGTGTTAATGGGCCAAGTTTTGGTTTCTTTGCTTGGGGCCCCTGGCGTTGTCCGTTGAGATCCAGTGTAAGATTTCTTTTGAGATGTCCTAAATTTTCACGATTGCCACTACCATATATCGCTGATTCCTCATAAAACGTCGTCTCCATAGTGAGACTACGCACCATTGATAATACACCGATATACATATATATACATATACATGTATAAATACATATATGTACGTATGTAAGTATTTCGTCTGCACAATTATTTACCAGAACGATAAAATTCACTACAGCTAATGCCTGTTTAATATTTTGACAATTCTACACTTCAAAGAAAAAAAAAATCGTAAAATAAATGAACAGCTTAATGTGGAAACAAAAAAAAAAAAAAAAAAAAAAAATATATGTCGGCTGTATTATTAATTGTCTAAAGCCCACCTTATATTAATTTTTCTTCAGCACTTGCATTAATTGCATTTTAGTTTATAACACTCTCCAATGTAAATGGCGCTTTTTCTCACAATATAACGAGTCACTGGGTTACGTAATAACACGATACACTCGGCGACAACGATTTGACAGTAAAAAATGAAAAAAACAAATTGAGTATTTTTATCGATATGTTCGTGAGCTTAGTGCCCACGTCGATTGGAATATCATCACACTTTATTTTCAATATATAACGATGTTTCGACAATATTTATCCTCTCCCAATATTTTCACTCCACGTATAAATATAAATGTGTTAAATTAATGTGAGCAGATTTTTTTGTTTTAGACATGGACACACTGAAATATACGCACGAGGTCGTTTGCGCGCGCGCGCGTCATCCAACACAATTATTCGTTTAAATATATTATCCGTATTGGTAATTAAACAAAAAAAATTCACTGACAATTATATATTTTACATTTGCAGTCACACACTCTTCGTTGATAACTCAACACGTTTGAATGTATATTAATAATGAATATGATTGGATCCTGTATAAAATTTATCAAGTACAAACTCGTAGCAATCATCACAATGCCTCACCAACTTGTGAACATCCAACTAAACTTACTGCTTTATATCCCGTGACTCATTTGTCTAAAAATAGAATTAGCGTCAGAAACAAATAATTTTATTGGCTGTCAGTGACGACACATCTGCTGTGTAATTGGTCAAAAACTACGTTATACTGAGAAAATAGTGGCGCATGCGTTATTCAAATATGCTATAAGCAGAGGGAGTATTTGAATGTTGGTATCCGACTGATGTTGCTATCTCTATTTTACTTACTGATTTTCCACTGTAAATTCATAATGTGCACTTTTATTCACACAATATAATTACGATATACTTTCAATTAAGTGAAACACACTATTCTGATCCAATCTTACACGATTCAATATATATAAAAAATATTTTTCCAAAGCACATCATATTTTCCCAACACCACGTCATATACTATATTGTATATTAATAAAAATATAAGTATCTGTATATAACTGTATACAAAAAATATTATATTGTACGATATAATAACACGTAAAGAGAGGTTAATTATTATAGAATTAATAAAGATTTTTATAATATAAATATAGGTATGTTTGCATATTAATATAATATAATAAACACCTGTATTACAATTATCTATAATAAAATAAAATATAATTCGGTTTTATATTTTTTATTTTTTTTTGTTATATCTTGTTTTTTTATTATTTTGTTATCATATATGTAAAATAATGTACACCAACATATGATTATACAAATATTAAATATACTTAAAAAAAAAATTGAATATGTATATAATATAATGTGTAAATAGGTATATTCATATACGTTCTATACGTGCGGAATTATTTTGATTAACATTACATGACATACTTAAATATGTCATTTAATTTACTAACAATTATGATAGTTTATGTGTAACATGGATATATATAGCATTAACATCGCAACTAACAACCATTATTTGTTCACATACCTCTTCATTTGTATCATCATCCATGGGTTATTATCTATAGCTATTAAAAAATTCAGTAATATTTGACATTCATTCAATCTTTCTCAATACAGCGATACAACAAATTCATTATTATTAATTAAAATTTTTTTTTTTGTTTGTAATATTATTCATATTCATCTAATTTAATATAAATTGCATGTACAATTATAATATAGATGGAGTGTATGAATCTCGCCTATGAGAAGAATACGATTTTAATCTATATACTCTAAAAGAGTCAAAAAGGTGGACGGATGGCTGCCACGTCAGGAAAACAAACGTAAAATACACGATGAAAAAAATACAAATACAGTATTTAAATGAACTTTCACTTTTTTTTCTTTTTTTTTCTTTGTAATTCGTCGGACCCTGTTTTATTACTTTTTCATAATAATATATTGATAAACGAACTTGCAACGCCAATATTAACTATCGATCTACGTTCAAATTAGAATATGCTTATTTAGTGAAAAAAAAAAGAAAATGAAATCAGTTTTTTTTTTTTAGAAATTTCAATGAATGTTTGGTCCAATACGTTTCCTACTATATTATTAATATATTATCATTTACATTTAGCATGAACTCGTATATGCTTATTTTTATCCAGATACCCTATTCGCGTGACTTTCAATGTACAGACATTTTTTTTTTGTTTTTTTTTTTTTTTTTCTCATGGAATCGACAATAGAAATTGGTACAATTATTCGATTATAAGCATATTAATTGTGAATTCTCTATATACATACATGTGACAATTTTTCACATACGTACAGGTCGTTTTCAACAGTTTAATTAAAATCATAAAAATATTAAATCAATATAACAATGTACATTCATTCATAACAGTTATTTATATTTTTTCTGGTATCATACGACTTTTTTGTTTTATTTTATTTTTTTTCTGTGTCTTGAATGATATATATACTTTCTGCATCTTCATCACGGGTGTAATTTGATCCACTGTCTGTATTGTACATCTATTTACCAATGGTATTCTTTAAATTTTCATTATTATTAATATTATTATTTTTTTTTTTGTTTTTTTTTTTTTTAATTGCGTTTGATGTTTCTATATCAGCATGTTTCTCTTCAAATGGAAATGAAATATAATAAATGGACATATTTGTGGCCGGAGTGGTGGCCTCACAGAGAAAGATCTCATGTTGATTAAAGAAAGTGGGAAGTCTTAACGCGGAGGGGAAGAGAAATAATTGTCGAGTACTTAACTCTGTGTGGGCACATTCGAAAAATTTGACTGGCTGACAGTTTTCTTTCAAAATTCAATATTATTCTTTGTTAAATTTATTTCATCAAATAAATAAATGTATACGTGAACAAGGCACTGTTCGTAAATTTTAATTTATTATGTGCTATTAGGATCTCAAGAGCATGGTTTAGAGTATGTATGACAAAATTTAATGCTATGATAATTATAAAATTATCGCAAATTGAATTCATAAAGCGTAAATTCAACAAATATCAAATAATCTTTAAAGTGCAGCGATAAACACTCTTTATAAATGTGTTTTATAGAAAAATACGTTTTTCCATTTACGTATAAGAGATTGATAAAATTCGAAAATATTAACAATCAATCGGTCATTGACAGTTCAATAATCAGCTATAGGTGGTCATATATATTTTTTTAAATATAATACTTATACGTATTCAATTATATATCTCCATTAGCAGATATTTATAATTAGAATATAATTTGGAGAATTTTCACTTGTTCTACATACATAAATACATATGTGAGATTTATGTGTATGTTCATGTGTATTCATTAAGTGCATAGGATATAAAACACAATATCTCAAAAATTTTGTGCGTGTGTCGTGTGGATTACATTTGATTAAAAAAAAAAGTTTGCCATTATATCAAGTGATTAAATCAAATTTATCATTTGTATCGCTTTTAGCTGATGAAAATAATGAGATAATCGTCATTTTTTATAGCATTGTATAAGAAAATATAAAAATGGTCCGTAAGCCTGCATTTTTAATTCAAATAGAACCATCCTATCGGCTGCAGGCTAAACGCCGTGTGTTACAAAGGGAAGCACTTTGTTTTACTTTGAATTACAGAAGATTTACTGCCTGCAACTTTATCAATAGCAAAGCTTTTTCGCTTCACAGAATCCTCCATAGATATACGTCCAAGTTGTTTTTTTACTTTAAATGGCACCGTCCGAGGTGAAAATATTTCGTAAAGATCATTTGTTTTTTCTTCTTGGTTTTGAATTTGTTTTTTAGGACTCATTGATTTAATTTCGTCGATCGGAATGGCAATGTCTACTTCCAAAAAGTGATTGTTTTCGGATTTTTCTAATGCATTAGCGACACATGAAATTTTATTTTCCTCGTTATTAGTATCATTGTTGTCGATGATATCAGTGGATGAAATAAATCTGTCTGAGACACAACTCTTTGAACTATGGATTTCTAAAGGATTCGATAAAACTATTTTTTCTTGTTTAATTTTCATAGGCTCTTTAGCTTTTATAGATTTTATATCATTGACGAATTCTAATGATAAACATTTTTTCTCAATGAGAATTGGTCTAAGAGTTTGCTCATCTTCTAACTTTTTGCCACCATTTCTGTTGACTTCAATTGTATTTTCTTCTTCAGACATTTTTAAATTAGTGAATCGTCGTAGGCTATTTTCACGATCTATTGATAAACAAAATTCACTGTCAGATAAGGAAATTATCTTCGGTAATCGAGATAATTTCATACTGTCGAGTTTCGAGTCTAAGCCTTTCTGAGATGATATTTTCAACAGACTCCTAATTTTTTGCATCTTCATAAGGGAATCCACTGTTTCTTGGGATGTTTCGTGGAATAATTTTACTGTTGACTTTTCCATAGAATCTATCAAATTTGTCTCCCAATTATCAAAATCGTCAATTCTATCTTGTTTCTTTAATACAGATTTCACAGTATTTGAATGTACATTTTGATTATTAATTTCGCTTGTTGAAGGAGTTTTGGTGGTGACAATAGTAGTAGTAGTAGTAGTAGTAGTAGTAGAAATACTTTGAAGAATGCTTTGAGTATTATCTAATATACGATGACTACTGTGTGATAGGTTATCATCACTTTGATGAATTAAATGTGCCATTGATGGTATAGATTCTATTATAGGTTCGTTTTTGTATCTCAAATTATCCGTTGAAATACCACACCGATTATTATAATAGTAATTTTGTTCACGGATTTTTTGTTTTCCCGATTTATCTAATATATCATTGGATACTTTTTGCTGTTCTTCATCTGAAGTATGATCAGATTTTATTAATTTTCTCGTAGAATCATTGAATATTTGTATTCGATTGTTTAATGGTATAATTTCTGTACTTGTTGTTCTATTATCCAATTTTTTTGTTGCTAATAATTGTGAAAATATTTTATGTTGTTCTGAAGTATTGGGTAGTTTTTCAAATGTTGGTACATTATATTTTGACAACGAAGCATTTGTATCTCGAGATCGAGCTGAATTTTTTGTATTCTTTGAGACAACACGAATTGGCATCTGCTGTTCTAACGATACATTGGACGTATTATTTTGTGTTGATAATTCAACATCATGGTCTTTGTAAGTTAATAATTTCTCGGGTCTTAAATAAGTGGAAGCCGTTTTTGGATTTACCGCAGATGACGGTTTAATATTTGACGAAATAATTTTTTCACTTGTAGTTACACGACATTTAACTAGTTGTGCCGTATTATTATTATCATGAAATTTTGAATCTAATTTAGAATTTAAATATTTGTCCCCATTGTTTGTATGGTTTAAAAGTGACGATGAGTCCTGTTCACAATTCATTGCTTCATTCATAGGACAATTATGCGCAGGATCACAATGCATTTTTGTAGTCCGAAAGCAAGTTTCATCCAAGTTTTCTGTTTCAAATGAATATATTTCAAGTAATTTACCCTTACCGCTATACTCATTTACGTTTATACCAATTATACTATCATTATTTATTTGTGTTTTTTCATTTTTAACAATAAAAATAGCATCATTTGCATTATCAATACATGTTCTATCAATATTAGTAGGTTCTATAATTGAATGTGTCCGTTGTATTACTGTTTTAGGTAGATCTCGACGGGTATCAAATGTAAATTTTTCTAATGTTTTTGACGAACCAATTTTTTCCAAAAATGGTTTTTCTACGGCTTTACTTGATCCAATTTTTTCCACGCATGTCTCATCGAACCCCACACTAATATGAGACGCAATTTTTGATAGAAACGGACGATCTTCAGTCTTAGATATACCTATTTTTCGGAGAAATGGACGTTTTTTTTCACGTTCTTGTAATCTATTATCTATTATTGAATGATCGTGAAAAAATTCATTGCTATAATTTGAGGAATTATCACTACTTTTAGAACGTGTTCTTCTATTTTTTGAATGTGGCGTTAATGGAGTTATAGGCGTTTTTACATTAATAGATGAATTGACATCAGGATTGGGACAAGTTTCGTCGAGAAGTGCAATGGCATCGTTTAAATCCATGTACGCTTTTCGAGGAGTTGATAAATTTGTTTTGACCGTATTTACTTCATTTTCAGCACCACAAGTTATCATTGAGTGATGATTTATTTCAAGTGGCGATTGAACATCATTGTGTGAGAAAAATGATGAGGGATACGAGTACTGTTGATCGCAAGATACTCGTACTATAGAGTCATTTATTGACTCTTTCCTATACCACGGTGTGATTTGCAAGTTTTCTGGTCGACTCACTGAATTTCGTGATATAAATGTATGCTCATGTGAAATGGCTTTTGTAATTGCACCGCGACTCATTGTTTGACAATTAAAATTCAGTGATAAATTTACCGTAGAACAAGATGACTTTTCACTTGTGTCAATTGTCGAACGTCGATATGACGAACATGTGGCAAAGTGAGGTGGTGCTGGATATGTTGTTTCCACGACAATCCGACCCTGCGCACATGGTACAATTAGTCCACCGTCTACTGGCACTTCTTCGGGTGTTAAGGGAAGGGCATTACCACGTCCAAACTCAATGAACCATAACTCGTCCCTCAATTCGTTTTCTCACTTTTTCTCATTCATATCTTTGTTCAGATAGTGGAGCACGTAATGTAGAACTAAATCATAGCAATACTTGTACTCTGTCTAGAATTTAAAAAAAAAAAAAAAAAAAAAAAATACATTTATGGATTCAACGATTTTTTTTCTTTTTCTTTTTTTTTTTTTAAATTTTTTCTTCAATTTATATATACAAATGTATATATATAAATAAAATTTGAATTTATTTTCATTTTATTATATCAAAAATAGAAGAGGTTAAGAATGGTAATTATAATGGAAATAAATAATGAATTTACCATATTTTCGACGAGTTGAGGTCGGTGTCTTCGGACAGTCTTTACTGCTTGAAAGATATCTACTTCACCGTGCTGTATTACCTGCTCAATACAAGCATTAGCAGCACAATATACTCCACAACGACTTCTACCATCAGGTGAAACAACAACTACTGGTCCATAATCTGATCTCTGTCGCCATCTCTCCACCATATTCATCAACTCAACTAGACTATTTGTTGATGTTGGTACTGCTTGACCCATTGGCCAACAAGTTAATTGAAATAGCTGTACCGTTTTAGGGGGTGCTTTAACGCCTGCCATTAGTTCTGTTAGCGACACTATTTTTTTATTTATTCTGAATACCTGTAATAAATATATAGTGTTATAATATTGTTAATTGTTTTTTTTTTTTTTTTTTAATATATATCATACACCTTCTTCTCTTTATATTATAGTTATATCTCATTATAACAATAAAAATATTCGTTTACCCAAGTCTTAATGTTGGTGTAATGATTATGACTGATATGGTCGATTGTAAAGACAGGACCATATTTTTTTGAGTGTCTACCTTCTGGCCAAAAACTCGGGAAATTGGTCGATGATGAAGGGGGTACGCAAAGAACAACAACAGCTGCACATTCATAATCGTACACCAATGACCAAAATTCACCGCAAGTATTCTTCAAAGGCCATTCAGTTACGATATACTCGCGCGGCTTCGTGTATCCCTATCATAAAAATCATAAAAATAAATTTAATTATATGTTTATTTATATTATATCACCTTCATACATGAATCGGCTTTCAGAGACTCATATATATATATATATATATATAATTGTATATACTCTCACGTCTACAAAAACAGCATTTATGTAATCTGTAAAGCTGTTACCCTGGAAACTTGTTAGATAAGGACGAAAATTGTCAGCTGTTGGAAAAAAACAAAAAAATATTGCAATATATTTTATTTATTCTATTAAAAAATAATGAATATAATAATAATTATAATGAATTCTTACGGGGCACAACTAAAACATCCCGATTTTTTTCTCTGTTATCTGCACGATGACCACCGGCGCAATCACCAATTGTGAAACGTGGTGTTTGCTTACAAATTTGCTGATATTCACGTTGATATTCATTTATTTTTGTAATTTGATTTTTAATACTTTTTTGTTTTAATCGTTGTGAAAGCTCTGATACGGAGAACCAGGAAATCCCACATATCACATGTTCTTCGAGTGTGTCATACACAAATTTATATTGTTCCTATAACATAACAATTCATAGTTTACAAAACATCATTGAAAAGAATTTCTATACTAAATTATTTTATATTTCTCATTTTACACGAAAAAACTATAATTTAATATACTACTATTTAGTATACTACTCATACTTTAAAGAAAATTCAAAAGAAAATATTACAAGCAATAGAAAGAAAAATTTAATTTTTTGTTTTATTATTATTATTATTATTATTATTTTTTTTTTTTACCAAATTCTCGATAAGTCCACGTCTACTTTGCCTCAATTTCTTCAAATACCCAAACACATCAAATGTATCTTCTTCCTCTGCAAGTTCCATATTAGCATCTACTGCGAGATATACACCAGAACGACCACCTCCGTCACTAAGAAAATTAAAAAAAAATTAATAGTATGATATAAATAGGCCATAAAAATAATGGGATTAACGAGAAGTTATATTTACTTGCAATGTACTACCATGGGCCCTGATTCACTTTTTATCGTAGATCCAACAACAGCTCTAACGCGTCTGCGAAATTCTAAAAGTGCATTACCAAATGGACATGTGTGCGAATGCCACTCAGTATAATGGAACTGCAACAATATCCTCTCTTCATTTATTTCACCTTTATCATTTTTATTGTATAATTTTATTGTTCGTATGTGGAAATTGGCGAGTTCTTCCTCATTCAATACTGACACGCCGATTCCACCATAATCTTCATCTTTTTCCTTATTTGCCGGCCAATATTGCACACACATTACCTAATGAAAATAACAAATATAACAATAAATAAATAAACAACAAATAATAATTATGAAAATAATACAATAATAGTAATAGTGATAGTAGTAGTGGTAGTGGTAGTAGGAGTAGTAATGCTATATATTGAAATAACGCAAGATGTATAGGGTAAGTAATATGGAAAAGAATAGTATTTTATTTACCTTTATAAAGTCAAATGTTTTAGTTAGCATGACTATGCAAGAAGCTCTTTCCTGCCAAACCATTCGCCAAAATTCTGTTACAGTTGTCTCTATCGGACCCTGTGTCACTATATAAGCATTTGGCTTCAATAAACTCTGAAAATAATTAATATTAAATGAAAAATTTTTATTACTTGCAATTCATATCGCTTAAATGAAAAATGAAATAGACACGTATTGTATAAATTAGCGTACATCTACATAAGAAGCATTGATGTAATCAGAGTCTGGCTGCCCCTCTATGGTATCCAATACAACTCGATTGTAATCATCTGTAATATAAATACATACATAAATATTTTTTTTTTTCTGATATTCTTGTACTAAGTTTTAAAAAAAAGGCAATATAATTATTTAAATGTACCACTTGAAAATAGAAAGAATTATTATTATTATACTTATATACATTTATATATTATATGTTCGTTTATATTTACATGGAATACAACGTTGATTCTGGTTTTTTTCTCTATTGACCGGCTTTATTGCGTGCCTACATAAGTGAGTTTCGACTTTTGCTGCTGACTGTAAATGTAAATAAATTAAGATTTTATTTATTTATTTATTTATTTATTATTATTATTATGTTTTTTTTTTTTGTTATATATAACATTTTTGAAGGCATTGAATCATTTTATCACATAATCAATCGAAAAATAGCTTATTTATGTAGATAAATATAGGGTAGTGTTTAAAATTTACTTGAAATTCCACACGATATAGTACTGGAAATTTTCGACGGAGTTCACATAGCTTTGGGAATTGAGCGAGAGATGTAGGCGCTGCTGGAAGAGTTGTTCCCATATCACCGAGTTCTTCAGCAGCTAAATAATATAAAAAATAATTGGAAAAAAATTAGTTAATTAGATTATAAATATAATTTGTAATATTAAAATTAAATTGTTCTTATTAATACGCTGGGTAAATTCAATATTTATCCATATTCCATTGACATTAAATGCTGGATAATTGTATGGGGAAATTACTGAAATTGTAAAAGTCACCTTGACACAATTATCTTTGGCTATTTTCCAACATATCTCTACAATCGTCAGATAATTCCGTTTACACTATTACAAGATTAATATCAATAGTTTATTAAGTATCCTACATATATAGCGGAAATGAAAGCATATAGTGCATTTATTAGTTAATAATAATGAATATTAATAATGAATTATGCATTAGATGTATATATGAGCATTGTCATATATCAGATATATTAGATTATGTTAATATTAATGTAGCATGTAAAAATATAAGTTTTATGATAAGAATCTTGCGTACTAATATACAATTATGTGGAATGAATAAATTATTGTCAATGTAATAATCGAGGAAAGAAAATTTGTTGAATCCCGTCAGATTATACACGAAATAATACGAGAAAATGATAATAAATATTTTTCAAGTGGTGATAAACGAAATACTAATATTTGATATTAGACCTGTCTCAATCATATAAGTATAGAAATTTAAATCTAATCTTAATTCTAATCATTTTGTAATATATAAATATATTAAACATTTGCATAATACAAACGCAGACCGGAAATAGCACATAACAGTACAATTATATAGGTGTAGTAGTGCGTTTTTATTCAACAAAAAATGTGCACACAAATTAAATATATATACACGTTTATATCTAAAACTCGATCATGTTATTAAATGAACTTGCATATGCATATGTTAGAGTATGTAGATATTTTTGGTGGCTAGAAATAGTACTGGTGGACCGACCCCAAGGTCGTTTGACATCATTTCACGTCGTCATCAGGAACTTTGTGAAATTTTATTTTGTATTCATTTTATATTTTTTTAAAATCAATTTTTCAAGGAAACTATTGATAACATTAATTTCTTATAGATAAATATTAAAACAACGATACAATCATGTATGAGGATAGATATGTAAATTATAATTCACATTTTTGCCCTTATAATATTATTTTTATTTTTTATTTGGGTATATATTGCGCTACAATCTCACACACTTTCTTCTCTCGGCTGTTCTCTCAAAAAACTCGATCAATAACATGATATGTCTTTTGCTTATCAAAATATATTATAGTTTTTTTTTTTTCTTGCCATCAAAATATATAAATCAAGCGTTAAAACATTATGTATCTCTATATTAATATATATATTTATAATAAATATTTTAATATGATATGTCATACAAGTATTTCGAATAATGGAATTATTTTCACATAGCTACATCATCAACTGGTGATAAATTTATAAATACTTATACCATAAAGAGTGATGGAAAAGGACAGAAAGAACATGGTCGGTCAATGGCATATGAAAATTGGTGTCAAGATCAACACTGTCCGTATGGTGGAGACGAAGTGAAATACACTGATTATTTAATGTTCAATTGAAAGATATAATAAAACAGTGATACTTATATGATTAATACACTAGCTAAGATAATTGTGTTTGATTTTGTTTGAAAGTAAATTTTTGCATTTAAATATAAGAATATTGTGTCAATATGTAAATATAAATGAAGAAAACAAGAAAAACAAAAAATTGAATTGTATTATTCACAATTCAACACATTTTAATACAATACTGTATATCAAAAGTAAATTAGTTGGAAAATATAACATAAAATCGCACATGATAGTAAATATTATTATTCAATGTTGTTGTTGTTGTTTTTTTTAAATTTCTTATAACTTACCAAATGAGATGAGTCCACTGTTGAGCATGGATAATTTAATTTGACTTGGAATTGATGCAAAACTTGTACCGGCATTTAAATGACATTTCCTAGGTGGTTTTTCAGGAGTTCTCGGTGCACTTCTGCTTCTGTGATGATAATGATGTTTCCTGTGAGAGTGGGAATGAGAGTGAGCACCACCGACAGTTGAAGCTGTGCCTGTTCTATCTGAGCCCATACTGCTAAAATCCACCATTGCACCACCACTCGATTGTGTCCGTAAAGATGACATTATTCTGTTATCGGAATAAATTGAAATTCAAATAAGTAATTACAGATAGTTGGAATTTTTAATTTTTGACACCCAATTCAATTGAATTCCGATGAAATTTGTGAAAAATAACATAATTGATATTTTTACAAATATTTTTCAACAGCTCTTTTTAGAAAAAATAAAAAATAATAAATTATCAAATCATTTAATTGGTCAATAGACTTGAACAATATCAAATTGTAATGGGATTATATATGATTATAATTATATAAATAGCAAAAGTTGGAGTATGCTTCGTGGGCATCAACTGACATTGATAAATATTCATTTCATTTCGTTAATCAATTATACAAGAATATATGAAAGAAGAAAGAAGAATACCAAATGAGTGGGATAAATAATTAATAAATATCAAATAAATTACATTAGGATACACTCACTGGACGATTGTAGTGTCTATGTCAACTGTATTTGTGTAAACTAATTTATGTATATACATTGCGTTAATAAAAATCATATTTACCAACTTGATATATTTATATATGTGACTGTAACTGATTATTTACTATATTCATCAAATATTTTGCACTTTTGATGAAAGAAAAAAAATCACGGGATACCACCCGATTTACAACACAAATACACATATGTATTTATATATACATATTAAATATTCCTTGTGCGCGTGGCTCAAACAAACAATAAAATATTCACACACGTGTTATGTACTCTAATTTATTCAACTGATATTATAGGTCGAAAATTGCATAGTTCAAGTATTATACAATTATATATTAAATTAATATATAAATTGCAGTTTAAATAGTTGTATGGATTTTTTTCAAAAAGCATATCCTAGCATAGTAGTGACACCGGTCACTCGCAAAAATCTAATAAACGATTATTCTTTATAAAACTCACAAGTAATAAAGTAAAACTACTTTCCACGATATTAAATATTAAATAATATTGTAAAAATAGAAAACCATTAGATTAACTTGTGAAATAATTACAATAAATACAAAAATACAGAACGTACAGCGCATATATTTATATATACATACATATATACATATATGCACATACACAAATATATATATATATATATATTATTGGAAATTTGTGATGTAAGTGATGAATGAATGAACTGAGATAGAAAAACCAAAGCGTAAAGTACACGATAAACTGTGAACACACAAAAAATTTTAATATATGCTGTGAACGTATACGGGGTCAGTAGGAGACTATTTGGCGGTCCTATGGTTGCTGTCGAGTTAACGTTGGCGTCGAGTCGTTAAGGATGCTGGGTGGATTGGTGGGTGGGTAGGCTGGCAGCTGCTGCCGCCGGCGCGTCGGGCTCGCGCTACGGTGGGAGGCAGCTCCGCTTGGCAGGGCCACGACGGCGACGCTTCTTTACGAGGGCGTGGTTCCGTCATAAGCATCCCGTATGCCGTTTTCATGTCGTTGATTGAAAGATGCCAATTATTGGTATCACACTGTCAATTGATGTCCACAACATTATAATCTGCATTATGATCTAAAGTAATACGAAACAGTCATCCTCACATGGTTTTTCTCATTGTATCAATCTCTATCGTGAAATAGAACTTGGCTGACTCTAACAATTCTTAAATATGTCCTGCAATATACAGTGTATTCCATCATTTTTTTTTTTTTTTTTTTTTTTTTTTTCGTTACTATTTTCTATTGATATTTGAGCTTTTGAAAGATATCTATAATCGAAAAAATTAATAAATGGGCGTCTATGTTGTGTGAGTGAAAATCAATCAGATGGAAATGCAACTTGAAAAAGTATAATAATACTAGGAATAACACAGATGAATAAAAATTTATTGATTACTCACCAGAGTCTTCATCTCAATATCTTACAATATATATATATATATATATAAGTTACGAAAATAAATAAAAAAATTTTTTTTTTAGTTAAGATAAATTGGCAATTCCATTTTTTGGTCTAATAATTTTTTTTGTTTATTAGCATTTTGTTCAAAGTAAACAGAGGAATGTTTAGTATAGTTGTGTTTTAATAGGTTTTTTGTTTTTTCGTTTTTTTTTGTTTGTTTTTTATCACTTGATATTGGTTAAAAATTCACGAAATTGTTTATTAAATTTTAGACCATTTCGTAATGTTCATCATCAAGTTTATACTGATAAGCAAAACTATATGTGTATATTACATATACTACAATATTGATATATATATAATAAAAAATATTGGTTGAAATATATAAATCAGTTTTTCATGCATGGGCACGACCTAATTGGATTGGCCATGCTGATATCTATTATAATAAAGTGAAGGTATTGTAACATACGAAAGAAAATTTTAAGCTAACACAGTACCACCCAACGTCTGTTCTGCTCTTTATATCTCTATTTCTTGCTTTCTCACTCGCATTGACGGGCAAGGTTAAACAGCGACCCTCGAACTTATAAATAAGTATAAATACAGGAGCACTGTGAAGAAAAAGAAAAAAGTGTCAAATATTCAACGTCTGCCGTCTTGTTCGCTAAATATTATTCATATGACATGTTCTATAAGTAAATAATTGTTTTGATATTTTCATAAAACATCAGAAAAAAAAAAAACAAAAACAAAAAAAAACATTTCAACATAAATCCACATAATAAAACACTATTGTGGTATGGTTTATAACAAAAAAAAAAAAAAAAAAAAAAAAAAAAAAAAAAAAAAAAAAAAATTGAGCATACGGGAAAATACAGGGTATAACATCGGGTCAAAAAATTTATAGAATGAGCTTCTATACATAAGCACATGAGAATCCCAAAGAATTTCCAAGCATATAGTCAGGATTTTGCCTGCAAAAGTTTCTTTTCATCTTTTCCATTTGATTTTATTCTTTTTTAATCAAATACTTTTTGAAATTATGGAAAAATTTTATCCGTCCAAACGGACAATTTATCAATTGTTAATCGGTTATTGATTGAGTCATATAAAATAAAATCAATAATGAATAATTATATATGTGCTTGCTGTCGAACTTTTTTTATGTATGTTATAAAGTCTCGTAAGTATATTCGCGGGAAGCACTGGCAAATCGCCAAAATAGCCACGCATTCCTTTTAGTCACGAGTATTACCGATTCCGCAGTTGTATTGCGACGAAAATTACTTTGCATGAATTGAAACTCAACCACCCAAGATAAAATAAAAAATAATGCAATCATAACGTTTAATAATTAAAAATGATTTGATAAAATCACAAAATGAATTTATGGATTGAATAATTCAAATATGATTATACTTAAGTGAGTGAAAATATGAATTTAAATTATTCGTTAGGAATTTTTTTTTTTTCTAATACAATATAGAAACAATCTAATTTACAGTAAATAATACACATGCCAATCCTCAACTCACGATGTTATAGGAGACTGATACATTATATACATAATGAGAAGGTAAAATTTTCAGGCATGGTACACTAATTGACGAATCGAAATTATATTATACATTGATATTATGCAATATCATAAACAAAACGTCGGTAATTAAAAATTATTTGTGAAAGGGAATCATAACAAATACATTGGTATATTAATGTTATACCTATTAGCTCATAAATATACTAATATATTATTATATACTTTGTGTTAACATGCGTAAATAAAATCAATAATGATGATGATGATGATGATGATGATGATGATGTTGAGTTGGCGATATATGCGGGTCGCCAAGTGAGTTCTTATGATGAAATGCGAGAAACTTTTTTTATATATTCAATAAGTGATCAAATTATCAACTATTTTTACCTATCGTCAAATTAAATTGACATCTATTGACTTATTTTGTCTTTATTACATTTGTTCTAAGTTGACAATATTATTAAATATTATCTAACTATGAAAAAAATCATATGCACTTGCGACTTAACATACATATACATACACGAATATTATTGTAATATATGAAAAATATATAAATATATATATGTGTATTTATTGATACACGATATAAATTTAACTACAAAAAGTCACAAACAAACTTGGATAGATAACGATAGCATGAAAAAACCAAGCAGGGACGGTAATTTTAAATTGGCTTGGTTTCATGAATGTCAAGTCTAAAATATGTAGGATTTGTGTATATGTATTTGCATATGAAACTACAGGATTGATACTTGAAATATATACATACATATGTCTAACTATGCATTGTATGTTTACGCAATAAATTTCTCTATTCATTTATATCGGATGATGTCATCCATGTATAATTAATATGATAGAAATTTCAATATAATAAACTAAAACCATAAGTAGCTAATCTATATCCGAATTAATATAAAAAATGTAAGAAGCAGTTTAAAACCCAAATAATATTCTAGTGTGACTTATTATTATTTTTTTTAAATCTGTCAATATACCAAGGGCATAACAAAATGCATAGATAAATTACGAATTAAAATCAATATTATATGCTTTAATAATGATGACGTATTTGATTAAATAATGAATTAGAAAATATTAAAGTTAATAAATCAAATCTGAAAGTCAAAGGTGACATACTATTCAAGAACATACATGAATACAATTACATATGAATAATATACATTATTTGTATAGTCTTAAGCACGATTAAATAACCAACGCCGATGTCTGTCCCGTTACCCACCGTTGGCCATAATCATCATTCACTAATTCTTAAATATAAAATAAAATACATCAGGATTCTCATTTATCTCTTATTATTACCTAGAGATAATTCAAATTTTATCATAACAACAATACGATGATATATTTCGACTTTTTCAAAAAAACTTCAGTAACATCAAAGAAATGGTTGTAAGCGTAAAAGTTGATTGATTTTACAAATGATATTTCTTGAATTTGACCGTAAAATTACGATACATGCGGGACATGATAAATTTATGGAATAATTATAATCAAATAAATAACGTAAATCATCGAAATCATAACATACATATGATATGAAAAAAAAAAAAAAAATATATATATATATATATATATATAATATACAAGGTATATTTTATTTTAACAATACGAGTATATTAATGTAAATCAATGGTGAGTTACTTAGAATTAATTCAATTCATATTTTGTCGCATATGTTTATAAATTGAATGATCAATAGGAATATAGTTGAAATATTTCATCAAAATAAGGTGCACAAGGTGATATGACGGAATATTTCTTTTTCTTCTTCACTCATTGCTCCTCTAACGTTGATACACTTAAGTGCCAATATTATTTTCTATTTAATGTACCTCTGTATTATTTGTATACAATTTGTTTCTTAATGTATTAAACGTAATATTTCATGCTAATTTGAGTTTGATAATACATTATTAGCACACAAAGTAGTACAAAGTAATGCGACGGAATACTTTTATTTGTTTCTATTTATTTTTTACCTCACTTATGCCAAAAATATCTTGTCAGGTAAAAAAAATTCAAAATTCGGAATTACATTGATGAAAAGTATGAAAGTATTTACTTTAGAATCATCGTAAAAGTATTATGTTTTCACAAATCGTAATCGAATAAATGACACGGAGCAAAAATAATTTTTTATGTTATAAATCGATAAAATGCAGTGCAAGAAATACTTGCCATAAAACAGAACTTTTATGATTTAAGAATCATGATTTCATTATTCCATTATTATTACCATTGCTATCACCACTATTATTATTATTATTATTATTATTATAAAATCAGCTGTCGAGGATAAAATTCTCCTTTGTTTTATTATCAATATTTTCCTTACCATTTTAAATACTCGGCTTAGTATCGTAATTATTTTCTAAAAAAAATCTCGACCTACATGAGGACGGTTTGATTGTGGTTGCATACGAACTCGACCACGTCCGTTACCTCCACTTCCCCCATGTCTTCGTGTATTTCTCAATTCTCGATCGACCTCCAACTCTTCTAATTTCATTGTAAGCCCGAGCTTCTGTTGTACAGCCAGTCGCAATAAGTGATTGAGGGTTTTCCTATCTTCCTCGGCTACTGCAAGTTGACGTTGCAATTCTTCAACCTGAGTGACGTACTCTTCGCAGCGTGCCGCAAACATAGCTCGAAGACCTACCGGATAATTTTGTAAGTGGGTGAAAATAACAAAATACATCATATATAAAATAATAAATGGAAGTAGGAAGAACAAAATAAAAAAATGAATAAAATTGATAGACTGATATGCTTTATAAAAAAATATAAAACATATTTTTGAGAAGGTATATCAGAATGAAACGAAATAGTTCACTTACACAGTTTCCAAGTTAAATATTCACTGTATTAATACTCACTTGAAAATGTAGCTGCATTTTCCTTCAACCGTCTGAGTTCATTTCTAAGCTTGGATATTGTGTCACTCACTATACTCTTTTCACTTTCGTACTTGCTCTTGAGATTGGTTAACGCTACTTCTGCTGTATTTTTATTCGATTTCAGAACTGTTCTGAGAGTTGCTATTTGTTCCAACTTGACAGATAATAATGCCTTAAGTTTAACCACTTGCTCTTGTAAGTCACCCTCGTGAGCTGTGTTTTCATTTATGGCTATTGACAAAGAAAAAGAAGAAAAAAAAAGTAATAAATATATTCACTCAAGTGTACATATTCTTATTGTATTGGCTTCTATACTTACGATCTGATATATTTGTTCGGGTTCCTTTGAGTTTAGACATATCAATTGTATGTTCAACTGCATTCCTAAGATGTTTAATTTGATCCATGGCAGTTTCAATGTGCTTCCCAATTTCATTTGCTTTGTTAAGACCTTTGAATTCCTCAATCGGAAGTTCAGTTGTCGCGAGAGTTCTGAACCATTCGATTTTATTAGAATCGCCAGCCTCTCCTTGGGGAACAATTTTTTCATGATCTAAAACAACACGAGATGGTGTTTCCCCATTGACGGCACATACATGGTGATATAGTTGTGCCAATTCGTCTGAGATAATTTGTAAATTGTTTTGTGCAGTGTCAAGGGATCCGCCAGCGTCCGATGCAAGTTTTGAAAGAATCCCAATGTCCGATTCAAGGCGTGTATTACGATGCTCGATATCCAATAGCTAAAATATATAATGGATTCAATTGTATATAATATAAATATTTATTTTCAATTATATTTTTTTGAAGAAATCATTGCGCACATATGCTTTCATTCAATAGTGAATCAAGCTCGTTTGATACTCGTTTATATTTTTCGAGTAATAAATGAACATGCTTAGATGCACGTTTGTTATATACAAACGAATACATATTTTCTGTCATCTGTTGAAACTGGAGAAATTAAGAATTCGAAGTACTAATATGAGTTTGGTGAAATGAGACGCATAAATAAATATATCCTGGGGTTAATCTATAATTTAAAAAATTATTTTTTCACTTTACCATGAAAAAAATATTTTCTTATGTACATCACTTTGTACGTATTATATACGTGTAAATAATCGAAAAATAACGAAAAGCAAAAGAATATGAAATAAAATATCATAATAATTTCGTCACAAAATTAATGTTAATATAGTTTAATTGTTTAGTATGAAATTATGAGTTTTATATAATATTTTCGAGAAGCGGCACCTAGTAGTCGTAGTTAGGTCACCGTACATCAAGCATCATATATAAGCGATTGGCGCCAAAATTAAATGATTATTAAATAAGCGATATATATATACATACATATATATATATATATATATATATATATATATATATATATATATATATATATATACGTAAACGGGACTATACAATCCAACCTTTTTTTCAATGTTGTAGTCTGACACTGGGATCTGGAACGCCATAATTTTTGTTCAACTAATTTCATTATATAATCTTAGTATTAATAACCTTGTTATTATTTCATATGTACTTAATCAAGTTTACGTAAAAATTATGAAGAGAAAAAAAAAATGCATGAAATTTTTAATTTATGTCCACCCGTTTCAGTTTAAATAAGATGGAATAATTGGACCATGTAGGGTGTTACCTTATTTCGTAAATTAGCCAATTCAATTCTCAACTGTTGAGTTGTATCGGATATGGTTAATCCTTGTTCGAGATCAGCTAATTCATTGTGCAAGTGTTCCACTTCTCGCGCTGACATTGTGCTCCATTGTTGATACTGCATTACAGCCTATTGAATGATAAAATAATAAATTATCGTGTAATGAAAATATAATATCATGTATACTCATTACCTGAGTAAGTTTATCCACGGCAGTTTCTTGTATCTCTTCACCTGGTAGATTCGAGTGTAAGTATTGTAGTGCCTGTACACGTGTCGCCAATTGTACTATTTTCGCAACAAAAGACTGTAATTCTCCCTGACTTTTTTCAACAGCATGTTGACTGTCTCGTAAATTTTGAGATAAGACAGTTTTTTCTAATTCAGCAAGTTCCAATTGTTTCTCAAGTTTTTTCAATTCATTGAGATGAATTTCTGAAAATAAGTCAACTTGTTTGCTCGCAGTTGATGTGCCAGGTTCTTGTGTTTTTAAATCGGCTTCAATTCTTCGCAGCGCTGGCGAGTCATCTTCACCATCACTGCATGTTGCTTGATCATCAGCAATTCCACAGATGGAAAATGCGAGAACACTTGAATTATATATTGATTCGCTGTTCATTCGTTGATCCAATTCCTTTTTTAATGCATATTTCGCTTCACGTTCGGCTTGCAAAGATTCTAGAGCTTCTTCCATCTGTTTTTCCGCGATTTTTTTCAAATTTGTTAATTCTTCAACTTGACTATTGAGCAATTCGACATCCTCAGTTAGCCTCCGAATTTCGTGTTTGGCACTTTCAAAATCTACTTGACTTGAACGCAATGTCGATACTTGTTTTTGCAATGAGATATTTTCATCTTCCAATTCCGAATAATCTTGAAGGAGACGTGTTTCGCGAAAACGGCATTCGCGAAGCTCAGTACGCAAATTTCTGCGTTCAGATTCGGCCTGTTGATGATCTTGACCAACATTCTCACGTTCTTCGAGAGCATGATCACGTTCGGCTAGTACACGTTCTAATTCATGCCGTAGCTGTAAATAGAGAAAGAGAGAGAGAGAGAGAGAGAGAGAGAGAGAGAGAGAAAACACCATTTTAATACATATATTGGCTTAAATACTTTGTCTTTGTACTTTTTATATTGTATTAAAATTAGAAATAATACTTTAGTATATTTATACGAAATAGAAAATAATTAAAATACCCATTTTTCTTATTCATATGTGAAAAAATTTATCTTCATATTATATAAATCTCTTGCAATTGTATGATGCATATACTATAAAAAGTTATATTCTCACCCGCTTAATTTCATTTTCTAAGTCGATTATTTGAGTTTGCAATGACGTTTCCCTCGCCGCACTCTCACCAAGTAAAGATTCTTCCTGTTCAATACCACTTGCAGTCGTCAATTTAGTCGTGGTTTGAAATTTAGCCAATGCCTACGATTAAAATAAGAATACATTCATTAGTGCAAGTTAATATTACACATAAATTCAGAGAATACCTCCCGAGTTATGTCTAATTCATGCTTTGTATTCTCATAAAGCATTTCCAACTCGTTGCATTTGTGTTCCAACGCAGATTTTTCTTCTAAAAGTGCCAAACCATATTGAGCCGATTGTATTCTATCGGTTGATGCGAGATCAAGTTCTCTAGAAAGTCTCTCAATTTCTGCACGAAGATCAGTTACTCGGATATCGTCCGTCATCGTGGCCATCTCCAACAGGAGTATTGTTGATCAGGTTATTTACAGGCGCGATCAGATTCAATGTTAGGATCACTTCTGTTTACCCCGCGGTTTGACGTTACCGTGAAAATAATAGGATAACAGACATGTTCCAAAGTCTGTTCACGCTTGACAACTGGACACCAATTCTTAAGTGCTCCAAAATACATTCACATTTAGATAGTTATACGTGTTCTATCCTTTTTTGATAACTGCATGTTCAATGAAAATTCATGAATATGATACGTAAAATGACTAATGAAAATATACAAATATAAATCACATTTAAATTACATATAATGAACTAAGATTGCCTACTTTGTGCATTTATTTTTATAATTTCACAGTACTCTTACACTTGTCTACCATATCTTTTCTAATTCCGCTATTTCATACATTTTTTTGTAGCTATCCTTCAGTTATTTCTTTCTTTCACTCTTACTCTCTTTTTCTCACTGCCATGAAATAATTTTACACGCATGCGCAAAAATAGGCGGTAAAAATTTAATCGATTTCAATTATTGTATTTCACATCAAAATTGAAAGCATTAATTTTTCACCTTGATAAAAACATTAAATATAAAATTAAATATCTTATAGATAATATTATTGATATGTCTGTAAGGCATATGTATTGTATACCTATATCACATTATATCTGAATTGCGATCAATTTTCATTATATATATATGTCGATACTTGAATTTTAGATTGTTAACTATAGCACTACCAGATCGCGAGTTCTACATATATATAATATTAATATACCGATCCTAGTGACCTCAGTGGCCACTAATTCAGTAAAGTTTCATTATTTGTATATTCTTATAGTGACTCATAGAAATGTAAGGTTATATTTAATTACATAATCATTTACTTTTTGCCATTTATCGATGAAAATTATACTGGATTCGTTATCAATTTAAAAAAAGAAACTATCCTTAAAATAATTAGTATTCATGGATATATATTTTAATTAATAATTTCTCATATATAGATACTATCATGGGTGGACATGGACATGGGTCCCATGATCCATACCGAGTTCCAAGTGCTAATGAATATAAACTTGAAGATGCTCCTGAGTTGATAAAATATCAAAAAAAACTTGACAAAAATGGTTTAAAAGATCCCTGGATTCGTAATTATATTTGGAAATATCATAAAAGATATGGAACTATTTGGACACGTTTGGGATCAGCGTTTTTTAGGGGTGTCCCAACAGGATTCGTAGCTTTTGGTATAACAATAGCAGTTGAAAATGCCCTAGGTATAGATTATCATCCATGGCATCATAAGCATGAAGGTGATGCCACGGGACACGAGGATACTCATCATTAAATTCATATTGTTCTTACCCATTATTGCAATTAGTATGTATACACGGTGTAGTTAATAACAAAGTGACAACTGAATAACAATTAAATAATAAATTACAATAATATGTATTTAATTTTTAAAGCGTATTAATTTCCTTTCTTATTTATAGTATATTTATATTAATTGATCATAATTTATGATATGTGTTTAAATGATGTTAAATATATTTGGAAAATTTTATAGTTTGTCGATTATATAAGAAATCTTTTATCAATGAATGTTTTTGCTATTAATTGTTTTTTCTGATCAATATGAACAATATAAACTATAAATTTAGATATTATTATAGTTATAGCAGCACAAGTAATCCAATTTCCACCTAATACTAAGATGAAAAGAAATGTTATAAGCTCAAATGTCGCTAAAGTCCACTCATTTCCTCGAAAAATGATTTGATCAAATGAATAATCTTTATCTGCAACAAAATATTGAACTTATTTGACTATTAATGACAGATAAATATTAACGGAATTTTTTTTACCAATATAAAAAATTGATTTTTCTGGTGTATCGGTGATTTCGATATTACATAATTTCTTGAAGAAACATTTTTCTTGAACTATATAATCCACACGTTTTAAGCAATGATTCAAATGATTACGAAAGAAATCATGTAATTTGGTTCGGATTTTCCATTTTTCAATATAAGCTTTTGTATCAGATACGTATTGTCGAGAAAATATTTTTCCACTCTAAAAACAATATTATTAATTATATTAGGTGAAAAATTTTTTTTCTCATTTTCATTATTGATAAAAGAAAAAAAAAATTAATATTACATTATTATTTTCACTTGTTAAAATGTTATTATAGTAGGATCGAAAAGACTCTGACAGAGTGACAACAAATGTTTGTTCATGTGTCCCAGGAATAAGGCCTCTATGTGAACACTCGTTATTCTCTTCATTTCTTAAATCATTCGCTAAGCTCACAAGATCTTTATCAGCAAATCCATGAACAGATCTATATGAGTATCATATATAATATCAATTTATAATATATTATTGTACAATGTCCTTCGTCATATGATAATGTACCTTCCGTGAATGTAATATCCAAAATAATTATGTGATAGTATAAATATACTAATATTTGCAATTGAGCATAAATCCACGAAGTCTCGTAAATAATTTTTTACGTATATTTCATATAATGTACATGCAATCCATTGTAAAAAATAGATGAATATAAATGTCCCACTTGCAATTGCGTTTGTGAAAATAAAATTTTCTTTAATTTGAGAGCTTACTTCATATGTTAATGTCCATTTTGATACATTACCAAATGACCAGAATTTTAAGCCAAAAATCTGAAAAATATTATTATCTATTTCAACGTCAATAAAAATTTTAACTCGTAAATAATAACTCAGATATCATAATATCGGAGTACCTCGAAAATAAATAGGGTTGCAATCATTTGGAATATTACACTTGTTTTTCTTTTTGTTTTAATTTCAAGCCATTGATTTGCAACAAAATAAGTTCGCCATGCACTAGTTGACCAGTTAACAGTGATGTTACTTTGACTTGAAAAAATGTTGTGATTTAAATTGGTTGAGGAAAATTCTTGTGATGGTAAATTATATTCTGAATTAATATCATCAGATTGATATCTTAATTGAATATTGTCACATTTATATTTTGATGGCAATTCATTATTTAGTTCATTGTTTAATTCTCCATGTAAATTATACTTTTGCCTGTAAAATTTTTTAAGAGAGGTGTGAGGTGAACATGGGATAACATTAGATTTTACCGTTGTACGAGGTTGTTCCCAATCGATAAAATAAATATTAATCCTTCGATAATGGCACATGAGCCAAATGATTTCCACTATCTAAATACAAAATTATTTCATTAATTTTCAATTTTTTTTTTCAATATAATTAAAATTATTCATAGTTATATATTATAAACTTACTTTCGCACCAAATATAATAAGTATGGAAATTTTGATAATTTCATTTTTTTGTTCATTTGGAAGTAATACATGTTGCACTGTTTGCCCTTTATAAACTACAAATATATATATACATGCAATAGTTATCAAAAATAAAAGATAATTTCCTATGGTTTCGATACAATAAATCATAAACCATAATACGACGCGGATATTGAATGTGCTATGGGCATCTCTTGAGAATTCTCTCCAAGTTTTGAATGCCGCATGAATTATAGCAAAACTGATAAATAGCCCAATAACTATCTATAATGAATTATTATTTTTATTTTTTTCGCTTCTTTTCATATATTTCATGCTTTTATACATGTATGCAATTTTATAATTTTTGTTTTTTTTTGTTTATACTTACTTGAGTTATTCTGTTGATATGTTCATCAACTAAAACGGCTGAATATGTGTGTGTATACGTATAATTCGTCATATTATTGAATAATTAAAATATAACATACACGACAACAAAGTAATTATTAGTGCATGTGTTGACAATATGCCCATGATTTCCTATAGAGAATAATAATAATAACATAGTAATGATATATCTACATTATATGTATATTGTCATGGTAACTATTTAAAATAACATGTCACCGGGGTCTTTTCCCATTTGTATTATACTTATATATTTATCTACATACTGTAATATACACGAATAACCTAGAAATATTTCAAATAAATTTTTTTTTTTGCTATATTTTACACATAATTAATAATTAATTGTACGCAATTTTTTTGTTTTTCCATTGTACACTACTTTTCTTGAATATAACGAATTTATAAGTGAATTTGTACATCAATTGAAGGATTAATATTGGAATAATGGATATATTTGAGGATGATGACATATTTGAGATGAGTGATGAGGACATTCATGTCAAGTTACCTTCTAGCTGCAATCCAGTTGATGATTATTTAATAAAACAGCTTAATGATATTCGAGAATGTGTTGTACAAGTTAAGAAAGAAATATTGGATTTACAAATATCAACGAGAAAAATACTCGAAAAACTATATAAACAGTGTAGTTTTTTTGATAATTATGAAAGTTCTGATTCGGAGGACGATTATAATGATGTGAGTATATAATATATAACTCATGAATAAGGTTATCAGTGAAATATATAAATTTTTTAAATCATTATAATGATATGTACGTTATATATAAAGTATGTAACCATATATTATGTATGAATAACAATATTTTTTTATGGATATTTTTTTTTTTTTTGTGTCTAGTGGTATGATGAAAATGGTGATCCAGTTGTTAGGAAAAAAAAAAAAGTCAATTCACTTGATACACTTATGATAGTGAGAGATATATGGCAACGTATAATTGATGACAAATGGATTATAGGGGTGGAATTACAAAATAATTCGAATCGGTAAGATTATAAAATCATAATTTTTACGTATTTTCTAATATAAAACATGTATTTCCAAAAAAATATTAGAGATTCATATATTTATAATTCAAAAATAATGTCATAACTCCGTCAATCATTCATACATTTAATACTTATTTTAAATTATTTGTATTGTTTTTATTTTTTTTAATAAATATATGAATATCATCCATTAATTTTTTTCTATTTGAAGGGGGCGGACAATTTTTTTGAATTTTGACTTTATGAGTTGCTATCTAAATCCAATAAAAGTATAGTGGAATTGATTATATTAATTATAAATAAATTATTCAGTATTATATATTGTGAAATACTCAATGGTCTAATTGCGTCAAAATTGTTTATTTATATGGTTAGAACAGTAGGATATATGTATTATTTACATTTGATTCAATTTAATAGCAAGATATAACATATTGAAAATAATCTACAAACTATACTGTTGGAATCGAACAGAGAAGATAAAATTCATTTGTGGTACAATTAAATTTTAACGTTATATATATTTTCGTTGTTTATTTAAAGGGTTTACGTACGATCAAATAAATGACATATTTCAATATAATTTTATTTCTAATGGATGTCACTTTTTTGATATTTCATGCGCACTTTTAGCTGTTATATTCACATTTATTTATCGTTCATTATAACATTTGTCAGGATTTTCATCTGATTTTCCAATTTTCAAATATTCATTCGGCGAGTAATTAAATAGCTCAAAATCATATCTATGGAAAAAATTCAATGTAACAAAACGGAATTTATAATTCTATATGGGTATATCATAACTATGAACTCACTTAAACATCTCATATAGATTCATAATTTGATTCGTTGATAGCTGCATTAAATAAGTTTTCATCACGTCTTTTGTTTGTGCACCCCGTGCTGGATTCTTCCATTCTGGCTTAATTATATGGTCTAAATGGACATGTTTTATCAGATAATTCTGATCATCCTGGAAACAATAAAAAAATCTCGTATTTATATAAATTATTATAAGTAAATAGTTTGGATTTGTATCATTATTATTGTTCTTTTTTTCTGTTTGTTTGTTTGTTTGTTTTTTTTTTTCTTGTTTTTTTTTAATATATATGTATAATTATAAATACATATGCAACTGGATTTTTTCCAATAATACATACTACAAGTGTTTCAAATTTTGCGATGACATCAAAACGCACTTGACATGGTGTACAAAAATTAAGAATTGGTGTCCAATGCATATCTAATTCATGGCCAGAATGCCACTCACATAATAACCACGCAACGAATTCTTTAAAAAGCGGATATCGTGGACCTCGTTTCGTATGATATTTCGAATCCTGAAATGAAATTTAATTTTCTAATTGTTTAATTAAAAATATAAAAATAAAACTTACTTGAATTCTATATTGATTGATTATTCGCATTCCAAGCTTACTGTGCAATGTATTTGGTAAACTTTGTTCCAATTTATCCCTATATGCGCTAATAAGACGCTCGAATGGATGCCTTACGATGAGAAAACTCACACTATCATTTAAATACGTGATAAGTTCTTGGGCTGTTGGTCGCGGGTATCTTTGTCTTGCTAGTGATACCGGTACTGCTCTTGATGCTTTCAAAAATTGAGGACTATATCTGTGATTTAACATGAACAATAATCAATAATTAATCACGTTAGATATACATTATTGATTCATTACAAGGAATTAGGGATTCTGAATAACAATCGAATTCCATAGTTAGTTCATATACTTACCCTGCAAGACGGTTAAAATTGTATATCCAGGATGTTGAAGCTGCTTTGAAAACATTGCACCATATTAAATGATACTCTCGATTAACGAAAAATTCCCAGGCATTGGGTCGGTGGAGAGAATCATTTCCAGAACGATCTAGGCCAGTTTCATGACATTTTTTTGTCAATAATTTCCGTCTTTCTACTAGTCTGGACTCAATTTTAGCCATAATATTTGATTCCATTAGTTTTTCTTCTGACGATTGTCCTATTTCTTTCTGAAAATTTTCAAACATAATTAATAGAAGAAAAAAAAAAAAAAAAAAAAAAAAAAAAAAGTATTATTACTATAATCATGGATAATATTATGGTTGATTTATTAATCCCGTTAAAATAGTAATGATTTTCATTGTTTTCATCTCGGTATCATCATTATTTTTTTTAATTTTTTTTTTTTGTTTACATATTTATATTGTATTTTTTATGAAATTTAAACTTTTTGTTTAATACGTGCTTGTGATAGAAATTGAACTCTGCTATTTGCGCTCTCTTGACTGGATAATGCAAAAACCATGAGTACAAGTACCACAGCAATCATGATTGCCTTGCGAATACTCGCAAGAATGTGCCTGCGAGATGTCATCTTCTTCTCCTTGTGATGATTTTTTCGTCTGTATTCATATCGAACTGAAGTAAAAATACCAGAGAAAAAAAAAAAAATAAATAATAATAATAATAATAATAATAAACAGAAAATTAGATAATTGATAAAATTAATTAGATGCTATTATAAATAATATTTTTCAAATTATTTTTATTAACTTTGAAAAAATATTTGACGAGAAAAAAAAAATTTTTTTTTCAGAGTAATTTACATTGTGGTATTTAATAGGAATTTATCATTATATTTAGTATAATATCTATTATAAAAATAACAAAACAAAAAAAAACAAATTGTGAATATCGCATAACCTAAATGTATGTAATTGACGCTTGCGTAATCGTATATAGCTCACTCGGTCATCTAGTTTATTACATATGGGTCTCTACACTTCATACATATGAGCACAATTTATTCACGGTATAAAGCTGATAATTTATAATTCTACTCATTCACATAGACATAATTGAAAATTTTATAATGATATTTTTCTGTACGTAAATGTACTATAATTATATAGATTACTCAAACAGAACAAATTATAATAATTTGGAATTTTTTGTGATATACTTTATATATAATGAGCCGTGATTAATCAATGATAAATATATAAATATCGATAACTGAAAGGAAAATGAAGTTTAAGATTTTCAGTTTCATGAGTAATTTTTTACATTGTGACTACGACAAAAAGTATGTGCACTAAAGATTTAATACGATTTTGTATATCCGTAATATGTGTGTACATTTATTCACTCAGTTTCGTGATTTACGAATGAATGAATGAATGAATGAATAATAATAATAATAATAATAATAATAATAATAATAATAATAATTTTGAATATACTTACTTTCACCGGGCATACGTACAACGCGCAATTAATGATTCATCTACACAAGAAATTGTTATATTTGCAAGAAATTCTACTCAATGCCACTCTGATATTGCAGCACTGCAGATTATATATGCATACACCATTTATAGTTGATGTAATTGATGACATCCAACAACTAAATGGGATAATCTAAATATGTTTGTTTAATATGGAATCCACATTTGGATACAATTCAAAAGGTCATTCTCACCGCGTACGGGACGTACGCGCAAATCTAGTGATTATTTTGAATGGTGAAGAGATTTATATTCCTCTGAGCGATATAATTTCACTAGTATTTGTTCGTTCAACGACTTTTGGTATCTGCTTGATCGTAGATGAGTTAACACTGCGCAAGTTGGCGTATATAAAATGAGTCGACTCTTCTTTCTCAATTCAATCACGCATACTCACTACATATAAATACACATGTGCGCATGAACTCGCAAGATTGAATTCTACTGGGATTGGTTGATAGTTTCGCGGGTCGATGAGATATTGTTATGCTCATATTAAAGGCGCATGTGCAGGGTTTCTAATCACAAATGACAATCGTGCGATGATGAAAACGCTAGATTAAAAAAGTCGAATCTTTAAATGTATCACAATAAATATGTAACACATTTTATAAAAAATGTATAAGGAGGAGGAAGAGAAGTGATGATGAAAAAAATTGCGATTGAAATTTTCGCAAATATACGTATGGCACGCCTCATGATTTTTGTTATTAAAGATATAATACACTAAGAATAATAGCCCATCAATTAAATAATAATTAAATCAATGTATCCGTTTATTGTTTATCATAAACAAAAAAGTATGAATAATTATTATTTTTTTTTTTTTTTTGGTTAATAATTTTTGTTATTGATTTCCCGGAAGTGATAATTGTTCATTTACATCCGTTGAGATATTGCCATTATCTGTATACAATTGTTTTCCATATTGTAAACGGTGTGTGTACCGATAACATTTTTAATTTTCATATTTTATTGATAGAAATGAAAATAAGAATTTATAATATATCATACTTTTGAAATAGATCTTTCATCGCTATTGATATAATAAGTAATTTAATATTTATATCAATTTATATAGTATATTGTAAAAAATAATTATTTGGCAAATAAAACATTGACATGGTTTTAATGATATTGGATGTGAGAGCATAACGTATGTAATTCGTTGGAATGGAAATTTATTTTTATCCACTACTCATCTCTGGTGGATTTACATGCATGCCGTAAATATTCAAATCATGTGAAATATTTCTCATCTAACCTAAATTAACATAGTATTTATAAACTTATTAACGATATAATAATTATGTGTTATTAGTATTATTATTCATTTTTTTTTTCTTTAATTTCATACTTATATATATATATATTTATTTATTTACACTGTTATGTTATTTATTTTAGAACACTTCAAGCACCAAAATTTTACATCATGATACAAGATCAAGCGGAATTAAAAGGAGTGATTTCTTTGTGGCAGATAAACAACAATTCTCTGTGGAATAGATGTGAAAATTTACATTTCAATGATAAAACAATCACCACAACTGTGGTACTCAATTTGCCAAATTTTAAATATACATCTGAAATTGTGGCATATGGCATTGTAGTCTATTATTTGGACGGTAAAGAATTACAAATTCCCATTGGTACCATTAAATTAAATGCTTTACAAGCTACAGATAGACTGTTAATGCCACGATATGCATTGAATTTGAATAAAAGTATTTTAGCAATAAAAGCCACATCAATTGAAAAAATTATAAATATTTCGTTATATCAAGAGCCTGGTCGAGCCACAAGACTTATAGATTTTTTAATAAAAAATAATTTTGTGCAAGTAATGTCAGATGTATACATGTGTAAAAATTTAGAGATTTTTAGAAACTGTATATTTGAGATTTTGTCACTGTTAGATACTCAAATAACGCTTCGAATATCTACTAGGTAATTGCGTATCTTATTTAATTCCATAAATAATTTAATAATAACAATAATGATAATACTTGGATTATTTCAATAAATTATCGGTTTAATTAAAATTTAGTCTCTTTTAGGTCATTGGTGCAACTCGATATCATCTTGTGTATGGTGAGAGATGAATTTCACGATGTAACAAATCTATCGCAAGATGATAAGATTGTTAGTGGCGTAGAGGCACTCAAGAAGGAACTGCAGTTGAAACTCCATTGTGATGAAGAGCCTCTTCAAATTCTTAATGCACAAATTATTACGGATTTATTTATTTCATAATTATATTATGCTGTTTTCATTAATTTATCACAAATAAACACACATAATTTGATATATAATGCGTAAAATGTTCAGTATGACAGCATATCTGTAAAAAAACAAACAAATAAACAAACAAACAAACAAAGATTATAAGTAATATGTATAAATAAATATAGGTATTTTTCAAAGTATTTATTTTTTTAAACTATATAAAGCACACACTTTTTACAATAGATGTACGCGAATGAATGAGTAAAAGTCAATTTTGTTGAGTATGGAACTCGCTGAGCACTTTTGATATAAAATATCATTATGATAACTATTATTTCACTATCAGTAATTTTTATTTGTTTATATTTTGACAATGTTTTTCCTTCATTTTATTATTTTTTATGCTTTAATTTTAGAGAATAAAAATTACTTTGCATGATACTATAACATAAAGTATACACAATATTAATTTAAGTTTACCACTTATCATCAGTATCTAATTAACAAACTATTGAAATATATATAATTCACAGTGACTGAAAACATAATTTATTGTAATGAATTGGTGATTCTCCAATTATTGAATGAGCAATCATGGTTACATATATTTGTCATTTAAAATTTTTTTATAATAATAATAATGGGAAAAAATTTTTTTTGACATTCCGACTGATGGCTGATTAATTTATAACTGAAGGGCGATAAATGATTTTTAAAAGAACTAGATGAATACCAGTGGGTTTTGTTGTTTTCATTTTTTATGTGATAGTTGTAACAACAATAATACTAAAATAAATACTTGGCTGTTATTGTGATAGTAACAAATTTTTCAATTATTTTGCAATATTGGGCATACACCGAATCGTTTAGCATCGCAGCTTATAATTTTTTAGGAAGCAATTGCCCAGATGTTTACGAGGTAATATGAAAGGAAATGTCGCAAGTACTTGATCGTTGCATTTTCATTCACTAACATTTTTATTTATGTCCCTAATTGTTTTTTCATTAGATTATTTTTTATTCGTCAAGTTTCATGCTGGAATACATGACGATTCGGTGGAATGAAAATATCCTCGTATTCCTTGTATCACTTACACTCTAGTTAACACATTACTTAATTAATGTTTTTCAGTCTATCTAAAATCGCGAGTATCACTAAATTATGTAACAGTAGTATGGCGAGTTTTTTTAGTTTTTTTCTTTTTTTTTTCATTAAATATTATATCATCATTTTCTCCTACACTCACTTTTTCGCCCATTTATATATTATATAAATAATCATTAGGCCTTTATCACCAAACAACATTGTAAAATCTCAAATTGCACAATATCTTCAACAAAATGAATTTGTCTAATCTTTAACATTACATTTAAATAAAGCATGACTAATTTTATATCGTTCCAGCCCCCCCCCCCCCCCCCCCCCCCCCCTCCTCATCCACCCGCTCTTCTTTTATTCAACTAAAAAACAAATTTATTATCTTTCATTTGTCTTATTCATGACAGTCATATTGGTACATTGAATTGTGAGTTACTATATAAATTTTATGTATTGTGTGCTCAAGCTTAAGCTATTTTAAATTAATTTTTTCCGTAGGAATGCATCCAGGATATTTTATTTATTAATTTTTCTTAATCATTTCGACGCGTTTTAATTTTTATTATTCTATTTTTTATATGCTCCATTTTATATTATGTTATTACCTGAATTTTCAATGTGACCACTCAATTCATGGGTGGCGAAAAAATATGTTATTGAGATTATTAATCTGTGGTGAATTGAAAAAAAAAAAAATTATAAAATAATTTACATGAAAAATGTATGAAATGTGAGTAAAATTTGTTCGCAGGCAACATTTTAGCTGTCATAAATGTGCTTTACACGTAGAAAAATAAATTGTAGAAAATACTTGGGAGATTTATCTCTATGTAACGTACAAGCGGGGTTTCAAGATTGAAGAGCTCCCTGAGCAAATAATCATGTTTCTTTACACATAAAGTACAACAAAAAAGGGAGTAAACACGTACAAATATCTAATTATAAATTATGACAAGAAATAATTTGTGTGTCGTGTATTTTCATTTTACCACCCATGTTTTTCATCACAAAAATAATGTTTTTAAAAAAAAAAATGATGAAGATTTTTTTTTGAAAATTAAATATTTTTTCCTTTTTCTCTTTTCAATTTAAAATTTAAAATTTTTTCATCTATCAGGAAAAAGTTTTCTGTATGTTCTGTTTATACTGCATATCATACTCACAATCAATTGGCAATATATTCAAATCTAACTTTTTTGTGCTTTCTTGCATTCCTACTTTTTTCTAATTGAAAATTTTTTGTTTTTTCATCAATATTTTTTTTTTTTTTTGAGATTTTTTTCATCAACTTCACTATAAATTATATTTAAACGTGAGCCCTGCGGCTGAATGGTGCGGAAAGATGCGAAATTTATTTATCATAATTTTCTTGCTTCATTCGTTTTATGATATATATCATAATATAATTCTATCTGTGCGCTCATATATATTAAAAGAAATAAAATAATTAAGCACCATCAATTTTACAGTGATGAAGTTACTTGAAAAAAAAATCCTTCATTGCCACATGTATTTTAAACGCGTATATTAGCCGTATACAAATGCGTACAGGCTTATTTATTATTTTTCTTTCATTGCATATGTGTGAATTACAGCAGTTAGAAAAAAAAACGATTGTTTCTTTGCTGTAAAGTTAATGTTTGTTAACCATACTGATTTTTTAATTTTTTCGAAAAAATTCGAATTAATTTTTCGTCTTTGAATTATATAAGATTGAATCGTGTGACACATTGATAAATTTATTTATGCGCATTGTTTTTTTAAAAACAACTTTCTTTTTATCATATTTTATATTGGCGGCGCTTTCATACCAGAATTTTTTATTTGTCAAATTAATATTTTTATTATAAATTATATAGTAAAAATATTTTAATTGATGATATTTGATATGCGATACCATTGCCCGCATTATTATATTTACTATGAATGAAACATCATGCTACTTTTGATTTTCATCCTTTGGCTCAGTGTATATAGAATAGTGCATTCTTGTATTGATTGATTTTTTTATTTTTCATATTTATCATTTGTAATATATTTTTTCCCAAATTAATTAATTATCCGAGATAATTATTGATTTGTCTTTAATTTAAAAATTATATTATCGAATTATGCGGTATTCGTATATTAAATTGGTGTCCATAGCTACAATAATACAGTCAATCAATGGGTTTAGAGCACAAAAAAAATTCAGAACAACCATTGAGCTTGGAAATTTCAATCATTGTTCTGATAATTAATTGGCAATGCATCAAAGTGGACACAATTGGGTGTAAGTAAAAGTGCCGGGAATAATACAGAAGTTTAGAACCTAACTGGACGGGTGAAGACGAGTTTTGCCACTGTAGCATTACTACATAAATTCATAACCATTTTTTTGTTTATATATTTTTCAGTCAATCATAATCATTGCAACCTAAAATTTTATTTTGTAATATATTATTACTAAATTATATTATTCTCACTTCTTTATGTTACAATATGTACGTGGCTATTGTTCTACGTACTTTCTATCTAATATTTTACATGCGTCTATCATTAATGTATAATTTACATTTTATCAGTCACAAATATTATTCTATCGCTCATGACCATGCTCAAATATTCTACATCCGGATTAATATTTTCAACCTTTATGCGTTATTTACAACCTATATAATTTTTCTGTACAATGCATATACAAGGTATTCTATGTAATATATGAATTAGTTTTTTTTTTTGTTTTGTTTCAATGCACGTATTTTGATATATGTATATGTGCATGCATGTATATATATATATATGTGTGTGTATGTGTATGTGTGTGAGTTGTATATATATTCACGTACATTAATATTCGCTAAGGCATATTCGTTATGATTTATAAATATAAATATATTTCCACTGTGTTGCACTGAAGAAAAATTATATAATTATTTAATATGCCATACATATGTGTAATAAGAAAAAAAATTATTTATGAATAAATTTTTTTTGTACTTTTACCTAATTCGACAATTTGACGTTTATCACCATTAAAAATACATTTTAATAACACAATAGCAAAATTACATTATTTTGGGGTATATAAATTGAACAAAAAATGAAACTTGAATAAATATTGCAGCTAATTAATCCACATTTTTTTTGTTTTCAGACTTTTAAAAATGCGGTATAATAATATAATATACTACAAATTATATATGTAGCTGAAATAGATTGAACACTCTTGCACCCCATTACACTATATTATAGTGTGCGAGTATGTGAAAAATTGACGCCTACAGATGTATTATTTTCTCTGCTTTTTATTTTATTTTGTTCGTTTGTTTGTTGATTTTTTTTTTTTTTTTTTTTTTTTTTTTTTTTTTTTTTTTTTTTTTTTTTTTTTTTTATCAAATTAATTTTTCTATCGCCTGTATATTACTATTCACAATGCGCCCGACCATGTTTTTCCAACTTGAGAATATAAAAATAGCTCTTATACAGTTTCATGGTTCGCTTTTTTGTTTATTTGATTTTATCTGATTAATTTCGAAGAAACAATTTTACGAATGAAAATGTCTTCTTGTTTATTCATATGATTTTTTCATAATTATATCATTAATTTACTTTTACAGTTGCTAGTAATACTATTAGAAAAAAAAAAAAATAAATAAATAAATAAATAATATTGAAATATACGATTAAACATGTAATTACCGCCAACATGGCCTTTAGTTTTTCATGAATAAATCATTAATTTAAATTTATATTGCGGGTACCAAAGATGATGTGGTACAGTCGGGCGTCAAGATACTTTTAAGTATTATGAGTATCATTATTATTATTATTATTATTATTTTCTTTTACGTATGAAAAGATAATAAACATCTGATTTGAACGAACACGTAGTTTATTTGCTCACAGCTACGTATCCAATTATTATATTTGAAATCCCGCGAAAGATGTTTATTCTACATTATTTCATGATTCAATTTTTTGTTTATTGACCTTACTTATTATTGCAGTAGCTCAATTTTAATAATCGTATAGATCTATAAAATTTGTTCAATCAAGATTAACGTAATTTATAGTTACATAATATGATCCATAATATCGGAAACGGATGTAATATTGTTGTTATAAGATCATAATGGGAGAAAGCTGTAAAATGAACACTGTTTATTTTGTCCCTTGCTTTAATTTTCGATAGGGTTCTTGATATGATAAAGTGTTCTGTAAATATTCAAATAATTCTCACCGTATAATTTTTATCAATGAAATAATCATTCGTGGGATACATTAAATTAAAAACTTACATCTCAATTGTCTTATTTTTGGTTTATGAAGATTTTGTTTCCTATAATCTTTTTCCTTTACACTTTGAATAGAATTGATAAGAAGCGGTGACATTGTTTGTTTTGTATAAAAAAAAAAATAATAATAATAATAATAATAAAACTCTCAATATGTAGAATGTCTCGATTACAAATTGCTGTTAAGTAATTATTTGTCATTAATGTTTTACGGGATTGCGTTAGTCATAACAAAAGCACATTTTTTGAATTAAGTTATAAGTAAATTATACTCGATATCTGTTTACCACTTCTTTTTGAATCGACGTTTCGTTATTTATAGTTACACATTTACATATGTATATGGATTTTTATGATAATTCACATGGAAAATCAAGCATACGATAGCCTTGATGTGCGTGTGTGTGTGTGTGTGTGTGTGATTTATCAAATGTACATTGATTCTCGGCTTGAAACATTAATGAAAGAAAATAATAATGGTAAATTCTGAATATCGAATATTATTGTTAAAATTGATTAGAAAAAAAAAAAACAAAACAAAATCAAAAAAAAAAAAAAAATTAAATGCATGTTATATATGATATCAATAAACTATTTTTGCGACGATAGAAACAATATGATGAATAAATGAAATTTACTCATTATAATGGTCACTATTTACGATATATTTATATACGTTTGATCTATTGCGTCGCATTGATAGTAATTATTGTAATAATGTAGATTATTATTATAATTACTATACATTTTTCTTTTTTTTTGTATATATTAAATATATATACTACATATTATAGTACATTGCGTTTTATTTTACTATTACCATTTTGTAAAAAGATAGTTGTTGCACTCTCTCCCGTTTTTGCATGTGTACTTTTATAATTATATATTTATTTGTTTTTTAATTATCATTAATTCAATTCGTGATCCAAAAAACTTTCAACAATTTAACGTGATTTTTGGATCAGATTTCATAACATTTTTCTATACTTTACATCCATGTAACATGTATAGTATATTTATATGTCCTCAGATACTTTTATGTTTGGATATTGCCATTGATAATATCATATTCATTGTTCCAATATCATTTTTCATCATACGGATTTTTCGATATTTCTCACATATTGTTGAGAAAGCTAAGACTTAGCTAAAAATTTCAATATTAGTGTCGTAATTATTTTTTATTCCGTGACATTTCATGCATATAATAATACATGAATGACAGTATACCAGATATATTACTGAGTGCCGTATGATAATTAATTACAAAGCCAAATATTTTAATTTCATATAAATTATAAGCTTCGAATAATTTACCATCATGGTTTAATTTTTCATATCGACATATTTTTTATATATTATTTAGTACCGTCATTCGTGTTAGTATAATGAGTGCCGTCATTGGTATGAGTCTTTATGAAAAGTATCACTTTTATGAAATATTCTTCGACCCTCTCTCGTCAATTCCTGGCTTGCAAAATTATTTTCTGATTTTGGTCTAGGTAATAGGCCAGTGGCTAGTCTTCTGAGTTCTAGACTATGCATCTGTAATTTATAGTTATATGAATGTATGAATAAAATAACTATATTCAAAGTTTATTACGAATAAAATCAGTGAAAGAAATTAGTTACCGATTCTTCACTGGCACTTGCATGTGCAGCTTGCTCGGCGAGTGCGTTTACCACTGCATTAATTGTTTTTGATTCGCTACCAAGATCTTCTTCACGGTGTGTCACCAAATTCGGATTTTTTCCAATTTTATTCAACCTGCACAAAGGTAAATATTAAGCGTAGGGAATGTTGCAATGTACACAACCAACTATTATCATCGCTTCATTGTTTAAAAACTCGGCCAAAATATTTGCATCAATATATATATATATTTCATTAATCTTGGCTGGGCTTTTAATGATGACGGACTGACGGACCAACAAATACAAATAACGGATAGAAATGAGTAGTAGAAATTATGTGGTATCTACATGTCTGTATATCGGAATGTGTGCGCTACGAATTCGGGATAAAATTTGATTAAAAAAACAAAAAATTAAAAAAAAAAATAATAAAATAATAATAATAATAATAATAATAAATATATATATGATAAAATTTGTGGTATGAATTCCATTCTTTTCGACGTACGTGAAATTAGAATTAGAATCAATCGATATCTCATGTTTTTCTGTAGTGAGGAAGAACATTGGTATAAAATAGACAATGGCTTTGACTAGGATATATTCTTTGAACACATATTGTGAATAAAGGTGGAGAGGTAGGATGAGATGAATTGACATTTATTAGCACACCAACTCGATAAAACAAACCTAACCAAAGTTTATACCTCTCGGCGGCAACACTTTCCATGGTCCTTCGCATCAAAGGATATTGATCAAGAACAGCATTGAAATGGTCGACTGAGAGGCTGAAAAGATTACAATATGTTTCGGCTCTAACAGACGCTACACGACGAGCATTTGTCAGTAAACAAATCTCGCCAAAATATGAACCGTCAGATAGTGAAGTAGCCACTTCACCATTTGCCATTACAATGTCTACTATTCCTTCTTGAATAAAATACATTTTTGATCCTATCGTACCCTCTTTAATAATAATATCACCTGAAAAAATGTATATTTAATATTATACAAAATACAACGATTAATATTATTGAATTCGAAAATTGCCATGTTAATTTAAATATTTATATATTGATATACCTGGTTGGAAGACTTCGTACCGGAGCTTGGTAACGACATCAGAGACAAAATTCGAATCAGCATTTGCAAAAAAGGGTACGGATGCAACTAATGATCGGCAATTGTAATTGACCACGTCCTGAAAGTAAAAGGCAGTCGTTACACTACATTATGCTCATAAATATTAAACCAACTAAATAATTATAGTTATATTTATAGGATAATTTGAATGTTTAGATATACCTCTCGGAGTTTTTCTGAGAGTTCGCCGAGAATTAGCTCTTCATCGAAAAATTTTCCCTGATAGCGATGTTCAAAATATTCGGTAATTCGCTGACGCATTTCACGTGGCAATTTTCTATATGCCATGTATTCCTCAACTTGTTTGACTTTTTCACGATACTGTCGTCTTGAAGAATCAAGTGATTGAATGAGATTGGTGGCGTGGCCAAGAAAAAGTGCATAACATGTTGCTCCACTTATCATACTCAACATTGTAAGCCACATATCCGTTAATGATTGTGGTGGAAATCTGCCATATCCTATGCACAACATATGTGACATTGCTTTGAATAGAGCCCATGAGTACTGTTCCAACCAAAATGAATCCTAATATGAAAATGAATATATATAAGTCATGTTCATAAGATTATAAATCTTATAAGTGAATCGATATAATTGTGTTACTTGTAATTCATTGATTGCGACCCATGAGTTACTCGGGAATCCTTGAAGCATCGGAACGAGAAATTGGAGACAGCCGCTCCAATGGCCAATCAATAGCATCATACAGATCAAATTGAAGATTCGCATGAATACTGAGGCCATATTCAGGAACTGTCAACAACAAAAGGTCGTGTAACTTTTTTCATATAAAATTTTTTACCGTATCCAATGCATTTTATTTTATTTTATTATTATTATTATTTTTTTTTTCTTTTTCAGTTCAAATATTTTTATCTACTTTTTATTTATTTATTTATTTTTTTTTTTTTTAATTTTATTATTACTCTGTCTCTCTGATCCTCTCTTTTGAAATGAGCCATCCATGGCTTATTGTATAATATAATAAGCACGATAAAAACGGGCAGGAATTAAGAAAAATAACAAAAATCATATGTCAAATGTTGGGGCGACATGTAATGTATGCCCACTTATTATTGACTATTTTAAACTAGTATAATCGCAACCAATGAAACACGTCAAATATCACAGATAGAACATAATGGGGCCTAAAACATAATACATCAGGCACAATGAATAATATATACTATAAATATTGGACAAAACATATGATGAATTAAGTGGTTAATATAATATAAGATGTATAACTTAACAATTAAGAGCATACGATGCATCGAATATCAATTTAGCATTATATATAGGCAATACTAAGAAAAATTTAATTGTTGATCAATAAATACGAGTATAAAATATATAAAAATACTTTTAATATTATAAGTGTGACAAATAAAATCCATCACGGATTATTGGCATTATTTTATAAGTCTAATGAAATTAAAGTAATTAATAAATAATTTTAATCGTGATACTGATTGATCATTCTGCAATTGTGTAAAAAACAACCAGCAGCAATACGAGACACTTGAGGCTGCTCAGCATAACTAATATTCATTAATTGTTTCGACTACGGAATCCGAGATAAAAAATACGAACTAATTTAGCAAAAAAAAAAAAAAATTAAATTATATAAATATGGAAAAAGGTATCGTGTGTAGGAGTTAATTGTGCTACTTGTATATATTGAGGTGTATAAATTGAAAGGAAGAAAAAAGTATAGAGAGATGAAAATGATAAATATTTATATAACATCTATTATCATTATCATTATTATTAAACAAAAACAATAATAATAATTAGGATAAATAATTAAAGAAAAAAAAAAAAAAATCGAATTTATTGAAGCACTTTAATAGCAAATGCAACAATTAATAGCTATATACAAAAAGATTATATAATATATTATAACAATATACAGTTTTAATATGTTTAGTATGTAAAATACAATTTGTATGGATAAATAATCTATAAACTTTCGCAAATTTCTAATAAATAATGACAATATATCATCAATATTATTAGACGTTTAGGAATATATAGCCAAATAGAAGAGAAGGTACGCCCAGTTACATGCATTGCATTAATATAAGCAATTGCACACCGTCTAGCGATGAAAAGCCATTTAATGGACGCCGTTTCAGTCGTGAATTTCGATTGTATAATCAAAGTATAACATTCAAGTGGATCGAAAGTATAATAAAAAAATAACCACATTAACAACAACAACAACAACAACAACAACAACAACAACAACAACAACAACAACAACAACAACAACAACAACAACAACAACAACAACAACAACAACAACAACAACAAAAATAATAATAATAATAATAATAATATCTGCTAAATATTATAGAGCTATTGCTTATAGCTTTTGATCTTATTAAACTATATATTGTACGAAATATAATACAAATTTCAGTTTGTAAATATAATGTATTATAGATTGAGCGTTGATTCGCTTCGATTAGAATACTATCGTGATTTTTATACGCTTTTTATCGCTAGGCAGATGTGTTGAATACGGTGTAGTAATATGAAATTGGTAAGAACAGCATAGCCTAACGCCGTGGTTATAAATATACTTTCGCTTAGACAACGACAATAATTACACATTTAAAAAAATATCATGTTGAAAAAAAAAGAAATAAAAGTTCTGAATAATAACAATAATAAAATAAAATAGGTGGCGAATTAAGCGAACGGTCATAAGTAAAAACCAACGAGCCAATCAGTGTGCAGATTTTTCCCATGTAATTCGCGCGTTCCTTATCCGTTCCCATAGTACGAAACTTCGATGGATTTGTGATAAAATTAAACTGTTAAACACGTTTTTTCATCACTATCATCTGTAATATATTTATGATTGACGATTATTTAATTATAAAGTACAATAATTTTTATAAAATTATAATTATTAAGTATATAATGGTTGACTTGTAAATAAAAATGCTTTACACAGGAGTTTTCTAGCAAATGTGATGGTAAAAATTTTTTTTCTGAAAATCCACTTGTTATCTTAAAATTCAAGAAAATTAAAAAAAAAAAGCAACAAGGTATCAATATAAGTAGATGGGTAGTTTGTGTCAATATTCAATACAGAAAAATTTATACTGGCTCTTTTATTGTTTTTTCGTTTTCATACCATCGAGTTTCGAAATATTAGGTCGGAATTATGGAAGTTGCATTAATTTTGGGACTGCGCATAGATAAGGGCTTGCGCGTTCCACAGAGCGGGTTACCTTAAAAATAAGGTCGCTTTTGCTGAAACCGGACTTCTTTTTATTCATATTGTCAGAGCTTAGGCGCCCCCTTCGTTCAGTACGTTTTTTTTGTAGGTTCTGCAATATCTAGAAACAAAAGAAAGCTGGGACTAACAAGACATAGTAAGAGAAAAGTTAAGATTGTGATTGTATAGACAAAGTGGCATAGGAATTGATTCATCATATCGTGGAAAATGAAGGGGAAAATATGGGAAAATTTTTTGGAAATTGTAATGAAATCATGGAATAATTCAAATTATTTTCATTTTGATATAAAAAATTAATAGAAAATCAAAGTAAAAAAAAAATTATTTATCAATTGTTAGTTGGAAAAATTTTTAATAATAAATTGAAAGCATTCTATAAATATTTGTAATGAAATTTGTTTGTTTTGTTTTTTTTTTCAATTTTTTTTTGTTTTTTTTTTTTCACGTTCACTATTACAATATTATTATCAATATCATTTATTTTGAGTTGCATATATTATATATGATGAACAATTGGAACGGGCGGTAATTTGTTATACCTATATTTAACAATGTGTGCGTACATTGAAATTGTATGCAATTGCGTAATTGCAGGAATATCGCTGTGAGGAAGGAAATAAATTATATTTTCAATTATTATTACGAAAACGCATACGCGTATTATATATTAAATAAATACGATCAAGTAATGTGTGATACCTTTCAAAACACTATTGAGTTATGTAGCATGAAAAATTAATTTGAAAAGCAAAATATATGGATGTCACATGCATATTTATTTCAATGGCATGATAATGATGATTAATTTTCATCTTTAATTAGCATTGAATATTGAACTGTGTATTATTCGCAAATATAATATATATATATGTTTAAAATATAAAATAATTACACTGCCTATCGACCTATATTTCATCTCATTTAACTAAATATAATGTAATTATATCACTTGCAAAATAAATGATGGCTTCGATGTGTTTAAAAAATCTTCCCGAATATATTTAATGATAGACACACGTGTATATTAAATGTATATATGTATTAGATGCATGCTCATTGAAATGAGATTATATGCGTTGTCGATTAATATTATTATATATACATATATATATATATGTGTGTGTGTGTGTGTGTGTGTGTGTGTGTGGGAAATATAAGTGATTGCAAAAAATATGTGAAAATCAATGAAAATTTTGTATCATCTTCAGTGTAGTAAAAATTCATTTGGTATACATATGTATTATTTGATATAAAAATAAAAATAAAAATAATCAAAATTAATTATAAATAGAATGGTATGTTGCATTTAATAGTGCTATACATATAAGAATATGCCGTAATAGATGTTCAATTACATTATGAAAGGTCCTATAAGCATGCACCATCAGTGGTAAGGTATGAATATTTTTTTCATTACCATATGCTAAAAATATAGAATTCAGAACTACGGTGAAGTGCATATTGCGCGCGAAAATATACGAGAATATTGTTTTTATTCTTTTGCGTTGACTTAAGAATATGTTGAACATGAAAATATCAAATAATTCTGTCTACATGGTGTAATATATACAACATGTTAAATTTTGAATAAATATTTGTGTATAGTGCGCTATGATTATATACGGACGTTAATAATAATAATAATAATAATAATAATAATAATAATAATAATAATAATAATAATATCTGTAATGTGTGGTGCAATTATTAATGCACTGAAGTACTCATACATACATATGTATATAAAATAATGTAGTTAAGCCGATAGGACAAAAGACAGTATTGATTCAAGTATAATGTAACCTGACATGAAGATGTAAAAGTGTGACGTATTATAATGAAAATGATTTCACACATATATACAATCGCGCGCGCATACACATTCACGCTTATATATAATATATAGAACTAAAAGTAATAACTGAAATATTCTTTCACATGTATTATGTGTCGCAAAACTGGGTAAACGTACATTTTTTTGTTTATGCATGTAACAAAACACTTACAGGCAATAGACCTATGGTCTGATAGCAGACCCACTGTTCTCGCATCGAATATTTTTCATGAATTATTTATCTTCAAATATATACATATATATATATATTTTCAATTTAAAATTTAAAAATATATCATTAATTATACGGATACATCAATTCAATTATGAATATTTATATTCGACACAAGAATTTAACAGTTTTCATTATAGCACGATGTTGGAAAGAATGATTAGATAAAATCGGCGAACATGACAGCATATCACAACAAATTGTTTTCACGACAATGGCAATATTTTTTTTATATCCTCGATTCTATGCAAAATGAATGTGAATGATGTACATCAATAAATAACTATTTACAATTTTACATTTCATATTGCACGGGTTCGAGTATAAGGTTGATATTAATATTAAGGTGAAACTACTACATGAAATTGCTACGTTGAATCTCAATTGAGCGGCAATAATTTGAATTATACTAACAAAGAAATATATAAATTATTCTAAGATTTATAATCGCATTACTGCAAAATTGAAGTAAATAATTTATTAATATTTTAAATTAAAAAAAAAAAAATATGTATATATATATATATATATATTATAATAGCCATCTCAATTGTGATTCATATTTGTAATCGATGGTTAAATCCTAATGACTTTATTAGAATTTGAAAAAATAATAATAATAATAAATGAATGAAAAATAAAAATGAAAACAAAAAAAAAAAAAAAATTCTTTGTTCACACTCTGGACTCGACAAGAGACTATATGCAATTGCAATTTATCTATTAGTAACAAACATAAACAAACTCAAATTCCAAAACCCTATGAGATATTCCATTAAATTTGTATAAAATCAATCCAAAATATATAACACAAAATAATAAAAATTAATTTTTTAATATACACCATGAATAATAATCTAGGTATAATAGACGTTGAAAAAACATTAATTTTTTTGTTAACGAACGCTTCAATCAAGAAAGGGCATTTGGCCTTGCTTTCGGGTTTACTAGGCAGGCACACCTTGCTGGTTCGGTCTGGTTGGGGTGGTGTCGCGCGACGCTCGTAGTGCCTCTCCGGCTGTTGATATAGAGGGATCTGCAAACCCATTCGCAACGTGTTCGCAAGTCCCATATTATAAGTAAGTATATACACAATTAACCGTTAGAAAAGAATTTTTCTTCTCTATTCTCATATTTCAATTGAATAATAATAAATATTTGCTCACAGAAATTTTTCAAGTATATAATGAAAAGGAAAAGGAAAAGGAAAAGGAAAAGGAAAAGGAAAAGGAAAAGGAAAAGGAAAAAAAAAGAAAAAAAAAGAAAAAAAATATTTCATATATACCAAAATAAACACTGCCTGTTCTGTATTTGTTTATAATTGCAGTAGCGATATGATGAAAAAAATTTGAAAAAAAAAAAAAAAAAAAAATACTAATAATTATTATCTACGTTTTTGAAATAATTTGAGATAGTGATGAAATTGAAACGATTTTTTTTTTGTTTTGTTTTTTTATTTAAATATTTGTGACAAATTTCTATATCTAATACGCAATATGGAACTGAAAAACATAGTTTGAAAATATTAATGGTAAACTTCAGGAATGAATTGATGAAAATTTTCTAATATGAATTGGGCGATAAAGCCCTGATTGATTCGTTGGTCTATACCATACGTCATATGATTATTCGCGCTAGTAAGTAATAAAGCGAAGCCAGAGTGGCCAAAAGTGACAGTAATAAAATGAAATGAATTTATTAACAGGAATGGCGAGAGTAGAGTAGAGTAGAGTAGAGTAGAGAGGGGGGGGGGGGGGTCTGTTCTGAGAATTGATAGGCAATTCACGGATTGGCCTTGGAAAAATTTACGAATCGTCTTATAATTAGATATTTTCTTTGACAAACGATTTTCAAAGTAATATTACGTGAGTTGTGATAAAAATTGTATTTTTTAATATTAAATTTTCAGTTTTATAACTTACATATTTACACTTGGAATTCATGAAAGTTGATTTAGTATGTATACAGACGCAGTCTAATGCATGATTATCAATAAATAAAATATTTAACATAATGATTTAACTGTATGATTATATTTTGTTATATTTATTTAGTTTGTTTGTTTATTTGTTTTTTTTTGTTTTTTTTTTTTTTTTCCTTTTGTTTTTCTCCATTGCTATTTAGTTAAGGAAAACTATTATTTTTTTCCATTTTATCATTTATTCAATATGTAAATATCAAAATGTAAGCATCAGGACATATAATATAAATATCCAAGTGAAAAAATATTTATGTTTTGAAATGAAATAATTTTATATAATATAATACTTACATAGACTTCTTCCCATTGTGAGACGTATCGCACGAGTCTTGATAATCGTAAAAGTCTAACGAGCGATAAAAGTTTTGCCAATCGAAGAATTCGTAATGCACGACCAGCATGTAAAATCTGGAAAGACTCGCTAAATTCCTGGAACTAAACATGACAAAAGCAAATCAACAATAAAATGAAAATAATGTATACTTTTTTTCTCGGATTTCAATGAATATTTATATATATATAGATGACATGCATAAAATTGAAGATTATTATGACGCTAAAAAAAATGTGGAAATTTATGAATTTGTAGTGTTGTCAGGGAAATGAAATAGAAAATGGTGTGAATCCGGTGAAACTTTTACGAAAAAATTTTGTTTGTTTATATACAAGATGAAGGAGAAAATGTGAATTTTTTCAAAGAAGAAAAAACCAGAAAAGCATTAAAACAGAAACTCACTTACTTGATTAAATATGAGAAAAATGTAATCTAATGGTATAGAAGAAATAAGATCGAGGAAAAACCAGGTTCTGAGGTAGTGTTTCGCTATTAACTTCGGATCCAATATCACTTGTTCTGCATTATCCTGCTGCATTATACCTATAATATAATAATGAAAAATAAAAAAAAAATAAAAAAATTATATGTATATACACTACCGCTCAAAAGTTTCAAAAGCAATGTATTAATGGGTACGTCAAGTTATTTTGAACTTTCACTGATGTTAATTAATGAATGATACTAATAAATATGAACAAAAAAATAAAATCTCGTTATGTTTATCGTTTCAATTCATATTTTTTCAAAAGTTTATAACTGAATTTTTACTTATTATTTGAATTCATATTCTTTTCTTATCTCTACATGCATCAACATATTGATAATATGATTTATATTTGATTGAAATTTATAAACAAGAAGAGGTCAAAAAAATTAATTGAACATTGAAATTTGTTGGCTTATATATTGCAAATGAAAAAATCTTACACAGAATGAAATGCGATTTTCTTTTTTAAGAAATCATATTAACTATTAATTTTATTATTTATCGCTGAGCAGTGAATTTAAGTTAGAAGAAAAAAATTTCCCAAGTGAGGAACGCGTTTGCAAAAAAATTGTTTTCTTCATCCCGATTATCATCAGCATTCAGTGATTCACTTATCTTTTTTTTTCATGTCATCACCATTATTTTTAATTATTATTATCCTCTCCCCCCCCCCCCCCCCAATTTCCCTCCTACCTTCATTTCCTCCACCCGTACGCCTGACCTCATGTAATATGCGAGATGAGCCCTTTTATCAAATACAACTACAATTCTCAATTCAATATACCAATAACTATTTATCCATTTCATATTCTTATTGCCAGTATTATCATAACTATTTTTATTATTTCTATCATCGCGTCCATTATTATTATTATCATGATAATTGTGGTCACAATTGAAATTATAGTTATTTTCGTTTTGATTCTGAGGAAATGGAGCCCAATACGCAGTACGCCCCTGAAATCCGTACTCAACAGTCTCTAACCTATCCATAGTTGGTCGAAATAAGGAATGGGCGCTTCGTCATTTGGATCGCAATAACTTGTGCAAAAAAAATCGCACGTTATTCAACTAGGATGCAATTTGAAGCTGAGAAAAAATCCTATCATGTGATTGGCGAGTCATCCGTGCGCGATTTTGTCCAGCACCCCCGAAAACGAAACAACCAAAGCGCAATTTTTCCGAAAATTGAGCGTTTTCAACGGGCCATATCTACACTTTTTTTTCACTTAATCACAAAAGTGTACTAACCATTTCAAACTATAGGCGATTTTCTTCCGAATGGCGTTTGATTTATCTCAATCCGATAATTATTCAAGAAGTTATCGACGATTGAATTTCATGTAATTTTTTCAGGGTGGCCCGAAACTTTTGAGTGGTAGTGTATATGTGGCGTATATCTTTATATGGCTGAAAAAAATAGGTCAGACCAGAGCAAGATAGTTTTGATTCACACAGAGGATTCCCAAGAGCACCTTTCTCGCTCTCTTTCACTCTCTCACTGCTATATATATATCTATATATCTATATATATATATGGACGGCAGTGAGGCCGGAAATATGCATGGAATCCGGTATTTGAAGACTCAAGCGAGTTTGATATTGCTAAGGAGTTCTCTGGAGTATTTGTCGCGAGAATCCTATACATCATATTTCGGATGGAGTTACGCGAAGGGATGTTTTTTACACTGAGCGATGGCCGTTTATTCATATAAATACTGAAATAGCCACGGCTATCTACTCATATATTTCTTTGTTTTATTTTTTTTATTTTTTATTTTTTTGTTATTTTTTATATTGCACTGTGTCAGTGATGACTCATACAAATATAATAATTCAACTGCTATTGTTTAGAATAGTTACAGTTTATAAATATAAATTTATTTGAAAATTACCTGTCCTGAAATTTACAACGATATCAATGAGAAATATCGTATCTGAAAGGCAGTTGAAGGCTATCCACCGAGTGCTTAAATCGTCATTGAAAAAACTAATGGCAACTGGTAGAATTATTAAATTGGCCACCAACAACAGTAACATACACAGGTCCCAATAGAATCTGCAACAAAGGTGAATATTATAATTGTTGATAAAAAATTTTTTTTTTATAATTATACATCTCGAGACTCCTTATTATTATTATTATTATTATTATTATTATTATTATTATTTTACATTGTATGTAAATACTACTACTATTATTAGTATGCGAAAATATATAATTTAGGGAATTGTATTAATTAATAAAATATATAGTTCAACATGATTTTTTTTTCTTCTACAGAATGTGATTATTTGTTTCACAGAAAGATGAATTCAATAAAACTGTTACATTTCAACTGAGGTATTGTCAATAGTTTTTATGATATTAATTGTGTATAAAGGCTATGGCATTATTAAATTTGGATACATCAATGAACAACAAGATATTTTGGTATACATATTTAGACTATTTTATAATTAACGAGGGAAAACTTGTTATTAACACACTTTATATTTGTTTTATTTTATATAATACCTTCAAAATTATATACTTATATGTCTGTGCATTATATGGTAAGATTGAGTGATTATGGCCGTGCGGTATAGTGTGTGTATTTATATTTACATGTGTAAACATATATAGAGTGGGTGCAGGTCATGGACAATCTTTATTTGACCGAGTGTTTAAGCATCATAATAATACAGATGAATTAATTGAGTAGCCAAGTTTAATTACATTCCTACTCTTGAATTCATAAGATATCGCGATATGTGACAAATACGATAATTGACATTGAGGAAAAGAAAAAAAAAAAAACAATGATATGCCTCTTAGTTAATTTATATATTAATACAATGTGCAAGAGAATGCCAAATTTAGCCTATGAAATGATGTATTAATAATTGAAAGAGAGGGACTAGAAAAAATAGAATAATATGGAAAAAAATACAGTTGTATATATATTCAGTACAAATTTACGTATTTGAATATAATAGTTGTAAAGATAGGCAATATGGATATCAATATTTGAATGGACAACTAATACGAGGACGCGAGGAAGTAAAACAGGAAGTGCAATATTATTGATTATATGTCCTTCGTCAAAAATTATATAATTATTTATGTATACATACAGATATGTATGGGAGAATTACGATTAAATTGAATATTATATTATAATATTACGTTCTCCTATAAGTATTTATTGAGGTGGTGTATCACAAAAATCTATGTGCGTGTGTGTGTGTGTGTGTGTGTACATTTATATTCTTAAGATATGGAATACGTATGTGTGGAAGAAGAGAATACTAGACGTATTATTTGTATTGTATCAACCTAGTTTTTCATAAAATTACCAAATGTATATAGTGTGTCATAAAGTTTTATACATTATCAATTTTGTACTCTTTACGTATAATATTTTGCTTGATCTTGTGAACAAGCGCAGGTTCACAGAAGAAAAATCATTGGAGCAAGAGATTCAGGTCAAGTTGAATTTTCAAATATCATTATACAATATAAATATTCACGATTTTATTTTATATAGTATATAAATAGAAAAGATTAATTATTCATAAATTGTTGGAAAAACTTTTATTGATAATTGCTCGTTTAATACATTTTCATTATCAACTTATGAATGTTTTGTTCATTAAATCCATAAATTATCTTGCAAGCAATAATTTATATCGAATATATATGTCAATTTAATAAATAAAACAAAAAAAAAAAAAAATTAATTACGCCACAATTATTATAAATACATATTATAGAATTGAATATAGATTATTATATAGAGATTGATAGGTTCGATTGAGAATTTCACGAGAATGTGTTTTTATTCGATTTATAGTCGAGTATAATGAAATGTATATATGTAAATCGTAAGTGTTTATAGTATTTTATTTTGATGAATAGAATTGTGCGCGTAGTTAAATGTCGCACATAATCATTGTCAAGTATTTTACTTTATTTCATATAGTCATGAATTGTCATACGTTATTCATTAAGTGTTTTGTAATCACATTCCGTAGTATGATGTGTAATTCGTTGCGACTATAAAAGTCATATATACGATTGAACAAGTTTACTGACTAAATAAATACCCTGACAGGTAAAGTAAAAATTATAAAATTATTTTTAATGAACAAATGCACAATATAAATTATTATACATTCATATATTTTCTATGAACAAGCATATATAAACGTTTTTGTATGATTTTAATGATGTGATTGTAATCAAAAATATTCACTATTATAAAAGAGCAATAAGTTTTTCAATAATAATATCCATTACATAGGAATAAAAAATGAGAATATACATTTTTGTTTGTTTTGTTTTGTTTTTTTTTTTTTTTCCCATCAGTGATTTGTAATTGTACAGTTCACTGTACAATTATACCTATAGGTATTGTATTATGTCACATTTAGATTCAATGAGATTAATTTGAGTTTTGTGTCTGTGATTGAGAAGCAATACAATTTGAAAGTGTACATCGAAACAATTGTTGGATCTAGTTGACAGTGATTAAAATGTTGAGAGCATATAGGTTCAAAGTTCATATAACAATTGATGTGGAATATTGAAATAAATCCATAGTTCGATGATCGAGCCGTTGGTGTAAAAGGTCATTTTTAACCAAGTGTAAATATAAAAATGACTTGCATCGAAAAATTATTACGGATTAAATAAAAATTAAATTGAATGTACTTTATATTTTAATAAATGATAATTTTGCAGTATTAAAATTGAAAAAAAAAAAAAAAAAGAAAAAAAAATTATATTAATAAAGAAAAAAATGATATCTCTATGGAAATAACGTTGTATTATTGTATATGTGAGAATTTTATATGTATGAATATAAATGAAATCACATTATACATATAATTCACAAAGTTGAACAGTGAAAATATCATTTGAACTTACCGAAAACTAGAGCAAGGATGGATGACCCAGTGACCTGCAGCTTTCTGTCTGATTCGTTCTTTCATAAGTGCCTTCTTACTGCCGAACAATTTCATTGCCAGTTTGTTATCTGTTGGTTGAAAAAGTGCCTGCAGTTGATTTTTTAGAAAGCTCTGCTTGACCTCTTGGCCCGGTAGGCCCGGGCCCAATTCCTCTTTCGGTGTTCCATAAAGAGATACATCGTCCACACCGAAGTGAACCTTGCCACTACCTTTGTAATTCATCTCGTTGCCTGAAGAGATCAATTTTATTATTATTCATTTATATAACTCATATTTATTATGTGTATAAATATATTGTAAATTTTTTTTTGTTTACCTGTATCGTTAAGAAAATCAGTAATAAGGAGAGTTTCGTCGTCTATTGCAGTAACGAGACTATCAGTACAAGTATTAGTGTTTTCAATGCTGATTTTGATACTATCGTCCTTATTTAAACGAGGATGATTATTTGTGGATATATTATTTGATGTGTAACAGCTATTATTGTTGTTGCTATGATGATGACTGAGAAGTTGATGAGGTGAACGGACGGATTCTGTACTACTGGTATGCAGGCTAACCCCTGTGGTTACTCTGCCATTCACTAAACGTAGACTTGGTGCACGTCGGCCACCCCCGGACGTGGGGCGCCCGCCTTGACCACCTCCTTCACCCTCCCTGAATCATTAATCATTAAACACACATTACAATATATGTATACAATGCTTATTACTCAAAACATATATGTCATATTTTTTTTTTTTTTTTTTTTTATTAAAATTATTAATTTTCATCATAATAATTTTTACGTATTATCGATAAAATATATCCATAATAGAATGAAATATAAAATTTTAATAATTAATAAAAATTTAATATGAATTACTTAGGGATATAATTGATTGTACATGCAATGAATATGACCTAACTTAACGGGGTGAGGAGAGAAAAAAAAAATAATAATAAATAAATTTAAAAAAAATAAAAATAAAAATAAATAAATAAATAAATTAATTAATAATAACAATAATAATAATAATAATAATAATAATAAATGTAAAAATATTTGTGTGCTATAATAATATTTGTGATCTTCGAATTGTATTTAAAAGATATATTGTACATATGTGTGAAATGCATTAAAATGTATTATCATATTGTTTCAAATTCAAATGTGTAAATCATTAGAAAAATGTTTTTTTTTTAGTAAATGAAAGTATTTAAATCTCTAAAGGCAAATAAACATTGTATATCAATGGTAAGGTAGAATTCAAAATATAATAATATCACACGAGAAAATTAATCAATTGAGAAGGAAAATATTTGAATAAATATAATTATATTTTATATTTAATCGAAGAAAAAAAAAAATATGTGAATAAATAAGCGCGATTCAATTATGAATATGAGAAATTTATGATCACGTCTTAAGATGTAAATAGATAGTATATATAAGCTCCCGCGGGTACTGATGTACCTTAGAATAAAAATATATGACATGATGGATTGAAAGATATATACATATATGATATTTATATATTCAATCTGACCGTCGAGCATATGCATCTATTTTAAGATAATTCGTAGGTATATGCAGACTCTTCATACCATATGCGATTGGTTCTTTATTTTCAAAAAAAAAATTGATCAAAATAAAAAAATACATCAACTTTGTTTTTTTTCTCCCCAACATGACAACAATATATATCCTATACTGCCATATATATTTATCAAGTAAATTTGGTAATGGCATTATTTGTTTGCACAATATTCAGAGACTGTTGGGACAATAGTACTGAATAAATACTGTTATTCGATATAAATATAGCGTGACACTGGCAATAATATTTATTACAATTCAAATACTAAATAATATTTTTTTGTTTGTTTATTACATTTGATTTCTCACGTATTGCAAATAATTTCAACATGATTTAACCTACCCAAATGAAATATTTCACAATTTTAAGTTATTTTTTACTCAATAGAAGACAATGAACACTTATTAAACTATAACTAACTTCATTATTCACGATTAGGCACTTGTCGTTGTTGCTTTTTTTTTCTGTTTGTTTGTTTATTTTTTTTTCCTCTCAATAATCCACTTGCTATATTTATGAATATTAAGCATAACTTTCACATTATTATTATTATTATTATTATTATTATTATTATTATTATTATAGTCACTTTAAATTATGGTCATGAGGTCATGAGTCATACGATTTTCGAGTCAGATATTTATTTTATGCGTATACGTGTATATATACACTATATCGATGGAAAATTAATGCGATAGTACGATATTACTTCATTACTGTGACAGAACGTTAAATTACAATAAAATAATTATTAAAATGGTTATGGTAACGACGTCGAATAATGTTGATTGGTTTCACTATCGTAACGACATTTACGTAGGACGTAAAATGAAAAAATAAAAAATAAAAAAATAATAATAATAACAATAATTGTCGTGATAAAAAGACTAATAACGATTGAACAATAGCAATCACATTTTTTTTGTTGCAATTTTTATGATTATGTGGGAATAAATTAAAACTGGTCAAAAAAAAAAAAAAAAAAAAATTCATAGGGTAATGGGTGTAATTTGAAATTCGAAAGTTTACTATTTGTATGTGATTTATATATATGTAGCGCTCAATGTCGAGCTATCAGATATTCCCTCAAAATATACGTGGCATTATCCTGCCAAATGTTTATTCTGACATATCAACAAATGTATTTTACCTTGTCCACCGTTGTCCATTGATTTTTATTCTTATTTTGTTTAATCAAATGGATAAAATATAAAAAGCTTTATATGATTTTAAAAATATTTATATTGTACCTTTATTCTTAGTAACACGTTGAATACCGGCAAAATTTACACATATTTTAACACTATACATATGTTTCAATTAATATTCATATGCTTGGAATTATTTATAGAGATTTTTGTATTTTTATCACTTGTAATGTTTATACATTTTTTTGATAGTAATGGTAGATAAAAGTTTATTATATTCGAATCGTGTTTAGAACCACTCGCGTTAAATTTTAACGATTGATTAATACGTTTGTTTAAATAAACTCACATAATACAATAAATTTAATTTAAAAAAAAAGAAGATGTATATCTATATACAGTAAGTGCGTAGTTATGTTAAAAAAAATAATAAAATAATAATAATAATAATAATAATAATAAATAAATAAATAAATAAATAAATAAAAGTGTGATAGTAATTAATTTTGATTGGACCGACACGTGTAGATTGTTGAATGACTAACTAGAGGAGCGAACAACGCCACGTACGAAAACTTTGTGCGGTAGAATTTGTATTCGTCGTCTGACCTCCCCCCTCTCTATGTAAGAACGTCAACGACAAATATTTTTATGGAAGGGTGCGGAGAGAGCAATCACGCCCATGGAATAAAAGGTGCGGAGAGGGGAGTACGCATTCTTAGTGGGATATATATGTATATACATATATATTACATGATTATTGTACATTTGTTGAACACAATGTTCTTGAACCTGTTTACGGTATTAAGTCAATGATGTGTTTGCAGTCTGAAAAATACAACGTTGCATTTTATTCTTTCTACAATTAATTAATTAATTAATTAATTAATTATTATTATTATTATTATTTATTTTTTTTTTCCAATTTAATTTCAATATATTAATAATATTGAATCGGGCCAAGTTTGATTTAATATATAATAATGAAACTTTCTGTATAAGGTATATATATTTATAAATATCAGAATGTGATTGAAATTTAATATACTACAATTCACGTGAAATTAAATAAGCTTATAACACTATATTGTGCCATTTATTTTATTTTAGAGACAAGAGTCATCTAAAAATTTAATGACGTACTTTAATTCATTGTGTATTTTGATTGTATCATTCCATTTATGTAGGTGGGAGTACGCAGCTATTATGACAACTTCATAAGTACGTATAATAAATTGATGACACAGGCGGTGGTAACGCAATGATGAACAATCGTTTCGGTATATATCTATATAATAAGCCAAATGAATCCGTCACGGAAGCAATCATTCAAAGCACAAATGCAAATCCAACACATTAGTTGTCGTTTATATACGTGTCTCTCGCGGTATTTATATTGCCAATGCACATATATATTCCTTCAGTCCATAAATGTGTGTATAATGTATACATATTATGATAGATCTCAAACATTTATTTATTTCAATATGACAATAATATGGACAGTATAAGAATCGTACATGATATAAACGAACATGATTTGTGTTGAAATTACTAAAAAATAGATATTTGAAAATTGTTTTGTAACATTAATGCTTTCTAATTAAAATTTGTAATTGGATTATACATTGTATGTATAATTTATTTTTTCAACTATCATAATTTAAAGACAAGTAATGAACAGAAAAAAAATTTTTTTTTAAAATCAAATGAAAAATGATTGCATGTGATTATTAATATAGTATTGTATGTAAATCCCTACAGATGGCGACAAGCGAAATGATAATTTCTGTTTTATCGACTAATACAGATTGTTACGGAAAATGTGATGTAAGTAAACAATTTTTTTTCATCTGACTTTTTTTAAAATATATACTATAATATTATATATTGGATTAAATTAGTATTAACAATTTTATAATTTTCATCAAATGACATACGTAATGCAAATGAAGAAAGAAAAAAAAAAAAAAAAAAAACCATTTATATAAATATATATATAAATGATTATTGTATTGTACTAATACGGTTGAAGCAGTCTTGGCATATACGTTATAAGTACACTTATTCTCTATACTTATAAAATCTGGCAATTTAGTATAATATCGATTTTACAATAATAGTCTATTCAAGATCTATGCATAATACTATTGTGGATTTCTTTGAAAGTGTGGGTTGTTATGTGAGTGGTAATAATATATAGGTCAATAATATACTATATCTATATAGATTATTCGTTTTATTTTTCTTTTAATATTTGTATGCATATACAAATCTATGTGATTTTACGAAAAGTGGTTTATTTAGTCAAGGGTAAGGTCATGGAATGTGATCAAGTTTTCGGGAAATATATATAATTTTTTTTTTTCATCATTAATATATATTTATTATGTGCACATTTATATTTTGTAGAGAAGAATATATGTGAATTATTTCAATGTATATTGAATTTCTCTGGTTTCCGTGAAATCACGAAGCGAGAAAAAAAATCGAATGAATTAAGCATAGGTAAATGAAGGCTAATATCAATACATAAATAGCAATATAGGTATGCATAAAAACCAGGGCGTTGGGAAGGAGATGGTCGAGGGGATAGTGTATATAGTAAGAGAGATCAATACTGGTAAAAGTGTGTTACGGTCGTGAACTTCGTGTGAACAACTAACCGACGAGAAAATATAACTAGAACCATCGGCACCTATACACATAGCGTAAGCAGAACGAAAGAAAATGAATTTTTTTTTTCTTCTTCTTCTTCTCTATTTCATGGAGTGCAAAAAAAAGGAATTTACATCACTACGCAAAAATGAAGAAATAGAAAAATAATAAATAATAAATTATATGTATAACAAAGTAGAATTTTGATTTAAGTTAATGTATAAAATATCAGATATACGTAAATACGATTATTTCATTTTTCTTTTTTTTTTCTCTCAAAATATAATTATAATTGTATAAATACAGTCAGTGGTGAGATTTATTTTGAATTTTTTCATAATTTTTGTAAAAATTTGGAATTTTATTGAAACATGGTGGTACACTTATAAAACACACATTTCATATTGATAGAAAATTTGTGTTCGTTTGTGATAATGTAAATGCGTGAGCAAATGTAAATAAATTGATTTTAACATATATTATATATGTAAAACAATGTCCCATTAGTTTTAATAAAAATGGTTAAAATTATTGAATTTTAATTGCATACATGAGAGGATTGTTTTCCTGATTGCTTGATGGTTGAATGTTGGGTGCACGCCTTGGTCGCCATATAGCTAATCTGGCAAATCCGTACTTGGTCATTCTTCTTCAATTTGTTGTTTGCACTGCTCCTATTTTTTTATTTTACTGAATGATCGTTTAAATATATATTAAGTCGTAACGATTTTTTCATTGAAATACCAAAGAGAAAAAAGAATATATATATATATTTAATCACAATGTAATTCATGAATCCATATTTATGTGTATAAAATATATAGTATATATTATTCAGTGCATTTTGATGAAATATTTTCACAGAACATTTTAAAAGGATATTTCGTCTCTTTCCACTTTTTTTTTTATTTGCAATTATTCATCACGCTTTGGATTTATTTTATTTCTAAATTAATTTCTCATTTCATTATTTTAAATACTCGCAATGTATATAAAAATTTGATTTTTTCATACTACAATTTGAAAATTTATTCATTGATATTTATACACATTGTTTTTTCTGTTGATGAATTCAATGTTGAATATTTTGCGGTCAAACATCATCGTAATCACTCTCAAAAAAGTCATTAAGCTTTGAAATATATATGTGTTCACGCGCGCATGTGTGTGTGTATGTGTGTATGTGTGTATAACGATAGGATTGCAATTGTAAACTCGTGAAAATATCTATAATACGGCAAAAATTTTATAAGCACTACTGACGTTTCGGCCTCCAAGGCACTATTAGCTGAGCTTGCGCAATTGAACAAGCCCCTTTCACGAATTTATCAGTTGATTAAATATGATTTTATTTCAAATGTAATTATAATTTTTTTTTTGTCTATTATTAGTTACTTTCAATACTTTTGGTATTAGTAAAATTAAGACTTGTTGATAATGAAATTGAAAATAAATATAGATTATTGAATATCACTGAATATTGCTTGTACATTTCAAATAAAAGTATATTTTCATTTTTTCTAATTACTTTGATATATGAGCAATATATATTCAAATATATGATTGAAATTATTTTTGAAATAATCTATTAAATATTATCATTTAATTCATGTATTTTATTTGTGCTGGGTCTGAAATATATATATATATATATATATATATATATATATACATATATATGTCACTATCACTGCACTTTTCATTATTTATTTTATTATATTTTGAATTATTATTATATTTTATAATAAATATCATTTGAAAAAAGTGGTTGTTGAACAATATGAAGAGTTCTCATATACCTCGAAAACAGCGATACCTGTCATTCCTTGTATGACCATTCTGAAATATCGAGTGAAGTTGCGACTGCGCTCTTCTCATCTTTCTATATTTTACTCATATTTAGTTGGCACTACTTGCGCAATGGCATAAAATTCAATGTTGAAAAAAATCATGATAAAATATTTGAAATAAAATAAATTTTTTTGATCACCTACAAATATATACAAGAAGATTAGAAAGTTGAAAAAAAAATTTGAATATTAATTTTGATATTTCGCGTTCTTTTTTTTTTTTTTTTTTCTTTTTATATCGATGGAATTATTTTGTCATGTAATGAAGAAAATCAAGTGAAAGTTAAAACTAAATTTTTGTAATTACTGCAATTTATAATTGACATTATATTTATATATTTCAATAGGTATATACATTATTGATAAATATAAATACCATGCATAATTTCATATGATATAGTTTGTTAGTATTTAATACGTTTGATATACAAATGAATCGATTGTGTCCAATTATTTTTATATAAATGATATTGACCAATACGTAGACTACGTTAAAGCCAGACTTGGCCTGAGAACTATCAGCAACATATTGCCTGATTCCACAAAAATTTAATGCATTCAACTCTATAAAGGTGATATTTATATGAAGATTTTTTTTTTTTTTTTTTTTTTTTTGCTTTATTATTTTTATTCAACTGAATTTCTTTGTTTTTTATATGCAGAGTCGTCACATGAAAAATATTTAAAAGTAATACAATATAATGGGATGATAAAAATAAGAAAAGAAAAGAAAAAAAAAAATTTTTTAAATTAAACAAAGATAAAGTAGATTGTTTGTATTTAATACAAAATGTGAATACGATGCATCCGTGAAAAATGACGCTTGATAGAAAAAGAGATAGTCTCCATCAAGTTTTTTATTGTTTGATCGCTGTAGGGTACTTGACCTTCCTCCTATGTATTAACTACGTCAAGGCAAACAGGGAATCTCCCGTCGCCGATCCGTCATCATCTACAGCAAGCTAAGTTTCTGTAACCTCGGTTAAAATTGTACATGCAATTCTATATAATTTGGGGCTTTTATTCAAAACTCATTTACAATGGATCAATATTTTCATTGGCTTTATCATATGTAACCCAGGTGCATTGAAAATTTTTACGAATCGTCCTTGAAACTACAAGAGAGTAAAATACTGCAGTCCCATGTATATCATTGAACAATAGTTAATGGAGCCCCATAATTCAAATCATGATCAAAACAGACGACATGTTTTTGCTTCACTTGTAAAATTTTGAATAAACGATAAAGTTCAATTCCTAAATTAATATGATAACAACAATGCATGTAGTGTGTTAAATAAAATAGTAAAAAATAAAACTTACCTATTCACGGTTTTGGCAAAAAGTTTGAGAAAAAATTTTCTATTTGACAAATTGTGTGCTGGGGAAGAAAAAAAAAAAACAACAACAACAACAGCAGCAGCAACATTAGTATTAACAACAATATTCCGACCTAGGCTTATTGTACAGGTGTATTGTAAAAATATTATATGTTTAATTGAAATAACGTGTGTGTATATATATAGATACTCACGCATGCATGAAAAATAGTAAAAGACTAAAAATTAAAAGGAAAACAATCAAATAAATAAACAAAAAAAGCGCGATATGTAGGTATATAGTAGTGAAAGAATATATAGAATTAAAGGGATGAATGTGCATTGTAATTAAAATAAATAATGAAACGCGATTTCTCTATGAGAAATATCACAGTACTCAATTATTTTTCGCTGCATGTGAGGCTATAATAATTGTATATATCGCACATAGATGACAACAGTGTTACACGTTGTATGGCAATCCCTACGGACTTATGGCATTGTTTTTGCACATGTGCGATATATAGTTGTACTATAAAAAGGAACGAAAAAAATGAGAATAAATAAATAAATATATAAATTAAAGCAATAAAAGTGCGATAGTTGAAATTGTAGAGACAAATTTTTACAAAAATATGCCATATACGGTGTAAAAGGTATGAATTTTTGGAATATATAAATATATATGTGATGGACAAAAAAAAAAAAAAAAAAAAAAAAAAAAATCATGCCATTATGATAAGAATATACGCAATTCATCTATTTACGTAGATTATAGAATATTTGAAAAATATTTTTAGAAAAATATTGAATGAAAATTTTTTTGTGTATACACACGATACAAGATAAATAAACAATGAAATCTCGTTACAAGTAAATTTTTCCATATAAGTGATTTACATTAGAATTATTAACGAAATTTTTATTCTCAACGATTAATTATAACGAGATTAAATTGTATAGACATTGAATAATGAAAAAATTAATATATTTATAGGAAAAATAAAAAAAAAAAAGGAAAATAAATAAATAAAAATTGAGTGTTGATGTATCCTACTGTTGCTAGCCTGCGACGATGATTGGTAGTAGGTTGTCCCGATAATTGTCCAATGCCTAACAAAACACAATAATATTAAAGTCAGTAATATGATAATAATAATGATAATAATAATAATAGGTCTTTTGAAAATTCAATTTCTTTTTTTTTTAAATTCACAACTATTCCTGTAATATGAATAAAGTGAATTATATAAACCAATTATTTTAAATTATTTCTATACAAATATACGATATAGTATATTTAAATATATTATCTTTAATCTGTCATATCAGTGAAATGAAAATTGAATAAAAAATATTTATAAATAATAATAATAATAATAATAATAATAATAATAATAAAATTATATACGGGAATGAATATTGATATGATTGAAATGATTAATCATTATTTTGAACAGATAAACTTTTGTTGAAAATTAATTCTTAGTGATACTTGAGATACACAAAGATTCATATACGTATGTGAAATTGTCATGTTAATTAAATTTCTACTATATAGATATGAATCAAGAAAAATTTCATGATACTCTCATTTTATTTGTCTCTATGATATTTACAAAGCTGCTTGTGTACAGCATTGTGATGAGACACTCAAAAAATGCCTTCAGTCACCTATTTACATTTGACTCGGTTTCACCAGTGAAAGATCTGGGTCGTTGATTTCAATCGAGTTCACACCACTGCTGTTGTCGCTACACATATATAACAAACTATTTGACGAATACCCTTCAATAGTGTAGCATTGTCACGTTTGTATTTTAGTGTTGTATTATATATGGTGGCATATATGAAGGAGATATTCACATATTGTATTAACACCTACTTTCTAGTTTATCCCCCGCAAATTAAAATTGTAAATATAGTTACGCCCCCCCCCCCCCCCCCCCCCCCCACACACACACACACACGTGTGAGCTTTTTTTGTTTATATATATATATTTTTTTTTATTTACAAATATATAGTGATGTATTGTATCGAAGTTTATAACGATTATCTATAAAAAATTACGGAAAGTTGATGTTATTACTATACATAATAAGCGGAATAAATTTATTTTGCATCTGTACATATATACAAAAGGTATATAGGTGGCGAAAATAGTAGAGGGAGAAGTTACGCCAATACAATATGGGTCATCCATTGATTTTTCATGCCCTATGCTCTAGTTTTTAGGACAGTAGTGATGCACAAATTCATCTTCATTTATATATTGTACTATATAAAAAGTACAAACTATGGCTAATGTATACACCTATATAGATTTAATATTAATACAAGTTTTATGTTATATTGATATTATCAACTCTGACTACAATTAGAAGAGTATAAATACAATTTGAAATATAAAAAGTTGTCGTACATAGGCACTCCTGTATATGAAAAATATTTAAATTTCTTTTTTATTTATAATAAAAAAAATGTTTGCTATATAAGATGAAAATACAATAAAATCTTGTTGAATGGCATATCAACAATGAGATATAATATATATTTATTATTGGTACAAAATCCTATATATATATATATATATATATATATATACATTGGTGATATGCTTTGGTACTCTGCAATATATTGCTGCAGAAAAAAAAATTATTAGAAAACAAAAAAAAAACAAAAAAAAAAAAACAAACAAACAAAACATAAAAATAAATAAATAAATATATGAATGATAAAAATAAAACAAAAACAAGGTATAAAATATGTTTTTTCACACATTCAATATATCTATATATATCTGAATAAATTAAAATGTTTACACACGAATTTTATATATATGCCAAAATAAAACAGAAAAGTTGCAGTATAGAATTAAGGTAATACGTTTATGATTCTTGAAAATTTTCGAGGAAAATTTTCGTTGACGTATGTCTCATCGAATTGATTTTTCAAAACAAAAAGTATTGAAAGAAAGGTTTGGTGCGGCTGAGCTGACACGAAGACAATTGGCGGAGGTGGTAGTGATATATTGTATGGATATATTGAACAAAGTATATATATGTAAGTGAAAAGGGAAGATGTGGTTATGTATCGTCGACAAGTACAAAGTACAGAAAATCACTAAAGAAACAAAGAGAATACTCATGTATTCTCTAGTCGGAAGTTGTGTATATATGATGTAGATAGATTTACATGGTCACGCGACGGCGCACGGCCCACATATGATATATTGACATTTCCGATAAAATCTAAAGTTATAGATCTATTATATTCACTATATATAATTAATATAATAACATTTTATAAAATCTGTAGTTTACTTGGTTTTATCTACATTACATTTCTGACGGCACACATGTAATTGATGATTAACATTATAATTCATTATTACAATGGTAACTTTAAAAAATATATAGTATTATTTTTTTTTTTTTCCAATATTAAAATTTTAGTTAATAAATGTTTAGGAATCTAATAATGTCAATTTTAATATAGTAAATTTGTGGTTGGGTATATTTATTCTAACAAAATAGTGAGTATTATATATGTGTTGGCAAGTGCATGGCGACATCGAAGATACGTATGGCATTCAATGATTTATCAAAACAATATCATGCCACAATATGTATTAGAAACTTACGGATGGGAGACACGACGATGTAGACTTCTCATAGACATTGCCCGCGTTCTGGATTGAATCGGGCAGCTTGATGTCGTCCCACCGTTGAAATTGACACTGGGATTAGGAGTTGTGAAACGCGTTGACGGAGAGACATCATGCTCTCCTGTGGTTGTTGTCATTTTTGAAATTTTCAATGGATCCATCATTGAGTGATAATTATGACAATCGATGAAAATTCTTATAACAAGACGATGAATAAGTATGCGAATAAGATGTCGCGCCAAGCGCACACCTGCGGCTCCCGCCCCCACCCTGACGATACCCTGACCCACCACCCCAAATTAAGGGGTTGGTGGTACACGTGACTCACTGGCAAACATTGACTGTTGTCAATACACCATCAATATTAATAATTAATACCACTAATTAATTTTTTGTTTTTTTGTTTCGTTTAATATAATTGTTAACATACGACACTAATTGAAATCATTTTCACTTTAAAGTTGTATTTCTATACGCTCACCACCTTTATTTTATCAATAAAATTTATTTTATATGCAATAAAGTATCACTGATGATGGATGACCTGAAAAAAAAAAAAAAAAAAAAAAAAAAAAAAAAAAAATACATTTATATTTTTTTGTGGGCCATCTACTACTACACACACACGTGATTCATCAGGGATCTCCATAATATAGTATATTTTCACAGTCACACATATGTGTACGAGTAAAATGACATGAAATAAATAAAATTTTTTGGCAAGATAAATATTTAGAATAATTGAAATATTGCTTTTAAACATATAATATATTGCTCTGTATTTTTATGAAAATTTCACTCTTCAGTATATAATAAAAACAAAAACAAAAAAAAAATTTTATCCAAATTAAATGAGCTATTTGTGTAATCACTTGATCATGATATACATGGATGAATAATCATATTATTCAATTATTATTTTATTCACGCATAAGAATACCTGATAGTTATATTATATATATATATATATTTTTTTTTTCATCTTTCTATAATATATTTGTATGCAAATAAGAAAATATGAATGGTAATCTCACCTGATGATAAATTTATGGTTGTAGATTTAATTTGTAGAATTCGAATTAGGATTGTATCATTTTTTGCACACTTTCACTTCAGTCGCATCAATTATATATAAATTAATTCCAAAATTAAAAGCGAATGGATACGTGAATTTTTTCAAATATTATGATGTTTATTTAAATTGGTTTTATTATCTAAATTTATTATTGAGTAAGTCAATTTTAAGTTAATCCGATTTGTATTGCCATTTTTAATGATACTTTTTGATCATGATTTATTTATTTGTGTAATTACTGAGAAGATACTCAGTAAAAGTTTTTATTTTGTTATTATTATTTTTTTTTCTCAATATTTTCTTGAGTATATACTTATGGAAATAATGAAAATTTTAACACAACTTGCATTTTCAACAATTGAGATAATCACCGTGGACTCATGAACAATTTTTGATTATTTGTATCTGTCTTATTTGATCGTGATATTATGAATTTTCGTTTTGTCACACGCCACTTGGGTTTTTGATAGTGGTGAAATAAAACGAGTCCTCCCGTACGACGAGTGAAATAGTGAGATAGACCATTGTGAACTTTAAGCACTGGAGTCATCATGGTTTTTGTAACTTGTAAACGTGTGCTTTTATATATTACTGATACGAATACACTTACTCACTCATCTTCCCTCCCGCCCTGCTTCTCTCTCTCTCTCTCTTTCTTTCAATCTTCCGCTCACACATACACACACACACACACACACACAGCACTAATTCTACGTGTGCATATATATAGGTATATTCCTACGCACCTCTATAATGTTTTTATCTTTAAACTCTTAATTCACCAAAAACATTTTTTCACATATTTATCCACATATTAAAGACAAGAATAATATGGTAATTTCACAAATTATACGAGATATATTTATTCCTTCATTTGAATGTAATGACATTATTCAAAATTAACTGAAAATGGTGTAATAATATATACATCAATGAAAGAACTGATTCAAAGATATGTGGGTATCAGATCAAAATATCCAATGTTATCTCTAATAAGGAAGCCATTGATACGTATATATTTTTATATGATTTTCAAAAAATGCAATATTGTTTGTTGTATTAGTACTTTGTTGATTTGATATAACTTGTGTAATTGTCACAATTATCCAATAAAGGTAGTTAACAGGGTAAGTGTTACAATTTAGAAAGCTCACGATGGCTACCACCATTTATATATTACATATGTTTGGGCCTTGATGAGAATTGGTCGGTGTGGCGCAGACTCAGACTTGTTATTTTTTTTCTCAAACTGTTTTTTTTTTTTTTTTTTTTTCCTCTTTTTATATATTTTTTTCATACATAGACATGAAAAATTATATATTTTAAAAATATTTTCTGTTTAAAGTTTAATTTTTATTGATGCTGTTGGAGATATTGATACTCAGTTATACATGTATAAGCAATAACGCATGACCCTCTTGCAATTTAATTGAATGAAAAATTATTCATATCATTTCTATTTTAATTATAAATAAAAATTCTTGATGCTAATGTTAATTTTTTTATTTTGTTTTACAGTTATATAATCCATGTGCACACACTCAGTAAAATAATTAGTAATTTTCACATATTTATGTCAAGATTTTTCTTAGAATAAACGAGAAAATACATTCAAACTAATATATATAATGTTAGGCGGCCCGTAGCCGGCCTCACACTGGCTAACTAATTCTGACTTTCTCACACCATCACTGTGATTATGCGCTCCACCTATACATTTGCCAAAATCTACCCCTCTTATTGCTTTCACCCTCGCGCAATCGTATGTGATTCACACTTGAAGTGACGAGCGCCACTAAGCGGCATATCATGAAAGTGTTTGATGTTTTATATTATATTTTGTGTTGAGGATATTTACTTAATTAATATATTAAATTATTTATTATTATTGTTATTGTGAAAATGTATAACAAAGATAACATAAAATATAAAAATTTAATAATGTATAAACGATAGAGTTTGCAGAGTTAATTGATAAAAAAAAATTCTCATTGCGTAACAGAATGCATAATGATTTAGCTGGTCATAAAACGATGTACATACTCACATATTTATATTTTATAATATAATATATACATGATTATTGATATAATAGGTCAGAGGATGTGACAAAGACAATTTAAACATTCAATTGATTTACAAATTTGAGTATGACGATAAGTTGAATGGCGAACGGTTGGACCTATCAGATTCAATGAATCCTCACTTTCTTCACTCAATTCTTGGATACTAAATGTATCTGTAAGATTTTGTTTATTATTATTACAATTTTCCTGTTTGCCTCGTGATAATGGAAATAGTGTCGTTTCATCATCACTAAAAATCCCATAATTATTAGAGAATTACTTGATTGAGTAACAAAAAATAATTGAAGTGTATACAAATTTACCTATCGGTAGTATCATTTTGCCAGTATTCGATGAGGGGATAATGCTCGTGATGCATTAAAGATCCACTATGATGAGGAATTGGTAATCTTCGGATTGGAATTAAACCAGTTGATTTGGTAGATACCATATTAGCGGTATCGGTACTGCAACGTTGGATTTTCTTGGCTTGTTCAATTCTCGCCTCTGCCACATGAATTTATTATACAATCATAAGAAATCATCATGAGTCCATCAGTTACACTATATAAATATAATATATAATGGATGAAAATATTTTTACGATAATATTTTTTTTTCTCACAAGTGTATTATGAAATAAACTATTTACCTAGTATTTTTCGTAATTGTTTTGTTGTGCTTTGTTGTTGCTGTGGACTCTGTTGTGTTTGATGATTACTACTGCTAATGTTGTCGTTACTTGGCTGAAAAATTCCAATCTATACGATAACTATAATCATATGTGATTCTATTTTTATAAATAAATATAGAATAATTATTAATAATAAGTGATAATTGTGTATCTTTAGATGCAAATTATATATACTAGAATTATTGTTTCATCATTTGTGTGGTTGGCAGTTGTAGTAACAGTTGGTAGCTTATGATCACTCTCTATACCACTATCTTCCATTGCATATCGCTATCGATCAAATTGAATTCTGTAATAAATAATTATGAATTATTATTTAAAGATTGTTGAATATAAAAATCATATATATGTATAAATATAAAAAGTTATAATACATAATTCATTACCGAATTTCTCATGTATATATATATATATATATATTTTAACGTTATTAACTTGTCGGAATGTCGTGATTTTCGAAGAAAACAAGTGTTTCACACCATAAATCATCTTAAGAATAAAAAATTTGGTAGTTTTTTTATTCATTCATATCTTAAATTCAACTATTTAACTGCAGGATAAATCTCATGATATGTCGGTGTACTGTAAGTCAAGCCCAACTGGTATATAAAATTTTCACGATTATTGATTTTTCTCACAGAATGACGCAAATCATATATACTCTCTAAGTTATTGTGATATAAATAATATAAATATTTCAATGGTATTTTAAATGTTTTTTTGCTTGACAGAGTACCTTAGTGGATACACACATTATTATTTGAATTTAAATATTTAAAAAAAAATTATTTGAATATATATCAACATTTCTAGTGATAAAACACCTTTGGTATCCATGGTAACTGTTGCGATGAATCAAATCACGATTAATTCAAGTGTCCAAGTGATCCAGTTCAATTCTATAAATTTTTAACAAAACTTATATTAAATACTGACACGTCGATTGTTAATTTTACTTAGTACATAAATTTAATTAATAATGCCACAGACAATCAAGAAAAATCCATCTAAAGTTTCTGCTGAAACAATGAAAGACGTAAATATTATAATTCTATACATAACTATATATTATTCATATTTTTATATTATTAACAAATATATATGATACAATTTTTTTTTGCAGCAAATAAATATTACGAAAAATCGAATATCTAAAGTAGATTTAAATACAAATGACATAGACGGCTGGACAAAAGCAAAAATATTTTTGAAACCCGAAGATCAGTTAATATTGAGCCAAATGGTATGTAATATAACGATATAATTCAAATACATACGTAGACATATTGTAAATATACCTACATATATATATATATATATTTTTTAAATTATTTAATTTAAGGAATTGGAACAAGAATTTGCTCGAGAATTGACAATGCAGAATGCTAGAATTCCTGATTCATGGGTCCAATGGTGTTGGAAAGATATGGCATTTGTTGAATTGCCTGGCCCACCGCATATAATAACTACTTTAGATGTCTCTGGTACATTACTCCATCGAGATTCGCAAGAAGCTATTCAGCAAGTGGCTGGTCATGGTTCAGCTATTGGTAAGACATTGCAATACTTACTCATTGTAATGATATTAATAGAAATAAAATTCAATACCAAGGTACGGAAAGGGATATTTCATTGCAAGTAGGATTTATATCAGCTAATATCCAACAAGTTGGACAAGTAGATATAGATGAGGAAGAAGGAGAAGAGGAAGATGAAGAAGAGAGAAACAAAGATGGTATTAGTGGACAAGATGAATATAGAATAACAGGAGATAATTTATATTTTCAATTCTAAATAATTAAAATGTTGTTGAGAGATGTGGCATCGTTTTTTTTTTTTTTTTTTTTTTTCTGCTTGAATATTATTTGTAGCACAAAATAACGTGACTGAAGTAAAGCAAGTAGATAGTGATGGTGGTGTTGGTGAACCATCAGAATTAGATGTTGATGAAGAAGACGATGTTGGTTTAAAAAAACCAAAAAAAGTACCCAATCAATTTAATTATTGTGAAAGAGCCGCACTTACGTACATAAATTCTGTTCGGGTGTGTATTTTATAATATAACAAAATAAATATGTAAAGAAACTTTTTTTCGTATACACGTGTATCCAATACATATATATATAATAGATGAAATTTATTTGACGTTCATCTATTGGGAAATCTTGTTATTCAGGATACGAGTACTCAGACTGTACCACCGCCCACTGGATCATTTAATGATCATGTGTTTCAATGGATCATTTTTGATGAATATCAGGTATTAATATGTACCTACATACATATATATTATATGAAATGACCAATAGACACACATGGTGATTTTTATAGAAAGATTATGCTAAGCAACAGCGGGAAAAAGAAAAAGAACGAAAAATAATATCATCTACAGTGGCGGTGTCTTCTCAACCAATTAAAAAAGACGATGTTAAAAAAAATAAAAATCAAATAGAAGAGAAAGTAGTATTATCTGTCGGGCAGAGAATGATACAATCAGTAAAAACACTTGAGCGAATGGTTAATCAAAATATTTTTGATGAAATATCACAAGGTATATATTATAATGATATTAATGAAAATTAGAAATATAATTATTTCATCAATATGATAATTTCAAATTTTTCAATGATTTCAACTATTGAGTAGAAATATTATTATGTTTTAGATTATCGATATTGGAATGATCCCAGTGATGAATTCAAAGAAGGTGAAGGATCTCTTTTACCTTTATGGAAATTCCAATATGAGCCTACTAAAAAACATCATGTTACTGGGATATGTTTCAACGCACGTTATTACGATCTTTTTGCCGTTTCTTTTGGCGCGTGTACGATATATTTCATAAATTGATCTTATTTCATTCTTACTATGTAAAATTTTTTATGAAACATTTATATATTGTATGCATAAATATTCTTGTGTTTTTATATATTTTTAGTATCCTTTGATAGTCCAGTGTCGAATGGCGCAGTTTGTTTATTCAGTTTGAAGAATCCATCATATCCTGAATGGACATGTATCACTGGTTCTCCAGTAATGTGTTTGGATTTTAATGCTCATCATGCTCATCTTCTTGTTATCGGTTATTATTATTATTATTATTATTATTCATAATTATTATTATTCATAATTTGAAGTGTGAAAAAAAAAAAAAAATTATAATATAGGTATGATGGATGGTACAGTGGCGGTTTACAATGTCATGTTATCAACGGCTATTCCTCAATATACGAGTAATGAAGTGGTACAAAAACACGGTGGAATGGTGTGGGAGGTGAAATGGGGGGATTCAGGATCATTGGAGATTGGGGAAGGTAATTTGTCGTTTTATAGTGTAAGTATTGACGGAAAAATAAATCATTGGGTATTGAATCAAAATGAATTTGGCCTTACGACGATCATGACATTATATCTCAATCGTCCACCGATCCCAGGACCAGATGGTACATTAGTTACGCTGAAAGGTAAGCTTGAAATAATCATTTTACAAAATATTAATTTAGAATGTATATTTACTGATATATATAATTTTGATATTTATTTTGTTTCCCATATTATTTTATGATTTTTCAAGCGTGTGGAACATGTATAGCATTTCATCCAACAGATAATGATATATTTTTGGTTGGTACTGAAGAAGGTACAATCTATAAGTGTAATACCGCTTATAGCAGTGTATACATGCAAATATATAATAATGCACACAACATGCCGGTTTATCGTATTGTTTTTAATAAATACAATTCAAATATATTTGCGAGCTGTTCAGGTGACTGGAGAATTAAGATATGGGAAGATAGTAGATTGTGAGTATAATGAATATTAAACATGTATATAATATATTTATTTATATCATCTCAATGGTGTAATAGGGAGCCTCTATTCATGTTTGACCTTGGAGTTCCCATTGGCGATATACAATGGGCTCCATATAGTTCAACTGTTATAGCGTGTGTTTCAAATGATGGTCGTATAACAATATTTGATTTGAATGTAAATAAATATCGATCGATTTGTAGTCAACCAGTTGTGAGCAAAAAACGTAGTAAATTGACCCAATTAGCATTTAACAATGTGTTGCCATTAATTATTGTAGGCGATGACAGGCAAGTGTATCATGAATAAATAAATAAATAACTAAATACGCACATATGCACATACATACATACATACATACATACATATATATAATTGTACGATTGAATGAATCAAAAAGTGTGTGTGTGTGTGTGATGTAATTAATTTATAATATGATATTTTGATATAGAGGAACAATAAATACCTTCAAATTATCGCCAAATTTACGTGCCCAAGTGAAACCAACAAAAAAACAAATGCACTTGTCACGAACACAATTGGAAACTATGAAATTAGAAAGAATATTGAGTTTTGTACGTGAACCATCCGGTTTTGTGTCATCACAATAGTGTATAATCACTGGAATAATTAGAGAAAATAATAATAATAATAATAATAATATGGAAATATTAAATAATTGATAATAAATTTTACACAAGTATAAATAACTATTTTACTGAATATTTTTTCAAGTATAATTCTGGATTCTCCACAACACCTTTATAATATTTTATTTCTAAGAAATCTCGAATATTATTGGGACTGGGGACTTGACGCCCAGCAAATTCAATGCTTGACATGGGATGTAAATAGGGCTCTGGGAAATCATGGTTTTTTAATGACCAAACACCATCCCTAATCATGGTGCCGTTTTTTACATAAAACGGTAATAGATTAACATGGAGACGATTAAATTTTGAATATTGAACTTTAAAAAATTCTCCGTCTGATGCTTTTTCCCAAACGAAGCCATGATTATCAGTAATTATGATGGACGGAATTTTACTACGAGCTTTTATCAACCATGGCGATCGATTAATATCATCACGATTAAATCCAATTTCCACTTGATAATCCCATGGGAGAATATCACCATTTCGCATTGCACCTAGCAATGAACTACCCTCTAGCCAAAATCGAATACCCACTTGTTCTAATTGATTGAAAACATGATGAGCAACTTTTCTTAATCCAGCGAGACAACATGGTGGTGTAAAACGATTTTGATAAAGATATGAAGGTACACCATTAACAATAGATCCAAAACATCGTGGAGTTTGTCTAGTACAGCCAAACCATTCAACTGATCCGGAAATTCGTGTTACACGTTTAATTCCCCATTTTTCAAACATTTTTTTTTCTCGCTTTTGATAAAGTTGTTGTGATTTCCATTGGGCCGATTGACTATGAAATAACGGTTTTCCTTCGTAGAATCCATGATTCTTCATAATATGAATCTAATCGATATATATACATATATATATATATAAATATAAATACAATGTATATATAAGCGTATATTTAACAGTATTTATTATGTGTGAATGAAAAAAAAAAGAAAAAATTAAAAAATTATTGAATGGCAATTACTTTAATGTTAGCTGCTGATGTTTGCAGATAAAATGCATCGGTAAAAGGTAATGCAAATGGATCTGATAAACGGCTGAGAGTACTCGATTCAATTATAGTAACGTGTTTTCCAGATATTGCATCGCATATTTTATTATCATCATTACTTTGAGCGATTTTTGTCATATGCAAGCTCCATTCTTTTACTCTCAGATTTAATTTCATACAGGTCAATTGATTTTTACCAATGGGAATTGCTACTGCATTCGTATAGGTCAATTGATCAATAGCATCCTACAAAATATATTACAAAATTAATATTAGAATTTGATAAATAATAATAATAAAAATTAAATAAAAAAAATAATAGTACCATTTACCTGTATTGTTTGATTAGTTGATATTCTAGTGGCGTCAGGTATAAACATTACAAATTTAGTATGTATATGGGTAAGCGGATTTCTTTCACTGAATGATTTATTGAAATTTGCTTCTAAATTCATGAGTACAACATTTTTAAAAATGTTATTGGCAAAATCAATTTGAAGTGGAGGATACGGTAGTTGATCACAAATAATAAGAATAGTCATGTTGGGAAAAGCATTGATAATTGAGTCAACTGTCGTTGCAATGTCATTTTCAAATGTTTCAAATTGACGTATGACAATTGTAATGAGCCGGGCGAAGCGTCGATTGAATTTTTGTGGGCTATCAGAGATTCGTATTGATGTTTTTGCGGTAGTAACTGTAGTCGATTGGATTAAATGTTGTGTTGTAAACAGCCACCATATTTTATACCAAATCGTTATGTATCCCACTAATGCTAATACCAACCAACTTGTGAAATATTTGACACGCATTATTTGATCAATGTATTGTTTGCAATGTTATTTTCATGTTGTAAAATAAAAATCGACTTGGTTAAATTATTTTCTTGTATACAACGTAATTGGGTTTTTTTTTTAATTTTACAAAAAAAATATATATAACTTGTTCTATTTTTACTACTATTCAAGTATACTAAATTAGCAAAAGCAAATTATATATAAAATGTCACTTATGCGCATGTGCGCATATATTTGACAAACATGCGCGTCTATATTTTTTTTTATGACTTGTAATTATTATCGTCTTTTATAAAGAAAAAAAAAAAAAATAATAATGATGATAAAAAAATTGAAGATAATTAATGTATTTTATTAATATTTTGCTTTATTATTTATCAATATAAATTGATGAGTGAAAAATCCAATAAACAATAATAATTCATTATAATGATTGTTATTTTTTCGTGTATATTTATGTTGATGAGTGATGATGATAATGATGATAATGATGATGACGATGATAAAGATGGAAAATGAGAAATGAAAAATTGAAATATAATGTAAAATTGAATACATTATAAATATATTTTGGTATGATAATTTAGGAGGAAGAAAGAAAAAAAAAAAACATTTTGACCAAAAAAATATGATAATGATGGTTTAAGTATGATAGTAGTTTGGCTAAGGTTTATATGGTTTAATAAGATTTTCTGAGAATTTCATGACGTGGTCAACACCACGTACTTCGCGTTCAAGTAGCGGGAGTCGTGTCACATGAAAGTCTTCATAAAGATCCATAATCTTAAACATATAATAAATAGTTTTATATATATTTACAATAACTGCATGTTGATAATAAAAATGTGTAATAATTAGTTACAAACCTGATCAAGGTATTTATCTTGTACTTTATGCCGGGCTAAACATAACCGACACGGTTCATCGCCTTGTTGTAGAAATAAAAGTTGATTAACAATGATATTATGAGTATCTATACCACACTTGGTGAGTTCTTGAACGAGCCTTTCTGTCTCGTACAGTGACAAAAATTCAGCAATACAAACACAAACAAATGTTGTCTGTTCGGGATCTTTGAATTGTTCATTGACTTGGCGGATTATCGCAAGCATTTCTTCAATTTTATTTGAAAATGTATCAACATTGAAGTCTGACATTCCCAATAGAGTACTTATCTTGAAGGGAGAGAAAATGAAAACAAAAAAAAATGGTTATGTTGAAGTATAGCGTTATGAAATTCAGCACATATTATAATGTCTAATAGGAAGGAGAGAGATAAATGAGAAGAACAATGTTTAATATATACCTGTGTAATGAATGGACTTATTTTCATTTTCAATCGCATCAACTTGCCTAAACCGTCTTCGACTACTTGGGGAAATGATAATAATCTTAATGTATGACCAGTGGGAGCAGTATCAAAAACTACAACGGAAAAATTCATGCCTTTGACAAGTCTGTAAATTGAAAGAGAAAGAGAAAGAGAAAGAGAGAGAGAGAGAGAAAGATATAGAAAAAAACGATATGATAATCGTAGTTATTTAAATTATAATATTTGAATAATGGTAAATATTTGTTTACTTCATGACTTCGGCGTAGCTCATTGCTTCGTCAATACCAGGGAATGCACCTACAATTTCTTGTAAAACATTACGACTCAATCTCATTGCTTCTCCACCTAAAACTACACAAAAAAAAAAAAAGAAAAAATGGATATTAAAATGTATGAATAGCGTGAGTGTGTGTAAATAATTTTATTATGAAAGATGAATAAAATTACTATTTTCGTTTTCGAAATATTCTTCGGGTAATTCGGTGATGCCGACATTAGGATCAATTTCCATGGCAAAAAGATTCTCAAATCCTTTAACTTGAGTGGGAATTTTACTGAACTTTTGATCGAATGCATCCGAAATATTGTGTGCTGGATCAGTGGAAATGATAAGAACATTTTCTCGAACTAGAGACAGTTGAATGGCTAATGAACAGCTGTAAATAAATAATAATAATAATAATATTATTTGAAATATATTAATTATGGATAATATATGAATATGAGTATGTGTTTATAATAGTTATTCTACCTGCATGTAGTCTTGCCGACACCACCCTTTCCACCAACGAATATCCATCTGAGTGATTTTTGTTCTATTACATTTTTTAGAGAAGGCTCTAATTGTTCAATTTGATCGTGAGGATTGGGATTCATTTTGTGCTTTGACAATGCAGAAAATGTAGTGCTTATTGGGAAAAAAAAAAAATAATAAAACAAAAAATTGAAAATAAAAACAAAGAAAAAATAAATAATAATGATAATAATAACAATAATAATAAATGAATAATGAATATATATATATATATATATATGTATATGAATGATAAAGATAACAAGAAAAAATTAAGAAATATTGAAATGAGAGGTGTATTACACGTCACTGGAGGTGTTGAAATTAATTTTTGTTTCAATTATAAATGTTGGATGAGTAATGAATCGGAAATGACTTAAACTCTGATAAAATGTTTATTTGTTTATATTACCCTTATTACAGTGAATATTTATGGATTTATATAAATTTTATGAGATGTGCAGTGATGTATGGAATAGTTGGAGTGACTATTTATTATGTTAATTGTTTGATATAAAAAAATGAGAAGTTGTTTTACGAGTGTATAAAATGTTGGTATGGTCACAAAATAATTGTATTATGCTAGAGTGTAGCATGATGTAGTTGATTGTTGAGGTAGAGTGACGTGAGCTACTGACGTGGATCACCATGTGGCGTTGCAATCAATTTACAAGGCGGCATAATATTGGAAAGTATGTTGAAAAATAAAAAGTGCAAAAAAGGAACAATGAATAAGTAATGAAGAAATATTTAATATTTTTTATATTAATTAGGTTGATGTAGAAGAAGAAGTGTTTTATTTTGGAAGTAGATTTTACTTTCGATTATATGGGAAAAACGGAATTATCGAAAATATATTTATGCTCGATATCTCGAGAAGATATTGATATATTTTCAAAGGTTTTGTTTGTTTGATTTTGTTTTGTTTATTGGGTATTTATGGAGGATGAAATGTATCATTTCCATCTATGATATGAGATCTGGATGAATTGGAAATTGTACTGTTACACGGTATTATACAACTATTTTCAGGAGGTGAGCTACATAGTACTATAGTGTTTTTTTGAAGTGATGAGTTATATGGTACTATAGTACTATTTTGTAGTGATGAGTTATGTCCTACTATAGTGTTATTTTGAGGTGCTGAGTTACATGATATTATAGTGTTATTTTTGAATAGAGAGTTACATGGTATTATAGTGTTATTTTGAGGCGGTGAGTTATATGATATTATAGTTTGAAATGTTTGTTATGAATGTATTAGATGAGGATGCCGAGTTATATTGTATTATACGACAAATTTGAGCTCTGGTTACTCTTTACTACAGTGTGATATTATTATATGCTAGAAGATGAATTTTGGTTGTTTAGTGAGGACCGTAGAGTGTTTATATGGCCATGTGCGGGTCATTTTATTCTGTTTACTCTGAGAAAGCAAGTCGACGATGGTGCCCCTGTTGACACTCTACTATAGTGTGATGTCGATACTCGTTTTCCAGTGATTCCTCTTGTATTATTTAGTATTATTATGTATTATTTTATACTATATCGTATTCTAGTGTGTTTATATGGTAGTGCGTGAAGTGTAGTATTTCCGATTGTTACTTTATGGTGCTTCTATTGACGTTACACTATTGCACGATGTGAGCGTGAATGTGTGACAAATAATTTCGTTAATTTCTCATTATAGTGCGTTAATATTATAGTGCGTAAAGTTGATCATTATAGAAGTACCTTAATCATTAGGTATTCCCGTTGATGTTGTACTGTAGTATGATGTTGAGTGTGTTTTTTGGATAAATTATGTTGTTCATGTCGTTTATATAGTATTATGGCGCGTAAATAAGGTAGTGCGCGAAGCGCACTGCCGTTAAATACACTCACGCTATAGTGCCCCGTTGACGTCATACTACAGTATGATGTTGTGTTTATTTGATTAATTATACGGTATATATCGTTTATATAGTAGTATAAAGTTAAACTGAGGTGGTGCGCGAAGCGCACTACTGCCAAACACGCCCACGCTATAGTGCCCTCGTTGACATCATACTATAGTATGATGTTGAGTGAGTTTATTTGACTAAATATATCGTGTATATCGTTTATATAGTAGTATAATGTTGTAATAAGGTAGTGCGCGGAGCGCACTACCGCCAAACATGCTTACGTTATAGTGCCCCCGTTGACATCATACTATAGTATGATGTTGAGTGAGTTTATTCGACTAATTATATGGTATATATCGTTTATATAGTAGTATAATGTTGTAATAAGGTAGTGCGCGGAGCGCACTACCGCTAAACACGCTCACTCTATAGTGCCCCCGTTGACATCATACTATTGTGTGGAACTTGCAAGGGCATGGGCAAGTTTTTTTT